>JAQMRL010000002.1:67189582-68452082 GCA_035578175.1 Catonia carolina
ATTATACAGCCAGACCCTGTGGTGAATGAAGTGAAGGTGTCATTTGCAGAGTGGAAAATGTGCTTTTCAGAGGGCCTGGCATGCTGATAAGCGTACTTTTCCACTCAGTGAGAAAGGCAAATGTAAACCACCTCACTCCTCGATTTTATGTAGTAAAACCTGTACAAGTTCATACCAGCCTTTCGGCTGATGAACTAAACAACAACAATATATGTACATTGGAATCTGTTCAATTTAAGAACAATAAGAAACCCATGGCTCAGTGAGATGAGGATGATATGTATAACATGTAATTTTTTTAACTGTATCCAGGAGACTCCAGAAGGGAGTATAGGACATGGCAAGATAAAATTGATAAGCCTAAATTTTAACACAATGTTAAATTCTTTACTTACGAATTAATTTATTACGACTACTTATTTGCTCCTTCAATAAGCATATCATCAAACAATTTTTAGAAGTTTATATGTTCAATATGAGCTCCATGGAATTCTTCCAGATTGCGACTAATAAGGTCAAAATAGCTTGATGGTCGTCAACATCCGAACCGAATAATCACGACAAGAAGAATATATATTTCTCAATCAAAAACTATTTAGAAAGGAATTTTTGTGTACAGTAAAAATTTTTTATCAATCACATTTTTTTAGCTTTATTTAGATTCCCACAACTTTTTGAAGCATTTGGTAATTTATTAATGTATTTTTTGCCTGGATAAGTAGGTTTTTACATAGTAACAACACAGTTTCTTGTCTTGTACAGACTTTGATTCAGACTGACCATTTCTGAGAGTGTATGGTTAATTGAACCCCAACCATCAAAGTACATCGGTAACCATTATCTAGTATTCAAATCCGTATAAAAGTAACTAGGTACCTTTACTAGAATTTGAACCATGGAACCTTTATCTCCAAAAATCAGCTGTTAAACAGCTGACTCGCTGCGATTACTACCGCTAGACCAACTCGGTGGTTTAACAAGCAACATGGGAGCTGATCATCTGTTTGACGGCTCCAGTTAAACTTGGTGTTGATAAATTCCCAGCAATTTACCCTTCTTTCTCCACATCACCAGCAGCAAAAGGCTTCGTCCCCAGGCCGCACAATAACCTCTGCATTTTCTCTTCATTTAGGCGAAGGTTAATTGTTTTAAACTATATCTAGGCTTTCATAAATTCTTGTTGCTCCAGCATAAAGCATAACGCAAGCAATCATACCTATCCACTGCAATATCAGGGTTGGGTCATCTGCACAGTCTATGCCAAGAAAGTGTTGGTTTTTCTATTTAACTATAGTGCAACAATTTATAAATGGTTCAAAAATTTTATTTAAAGAATACTGTTTTATGTAAAAACTATTGTACAGCATAAACTATTATTATTTATTGATAAATTAACAAAATTATTAAAATCTAGAGTCATTACAGTTCAATTACTTTGTCAAAAATAATTGGCTGACCTAGTATTTATTTGTTCAAAGGCAATGATCCTTATCTTGCTTAATCAGTAAAAGCTGAAATTTATGTTACACATTGTCAGCAGTTATGTTATTAAATCCATATTTCAAAATCTGATAATTTAATTGATGAATTATTTATTTTTTGTTTATGATTTATAGTTTTCTAGAGTTAGATGAGTTTAATTTATTTGTACATTACTTTTACGTTATTTGTACATTTGTCATATAATACAAATGTTCTTTTTGTCTTGTTACAGATTAGGTAGTTCTGAAAATTTGGATTTTCCAGAAAATTCAATACAACTAGTTACTGCTGCTCAGTGTGCTCAATATTTTGATATGCCAAAATTTTACAGTCAAGTAGACAAAGTATTACAGAAGAATGGTGTTTTAGCTATATTTGGTTATTGTTTACCAATTCCACTCCATGAATCTGTGTCATTAGAGCATATTGTGAAGAAAGTAAGCGTAATAAATACTCAATAGCATTGCTTGATATTTTTTACATGTGTAGTACTGTCTGTGTATAACTTGATGGCCTCCCACAGAGAGGAGCAATATGTTAATTGTAAAACCATTTCAGAAAACATACCTAATTTTTTTTTAAAGTAACTGAAACTTGTCGGAAATGTCGTATTTTTATAAAACAAAGTATTTCACTTGTTTTTTTTACTATAAAATTATTTTTAAAAAAACACGCTTAATGAGGTAATGTATAATTTAAAAAAAGTTTTGTTTTTGAAGAAAAAAACATATTTTTTCAAATACATTATCATTGTTCAACAACTATTTCACAGATTAACATAATATGTGGCAGGTTTGTTCTGTAATAATTGTGGAAAACGATGATGCAATAAAATTTAACAGAAAATCATTACTTTTTAGTTAACGAGGACAATTTTTTCTCAAAAAAAAACTTTTACTAAATTATACATAATCTCATTAAGCATAAATTTTTCAAAATAATTTTATGGAACAAAAACATGCGAAATACTTTGTTTTATAAAAATATGTCATTTCCGACAAGTTTCAGTTACTTAAAATAATTGGGTATGTTTTCTAAATTGGTTTTACAATCCACATATTGCTCTCCTCTGAGGAAGGCCATCAAGTTATAGAGAGACAGTATCAGTCAGACAGACAATATTATATACTGACTGATATTGCCATTGAAAGAAAATCATATTTTTTAACGCCTGTCTTTTATATTAAGAATTTCTATGTAATTTAAAGTTGCAACCTACCGGGTTGGTCTACAGGTAAAGTCGTCGTTGCGAGTCAGCTGTTTAACAGCTGATTTTCAAAGACAAAGGTTCCTGATTCAAGTCCTAGTAAAGGTAGTTACTTTTATACGGATTTGAATACTAGACAGTGGTTACCAATGTACTTTGATGGTTGGGGGTTCAATTAACCATACTTTCTCAGGAATGGTCAGCCTGGGTCTGTACAAGATTACAGCCGGCCCATTGGCGTAGTGGATAGCGCAAATGGCTTCTACGTTGAGGTTCCAGGTTCAATTTCCAGTCAGGTCTGGCATTTTTTCATTACTCATTTTCATATATCATCATTCTCCACCATTTGCAGTAGCAGAAATTACAAATCAGACATAAAACAAAAAAAATGTACTAGACTACATCTCATACACATCACCCTCATCTTATTGGGTCATGGGTTTACTTATTGTTCTGAATTGAACAGATTGCAATGTACACACATTAGGGATTAAAAAAGAAAAAAGAATTTAAAGTTGTATCAACATCATGGTTTTTAGCGAACAAAGATGAAATATGTTGGGTAGGGATAGGAAACCATCAGGAAACAAGTACAGATTCTTCTCTCGTTATAAAGTTTTGAGGTATGAAACTAGGTGTTAATTATCTTAAGTTTCAACTAATGTGAGTTTAGAATGTGGGAATGCACTATTAAGATGAGCAGTGGTAGGAAACAATCTGGGGTGGTGGTGCCAGAGCCCTTCCTCTAGCCCTTTCCAACTCAATCCTGTTGTAGTGTTCATTCTTGGTTAATCAAAAGTAACATTATAAGGCTTTCTTTTTTTTTTTAACGTCCGACTGTTCTGCAATTACTGCTAATGCAGACGGTGAATGATGAAATGATTTTTTGTAACGTATGAAAATATGCCGGGCCTGAATGGGATTCGAACCCAAGACCGCATGATGAGAGGCGAGCACGTTACCAACTGTGCCAATGCGGCCGGCTGACAATATCATCTGAAAATGAATATTCCCGTTCTTTTTTTTAATGTACTAAAAATCATTTTCAAAAAATTACTCTTAACTTTTTATCTGTTTTATATAGTAACCTCTAAATTGGTACCCAAATTGTGTTTTTTAATCTGTGGCAAAGTTTACTAAATCGAAGAATGATTATGAATTCATTAGTTTCTGAATTCAAGAAATTTGTTAAATCAGACCCAGCTCTTTGTCTTTTGTGGTTAAGGAGTACGATGGGTTTAGCTCGATTTCCTCCGGTAGTGCATAAGTTTTCGGAATTCTATTATTACCTATCTTTAAAGGGAAATTCCTCATCATACATTTAATTTCTAGGATATTCGTGAGCATGTGAGTTTGTAAGTTGCTCTCCAATTATGTATTTTTTTTATACCTATACAGGAATAGTACAAATATTGTTTACAAGAAATTTTCTGTTGAATTTTAGGAAATGTTTTTGTTTTCAGATGTATGAAAATACTCTATACGAATATAACTCAGATGCAAGTAGACTTGTTTATTTAGGTAATTATAATACTAAGGATTTTGAACAATATCCATTTTGTGATCAACCAACAATAAGGTATGTACTTGCTATAATCAGTTTAATGCTAGTGATTAAATATGTTATTATTATGTACCGCAAGACTCAAATTGTTTGGACATGTACAAAGGATGCCAGAGGCACGTATCCCCAGACAGTACTTGGACATGGAGGTATCTGGAAAGAGACCCGTTGGACGTCCCAGAAGAAGATGGACTGACCAAATAAGGGATGATCTCCTAACAAAAGGAATGACACTACAGGATATCAGAATACAAAAGGTATATCAAGATAGAGATAGATGGAGGCATATCGTCCACTCAAATCCTACCCGGCCTGCTGGAAGGATACCCAGATGATGATGATAATATTCAGATTTTCTAGAAATTACCAATAGTACTTGTGAAAGGATTTTTTCTTTCTCTTGCCCTTTATGAATACATATGGAATAAAAGTATTATTTTCATGTGAATTTGTCACCGGAAATACACGTTCACGGGGCAAAAAAAATATTTTTTTAGTAGTTGATCTGTGAGTGTGAACAAAATATTTCAATAACAGAGTATCGTATGAAGTTGCAATTTGAAACTTAAGTTAGGTATCACAAGCAGACCCGACACAAACATTTTTATCAAAATCAGTCAACTGCAAGTAGTAGTTTATTCGTACAATTTTTTATTTTCTCAAAAACGGCTCCTATGGTTCTTTTAAAATCACCTTATTTACTGCAAATTTTGTGATCCGCAAAATAGGCTAAGTGCCGTGTCAGCTGAAATTCATGGGGCTGTGCTCTCGTGATAAAAAATGGTTTTTTTAAGATTGCACCTTGTGCATTTCAGGCCAAAAGTATTCATAATTAAAGTTGTAGGAAATTTAAAACGTAAATTTTTATTCCAAGGATTTTTTCTACTAGGCTTAGTTTAGCATCAATTAGTGATTTTCTGTATTTTGCGTATTGAAATCTATAAGAAAATAGGATCTTGTTTTAAGATTTCGGCCTTAGTATCCATTTTACAACATGAATAAAATCAGTTATAGAAAATTTTAAAAAATTGCAACTTATATTTCTAGCATTTTTTCTGCAAGGCCTAGTTTAGTGTCAATTAGTGATTTTCCACATTTTTAAGTCCTACAGAGTTTGATTTTCATTTTGTATCATTCTCCCGAATTAAAATTAGGTCATTTTTAATTTTACATTGTTTACACATAAACATAGGTTATAATTTTTATTATTTACATTGGCAAGAATCATGTGAGTGTTTTATATCAGATTTTTCTTTTAGTTATACAAATTGTTTATTTTTTTAACTTTTCTTAAAATTTGATGAAAGGTTAATTTATTGATTAATGCTGTGTCTCTGATATGATAATAATGCACAATTCAATTTGTTTTAGAGAAGAATTTTTAAAAGTAATGCCTGATTCATCTGTAGAGAAGCTAGTAGGTTATGCTAAGTCGTGGTCTGGGTTTCAAAGACTAAAAAGAACTTGTGGTGAAGTTGAAGCTGATCGTGTAATTACAAATTTTCAAAATGAGTCAGTATTTAACTTATTATTTCTTTTTAATTTATTATTATTACTAGTTCGTATGAGAATGCCTGCTGACCCTCCTACAACAGGCCAACACAACAGGATTACCTTGATTTGGATGTCGGATCATAGAGAGATGAAGGGAAATAAAAGGGCAGATACTTTCGCTTGACTGTAGTTAAACTAGAGTATCTGTACAATGGTTTGATCAGAACCACATCTGGGAGTTAAATAATCATTACCTCATGGGTTCATCTATGAATAGTACTCCAGTGGTAACATAAAGCACAGTACGAGAATGTAATCATTTGTGATATTTTTGCTTGAGAAATACTTGGTCTGAAAAGGAAACCACTTAGGGTGGATTTGGGTCTCTTAATCAGAGATTATCACATTAGGAAACATCTATATAACATAGAGATATTTAGTGGTGATCTGGTATGTAGACTGTGTGAAGGAGGAAGAATCTGCCTCCCATATTGTATTCAAATGTGAACCATTAATTGACTGGAGGTGTTAAATCTTCCTTAGAAAGAATTCAACAGTTTCCTGAAACTTATTCAAAAGAGGAGTCTGTACTGAGTGAGCAAAAGGGATGGATAATACATTGGGCTCTCCTGAGCTGCAGTGTTACATTTTTTTTAAATTGTATCCATTGAGACTCTCGAGGAAGTATAGAACATACCAATAACTTATAAGTTAATGTATATTATTTTACAAATTTCCTATTACTGCAAGCAGACTTACTACATGTGTCCATCTTGTACAACTTATATTTCTACCATTTTTTTCTGCAAGGCCTAGTTTAGTGTTCTATCTTGTGCAGGTCGTTTCATATCTACGTACCTGTTACACCCTACATCTTTTGTAATTTGCTTTAAATATTCTAACCTTTGCCTCCCCCTACAATTCACTCCCTCAGTATTACCCTCCATTACTGATAGACCAATACCTGGATGTATTAAGATACACCCCACTATCCTACCCTTCTTCTGGTAAGATGTTTCCATATACTTCTTTTTTCATCTACTTGCCTAAGAACCTCTAAATTACTTATTTTGTCTACCCACCAAATCTTTAACATTTTCCTGTAACACCAGATTTCAAAAGGTTTTATCCTCTTCCTTTCTAAAAACCTATCACCCACATTTCATTCCTGTATAATGCTACAATCCAAACAGTATTTTAAGAAATTTTTCCTAATCTGTAAATCAATGTTTGTAGTCAGTAAGCTGTTGAATTTTATAAATCAAATTTTATTATGATCTTTTTTGTTACAGAATAATGAAAACACTGAATAAAGAAGATGAAAAACCAGATAATGTCAAATTAACAATTACATTTAAATACTTCTTATTACTTGGCCGAAAAGTGTGATTTCATATGCTTTGTAAATTTTTTGAAGTCAATTGTTACCACAGTATTACTTGCTTATTTTTACGCGAAACTGTTATTCTGGTCACACTTTGCTTCATTTTAAAAAAATGTGTTATTTTTTGGTGTCGGTACAAAGAATTTTGTTAATGATATACTTTTTTACACTGTATTAAATAAAAAATAAATTGTTACATTAATTAAAGTTATAAAAACAGTAAAATATTATTTATAAACCTTTCTTTAATGTTACAAAATGTTCTCATGTGAATATCTAGGTATTCTCAAAAAAAAAAACAAGTATGGTATTGCATATTAAACCTCCTCATTAGCCAGTTTCTTAAAGTGGCTCTGTTTTCCTTTGTATGCCCAGTAAAAAACCTTTAGTGGAATCCTGGTTATTCAGAATTAGGGGAAACCAATTTCAGAAGATAGATTTATTTTGATAATCTAGACTTATGAAATGTAAGCAATGGTAGGTTAATTTATTAATTAATTTTTTTTAAGAGAGAAGATACAGGACTTGATGGAAAAATCATGTCACAAGAAAAAATAGTTACGGTCCAAGCATTGCAATATTGCCCAATTGGAAGAAAAAGCTTGGGTAGACCAAGGAGAAGGTGGTTTGAGGCTGGAACAGGCGTAGCACTTAATCTGTAAGTGGTAGAAGAAAAAGAAGTAGAAGATTATTTTAAGTGCATTCAAGTGTTTAACTGGGATGTCTTGTTATCTTCTAATTAAAACATTGTGGTTGTTCTATATAGAAACTGTGTTTTAAATAAATTTATTTTTTATGCATCTTCAGTATTTTAATTTGACTACAGGTCTTCAAATAATAAAGGCAGTTCTTCTTCTTTTTTGACCTTATTTTTACTTTTTCTTACCTTGTATAAATATAAAAGGGAAGGAAAGTATTGTTTTCATGTAGATTTTTCTCCGGATGTACAAGTTTTCAGAACAACAGAACCAAAAAAACATGTTTTTAGCAATTGGTCTGTATATGTGAGAACAAAATATTTAAAGAACGGAATAGCATACAAAGTTGAAACTTGGAACATAAGTTAGATACCTCTATGGACCCAACACGAACATTTTCATCAAAATCGGTCAACTGGAAGTAGTAGTTTATTTGTGGAATTCTTCACTTGATTTTTTAAAAAATTGCCTCGTTTTCTACTTTTTTATGCTCTACAAGACAGGGTAAGCACCATGTCTGCTGAAATTCTTGGCGAGGCTGTGATCTTGTAGAAAAAAATAGTTTTTTTAAGATTGTGGTCTTAATATGCATTCTAAGGCAAAAGTATAAATATATAATCAAAGTTGTAAAACATTTAAAAACCTACAACTTTATTCCAAACATCTTTAAGTACAATGCTTAGTTTCGCGGCAATAAGTGATTTTCCTTTTTTCCCCCATTAATTATGGTAAAAATGGGATTTTTTAGGATTGCTGCTTTAGTATGCGTTTTATGACAAAAGTGTATGCAATCAAACTTATAGAAACTAAAATACCTATGAATTTTATTTAAAGAATTTTTCTTTACAAGGGGCTAGGTAAAGCAATTACTGATTTTCTGTATTTTTGTTATTCTTTTAGTGAGGAATGTTTGCTTCACAAAAGAAGTTTTTGATACCAGGATAGTATGAAGTAGTAAGAGGGAGAAAGAAGCAAATAACTGCTCTGAGAATAGTCTGACTGACAGTACGAGGAAACCACATTGCTTTCATACTATCCTGGTATCGAGAATCTCATTTAACTTGGTTATTCTGCACTAAACTCTTCTTACCAGCAGCTACAGGTGCCATCTGCTGGAATTCTCTTGAACTATTTTCACATTTTCTTTCCTGCTACTATGAAAGGTGTTGCAATCATGAAAGAAATTGATACTCAATGCCGACTGAATCGAAACAGTCACATATACATAAAGTATTCTGATACTGATGAATTGGTCATCAGTACAGTAAACAACTTTTCTTGCGAGGTTTATTTTTATTTCTTAGAAAGTCTCTAACCCTGCAGCACAGTATTTCACTATAGACTAGTACTGTTTATAACAGTAAAAGACATTTAATAGTTCTAAAATCTGGGGCAATTTTTTGTCAGACTAAGGTGCCAGTAGAGTAGGGTTAATATTATGAAACTAAGATGCATAACTGAGGTTAATACAGATTCAACATTTCTAAAAAAGAAGGGTTTAAATAAGACAAAGTGTACATAATTTTTATATATTTATTATATTAACTAATCAAATTATTTTAATTAACAATTTTACATACATTGTAATTCATATAATAACATACTCACAATAAAACATGTAGTATTTGTAATACAGTATTTTTAGTTAAATAAAAATCAGTCAGAATATGAGACGATAAATAATGTCTTTACTTCTTTTATTAATAATAATAATATAAATAAAATTTCTAATAAAGATGTATACAACATACAAAAAATTTGAAAAAGTAATAAAATTTTTTAATATCATTGAGCAATACAAAATTACAAAATGTTGCTTTAAAAAGTTTATAATATAATTAAATAACATACACACACTGAATTAAAAATAAAAATAAATAATTTCACATTAAAACAAAACAAAAAGTAACAAAGCAATAAAATATAAATAAAATAACAAAATTATATAATTTAATAAAATAAAAACTAACACAATTTCTATAAAAATATATTATTTACAAAATAAATAAATACTTAGCTGTATTTACTTATTCATTTTTTTTAAATTTTCTTAAAAGTACTTTATAATATTTTATTATACGAGTTCAGACGATAAATCTATATTTTTCACAAATGTTATATGTTTATGTATGTGCGATGGATGATATTTCTGTTGTACACTAGAACATTGTCGAAGTTGTAATAATATAAGTAAGAGATTGCAAAGTATGAAAACTGTACTGAATAGTAATGAGAGAGATGGATGGTGAATAGTTAATTTTAAGTATATTCCACAGTAAGTCAGATCAGATCATGGAGTTTTCCCACTCTGCTTTTGATACATTTTTTTATTTATATAGCAGTTAGGTATGATCACAACTGTTGTTGTATAGGTCATCAGCCAAAAGGCTGGTTTGAACCTGTAGAGGTTTTACTAAGTAACACGAGAAGTGAGATTGTTTACAATTACCTTCCTCAATGAGTGGAAAAATACGCTTATCAGCATGCCGGGCCCTCTGAAAAGCACATATTTTCCACTCTGTAAATGACACCTTCACTTTATTCACCACAGGGTCTGGCTGTATAATGAATTTCATTACTTTCAGGAGGAGATAACTCAGATTAGTGTCTTTTACACCTTTACCTCTTCTGTTCTTAAATGATTCAGTCATTTAATTGGCTGACCATGTGATAAGAAACAGAACTATTTATTTTAGCCCTTCAACGAACAGACTGAGTGTAAACAATTTGACACTCCACCTGTTTGTTATGGGCAGATCATAACTGAGAATTATAAAAACAAAATGTTATAATTACAAATTTGTCACATTTTGAACATTTTTGAGATCGTAGCCAGATATTAAAAACCAGGCTTAGGAGTCAACTTGGTGACTGACACGCCAAAGCAGCTGACTTATTTGCTAATTATAGACTAACTATTTAAATTTTATTTTATCCTTTTAAATAATTTGGCAAATGTAACAGGTTTTAGAAAACAAACATTACCTTAAACAACTTGAGACAGATCAAACAGAAGAATATTGAGGATATTGTAGAACATGGAATATTGAGCAGGAGTCAGTTGAAGTCTACTGTTTTAGTATGTTACTTCAGAAAGATTTGGAATCAGAACAGATTTGCTCACGTAGCAGAACATTCTGACTAATTTGAGTGGAAGCAATGTGGAGAGTTACACTTAACAAACAATACACTGTTTTCAAATTTTTTTGTTCTGACCTAATCTGACCCATTGTGTCCCTAATACAACAATGTTACAATATGAAGATTTTTAGTATTACAGTCAATGTATTATATTATTACAATACTAAAATTTTTAATAATCTACTCTTTGAGGTAGAATCTGATAAACTTAAACGCTAGGTTGATGACCCGAAACTTTCAAAGAAATATCTCTCAATACAAAAGTTTATCTAACTCTACTTTTGCTCCAGAATTTTAAAATCTCAAGTTCCAAGAATTTTAAAGATAATTTATTTACAAGAAAACACATTAATTCTAGAAAACGTAATGTGAAATATTCTTCTTGTTTAAATTTTTAAATTGAACTTTTAAAATTGTAATAAATTTACTACTTCTCTTAATAAAAGCTCAAACAATAACAAAAACAGAAGTATTTAAGTTAAATGGTTTAGTCAGAGCGTAATGAAGTTGAATTAAGAACATGAAACGCAGTTATAGAATAAGCTAACAGAAGAAAGACTAATGCTCAAGAATAGGAAAGGCTTTAAACGTATCACAAATTCAAGTAATGCTTCATGAATATTGTTGACTCTTGAAACAGTTAGAATTGTAAAGAATTTATAAATAAAGCAGGTATTTAACCTTGAGTTTCATTATACACAAACCACTTTTATGAAGTTACAGCAAAATTACTGAAGTTAATCAAAAAATTATTTTTAATAAATATTTAAAAAAATATTAACATGTCCAAGTTAACAATAAACTCAAGAGGCTGAAGAAACCAAGAACATAATTTAATCTTACAAAGAATCTTTACAACAAAAAGAACATAAATTCAATTCAGAAAACACGTAAGTCTTAAAGCCAATAGTGCTATGTAATAGAATCAGTGCACTACATGAAGGGAGAAATGAGAAATGATTTGACTGAAAAAAATTAAAAGGAACATCCTGAGAGATCTATGGACCTTTAAAGGATAATGGAAGAGTTAAATTATAAAAAGATCAAACCTGAAATTATACAAAAACCTAACGAGATAATAAGAGATGAGCAAACTTTTATGGATACAAGGTTAGGGTAAATGAAGACAAACTGAATAAAAAGATCTTTAAACAGATGGACAACATGAAATTGGAAATCTGAAAAGAGGATTCCCTAGACAGGAGCAAATTCAAAGATTGACCCACAGGATAAATAAAATCACCCAAAATTTTGAAAGAAGAACCAACCACAAGATCAAAGCATATGTAGGAAAGGTTGACGCAAGCTAAATGAGTAAGTAAAAGCTAGGTGAAGAAGAAGAAATAGGTTAATTCGACGAATGGATGGCAATCATGGTCTATTTCCAAAAAAATTACAATATAAAATCAGTGGAGTTTACAAAAGATACATGATTAATACCTGTTTATTTCTCGTCATTTTCTATTGTACACATACTTTCACACAAGATTTTTTAAATTCAGATCTAAATAAAACAAAGTTCCAGTGTACATAATAATCAATTATATGTATATTGTAATTATGTACAAAGAGTAATATTTTAAAATAATAATGAAACCATCAATACAATATGTTATAAGATACAATGATACCCTGGATGAGCATTACAATATTATCTAATAATATTTATTACTTTAAAAATTAAATGAATAGAAATTTATAACGATTCTAATACTAAAAAAATTAATCACCACTAAATACATTATAAAAAAGCTTAATAAATACAGTTATAATATTTACGGTTTTTATATGAAATTGGACTGAATGAAAAGTTTGCTACATACACTATTTGTTATAAATTACAAATCTATAAAAATAATTTTAAAAACACTTGTACGTTTAAATGACTATGTCTTTTATTTACTTAATTACATGACAAATTTATTTAATAAAACTAACAAAATTAACCAAATAATTTTTTTGTTTCCTTCTATACCAATAATTTACATGTGTAAATTTTACCTCAGTTTTAACAGTAGATATAAAATATATTAATCAGTTCCCAGTTTTGTAATTGCTCTAAAAAACAAAAATTTTAATATACAACTTTTTTAAATATTTAATGTAGTCCATCCATATAATTTTATGTACATATACATAAGAGGGGTATCCAAAAGTAACCGGAATAGGATTGCCGTGGGCGGTGCTTGTGTAGTACGGATTTCTAGCGCACAGATGAGTATAGCGCAACTCACTGCGAGTTCAGTGCAGTGATTGCAACTCATTGCGATATTCATCTGCAGTGATTGTTTTTGCTAGCGCTGTTTTGTTCTTGTTTCATTTTTATGATGGCAAGTTTAAGTGAACAACGTGTAGTTGTGAAATTTTGTTTTCTACTTCGTAAAAGTGCTGCTGAAACTGTGTTTTAATGTTGAAAACGGCCTACAAAGATGACGCTATGGGAAAATCTCAAGTATAAGAGTGGTTTTCTCGGTTTAAAAATGGCTACATATACATACATGATGACAAACCTCGTTCTGGACGTCCATCAACTTCCCAAATCGACGAAAATGTTTCAAAAAATTCAAGAGTGTGTGCTTTCAGACCGTTGACTGACAATGTGGAAGTTTTAAAAAGATTGTGCTACAGTGTTCGTCAAAAAAAGATCCGATTTGTGGCAGACAGGAGACTGGATTTTCCACTACAACAATGCACCTGCACACATAGCCATCTAGGTGAAAGATTTTTTGACTAAAAATGGCATGGTTCCGCTGCCCCACGCACCTTACTCGTCTGACCTGGCTCTGTGCGACTTTTTCTTATTTCTACGCATGAAAAGGGACATTAAAGGACACCAATTTGACAACATTGAAGCGGTCAAGAAAATAACGAGGGAGGAGCTATCAGCCATTTCTAAAGATGACTACAAAAAATGTTTCGAACACTGGAAGCACCGGCGGGATAAATGTATTAGTTTTAATGGAGAGTATTTTAAAGGGGATAAGGTTGTTTTGTAAAAAAATTGAAAATAAATAGCTTATGAAAAATAATTCCGGTTTCTTTTGGGTACCCCTCGTAGATGTCAACATGAATGTAAACATTAGAGAGCCCTATCCAAGGTCCAGCAATTTGAGTTTAATGATAAATTTGTTTCTTCATTTCTAAATAATTTCACTGGAAAGTTTTGTGGTGAAAATTTGTATTCATTGGTTTTCAATTGGTATTAAAGAGATTTGTATACCGAGTGTCCCATGGAATTTGAACCATAAGGAAATAGCATTGATTTTCATTAGTTTGTTACTGTAATGTTTTCTTCCCACGAATAAATGAAGACTTGTTATAATCAGGAATCATTAGAAAATGTTTAGACCTTTGAAGCCTACATTTGATACATTTTAACCTGTAGTTTAGGTTAAAATACATAAATATATAAATTAGTAAACCATTCTCTATTTAAATATTGTAAATTTTGTGAAGTATTTTCCCTGCCTGTGTGGAGTAATGGTTAGCATTGTAGTGTGAAAAGATTGTAAGCGATGGTTCGAATCCATCTGTGGTAAAAAATTTTTATAGTTAAAAAATTATTGGAAATACTATTAAAAAAATTATTTAAAAAAAAATTTTAACAATTGTTTTCTCATCTAAAATTAATGCAACAATCAGGTTTCACTGAAAATTAAAAGTAACTGAAAAAATAAATAATTAAAAATTAATTTAAAAAAAAAATTTTCAATATATTTTTTAACAATAAAATTTTTTTACCGCAGATGGATTAGAACCACTAATTACCATCTTTGCAAGCTTCAATGCTAACCATTACTCCATGGACAGGGGAAATACTTCACAAAATTTACAATACTTAAATAGAGAATGGTTTACTAATTTATATATTTATGTATTTTAACCTAAACTACAGGTTAAAATGTATCAAAATTGATAGTTTATAGAAAGGTCTAAACATTTTCTAATGATTCCTGATTATACAACAAAACAAGTCTTCCTTTATTCGTGGGAAGAAAACACTAACAAACTAATGAAAATCAATGCTATTTCCCTATGGTTCAAATTCCATGGGACACCTGTTATATCATTTGGAAGATAAATCATACTTTTATTAACAAAAATAAATTAAAACGAACAGGAAATGATTATTATTAGAAAAGAAAAAAGGTAAAGTAATTCTATCAATACACAGATTGAGGACTAGATCATAACATGCAGCAAAAAAACAAATTAGGTACTTTTTTTTTACTGGATATCGCAAAACTATTAATAAAATTATATAGAACTTGAAAATGAAATTTTTTAATACACAAGACTATTTGATTTCAGTTTAAGAATTACCTAGTCCTACCTCTCACTATTATGAGTGTACCATTTAAATTTAATATAAAAAAATATGTACACATTATTATTATTAGCATAGCACATTATGAATTCAAGAATACTAAAGACTTTTTAAAAATCGTACTAATAATATTACAATTTTTTTACTTCATTAAATATTTAAACAAAGGATTTTTTTTGTTTTGTAAAATGGAAGAATAAAAAGTAGTCTTAAAACTAATTTATGAAAAATAAATTAAATTTGTGATGTCTTTTTTTTAATTGAGCAATTCACCATCTGTTTTAAAAAAGATGTTATTAAATTCTTACTGAATAATTTATCTGAAATTTAAAAATGAATCAAACACATGAAACATTAGATACTGCCTACAATATACTTGACATGTTACTTATTAAATAAATAACATAATACTCAAAAATAATTTTCCAATAATATTACTTCCACTGGAAGGAATATTAAATCTACCAACGTACCAGATTCAATCATTAAATTGAAGCTAATTTTTATTAGCCTTCAATAAATTTAAATAAATAAATAAACTGTGTGTCTGTTCTTTGGCGTCAATGTCTTTTAATGTTTAATGACAAGAACTTAAAATAGCTAAGAACTTCAGAAATTAATGATAAAATAAAATATAACACAATTATTTTTTATACAGTCCAGCTGTACCTCATAATTGTTGTTTTTACACACTTAATGTACTGTTTCTGGTCCCATAAACAAAAATAAAGAAAATCTAATTCAGTAAAATTTTTAACATTTTAATAAATCCAGTAATAAACACAATTAAATAACTTCCTTTTCATTTCAAGGACATTTAAAAGAATTAAGAGGATAAAAATCAATCTTAATTTTCGTCTAAAAGACTATGTTTGAAATATCTTGTTAATAAAAAATTTAGTTTAAACAATGACTAACACTGAAATGTTGTGTTCTTGTTTAGGTCAACAGCCAAAATGCTGGTTTGAACCTATAGAGGTTTTACTAAGTAAAAATGAGGAGCGAGATGGTTTACTATTGCCTTCCTCACTGAGTTGAAAGAGTATGCTTATCAGCATGCCAGGCCCTCCGAAAAGCACCCACTTTTCAACCTGCAAATGACACCTTCACATCATTCACCACAGGGTCTGGCTGTATAATGAAATTCATTACTCTCAGAGGAGATAACTCTGACTAGTGTCTTTAACACCTCTACCTTTTCTGTTCTTAAATAGTTCAGTCATATAATTGGCTGACTAAATGATAGGAAACAGATCTATATTTTGTAGCCCTGGAACCAACAGATTGAGGGCAATTAATTTAACACCACCTGTCGTTATGGGCAACACTGAAATAGAAGAAACAAAATTCTTAAAAAAGATTACAGGTCTAAGATTTAAAGACGACAAAAGAGCTTACTCATGAGACAAGGAACTGGAACAGAGAGTTGAAAACAATATTGATGAGTCGATTTGGAAATGAAAATTGAGATTTTATGGTCTTATTAGAACAAATGAAGACAGACTGACCAGAAAACTCCTGAAAATTAGTAAAATATCTAAAAACAGCACTAATAACTTCTGTTCCCAAAAAGCACACCATAATCACAAAAAATTACAAGATAAAGTAAGTATGAATGTTAAAAATAATTGGAGAGGTGTAGTTGAAACAAATAGTTATTTGAAAGTATAAAATGGTATATTAAGCAAAGTGGAAAAAAGAAAAACCCTAAAAATGCCAAATGTTTATAATTGCACTACTGAGCTTGATTACACCAAAAACTAGCTGTACAAAGATATTCTCAAACTTCATTAACACAACTAAACATACCTAAAAAGAGTAAATATTGAAGAAAAACTATTAAAAGAAATCAGGCGAAAAACATATTTTGAGTGAAAGTAAATAAATATTGATAATACTTTCACAGACGAACACAGTCAATTTGCCTGTACCACTTTCAATGGATACTTTACGAAATGCCTGTCTCCCTCAAATATGGGGTTATAAAAAGGAATAGAATACTTAGATTAGCACATCCCAGTTTTATACAAAACCTGTACAAAAAATTATAGAATTTACTCAATAATTGTCAAAAAAATGTTACATACAATCAATTACTTAAATCAATTTTTTTGTTGCTCCAAAACAAACTTAGTTAGTTATTTCTAATCTTATGACAAACAAAAAAAGAACTGAATTAAAAATTTTACTGAATTATTTGTCGTAAATAAAAAAAATACCAAAATACAAACATTACAACATATAATAATCACAGACAATTATAATAATAATAATTAATTATTTTTATTCTATAATTAACAATTTTATTAAAAAATAAATTTGTTTTATAAATACCACAGTATTACAATGATAATCAAAAATACATTTAAATTGTTCTATTTACATATACTTTACAACCATTTCTTTCAACAAAATTCAATACAATCTAGCCCTGTTCTTTGCTTTTCATTCTGAAAATATTTTTATAATACAAAAATAAAGTAATTTAAAACGAATGAAAAATAAAATTTTTATCTTTAATGTTGGGCAGATATAAAATTAAAAACAAAAAAGTATTATATTTTTTATTACTGTATTAATAAATACAAAAATAAATAATTTCATAACGTAAAAAAAACAATAAAATCATCAGAAATTGTTTCCTAAGTACTACAAAATTAGCACCCAAAGTACACTAAACTTACTATAAAGAACTGACTAAAAAAAATGCAGCATTGAAATATTTGAGTAATTATATTTAACTTTTCTAAACTATATGGTTATTTAGAACAGGGATCACCAATTATTTCATACGAAGATCTATCTAAAAAGTTTTTAAGATTTCTGTTGTTAACAAATTATCTGTCAAAAGGTTTACATTAACAAGTAAAATGGGGATAGAAATAGTTATTTTTTATCCCTAATGTGTGTACGTTGCAATCCGTTTAACTTCAGAACAATAAGCAACCCCATGACTTGATGAAATGAGAATGACATGTACAACATGTAAACGAGGTGCTGTCTTATACATACTCAGGATGAACATTCCTGACAGAGTACGGTTAATTGAACGCCAACCATCAAAATACACCGGAGACCACTGCCTAGTATTCAAATCCATATAAAAGTAACTTAACGCTGGCCGCATTGGCGCAGTTGGTAACGTGCTTGCCTCTCATCATGCGGTCCTGGGTTCGAATCCCACTCAGGCACGGCATATTTTCATACATTACAAAAAATCATTTTATCCTCCATTGTACAAAAGTTACACCCCAACGTCGTCGCTAATGACCATTGTAGTTGATGTGACGTTAAATAAATAAATTAAAAAAAAAAAAAAAGCAAAAGTAACTTAACTTTACTAAGATTTGAACGATGGAACCTTTGTCTCCATTCATCAGTTGTCAAACAGCTGACTCGTGGCGACAACTTCACCACCAGACCAACCTGGTGAGTTTACAAATAGTAAGACAAGAAAATTATGTGGATGTTAAAATAACTAAAAATGTAATAGCACATTTTGGAATCTACAGCATATTTTGTTAGTAAAGAGAGAAATCAGGCTTAAGCCTATTTAAAATATTTTACAAAAATAATGAAATAAAAAAACCTACATAAATTTGGTTGAAAACCATATCCAGATGTGGTTTACCATTTGGTGACCCCTGATCTAGAAGATATAAAGATGAAAAACAAAACACATGGAATAATAATAGCCCATTGTTTCACAATAACTAACTTCATTAATGGGGGATCTTATAAAAAAATTTATTGTATTCAAAAATAATATGTGCCTACAATGGTGACATCATTTTAAACTAAAAAGTAAAGAAAGTAAAACTTAATTTTAATGAGTACCTATTTTTATCTACTTCTGCTCTCGTTGGAATTAATTCATCCAACTTTTAGAGAAAATATTTTTTTTTATAAAGATTACAAGTGAAAGGATCAAAACAATCAAAATAAGAATCCCAAGGAATAAATTCTATGTGCTAGAAACCACTAGAGTAAATTTTTATAAACTCTCTTATCTACTTTCTTTAACTTAATGTTACTTTTTCTCAAAAATTTAACTGGACTTTTAACATAGTATGTTAAGCTAAAAACTAAATGGTAAAAAAATTAAGATTATTAATAGCTATTACAAGACATTTGTAGTAAAATATTGTACTTTGTACACACAAAAAATATTTGTTAAGTTTTATTTCACAATTTCAGCGCAATCGTAAATAAATCTTTGTAATGGATCCTTAAGCCTATATTCAATTGAATTGTAAAAATATTTAATTTTACACTGAACTTTAGACATTTGCATTAAAATTTTTAAATTAAAAAAGTTTAGTTTTAATTTTGTGTAATCTGATGATACTGGGATCCACCAAAACATTTCAGTAAAAAGTAGAATTATATAAAAAAAAACAAGTGAAACAGCAGCGGGCTGTAACAGGTCAGTAAAAAACTAAATATCTTTACAATAGGATTGAATATAGGCTGCATTCATTATAAAGACATATTTATGAATGAAGAAATCAAAAACATTTCAATGCATTAATTAATAAATAAACTTTAGAATCTTATCAAGTTAAAAATTTTAAAAAGAAAAACTAAGAAGCACTAAACCCCGTTACAATAATCAAGAGTAAAGCAAGAAATTTATGAATCAAATGTATAGATACGTATATAATGTATCGTTAAAATTAAAAAAAGGTATCCATCAATGATAGGACTGTTTTAAATTTCATAATTGGTAACGACTGTATTAAAATGCTTTGACCTTTCACCATGTAATTTTATAATCCAATAATTTTTTATAGCAATTTAAACACTACTTTTAAAAATTATTCTGTTAATCTATTGAGTGAAATTCTAAAATGTTAAATTCTAATTAAGCACTGGTAATTAAGCATTTGGTTTAACTTACAACATGCAGAAAAAATAACTAAGACAAACAGATTAATCAGGAATGTTGATGTGGAACCTATCATTTTATGCAAAACACTAAAAAGGTTAGAAAATGTAATATAATGAATATTTATTTTATTAATTTTTTTATTTATAAACTGTATGAACATTAAAAGACTAAGAACCGTTCTAGGTTCAACATCTTTGATTTTTTAGAACATTCTTAAATGTATATTTAAAACACAATCAATATTTAGTATTGGCACAAAAATCTAGCAGTGTGTCAATTATCTAATTATATACAAAAATAAGCTAAATAAGTGAATGGTTAAGTAACTTTAATCTGGGAATAAGAAAGGGAGGTACACTAGACAAGCACCAATATGCAGGGAACATTTTTAGGAAGTTAATTTATCATAAGCATCTATTCCTACAACATAATAACTTTATAATTCATTTATTTACAACTTTTAAAACGAAAAAACTTATGTGTAAAATCCAGTAAACTAACAATAATGAAAAAATTGGCAGTGGTACACATACGATTTATCGTAATAAATCCGCGTACGTTTACTCAATAGAAACACTTTTTTTCTTTAATTTATTTAAAGTCGTATCAAACTTGATCATTAATAACAACAGTGGATTACGAAACTAAGACAGTGAGTTTTGACTTGTTACAATTTTCAGACTCTATCTAGGAATTGAACATGAGATCTTCTGCTTTGTAGGGTAGCATGCTAACCACTATTTTTATTGAAACAAACTATAAATTGCAATTTTGTCACACAAGTAATGACTATGGCAGTTTTTATTTATATTCATCCTTACAGTTATCAATAGTAAAGTAAAAATCTGGTGTGAAACACTCACACAACTTTCTCTTGCCAATGCAAATAATTAACAATAAACCTAACATCAGTAATAGAACATTAGAAATAAACAAAAAAACTAACTTTAGTAACATAACCTAATTTTAATCATATATGAAAGACGCAAAATTAAAATCAACCTGTTTCGCTTAAAAATACGGAAAATCGCTCTTTCATACTAAACTACACACTGTACAAAAAAATTCTTTAAATAAAGTTGTAGATCTTTTAATTTCCTATAAATTTTATTACAGTCATTTTTGTCATAAAATGTACTAAGGCCGACATCTTAAAAAAATTGATTTTTCACAAGTTTTCGTGAGGAAAAAAACAGAAAATCGCTAATTACCGCTAAACTAAGCTTTATACATAAAAAATATTTGAAATAAAAGTTGTAGAGTTTAAATTTTCTACAACTTTAATTATATACATTTTTGCGGTAAAATGCATATTAAAGTCGCAATCTTAAAAAAACAAATTTTTTTACGTAAAAACAGCCAAGAATTTAAAATTTAAATTTAAGAATTTAAAAAACAACCAAGAATTTCAGCAAACATGGCGCCTACCCTATCTTGTAGAGCATAAAAAATTAAGTAAACCAGGTGATTTTTAAAAAAATCGTAGGACCAGTTTTTGAGAAAATCGCAAAAAAGTGAAAAATTACACGAATAAACTATTACTTCCGGTTGACCGATTTTGATGAAAATGTTCGTGTTGGGTCCGGTAGTGGTATGTAACTTAAGTTTCAAGTTTCAAGTTCGTACAATGTTCCCTTCTTGAGATATTCTGTTCACACACAGGCACAGACACACACACAAACACACACAGACCAATCGCTAAAAACATGTTTTTTGGGTTCAGGGGGTCTGAAAACATGTAGATCCGGTGAAAACTCGATTTCAAAAAATCGACATGAAAACAATACTTTCCTTCCTATATATTCATATAGGCAAGAGAAAGTAAAAAGACCATGAATATTCAAAAGCGAGAATTAAAATACGACACATCTGTAGTTAATTTTACTGAGTAATGGTAGCTTATTTCCCAACAGATTAACAGAAAAATGTATTTTAAACACACAGAACAATAATTTTAAGATCTTATAGAGAATGTCTTAAATACAATATTATTACAAGTAGAAAACATTTTTACAATAATAATTATAACTATGAAAATAAATAATTATTTATAATAAAATTATATTCAACATTATTACTAAATTTACAAAGTACTAAATCATTTTAATGAATAATAATGATATTAATGACAATATCAGTTTGGCAGTATACAGTAATCAAATAAATTGAATTGTGACGTCAGATTACAACCGAGTTAATCACAGATAATAAAACTGTAATAATTAATTAATTAAATATAAATCAATATATACAGTCATATTGATATTATTGATAACAATAAATGTATTTTCTACAGACTAGTAGATTTAATCCATATTTGATGTAATATCATTATAAACGTACACTAATCACGGTATATTTTTAATGACATTTACGGTTAATAAAAATTAATACGTACTTACAGATAAAAAAAACTATGATGAGTGAAAGTAAAAGTATTCAGCACCTTACTTGAAAAATATGATTAATATAAATAAATATATCTGTGTTTGCAGTGTAAAGTGCGTTATGTCCAAAAATCGCAAAATTGAGTTATTACTGTAGCGTATTAAGAAAAATCAGTGCTAACTGTGGGTATAGTGCGTTTAGTCCAATTCCTATTACATTTGTTGTTATTAACTAGTGGCTCTTGCGTTAAGTTTAACAAACGAACACTACAGCAGAGTAAAGTGCGTTATGTCCAAAAATTGGACATAACGCACTATTCCCGAAAAAAGCCTGTATAGCAATATGAGGGAATAGTGCGTTATGTCACATAGTCACAGGAGTTAACGCACTTTACACACCGCATTATTTGAATAATATCTTTCGACTCTCACTGTTATGTAAAATAATGTTTATAATAATAATATAATTTATTTTCATGCATTGTACAATATTTTCATTTGCTTAAAGTTTAAGTTGGTATAACAAACAGATGATCATATTTACTTCCCGCCTTTACTTTGTTTATTGTGAATAATATCGTTACATGTGAACAAAAATAAGAGAAGCTATATTATTATTGTGTCTTATTTTGAAATATTTTAAAGACGTTTAGCAAGATGTCAAGAGGTCAACGAATATTGGAAATGACTTTAAAGTCTCACAGAAACAAGGAATCCGACGAAGATACTGAAGCAGGTTAGTCCTCCATTTTCATATTTCATTCGTACACTACTTGGTTAACTTGCAGCAGTTTTGTTTGTTTGTATGAACAAATTGCATACTTTAATGAAGCTTCAGTAATGTATTAATAATGAAATAATAATGAATTTAGTAGCCACATTACTTTTTAAGTACTTGCTTTATTTTTTGTAATAAATATTTTTCCTGATATACTGGAAAAGTAGATGCAAGAGTTGATAGTGGGTAATGGCCTAGTTGGTTAATGCGTGAGTGTATGACCTAGGTAAACCTATGTTCAAATCCTAGTTATCACTCTTTTTTTTTAAATCTTTTTTTATTATTAAAAAAAATTGTCTGGCATTTGAAGGTTAATTATTTTTATAATTTTTAGTTCAATAAATTGTTTCTAGGAAATAAAATTATTCTCAGGTTATCTTTACTTTCAGGTACAAGCCCTGTTCGGTCTATACCGGATGAACTTTGGCGCTATATTGATTCGGATGATTCTGATGAAGATAAAAATTATATTCCTTCCAGTTATGATGGATCAAGTTCTGACGAAGAAAATCACATGTGCAAGAAGGCAAAAAGAAAAAATTTAGCTTGCTCTTACGAGCCAAATGTTCCTGCCATCACAGCATTACAGGGTGATGCAAATATATCCTCGTCTCCTGAAGTACATAACTCTCAAGAAAATGCAGCTGTACCTATTGAACAATGTGAAGAAAACTCAGAACTTCCAAGTGTTATGGATGCTGAAAGGGAAAATTCATTTGAGGAAGATAGTTTACAAAATAGAAAAAAGACAAGAAAGCGTGGTTTGAAAGGAGAAACTCGAAAAAAAAGATCAGAAAGAAAACTTTTGCGTAATACAGGGAAAGAATACGCAATGAAAAGTGGAAAATTAAAGCCAGCCAGGAAATCAGAGCCGTTAGGTCCTTGCAGAAACTTATGTAAAAACATAATTAGTGATAAGACTCGCCTTGACTTATTTCAAGAATACTGGGAGATGAATAGCTTTGATAGAAGAGTAAGTTATATTTCAAGTTTATTAGAATTTGAAGAAAAGAAAAGAAGAAGAGTTAGAAATGAAGGTAATACCGAGCGTTTTAGACAGGTTAACGTCAAATATCATGTGCAAGTTGCAGGACAATGGAAAAGACTTTGCAAAGTTTGTTTCATGAAAGTATTTGGAGAAAATACTAGATTTTTGGAAACGGTAATTCAGAAAAAACGAGCCTCAAATTCAGGAATACCGCAGTTGGATTGTAGAGGTTCTAATTCAAAAAGTAACCCCTGCATAATTGAAGGAAAGGTAAAAATTCAGGAATTTCTTTCACAGATACCTGCGTATGAAAGTCACTATACGAGAAGAGATTGTTCAAAACTTTTTGTGGCGCCACATCTGACAATATCTGCATTGTATAATGAATATACAAAGGAATTTTGCAAGGATAGTACACCGTTATCGTATCGCACCTTTTGTGATGAATTCCACAAGAAGAAACTTGCCATTAAAAAACCACAAATCGACACCTGCGCTACGTGTGACAGAATCGCATTAGAACTCAAATTGTCGTCCGAGGAAAACAAAGAGGCCCTACAAATGAAACTCGATGAACACCATAATTTAGCTGATTTTGCATACAAGTGTAAAGCAAAAGATAAAGAGGCATCAAAAACAGAAAAAAACAAAAAAACTATCACATTTGACCTACAACAGTGCTTACCAACGCCGCTACTTCAAAATTCAATAGCGTTTTACAAACGAACATTGTGGACGTTCAATTTGACAGTTTATGACTGCGATGATGGTCAAACTTATAATTATCTTTGGCATGAAGCAATGGCTGGTAGAGGAGGCAATGAAGTTGGCTCCTGTTTATACCAATATCTAACAGATTTAAATCCTGAAGTGAAAAGTTTGACCATGTATTCAGATTCATGTCCAGGTCAAAACAAAAATTCTCACGTGGCAGTTATGTGTATGGTTGCCCTTCAACACTCTTCTTCTTTGGAGGTTATAGACCACAAATTTTTGTTACCGGGACATACCCATATGGAATGTGATTCATCACATTCCTTAATAGAAAAGAAAAAGAAGAGATATAGTGCAGCAATAGAGCATCCACATGATTGGGCCCAGCTAATTAGAATGACTGGTACAAAAAAACCTTTCATTGTGAAGGAAATGGAGCAACAGTATTTTTTTAATTTTGCTTTACTGCTAAAACATGAACTACAAATGCGGAAAGTGGATGAAGATGGTAATCAGTTCAACTGGAAAAATGTGAAGTGGTTACGCTATAAAAAATCGAATAGTGGAGTGATTTTTTATAAAAATTCCCTTGCCGAGGAAGAAAGCTTTAAATCTGTCAACTTTAAGAGGAGAGGAAAGTTTGGCAATCTTGCACCACGACCACTACACGAGGGACTGATTCCTATCAGCAAAGAAAAGAAGTCAGATTTACTAGATCTCCTTAATTTTATATCACCTGTTTTTCACCCTTTCTACCAAAATTTAAAGACAACTTCAGACGCTAAAAATGTGTATCCGCATAGTGATAGTGACAGTGAATAAGTGAATATGAATCAAACATATTTTTTTAGCAGCCTTTTTATGTACTACCATAATAATTTTATTATTTTTAAGAATAGTTTTTAAGTTAGCATAAGGGTAATTATTATGAGCAGTTTCTTAGTCATACTAAATAGTATTTTTTTTTTACTGCCATGTTGATCAGTTTTATTATACGTGTATTTTTATGTTTGTTTTTATTGTAGGTATTTGTTTTACGTTTATTGTAGTATTTTAGGAGTTGTAATTTTAGTAATAGAGAACAATTTCAAAAAGAAAATTGGCTGATTTTATCTCTGAGTTAATAAAACAGTTTCTTTATAATAATAATGACATTGAATAAGTGAATATGAATCAAATACAGTTTTTTAATAGCCTTTTCATGCACTACGATAATTTTTATTATTTTTTAAGAATAGTTTTTAAGTTAGCGTAAGGGTAATTATTATCAGCAGTTTCTGAGTCATGCTATATAGTATTTTTTTTTCTGCCATGTAGATCAGTTCTAGTATACGTGTATTTTTGTGTTTGTTTTTATTGTAGGTATGTGTTATACATTTATTGTAATATTTTAGGAATTGTTATTTTAGTAATAGAGAACAATTTCAAAAAGAAAATTGGCTGATTTTACCTCTGAGTGAACAAAACAGTTTCTTAATAGTGATAGTGACATTGAATAAGTGAATATGAATCAAATACAGTTTTTTTAATAGCCTTTTTATGTACTACGATAATTTTTATTATTTTTTAAGAATAGTTTTTAATTTAGCATAAGGGTATTTATTATCAGCAGTTTCTGAGTCATACTATAATTGTGTTTTCTTACTGCCATGTTGATCAATTTTATTATACGTGTATTTTTTATGTTTGTTTATTGTAGTATTGTAGGAATGGTTATTATTATGAATAGAGGATAACGGCAAAAGTGAATCAGCTGATTTTACCTCGCAGTTAACAAAACAAGAGTTTGTTTATTGTTTCAATTAAATCGGATTAAAGTACTATTAGAAGTTAACTTGTTATTGATAGACTACAAAAAAATTGAGTGTTTTTATGTTAATAATGTGAGCATGGTTTTTGTTTAAATGTTAAATTTTTTAACAATAATTATTTGTATGTGCTTTTCTTTTACACACGCATAAAATAACTATTTTTGTATTTGAGAAACAATAAAATAATTTAATACGAAGGTATGAGTATATTTAGTATTCCGTAGTCATACGTAACACACATAATGAATAACCCGAACGTTAACTTTGTGTGGGTAAAGAGCGCTAAGTCCAGATTTTTTTAAGGTTACTTTTTAATATTATCATTTTTTTCATGAAATAATTGAATATAATAAAAATAACCTATTCCACGTATTAATAAATACATCAAACTATATGAGAAATATTTAAAACATATTTTTTTTTGCTATACGGATTTACAGTATTTTTCTGAATCTTTAAATTCAATTTCCTTGAAATCATGTTTTTGGACTTAACGCACTTTACGCTACAAGCACAGATATAAAGAAGATTACACAGAAAAAAGATTGCTACTATTTTTAAACATACAAGACATAATATCAAATTTAATAGAAACAGAGAATTCCCAATTGGTTAAGTTAATGGTAATCAAATTTAAGCATTTAACTTAAAATGTGAAAAAGAATTATAAATAACTTATATTCGACAAACAATTAAGATAAACAGTTAGCTTAGAGAGGAGGAAGTAAGTTTTACGTAACATAAAGAATAGTGTTAAATTAATGAAAATGGGCAGAGAAATTAAAAAAGATGAAAAATGGCAGATGTATTATTCCAATGACTACATGGAGAATGTACAATCATTTTTGATGAGATTGGCAATGTTTTTTAATTGGGTGATCATGCCTGCCTATATAAGCCTTGGTTTGTATGTAGATAACTAACTATGTCTATAACAGGTAGGTGGAGTGTTAAATTAATTACACTCGATCTGCTGGTTCCAGGGCTACAAAAAATAGTTCTGTTTCTTATCATATAGTCAGCCAGTTATATAACTGAATTATTTAAGAACAGAAGAGGGAGAGGTGTAAACGACACTAAACACAGTTATCTCCTCTGAGAGTAATGAATTTCATTATACAGCCAGACTACTGTGGTCTGTGAAGTGAAGGTGCCATTTGCAGGATGGAAAGTAGGTGCTTTTTGGAGGGCCTGGCATGCTGATAAGTATGCCAGGCCCTTTTCCACTCAGTGAGGAAGGCAATAGTAAACCACCTCACTCCTCGTTTTACTTAGTAAAACCTCAAAAGGTTCAAACCAGCCTTTCGGCTGTTGACCATAACAACAATGTTGTTTAGGTCAACAGCCGAAAGGCTGGTTTGAACCTCTAGAGGTTTTACTAAGTAAAACGAGGAGTAGGTGGTTTACCATTGCCTTCCTCACTGAGTGGAAAAGTATGCTTATCAGCATGCCGGGCCCTCTGAAAAGCACATATTTTCCACTCTGTAAATGACACCTTCACTTCATTCACCACAGGGTCTGGCTGTACAATGAAATTCATTAGTTTCAGAGAAGATAACTCTGATTAGTGTCTTTTACACCTCTACCTCTTCTGTTCTTAAATGATTCAGTCATTTAATTGACTGACCATGTGATAAGAAACAGAACTATTTATTTTAGCCCTGCAACTAACAGATTGAGTGTAAATAATTTGACACTCCACCTGTCTGTTATGGGCAGAACAACAATGTATCACCTCATTTTATAGTTAGTTGTTGTTTTGGTCATCAGCCAAAAGGCTCTACTCTAGAGATTTACATTTAAATCTCTAGAGGCTTTACTAAGTAAAACAAGGAGTGAGGTGGTTTACCAATGCCTTCCTTACTGAGTGGAAAAGTATGCTTATCAGCATGCCAGGCCCTCTGAAAAGCATCTACTTTGGATGACACCTTCACTTCATTCACCATTGGGTTGGGCTGTATAATTAAATATGAAATTCATTATTCTCAGAGGAGATAACTCTGACTGGTATTTTTTACAACTCTACCTCTTCTGGTCTTAAATGCTTCAGACATATAATTGGTTGAATGAGGCGATATAAAGATAAAAAAAAAAAAAAAAAAAAAAAGGGCCAGACCTGACTGGGAATCGAAACCGGGACCCCAGTGTAAAAGCCAGTTGTGCTGACAACAACACCATCGTGCCATTTTGGAGTATTAATTTTTCAAATACTCTTTTTAAAATAAAACTTGTAGAAAAGTTATAATAAACATTGAAAACATAATTAAAAGCAAAAACTTTCTACCAAAAGATATGAAATACAGTATAGTGAAAACTAGTAAAACATTAGACAAGTATTATTTAAATATAAATAATATCGAATGGATGACGACTACAATATAATTTTTAATTAATATTGTATTTAGAACATAAATATTAACGACTTTTATTAAAACTAAATACTATACTATTATTTTCTTTAGATGAAATGTATAATTTTCTCAATTTTGTTTATAAATGAACGACTAAGCCTAACCTGCATATTCAATACACAACACACATTCTTTTCAGAATAGAATTCAAAACCAATTGGGAACTGGGAACAAAAATTGTTTCCGTAAACAAAAACTAAACCGTGATAGATTTTCTTAACAAGATTCTAAAGCTATAAAGGAGGAAATGGAGAAAGAGTAAATAGAGTACAGTAATTGAAATACAAATACGGAAACCCGTTGGAAAAATAAAATCTTTTGGCAGCCATATGAAATTTTGTAACAGAGGTTCAGTCACCTGTAATAATTTGAATGAACAAGTTAAAATCTAAATACAGCCCTAGTTAGATTTTTTTTAATTGGAAAATGTTATTTTACTACATAAATATTAACACATTCTATTTTTATTTAATATGAATGTTTAATAAATTTTTTTAGATAGTTCATTTGTATTATAAACATATTCTACAATTTGTTCATATGAAAAATATAATTTATTTCAACATTATTTAAGTATTATTAAGATTTAAAAGATTAAATAATTACTAAATATAGTTCAAGATTATCCAACATGCAACAAGAGCATTATTAATTTAAATTTTCATACACATCAAATTTTTTACCGTTAAAAAAGTCACTTTTTTGTTAAAATATTAGTCTTACTATTCATTATAGAATTTTTGAAGATTTTGTATATCATTACACTTAACTGTTGCAGAAAAAATTAAATTATACAAAATTGTTCGAATACACAACATTTGACATAACAGAAAAAACCATTGTAAAATTTGATGGCTACATTATCAATTATTCACTTTTTTATTCTTTTTTTCAATAAATTTTCAATTTGTACATTTCATTATAACTAGATTCACAGAAATGCAAGCTTCCATGTAGCAGCTGTCGTAGCTACACTAAGCAATAATAGCAATAGCTACTAGTACTTAGTAATAACCTACACTCGGTTCATCGTTAGAAAGATATATTGAGTAAACAAACAGCGGTTACCGAATCAGCGGCTATAGCAGTGACTCGGAAAAAATACAACACTTTCAATGAAAACATCATAATGTTAACTGATGCACTTTTAACTGTATACAGAATAAAACTATAAATAGAAATGAAAAAAAAATACTTAAACACTAAATTCCTAATTGAAAATAAATTATACTGCATGTAAGAACAATGCAATGTCAAAAACAAACTGGTAGCATATAACGATGACATGTTTTTTGTCAAAAATGTGGAGAGACATTTATGGGCTTGGATTAGTCACCTGTAGCATGTCATTATATGCTTCATTTATAAAAATACTTTTCAAAGTATTTTGTACTTAAATACTTTTGAAAGTATATTGTTGTTATTTTTTAATCAGCATGTACACATTTTTAAACAATGCACATGCTCAGTGACATCATTATTTGTTTACTCAACATATATCTTCCTTACAATGAATAGAGTATAGAACGTAGATAATACCTAACGTCGTAGCTTAGTAATAGTAGCATTGATTACTATTGTCACTCTGTGGGAGATTAAGCGTTTCAAGTATTGTGTTATTTAGGTCATCAGCCAAAAGGCTGGTTTGAACCTCTAGAGGCTTTACTAAGTAAAACGGTGAGGTGTTTTACCATGCCTTCCTCACAGAGTGAAAAAGTATGCTTATCAGAATGCCAGGCCCTCTGAAAAGCATCTTACTTTCCACCCTGCAAATGACACCTTCACTTCATTCACCACAGGGTCTGGCTGTATACTGAAATTCATTACTCTCAGAGGAGATAACTCTTGACTAGTGTCTTTTACACCTCTACCTCTTCTGTTCTTAAATGCTTCAGTCATATAATTGGCTGACCATGTGTTAAGAAACAGAACTATTTTTTATAGCCCTGGAACTTTAATTATAAATTCCTGCATATCAATTTATTTTTGTTTGCTAACTGTAGAAGATGAATGTGTGAGTTACGCATGATTTTAACAGTTAAAGACTTTATTTTTTCTATTTTTCACACTGATTGTTTTGTGAAGCTGTGATTTTATTACTAATATAATTAAATAGTACTTTTTGAATAAATGGGTAACCTAAATTTATTTTATATTCTAAAGTTTGTTAAGAATCACCTTTATTTATTTATTTACTGAATGTAAATACAAGATAAATAACTAACAAAAGATGGTTGTAGTAGTACTGACAGGGAAAGATTATCAAAGAAGGGGAATTTATAAAACTATACTTCTTGAACACATGATAGATAAATTAGTGAAGCACTAATAATGATCAATAAGAGCTGCAATTCAGCTGGGGAAAATTACCTTAAATAATGTAATAAAGTGACTAATTTGACAACTCTACATTTACAGCAAAGCTTGCATTACTGTAATTCCAACTATAGATCAATTTTTTGAAGACAAATATTAAAATAAAATCTTAGGCATACTTTCTAAAACAAAATACTTAAATTCTAACTCTGCATGCAAAAAAAAAAAAAATCAATAATAAATTTGCAATCCTTCAAACACCCTTACAAAATTAAAATATTCTGAAAAAGTGATAAATTCATTTAATGAATATATATATTTTTTTAAATATACTGATAATAAAAATATAAAAGTACTAATAAAGAACGTTATAAATTAAACAAGACAAATTAAATACCTTAACATATTACTATCGGTAATGATGCATATGAGATCTCGAATGATGAACTTGTTGTAAATCTCCACGATGATCATCTTCATCATCATGATCATCAGGATGGTATAAATGATGTTGCTGTTCAGGTGGAAGTATTGTTAAATGTGTTGCGTCAGACTGTAACGTTGAACTTTCTGCTCCAGTCATACCACCACAACTGCCAGTACCAACAACTTTCCTCTGAAGAGCCTGAACGTAATTCTGTAAAAATTTATAGGTCTAATTTATTCAAATGAATCTCAAATAATAATAAAATTTAGCTCATAGCTTCTTACAGATAAATAAGTACCATTTTAAGACAATTCTAGGTATTGAGAGATACACTTTTTAAGACAAACCAATCAATTCCTTACGGAATAACATAAACAATCTATAACTTAAGGAGACTGTGGATCGAAAAATCATGAAAATTTTTGATTTTCTGTTTTTAACCTTAAAATATTGTTTGAAATTCCCGCTTTTAAAATGATGTATTTATCAGATTTGTAGGTAGTGTAAAAATGTTTTTATGATTTACTTTGTTATCATTTGTTTAGTAAGAAAGTTAATTTTATTGGACAACTTTAAATGCGTTTTTCTCAAAACTTAATTTTTTCATATTCAAGTGCACATTTCTCAGCTCCTATACAACATCCAATTAAGAAATTTTTTGGGGTTGTAGAGATTGTTATGCTCTTTCAACTGAAAACACAGTTTTAAAAAATATTTCATAGTTTTGGAGAAAAAAACTTTTCAAAAAGTTTTGACCTCAAAAATCATATTTTTTGAAAAATTACCAAAAATATATTATTTTCTAACAGAACAAAAAGTTATACATTTAAAATGTGTAAAAGGAACTAATCTTTAAAATAAAAAAAAAATTAGAATTCTATCCCAATTGGTTCCTGAGAAACATGTACCTTTGTTAACATTTGAGTAAAATAAAAATCCACGGTCCCCTTAAAGTGTAGTGTACTGTTTTTAAATTTTCAAGAAGTACGACCAATAGAGTATTGCAATGATAAATACGAAGCAATGCATCACAATTTTGAAAGAAAAAAACTTTATTTATCTTTATCATTATAAAAAAAAACACATAAGAATTAAAATTGCATTATATGCTTAAAACCGTTCAATTAACTTTGTATTTTATCATGAAATGCATTCTAATATTCTTTTATTAAACTAAATACTGGGCTAAAAATGGGAATAACATATTTTTTTTATTTTTATTTATTTATTGAAAGTCACATCAACTGCTAGATCATTAGTGACTACGGTGGATAATGTAACATTAACTGTAGGATTTGACACATTTAAATTTCTAGACCCTGGCCAGGAATCGAACCCAGGAGCTCCGCGTGGCAGGCCAATGCGCTAACCACTACGCTATAGAGGCGGCCATTAGATGTTTTATTGTCTATTTTTATTTTATTTTACCTTATATGATTACACAGGGAAGGAAAATAGTAGGCCTATTTTTCATGTTGATTTTTTGAAATTGAGTTTTCATCGGAAGTAAACGTTTTCAGGCCCCCCGAACCAGCTCACAGGTACTTAGATAACAAATATTATAAAGAAATATAAACTTTGGGCTCATTTTTAAATATATCCAATTTTGAAATAATAATAATAATTTTTCTTTGAAAACAACCTTCACACTACTTTTTTCAATTTCAGGTATATGGTATTAATGTAGTGTAACTTGGTATAACCAACACATATTCTTGAAGAAACACGAAGTTCTACCTCTCAGCAAAACATTTTATCCTGTGCCTCATAGATTAGTACATAATTAATTAAGAAAACCGACACAAATAGGAGTCAAGATTAATTTAATAATGATTTTAAAATGTATACCTGACTTATAACATCACCATGTGCAGTTCGGACTTGATATAGATAACGATATTTTTTCTGATGAAGTTCAGCTCTCTGTTCACGAGTTTGAACTTTCATTCTGTGAAGATTATTGGTGTTGTGATGACGACGTTTAACTGGAAGCACTGTAATGAAAAATTTAGAACAAAATTATTAAATGCACCTGATATCTTTCATTCTATAATTTAATAATATAATTATAATTCTTCTATAATTCTTCTACGAGATATCGAATGAAATATAATATGCTGTTATCCTTCTCACCGATATGTACTTATTTAATACTGCTTTAGTTTTCTTCACTGATTTATTCACTTGTTTATGCTACCATGTTTCAGTTGATCCACCATCAACAAAGAATACAAACTATTAATAATTTGAAACCAATTAATTATTCATTAAAAACTTTAGTAGATGATGTTATATTCCCAATTATATGTATAAAACTGTTCACTTATTGAAATTATCAGTTTTCATAATTTTTTCAGATAGCAGTAACGGTTAATATAACTTCATCATTTTAAATTAACTTTGTTCATGTTTCTGCTCATTTAAATATGTATATACAATTTTTTTATAATAAGACAATTAAATATTAGGCTACATTTATAGCAAGCTAGATATATCAACTAAAAAATTATAATTATTTAAGCTATTAGCATCATAGCAGTAGAATCCATAGTAATATTTGGATTTTTTATGTACATACATAAAAAAAACATTGTATTTACTTTATACTGCTTTTCGTATGTCCTTCTTACAAGTACTTTCGCGGTGTGCACCGCTTCTACAGGTAATGTTAATAAAAGTTTCTAGAAATCTTTTATTAAGATTGCATCTTCCTTTGTCAATGGTTTGAATCAAAATCTTTCTAGAAAGTTTTATTAACATTACCTGAAGAAGCAGTGCGCACCGTGAAAGTACTTGTAACAAGGACATACGAAAAACAGTATAAGGTAAATACAAATTTTTTTTTATATATACGTTAAAAACCAAATATTAATATTAATCAACTAAACAATACTGTTGATTCAGAACATGATTAATCATGCATATTCACACCTATCAAATTATATTAGAAACCAATGAGAAAAATAAATTCCTGGAATTCAGCTGAATTGAATTTGTCAATGTACATAATGTTTTAACCCTTTAAATGCTGATGTCAAGTATAAAAGATGAGACTCCCAAGGCTACTATCATGTAAACTCATTTTCAAACCTTACAGGAGAAGTAATATCGTCATGTTACCATGACCAATTTGATTCTTTTACCATCATGTGCTACATTCTACTGGCTCTAAAATGAGTTAGAACTCTATCAATATATTAAATCAAAATTGGACAGAAAAATATTTCGTTACTATAAAATCTAACAAAATAAGAAGCAACATGGTTATAATAAACATAAGAGTTAAAAGTATCCTAGACAATTCAAAGTGTTATGAAAAAACTTAGTCTAAGCATGCATTCTTTGCTGTAACAACTCAATACTTAAAGGGTTCATCGTTATAAATACAACCAACAAATACAAAAAGCTACATTGCTGACAAAAAACGTTTTTAACCAGTTAAATTTTTTTGCCAATGAAACTCAGTTCACATAAGGGATGAATTTATTATTTCAACTTAATATAATTCTGTATCACATACTAGTTTTATTCAGAAAATAAGGTGGCCAAAAACTTTAATGAAATTTAGCCTGTTTAATAGAATTCTTTACTGTTCGGGCAATATTGTTTAGCCTATTTAATGGAATTCTTCACTGTTCAGGTAATAATGATCATAAAACCCTACATCAGTTAATTAGTAGATTATTTAGCAATTGTGAGTCATGGGAAGATGATTCAAACCTACAACACCCAAGTATTTGGAAAGCCACTAATACTTACTCTGTTGGTGATGAATTCCACGGCCGGTTATAGCAAACTGTACAATTAATCCTAATATAAACATTGAAGGCCAAAATGACAAAATCAACCAGCTGAACCAGCAAGTCAATTGTTCATCATTATCTTGTGGTATGATACCATTGTGATCGCCACCAATATGTTGCAAACTTCCATTGGGACCACCTCTAGACTTTTTAACCGTTGTTATACGACCCCATAACCATTTGACCATTAATAAATTTTCTACAAAATAATCAGTACCACCTGCCATAATGGCTGCACCATACATACTGGTACCAACTACAGTCAAACCTGCAAATATAACATAAAATTTTAATAAAATTAACCCAAACCACAAAATTTCCTTAAAAAATAATTTTTTTTTAAATTTTTTGGATAAAATGACATTTTAAAATTCATTTTGTAGCATAATTTTGTAACTGCACTGCTAATTCAAACTAACTGTGATTGGGGCATGTTCGGATTTTGTGATGTTCACAGATTAGCCGAAAAAAATATACATATCAACTAAAAATAATCCAAAAATTGGTACATTAAATATTATTCACGCACTATCGGAAAGGTGTTGGTCAACAGTGTATAGATAAGTGAGAATACAATCACAGTTGTGATTGTATACACACAACTGTATACATAGACTGTAACCCAATTAATTATTGGTTGATAGCCCAAATCAAGTGGATGAGAGTGGTGATGTATTGCAGCTCATGAAAAAAATTACCGCAGTGAAAAATTCAGACAGAGTTGACATGAACAAATAGCTGTCCAGTGACGATAAAAGTCTACATATGAAAAATCTTTTCTGTATTCATGCCAGACTCCAGCAAAGGTCCAAAAGAACAGATGAAACATCTAATATGGAGCAGCATATTAAAATTCAGAAGCAGTAAAAGCACTGCAGTATGTAGAGCAGTACAATGTTTACTTACACAAATATCATACTATTTTTCTAGCTGCTGATGAAATGACAATTATAGCATAATCATCAAAGTTTTCGGTACAACAGCAAACAATTAGTGATTTTATGCAGCCATTCATTAACGTAAATGTGTAATTTCTTGTAATTGCTAATGAACTGGATGAAATATTTTACCACTAAGCAATTTATGCTGTAAGTACATCTTTTATACATAAGTACAATTATAGCATAATCATCAAAGTTTTCGGTACAACAGCAAACAATTAGTGATTTTATGCAGCCAGGCAGTAACGTAAATGTGTAATTTCTTGTAATTGCTAATGAACTGGATGAAATATTTTACCACTAAGCAATTTATGCTGTAAGTACATCTTTTATACATAAGTACAATTATAGCATAATCATCAAAGTTTTCGGTACAACAGCAAACAATTAGTGATTTTATGCAGCCAGGCAGTAACGTAAATGTGTAATTTCTTGTAATTGCTAATGAACTGGATGAAATATTTTACCACTAAGCAATTTATGCTGTAAGTACATCTTGTATACTCCAGAACTTGGTTATTTTCATTTTCTACTCCCAATACAGAGTATATCAGTTTTTAAATTAAATTTTTATACTTAGAAGACTATTTAAAACACATTTTATATGAAAAAGTATCTCAAAAAATTAGAAATAAGTTCAGGTTAGTGGTGTTGTGTAATTTGAAATTTTTTACATAATTCCTTTTTTAATTGATGACATTTATAGCAGCAAGTTTTAAAAGGTTGTTTGTTAAGAAGTAACCTTTTGTCGATCATAAAACTTAAAAAATATGTATGCCGTTCACTTTTTTGAGGTTTTACTATATTAAATATTTTTATAACAAAGGATAATAACAAAATAAAGAAATTACGTGGTTAATAATAATACCACTAAAATCACTTTAGTAGTTTTCTACACAAAAATATTATGTTAACTTGATAAAAGAACTAAATATGTTAAATATAATCTTTACTTTATTAAAAAAATGCAATGTTACTGCCCAATTCAAACAACCAATTGAATTGCTTGTTGTTCAGGTCATCAGCCAAAATGCTGGTTTGAACCTGTAGAGGTTTTACTACGTAAATCAAGGAGTAAGGTGGTTTACCATTGCCTTCCTCACTGAGTAGAAAAGTATACTTATCAGCATGAAAAAGCACATATTTTCCACTCTGAAAATGACACCTTCACTTCATTCACCACAAGGTCTGGCTGTATAATGAAAGCCATTACTTTCAGAGGAGACAACTCTGATTAGTGTCTTTTGCACCTCTACCTCTTCTGTTCTTGAATGATTCAATCATTTAATTAGGTGACCGTCTGATAAGAAACAGAACTATTTATTTTAGCCCTGCAATGAACAGTTTGAGTGCTTATCTTCATTCATTATAGAAATCCCATTCCTCAACAAAGGTGAGCATTTGGGGATAATAAAATGAGCTTCAGATAATATCACATCATTACATAGATATGCTACTTTAGTTAATCAAAAAGTTTTATAATTGACAAAAGTTAATATCTTACCTTTCTGAAAATGAAGATTTAGTGTAGCAAATAGCATTCCAGAACCAAGCAAACTGGCAGTAGTAGTTAATAAAGTTGGTGTTTTATACACCTGATCAGATACAGCAAGTGATGCAACTGCGACTAGTAGACCGGTATGAAATCCAGTCATAAATAAACCGACATATTGGACTAGCATCGTTATCAAACCAAACAACACACCGGCACACAGAGCCACACCTAAAATTCAATATATATCCATCAGTTAAAGGGTAACAAAGCTAATAAAAATATAATTTCACAAAAAACTAGTATAATATTAGGTGTGAAATTATTACCAAATATGGCAGTTGTTCTGGCAAATAAACGCATTTCCACTCTTTAGGGTACTTTAAATTATACAATGAACCTAAAAATTTTACAGTTACAACAACACTATCTAAAGTGTCATAAAAAAGTAGAAATACAATAATAGTCGTCTTAGAAAAGTATTCAACAAAATTAATTTGTCCAATAGATTGGTTAAAATAATTAATATTTAATTTTATAAATAATAAATTTAGTTAATCGGGGCAATAATTGATTGGTTAGGACCAACAATAAAATTATTTCCAACACCAGACAGGCACCTAGCCCAGGGGAAGGGGCTTGAGTAACCCCGAACAGAAAATTTAAATTTTATACGAGATTAATATGCTGTGGGTTTCTGGTTTGATTCTCCAGACTCATCCCCCTCAATCAAAATCCTGGTTACGAGCCTGACGTCAGATATTCTATGTTACCGCCCATTTAATGCACACTAATTTTTTCTTTGTTTTACGTACAACTGTTTTGCAATTACTGCTAATGTAGATGATGACAAGGGTGATAAATTAAAATGAGCGATGAAAATATCCCAGACCTGATCAGGAATCGAACCCGGGACCCTCATTTTAAGCCATTTGTGCTTAACACTACACCACAGGCTGAGTAACTAACACTAGTTATACATAATTTAAAAAATAAGCCCTAATATATATTAAAAAATCAGGTAGTCATTGATTACAACAAATTTCTAACAAAATACTTTGAAAAGTATTAAGAATTGAGTTATATTTAATTAATTATTCATTATTCTTAAAAGTAAAACTTAAGTAATAGAATTTGAGAGTTGCATTTTTTTGTTTTACATCCAACAATCTGCACATTAATTCCACCACTGTAGATGGTGAAGAATGATAGATAAAAATTAGTGATGAAAAAAATGCCACACCTAAACGTGGGATCCCATGTAAAGAATCCAATTGCTCTGACCACTACCCGAAAAGGTCAGCTGACCGTTTTATAAAACAACCGTGAAGAAATAAAATTCATGGAATTTTAAAATTTCTGTTTCATCTAAGAAATCAACTTTATAGTTTAAAAGCAACCAAAAATTCAGGTGAAAAATATATTTTATTTCAAAACTGGTACCAGAGGTGGAATTTTATTTAGAATTCTATAAAATGAAACACCTACCTGCATTACCATAAGCTGGCATCATCATTCTGTCTTGAATGCATATTAAATATATTATAACAGAACCAAATATAAATCCAGTTAAAAACATAACTGCTTTGAAGCATCGGTACCCTAAAAAAATAAATATCAAAATATTAGAATTTATAATAAAAATAAAAATGGTGATTAATTACATCTATTAATAAATTATTTTCAAATAAAAAATGTTATGGGTTAACTGAATAATCCTATTAGGAGGTGGTACTGATAAATATAGATATTGTGAGAGACGACAATATACGGGACAATAGAAGCGGCTATTATAGTTCTGACAGGTGCAATTTATTGTATATGGGCACTGACTAGCTGCTACTTATTATTATTCTAGTAAGAGTAGAAGGTTTTATTATATTATTATTCTAAAATAAATCTTTATAATGCATCCTGCAGTTTGAAATATTTCTATTTCATATAATGAATTAATATAATAATTTCACTAACCTTCTTTTTAAACTGCGTCACCTTTATTTTATTCCTACTTACACGTGTTTCGGTGGATCCACCATCATCAGAGTAAATGAAAAATTGAAACTAAAAATTTTTTTCATTTATTTAAAATTTACAGAAGATGATACATCTTCAGTCACTTGTATAAAACTGATTTAAAATTAATTTATTTTAATTTATCCCTTCTCATATTTACTGTAGATAGCAGCAGCAGTCAATATCACTTCATCATTCCTAAATTTTATCTGTTCATTCAAAATGACCTGCTTTTGCTCTTTTAAATATTTATAAATATGGAACATCTCATATTTTTCAATTTTATTTTTATTCTCTATATTACATTGTTCTATTATATTGAAATGTTCATCTATTTTACCAAATTTATGTTTTTCTTCTTTTATATGATTGGTATAGTTAGATATAATTATATCTAATTACATTGTTCTATTATATTGAAATGTTCATCTATTTTACCAAATTTATGTTTTTCTTCTTTTATATGATTGGTATAGTTAGATATAATTATATCTAACTATACCAATCATATAAAAGAAGAAAAACATAATGAAATGTTCATCTATTTTACCAAATTTATGTTTTTCTTCTTTTATATGATTGGTATAGTTAGATATAATTATATCTAACTATACCAATCATATAAAAGAAGAAAAACATAAATTTGGTAAAATAGATGAACATTTCAATATAATAGAACAATGTAATATAGAGAATAAAAATAAAATTGAAAAATATGAGATGTTCCATATTTATAAATATTTAAAAGAGCAAAAGCAGGACATTTTGAATGAACAGATAAAATTTAGGAATGATGAAGTGATATTGACTGCTGCTGCTATCTACAGTAAATATGAGAAGGGATAAATTAAAATAAATTAATTTTAAATCAGTTTTATACAAGTGACTGAAGATGTATCATCTTCTGTAAATTTTAAATAAATGAAAAAAATTTTTAGTTTCAATTTTTCATTTACTCTGATGATGGTGGATCCACCGAAACACGTGTAAGTAGGAATAAAATAAAGGTGACGCAGTTTAAAAAGAAGGTTAGTGAAATTATTATATTAATTCATTATATGAAATAGAAATATTATTATTCTATTGTGTTTTTTTTCGTATTTACTGTCTAGAGTATTCGTAGTCCTTTTAGTAGGGTGGTTGTTTATACATAAAGCCGTTAAGCTCTTGTGGGTCAGGCAGTCAGGCTACGGTCGCACTGCAAAAGGCAAGAGTCTAGGGGCAAGATTCATTATGACCGGACTGCAAGAGGGAGGTGGCAGGAGAAACTGCCTCAGTCGAGTTCAGACACAAACAAAGATGTCTGTATAGATTTTTGCGAGAAGTTAATAGTTGTGGAAAATTTAGATATAAAATTAGGTGATAACTGTTTAAATAGGTATTATTTATTATAAATATAAAATAATGATATTTAATATAAATGAGCACGATAATAATACAAGTAGGAAAGTTTTCAGCGAATTTTATCATTTGCACAAAGATGCTCAATTGTATAATAAATTCATAAAATATTTGAGAATGAAAAGAGAAGAGAAATGTTTGATATTCTTAAAGAGATGTTACTCAGTCACTTAAAAATCACTAATCACAGTACAGCCAACAGGTAATAAACAGTATAGCCACCAGCCTCGACACCTACTGAACCGACAAATTGATTAGCTAGGATGCATGCCTGGTTTCAAAAAGTGCTAGATGGCTCCACTGCGGCCACCACCATAAGTTTTCACGTGTTGGTTTTAGGTGGAAGAAGCAACCGGACGCCATTTCCATCTTGCCTCGACAATCGTCTCCTGCAGGGCAGCCGTAGCTTCAGAGTTGAACAGTTTTTGAAAAGTTGTAGTTACAAACCAGTTTGAATTTTCAATATTCAAACAAATTCTCTATAATAGGCAAATAGTGTGTGTTGTTATTAAGTAATAAGTAAAGATTAATAATCTATTTGATTGTAAATGGTCTTTTCGTTTTTAAACTAAGTTTAGCTGAAGTATTGGTTAAGTTTTAAAACAAAATAAATTTAGTCTGTTATTAAGTTAAATAGTTTACTATAATTTTCTAGTAGTTATAACTGTCATAATTAATGTAAGCAATAAATTAAAATATTTGTTGTAAATTTAAAAGGAAGTTTTGTTATTTAAAAATAACCAGATGCCGAAAGAACCTGGAGTAAATGTCACAATACATAAGAAAACATAGATTGAAATACATATTTCTAAACCACCAGAATACGGTAACAGTAAACACTTACCAATTGTTACCACTGTTACCATATTCTGGTGATTTAGAAAAATATATATTTTAATTTTAAATATAATGGCTGTTGATAATCTTACATAGGATGTTTGATAAAATAATAAGGAAGAATAGATGTACATATTCTGAAGCAGTGACATGAAGGTTACATTGAAGGAAGGTACCTAAAGAAAAAGGTTACAAAATGAAAACAAAACTAAAAAAAAAAATCTGGTGTGAAACACTCACACAACTTTCTCTTGCCAGTGCAAATAATTAACAATAAACCTAACATTAGTAATAAAACATAAGAAATAAACAAAAAACTAACCTCAATAAACATAACCTAATTTTAATCATGAGTGAAAGACGCAAAATGAAAATCAACCTCAGTTTGGCTTAGAAATACGGAAAATTACTCTTTCTCTCTAAACTAGGCTCTGTAGAGAAAAATGCTATAAATAAAAGTTGTAGATCTTTTAATTTTCTATAAATTTAATTATATACACTTTTGTCGTAAAATGCATACTAAGGCCGAAATGTTAAAAAAATCGATTTTTCTCACGTATTCGTGAGAAAAAAACAGAAAATCGCAAATTACCGCTAAACTAAGCGTTATACAAAAAAATGTTTGAAATAAAAGTTGTAGGATTTTAAATTCTCTACAACTTTTATTATATACATTTTTTCGCTAAAATGCATATTAAAGCCGCAATCTTAAAAAAACAAATTTTTTACATGAAAACAGCCTGACCAAGAATTTCAGCAAACATGGCGCCTACCCTATCTTGTAGAGCATAAAAAATTAAGTAAATAAGGCGATTTTTAAAAAAATCGTAGAACCAGTTTTTGAGAAAATCACAAAAAATTGAAAAATTATACGAATAAACTACTACGTCCGGTTGACCGATTTTGATGAAAATGTTCGTGTCGGGTCCGGTAGTGGTATGTAACTTAAGTTTCAAGTTTCAAGTTCGTACGATGTTCCGTTCTTGAGATATTCTGTTCACACACACACACACACAGACCAATCGCTAAAAACATGTTTTTTGGGTTCAGGGGGTCTGAAAACGTATAAATCCGGTGAAAACTCGATTTCGAAAAATCGACATAAAAACAATACTTTCCTTCCTATTCATATATTCCTATATTCATATAGGCAAGAGAAAGTAAAAAACCAATGTGTTACATAAACATGACATGACTTCTAAAAGATATTTTTTAAATTTTGGAAAACTCGATATCAACAAATAATTTACTTAATTCTAAAAACTGTAATAAAAACAACATCAGATAGGTGGCATGATAAAGATATTTTGAACAACATTGTGAAGCCAATTTAAATTAAAATGAGAATAATTAAGCTTAGCCTAGACACGGCTAAATTTACTCAATTACACAATGATTTCATAATATGATAAATAGGCTAACTGTGTGTAATGAGCCCAACCTACTTCAATAAAACACAGTAGTATCCAATTTGTTAAATTAGTACAAACCCTTTGGGTATAAAACACATATTTCTAGAAACAATTTAACATTGGTTAATTAATTAGTACATTGTACAGAGCAACCTTTATTTTCATTTTAAAACTGACTTCCACATGAAAACATGACTTTCAAATCCAACAACAATGACCTTAAAATGAATAAAACAATAAAATCCAGTTGCTTCCTAATGGAAACTGAATTAATAAAAAAAAAAAAAAACAAACTACACCATTGTATGCGCCCAATAATATTAGTAAATATATTCAGCACTGACCTTCTGAATGTTTTATAGGTACTTTAAATACATCAATAACTACCAATTGTATTTATATAGTATAAACAGCAAACTTAATAGTTGGTAAATCTGAAATTACAATATGCTTGTATATAATACAATTTAAATTGTGTTTATCACTACTTCCTTACAATTCTTTAAATTTTTTACATCAAAGATTAAATACATGAAATTAAAATTGTAAGCTCTTACTAGAAATACTTAAATTCTGAAAACAACCTATACTAATATTAAAAAGACAAAGCATGTTTTTTTGTGCAGGCTAATTTCCAAAACTACTGAACAGATTTTCATAAAATTTTGACAGCATATTTGTATTTATATTCACAGCAACAATTTCTTTTTAAATTTAAAAATCTGGTGTGAAACACTCACACAACTTTCTCTTGCCAATGCAAATAATTAACAATAAACCTAACATTAATAATAAAATATTAGAAATAAACAAAAAACTAACCTCAAAAACATAACCTTATTTTAATCATGAGTGAATGATGCAAAAGGAAAATCAACCTCAGTTTGGCTTAGAAATACGGAAAATCACTCTTTCTCTCTAAACTAGGCTCTGTAGAGAAAAATGCTTTAAATAAAAGTTGTAGATCTTTTAATTTTCTATAAATTAAATTATATACACTTTTGTCGTAAAAAGCATACTAAGGCCGAAATCTTAAAAAAATCAATTTTTCACACATTTTCGTGAGAAAAAAAAACAGAAAATCGCAAATTACCGCTAAACTAAGCGTTATACAAAAAAATTGTTTGAAATAAAAGTTGTAGAATTTTTAATTCTCTACAACTTTTATTATATAAAGTTTTGCGCTAAAATGCATAATAAAGCTGTAATCTTAAAAAAACAACGTTTTCACGTGAAAACAGCCTCACCCAGAATTTCAGCAAACATGACGCCTACCCTATCTTGTAGAGAATAAAAAATTGAGTAAACCAGGCGATTTTAAAAAAATCGTAGGACCAGTTTTTGAGAAAATCGCAAAAAAGTGAAAAATTACACGAATAAACTACCACTTCCGGTTGACCGATTTTGATGAAAATGTTCGTGTCGAGTCCGGTAGTGGTACGTAACTTAAGTTTCAAGTTTCAAGTTCGTACGATGTTCCGTTCTTGAGATATTCTGTTCACACACAGACACACACACACACAGACCAATCGCTAAAAACATGTTTTTTGGGTTCAGGGGGTCTGAAAACGTATAGATCCGGTGAAAACTCGATTTCGAAAAATCGACATGAAAACAATACTTTCCTTCCTATATATTCATATAGGCAAGAGAAAGTAAAAAAGTGATAACCTTAAGGGCCCTAATGAAGATTTTCATAAATATGTGTGTGTGTACATGTGAGTAGGCCTATGTATTGCTGTTAAGGTAGATGAAGGGGTTTGATGGTGACGAGAGATGTATGGGGGGGAAATTATCAGAATATTGTCTGTGTGTGTGCACACGTTGGAGTGTAAGGTCGATCCAGCAGCTAAACAATTTCTGTTACATATTATTTATTTCTCAATCTGTTCGTTGGAGGGCTAAAATAAATAGTCTGTTTCTTATCACATGGTCAGCCAATAAAATGACTGAATCGTTTAAGAACAGAAGAGGTAGAGGTGTAAAAGACACTAATCAGAGTTATCTCCTCTGAAAGTAATGAATTTCATTATACAGCCAGACCGTGTGGTGAATGAAGTAAAGGTGTCATTTGAAGAATGGAAAATATATGCTTTACAGATGGCCCGGCATGCTGATAAGCGTACTTTTCCACTCAGTGAGGAAAGCATTGGTAAACTACCTCACTCCTCGTTTTACTTAGTAAAACCTCTACAGGTTCAAATCAGCCTTTCAGCAAAGCTAAACAACAGAAAATTAATGATGAATGAGTCAGTCAGTCAGTAAGATTACATAGATGAAATTACTTCTAGTTAATTTGCTTATTTTTTTTTTTTTTTTTTTAGTTTAAAGTAGCACAAACTGCTTGGTCATTAGTGACCACAATGGTTCATGTTACATTATCAATGGGTTTTAACACATAGTAATAATTTTACATATCCTAGCTGAGAATTGAACCTTGGATCTTTCATTTTGCAGCCTAGCATGCTAACCACTTGGCTACACAGGTGACATTACTTAAAGCTGTTTCAATTGGTTTGTCATTAGCAACTGCAACAGAACAAAATATTTTGTGATAATGAATAAGAATTCCCAGATTCCAGCCAAGAATTAGATCAAGGATCTACAGCTTTTCTACTAAGAGTGTCATTAAAAACTGACAGTGATTGATCACTAATAACAATGTACTTACCAAACAGACAGTAGACAACGCCAAATAGTAAATACATAGCACAGATGGTAGCAACTACGACATCATAATCATTCTCCACATCAACAGGATGGCAGTGGTTATTTAATGTTGGTATTATGCTAGGGCTACCACCAACTGATGGTCCAATTGTGGTGTTGTTCAGACCTGGGCCTCTGTCCCTGTCTAAAGGTACCAACTGACCAGTAGACATATTCAACTGGTAGTGGTATTATACTGGTTTAATCTAAACAAACAAAAAAAATCTGGTGTGAAACACTCACATAACTTTCTCTTGCCAATGCAAATAATTAACATAAACCTAACATTAAAAATAAACAAAAACTAACCTCAATAAACATAACCTAATTTTCATCATATATGAAAGATGCAAAATGAAAATCAACCTCACTTTGGCTTAAAAATACGGAAAATCGCTCTTTCATGCTAAACTAGGCACTGTACAAAAAAATGCTTGAAATAAAAGTTGTAGATCTTTTAATTTCCTATAAATTTTATTATATACACTTTTGTCGTAAAATGCCAAAATCTTAAAAAAATAGATTTTTCACAAGTTTTTGTGAGAAAAAAACAGAAAATTGCTAATTACCGCTAAACTAAGCTTTATACATAAAAAATGTTTGAAATAAAAGTTGTAGGATTTTAAATTCTCTACAACTTTAATTATATACATTTTTGCGATAAAATGCATAATAAAGCCGCAATCTTAAAAAAACAATTTTTTTACGTGAAAACAGCCTCACCGAGAATTTCAGCAAACATGGCGCCTACCCTATCTTATAGAGCATAAAAAATTAAGTAAACCAGGCGATTTAAAAAAAATCGTAGGACCAGTTTTTGAGAAAATCACAAAAAAGTGAAAAATTACACGAATAAACTACTACTTCCGGTTGTTCGATTTTGATGAAAATGTTCATGTCGAGTTCGGTAGTGGTATGTAACTTAAGTTTCAAGTTCGTACAATGTTCCGTTCTTGAGATATTCTGTTCACACACACACACACACACACACACAGACCAATCGCTAAAAACATGTTTTTTGGGTTCAGGGGGTCTGAAAACATGTAGATCCGGTGAAAACTCGATTTCGAAAAATCGACATGAAAACAATACTTTCCTTCTTATAAATTCATATAGGCAAGAGAAAGAAATAATTCATAGACTCAAATCAAATAATACAATGATGGGTAACATAATACCTGTAGGCTAAGAATAGTTAATATTATTCATTAAGCTTATCATATACGACAGTAAAGAGGTGACTAAAACAACAAACAATTTATTTTTAGTGATATCAATCTATGAAATATTTGCAGCTGATAATTAAATTTAAAAAAAACCCGACAAAAAACTTTTACAAAATATTTTAAAAAATCTGGTCACTCACATAACTTTCTCTTACCAGTGCAAATAATTAACAATATAACCTAAAATTAGTAATAAAAAATTAGAAACGAACGAAAAACTAATCTCAATAAACATAACTTAGTTTTAATTATTAGGTAGTGAACGCAAAATGAAAATAAAGTTTGGCTTAAAAATATGGATAATCTCTCTTCGACGCTAAACTAGGTTTTGTAGAGAAAAATGCTGTAAATAAAAGTTGTAGATCTTTTAATTTTCTATAAATTTGAATATATACTCTTTTGTCGTAAAATGCATACTAAGGCTGAAATCTTTAAAAAATCGAATTTTTATACATTTTTCGTGAGAAAAAAACAGAAAATCAAGCACTAATTACCACTAAACTAAGCGCTTCACAAAAAAATGTTTGAAATAAAAGTTTTAGGATTTTAAATTCTCTACAACTTTTTATACATACATGTTTGCGCTAAAGTGCATATTAAAGTCGCAATCTTAAAAAAAACAATTTTTTTACAAGAAAACAGCCTCTCCAATAATTTCATTAGACATGGTGCCTACCCTATCTTCTAGAGCATAAAAAATTTAGTAAATGAAGCAATTTAAAAAAAATCGTATGAGCCACTTTTGAGAAAATCGCAAAAACTGAAAAATTACACGAATAAACTACTACTTCTGGTTGACCGATTTTGATGAAAATGTTTGTGTCAGGTTCGGTAGTGGTATGTAACTTAAGTTTCAAGTTCGTACGATGTTCCTTTCTCGAGATATTCTGTTAACACACACACGAATCGCTAAAAACCTGTTTTTTGGGTTAAGAGGGTCTAAAAACAAGTAGATCTGGTGAAAACTCAATTTCGAAAAATCGATATGAAAACAACACTTTTTTTCCAATATGTATTCATAAAGGCAAGAGAAAGTAAAAATAATATTTATTGGCCCTTTTAGGTTTGGCATAGTCGCATCAGGGGACCGCTAAGTAAACGAATAGAACTTAGTTGTATTACTTAAGCGGTATCCTGACACAACGCCGTCAAACCTTAAGGGCCAATACATATTATTTTTTTTACTTTTTAAAGGTTTTTTTGTCGGGATTTTTTAAATTTAATTTTTATTTCATACTTTTTAAACTTTATTTATTACCAGTGAACAATTTTTTACAGATATTCATGAAGAAAAAAACAGAAAATCATTAATTGCCACTACACACATTTTTGCCCTAAACTGCAAATTATGGCTGCAATCTTAAAAAAACTAGTTTTGTCAACGAGAGCACAAAAAACTAAATCAAAATCGGTTTATCCATTTGAGAGCTATGATGCCACAGACGGACACAAATTGATTTTGATTTTCTTTTAAAACTGCGACCTTAATATGCATTTTAGAATAACAGTGTATATAATCAAAATTGTAGAACCTTCGAAAACCTATAACCTTATATCTCTGCCCATAACAGACAGATGGAGAGTCAAATTAATTACTCTCAATCTGTTCGTTGCAGGGCTAAAATAAATAGTTCTGTTTCTTATCACATAGTCAGCCAATGAAATTACCGAATCATTTAAGAACAGAAGAGGTAGAGGTGTAAAAGACACTAATCAGAGTTATCTCCTCTGAAAGTAATGAATTTCATTATACAGCCAGACCCTGTGGTGAATGAAGTGAAGGTGTCATTTGCAGAGTGTAAAGTATGTGCTTTTCAGAGGGCTCGGCATGCTGATAAGCATACTTTTCCATTCAGTGAGGAAGGCAATGGTAAACCACCTCACTCCTCATTTTACTTAGTAAAACCTCTACAGGTTCAAACCAGCTTTTTGGCTGATGACCTAAACAACAACAACAACAACCTTATATCTAATTTTTTTTTGTACAACACTTAGTTTAGCAGCAATTAGTAATTTTTTTTTGTTTTTTTTATTTCTCGTTTTTTTAAATGTTTTTATAGCTAAGACCACTCAATTAAGTCACCTTTCAAACAAACAAAAAAAAAACTAAATCAAAAGCAGTTCATCCATTTGGAAGCTACGATGCCACATACAGATACAAATTAGTGATTTTGTATTTTTAAAGATTGCGATCCTAACATGGATTTTAGAGCAAAAGTGTACATAATTAAAGTGTAGTACCTTTAACCCTTTCGCTTCCAATTATAAAACCATGGGTTAAACCAGTGAGCCAGTTTTTTTTAAAATATTTTTTAAAATGAAGTTATTAAACATTTTAATTTTTACTAGTTTTATCAATTAAAATTATTTCTTTGTAGTAGATTTATTAAAATTTATATTAGATTTATTCCACTATTTGTATAATTAAAATCATGAACAACATGAATAAATTTATTGGAAGCCTACTGGTAGCTTTCCGAAGTAGGTCTAACCTTTTTACGTCATTTACATGGAATTGTTCTTCCATGTCACAATCACTATCACTATCAGCTAAATCACAATCAGAGAGGAATAAAAAAGACAGTATCATTACCGACGCAATTTCGTGTTTACAAACAAAACAGGCCGCGCAGAAATGAAAATATTTCTTTACTACGTACTACTTGATTTCGTCGATAAAGAGAAAAAAAGTCAACAGCAGATGCGCAAATACAGTTGGTAACACTTACTGGAGGCGATTCAAACACTTTCAATGCCAATAGAGTTAAATCGTGTTTGGCAATACGATTTAAAACTTCAAAACGAGTTAACTCGTCTTTGGCGTGTAAGGATGATAAGCCCACTACGTGTATACTCGTGTTTGGGAGAGAAAGGGTTAAAAATCTATAACATTTATTTCAAATATGTTTTTGTACAACCCTTAGTTTAATGGCAATTAATGATTTTTTGTTTTTTTTATGTCTTTATAGCTAAGAACACTGTTGATCAACTCACCTTTCAAACAAAAATTAAATAAAAATCGGTTTATCCATTTGGGAGCTATGATGCCAATGCAGACAGACAGATACACTTGTTAAACTAATAACACCCCTCTTTTTCCGTCGGGCGTTAAAAACAGGGCCCTATGGGTTTTATTGAATACTAACAAATATATATAAGTATTATACCTAAATTTATACAACTACAATCTTGAATACGTGCAGAAAAAAAATTCTAAAGAATTATTTAGAACTGATAATACACGAACAATTTTATCCTTCAAAATGAAAATACTGAATTAAGTCATTAGAAGTTAATGACATATCTACTCCAGACTGACTTAATGAATTAAAAAAATTTAAAGATAAACAAAAATTAATTTAATAATATATTATTTTATTGGCTTATTTTAATCATAGACATTATTTAAAAAATTGATTTAAATTTTTTTACTTTGTATTGTTCAGATGAAATCCCATATAATACGATGACAAACAAGAAAATTATTTATCTTTATAAAAAAAGTGTATTAAAACTAGATATTTTCATTATGGCAAATGGAATACATAATTAACATAATTTATATACAAAATAAAACTGTTATTATCTTCCATTAAGTAACTGACTTAAACTTTTCAAACATCTGACAATGGTTGATGCCCAGATCATGGAATGCTACCTATCCCTTCATTTTAACAGATTATATCTTAAATTAATATGTAGATTATTTACACATGTTACACCTCAACATATAAATTTCTCAAGACTTATTGATTACCTGTAAATGTTCATGAAATACTTAAATATTCTTTGTCTTCTTGTTAACCAGCAATTCAGGTCGAGTGATGGATTAATTGGAGACTGCCAGTTTTTCTCTTTCTCAATACCCTTCTTCTCTCCTTTAATTCATATCCACCTCTTTCCTTTACTTTATCTATATACAGCCATCTTTTCCTTTCCCCTACTATATTACACAACTATTTCCTAGAAATTCCTCTTGGTTCTTTTTCCATTACTTTACAATAACATTTTAAAAGCTGGTAGTCATCCTTTTGAAATATCCAAACACTTTAACTTCACTTGCTTCATTCTATTCAAAAAATTTCCTTAATTTCACACTTAATTATTTCTTCAGTATCCGTCACCATTCCTATCAATTTTCTCAAAATCCGATTTAAATGACTTGATTGAGTTTTACTTTCTCCTGAACCCCCACATATTTGTTTAACTTGAGAAACTTATACATGGAAAATCCACAGAATCCCATAATAATGAATTGCCCATGCACCAAGTGAAGGCTGGGGAAGAGTTATTACTGGGTACTGGGAAAATTTCTTCTTCTAACTTTCTCTTTGTTATAGTTGGAACAGTGTCAGCGTTGATTAACAGCTGGATCGACATTAAGGGAATAATACAGAAGCAAAGTAAACGAGGGAAAAATAGTAAAAGCAGAGCAAGCCATGTCTTAAGTGTTCTTTTTAAATGTAAAATAATATGTTGTTTCAATCAATGAACTAAAAAACACAATCTCTTTCTTAGGCTCAAGTTTGAATCATTAGTTTTTCTTATTATGAACATCCATTGGAACAAGAAATGAAAAATAATTTCATTTTGAATAACGACTCTACAACCTAAATCTTGAAATGGCAATAAAGCAGAACTTACAAAATAACTTTAATGTAATCTAGTTGAAAACTCATACATCATTTCTATAGTGTACAAATTAAAAGTAAAATACGTAATGTGAAAATTACACCCTTTAATTCTTCAAAAAAATGAAATGAAATTTACTAAATATTCCCTCTGAATTTAACAAAAATACTAGTTTTATGTACAAGGAATGCATAATGGATAAATTACGGGCATTAAAATGTATATGTTTCATGCAAATGAAGAACAAACATTAATGAAGCCAGGCGTTCATATAAGTGTTTTTCATTAATTTCAAATCCAGTTTAGCAAACAGTAAAATATAATGTTAGAGGGTGACTAACAATCAATGCTAGTCTATATTTTCAATGCTTTCTTACTGCATACATTTTTACACTCCTTGGAATAAAAATATAACTTTTCCTATGATTAAACATGCAAGTGTTGGTTACAACACTTTAAAACCCAATAAGATAGCTACTGGTAAACATTCTTTGTAAATTATTTTTAATAAAGCAATAGTTTTATATTTCTGCACTATTTTTAAATTAAGTAAAGCATCAAAAGAATACTTTTAATGCTAATACACAATTGTGTTCCCCAAGTTCCTTTGTCAACAGGTCCAATATAATTTACATAAATAATCAATAGTTAGATGGGAAAGATTTATACACAAAAAAAACTTATTTTCTGCAACTAATAACACATGGCTTCTTTTATACAACAGCTTTGTCAACTCTCTTTTCTAAACGAAATATATTTATAAATTAACAATATAACCTACATTAAGCTGTACCTAAAAAAAGTAGCCGATCCATAAAGGCAATAGAATTTCGAATTTATACATTTACAATCTACTATAACAAGAAACTAGTTTACGAAACCGGATCAGCTGGATACGAAAAATTATCTGTTTAACAGCAATAGCATGCACTACAACGTAGTAAAGTTGACTTATTTTAATTAAATCTCAGAAGTTAGCCTAATACGAATCAGCAATATAGTTTTAGTACGAAGAAAATTAACAAATGGAACTAACAAAATAATAAACTTCGTGCGAAAATATTTTTAAAATACTTAAAATTACCTTCTCTAATAACATGAGGTGTTCGATGTGTCACACAAAACAAATTGGATCATACCTATTTTTATCTTTTGCATGTTTAATAAATGCAGAATTAGATTAGTCTATTAATTGCACAAAGTATATATTAAAAACACAACACATACACAAAAATTAATAACATTACATAAATGTTAACATAACATCTATGATCAAAATAAAAAAATCGATCGTCTCGGTTATCACAGATAACACTACACCAGCAATAACAGACAACACACCTCTACCGTCTGTCTGCTCTTCTGCTGTGCTGCAATGCCAATCTAATCAGCCATTCCGACTACTTTCTCTTGAAAGTTATATATTGATACCACATTTTATAATTTTAGTAAACGCATTTTTATCCTGACTAAATTCGTGATGTACTAAAAATCGTAAATTATAACAAATTTGTAAACTAAAATGTTTTCTAAGCTAAAACTGTCTGTACTGTTTTATTACATTTTATTTGAAAGAGCATGTAATATCGTTGTGTTGTGTATGTTGGCAGTCCTATCTAGCAGTTTGTAAGCAACTAAGAACTGAGCAGAATATTTTTTTATTGCGAAGTTTGTTTTTATAAAAGTTAAGATAAAACTTGTTGGGATAAGAAATTCAACAGTTTTAATTACTGATATTCAGGTAGTTAAGTTAGTCATTAAACTAACTTCTACAAACTATTTTAAAATATACTTTTGAAGACCCTTCTTAGAGTACCTACAGATGATTATATACAACTTGAATTATAGACAATATTGATGATTTTCCCGCCGCTATGGGAAGAAAGTTATTATTGCACATGTCAACTGAATTTTAAACTATATTTTGCATGATTGGTGGTTATTCATTCGTTTCATTTAGTACCAGTTTTCTGTCATAGTTGTTGGAGATTACATTTCTATTAATTATTATTTGCCACATGAGTTTTATGGTCGATGAAAAAAATAATAAAATATCACATTGAAACACGAAGTTAAACTCTTACAAGTAAATTTGTTGGTTAGGAAATTTAATTTAAAATGTTGATAATTCACTGATACTGCTTCTTCATAAAGGTGTGTAATATAAATTATTCGAAATTAGTGTTTTGAAAATTATGAGTGTGAGTGAAATATATTTTTAAAGTAAGTTTATTCTCATTGAGTTCCGTATCTAATATGTATATTAATTAATAGATAAAGTAGTTTGATGGTTTTATAATAGATTAAAGCCGGTTTAGGTTTTGAAATTTGCCATAAAATTTGTGTATTTTGTTCTTAACAAAGAAACAAAAACTTTAAATTCGTTGAAGTATTTAATAATTTACTGTAAAATTTGATAAAACCTGTATTCAGTAATTCACTTGAATTTTCCTGATGGTTAGTGTCTGGTTTGAGCCATTAGTTCTGTTGCATTGGGAGAACCGTAAGTTAACAAGGATTTGTTGCTTTCGTATAGAACACACTGCTATTATTAAATGTTCTTGTTTCTACTAGCTTCATTGGAACTACACTTCTGCCAAATCTTTCTAGTTGTTTTTTTGTATTGTTACAGTTTCTGAAAATCTTTGCTTTCTACAACTGTGGGGATTTAATTTACTCATTGTTTTCTTGGTCTGTGTTATTTGTATTAATAATTATAATTTATTGTTTTTACAGATAATACACAAACATGTATATTAGTTGTGTCATTTGTAGTGATGTATTTACTGGATTACATCCTGATGAAACCATATATTCTACTCAATGTGGTCATCTGTTCCATCATGCATGTATTCTCGAATGGTTTGCAAGGTATAGTATTTTGACTGCTTACAATTGTATTTTATCAGTAATTTTATAATGGACAAAACTGAAAATTTTGTAGTTAGGAATATTTTATAACTCAAAAAAGATTGAACCAATTTTAATATAATTTTTAACCCTTTCTAACCCAGTGTGCCATAGAAGTCACATTGGAGTGAAATAACAGCCATCAAAATGTTAGGTGTTAGTGACTTCTTTGGATGAAAAAACGCTGGGTGTGAAATGTAATAATTTTCTGTACCCTAGCCAGGAATTGAACCTAAGACCTCCACTTTGGAGTGTAGCATGCTGACCATTGCGCCACGGAGGCGATCATGTTTTTTTTAATTAATTTTAGTTTCAAATATTCGTGTTCATTAACTAAAATAAAGTAGCATTTCTTCGAATTTTTTGTATGTATTTATTCATATTTGTGGGAACTTTGATACCATCAAATCCCAATGTGACGTAAGTGTCACACTTTTTTGTCAGGCCATCAAAAGGGCTAAAGCACTAAAAGTGATTTTATTACACTTAAATTTATGAAACAATGTACACATAATTTTTTGTATATAGTTTAAAATTTTAGGATTGAAAGGGTTAACAGATTCTTTAAAATTATTCAGCATTTCTTATTGTTTTACATATCAAAGTGTAATAATTGAAGATAATTCATAAAGAAGAGTTTTAAAAAATACCAGATCTAATTGAAAATTGAACCTGGGGCCCATGACATAAAATCCAATTTCACTAACTGGTACTCTACAGAACTCTCTACATTTTGTTTTTACAAAAATACCATATATGTGCCCTTAATATAGTGTGACACATCTCTAAGGCCCATTTCAGGATCTGGGTAAATTAAATAATTAACAAACTATTTATAGTAAAAATTTAGTTAAAATTCAAGTATTTATTACAAAGAAAAAATTACTAAAATAGAGCGACTAAAATCTACAAGTAAATTACAATTATGTTACTTATAATAAATAACAAACTACTTATAATTAACTAAAAAATAACGGACCTTTTCCGTTATTTCACATCATCAAAATATTGTGTGAGTGCACCTTTACTGTTCGATCCAGCAACTGCCTGCACTTGCTCTGTACTGTTCGATTTGCAATCACTTGATTCTTTTATTTTCGGTTGTTTTTTCCTTTATTCTTTTACATGTTTCACAAATTATTTACAAGCTTTATTTTCCAAATTATTAAACAATTAAGATCAAACAATTACAAAATATTAAAATGTAAAAATAAAGAAAATAACAAAATTTATTAAAAAATACAGAAAAATTACAATTTCAAAAGATTCATTATGTATTGAACAGAAATAGTGCAAACCAAACAACCAACTGATGTGTATTAATAAACATGCAAACAATCTCTACAGTTCAGCCATTCTTAGTTTGCTCTTACTGTCAACAAACAAAAGCCACCTATTACAGGGTGCATGCTAGAGTCTGCGTCTTTACGGTGTCGTATTCCTATTAAGTTAACTTTTTTTAAAATTATAAGTACTTGAAGTACTTAAAACATCAGTCATAAAATTATGATGTAGGCCTAACAATTTCGTTTAGAAAAATACTTTTAAAAGTATTTTGTATATTTATAAATACTTTTGAAGGTATTTTGTTGTTACTTTTTAATCAGCATGTACACATTTTGGTATAATGCGCATGTTCAGTGACGTCATTATTTGTTTACATTAGGAGCAAACTAAGAGAGGCTAGACTTTACAATATTAATTATAGTGAGTGGGAGTCATAACAATAAAGATGCGCTTACACGAGGTGACTTTAAGGTTACAGATGGTGTGATGTGAAATAACGGGAAAGGTCCAAAATAACAATAAATAAACTTAACCAATTTACTAAATACTACTTACAAAAATAATACAGAATAAACGTAAAACAATACACTGTAATGGTGCCCTTCTCCAAAGGTAACCGTTAAGCACTACTGAATATACACTAGTCGAAGATAGAGCAAATGTTGAACCCAGGATAGAACTCGGCATCAACTTATATACATGACGCTGTGGAAGTCACTAGGACAGAGATTTTTGTTTAACAAGAAAAATACAAAATCCTTCTGACAGCTTCTGGATAAATCTTAACAAACTGTAATCAAATTAGGATTGAAAAGAAGGTGTTACAAAAGGCCAATTACCTAAATAGGTACCTGACTCTTCACAATACTTGTGGTGCAACAATAGGCATATATTATACAACCATTTATATAGTTCATAATACTTCTAACTATTTCTTGGAAATCCTAGACCTATTTATCACTTTTTTTTTTATTTTTATTGAGTGATGATGCCTACATAAGCCTTGGGCTTGTGCGTAGGTAATGATATGTGGTGATTTACAGATGAAAAAAATGCCAGGTCTGACCGGGAATTGAACCCGGGACCCTGGCATAGTAGCCAGTTGCGCTGACCACTACACCACGGGCCGGCTCGAATTTACATTAACATTTTTAAAATCTCGGTCCTTCTTGAAATTTCTCGAACACAGATTCCCTTTAGATATTGTCACAATATTTTATGTGCCATTACATGTAGTCATAAATAAAAGGGAGTTTTTAACCAAAGTCATTAGAGCCAATTTGAGTTTTGTGTTTGTGTCCTTAATTTTAGGGATACTTGGTAGATTCCAAAAACTCCGTTGACAAAATCCGAGTTTTCAAGCTCACTCATATCAGTATGGCATGTACTAATGAACATACATTAAAAATTCATTTTTTAGCTTTAGGGATTAGGAAATAAATAAAGATCAGTTATTAAAAGTTTTGTATTATCAAAATACTCTCTCATTCTTGTTCTACAAATAGAATGTGCGTGAGACATTGAAAAGTTGGCTGTGATATATAAGCTATTTTATGTTTCTTTTTTTATATAATGTTAATGGAAAATGTGATTCTTTCAGTTCTAAATCGTGCCCTCAGTGCAGATATAAAACAACTGAAAAAAATATTATACGAATATTTTTTAATAATTCAACTGTTGACTGTGATGAAGATCCTTCGTTATTGAAGTATAGAGTAGACAGCCTTGAATTTCAACTAAAAATGAGTCAAGAAGAGAATAAAAAATTTAAAGAGGAGCAGAAGAAAACTCATGCTGTATCTAAAGGATTGAGGTACATTTATTAATGCAGTTAAAGGTTATGTTTTAGCATTGGAAAAAATATTTGGTCTTTTACTGTGTGCTGTTAATAACACATTTATCTTATTCAACCATTCATGATTTTTACTTTCTCTTGCCTATATGAATATATAGGAAGGAAAGTATTGTTTTCATGTCGATTTTTCGAAATCAAGTTTTCACCGGATCTACACGTTTTCAAACCCCCTGAACCCGAAAAACATGTTTTTAGCGATTGGTCTGTGTGTGTGTGTGTGTGTGAACAGAATATCTCAAGAACGGAACATCGTACGAACTTGAAACTTGAAACTTAAGTTACATACCACTACCAGACCCGACACGAACATTTTCATCAAAATCAGTCAACCGGAAGTTGTAGTTTATTCGTGTAATTTTTCACTTTTTTGCGATTTTCTCAAAAACTGGTCCTACAATTTTTTTAAAAATCGCCTGGTTTACTAAATTTTTTATGCTCTACAAGATAGGGTAGGCGCCATGTTTGCTGAAATTCTTGGTGAGGCTGTTTTTACGTAAAAAAAGTGTTTTTTTAAGATTACGGCTTTAATAATATATTATAGCGCAAAAATTTATATAATAAAAAATGTAGAAAATTTAAAATTCTACATTTTATTTCAACTATTTTTTGTATAACGCTTAGTTTAGCGGTAATTAGCAATTTTCTGTTTTTTCTCACGAAAACGTGTGAAAAATCGATTTTTTTAAGATTTCAGCCTTAGTATGCATTTTATGACAAAAGTGTATATAATCGAATTTATAGGAAATCAAAAGATCTACAACTTTTATTTCGAGCATTTTTCTCTACAGAGCCTATTTTTTTAGCATGAAAGAGTGATTTTCCATATTTTTAAGCTAAACAGGTCAATTTTCATTTTCCGTCTTTCACTCATGATTAAAAGGTATTATAAGGTTATGTTTTTTGAGGTTAGTTTTTTTTTATCAGGTTATGTTTATCAGGTTATGTTTTTTGAGGTTAGTTTTTTGTTTATTTCTAATGTTAGGTTATATTGTTTAAATTATTTGCTTTGGCAAAAGAAAGTTGTGTGAGTGTTTCACACCAGATGTTTTGTTATGTATTTTGTACAATAAAATACAGATACGAGAAAACACGCAACAGCAGTTGAGCACCGAAAATCACATCACTCTAGTACAAAGACTAACTCACAAGTGGGGAATTTACTAATGGAAAAGAAAGGGTAGGTAAGAAGCATTCCTAGTCGAAAAGCGCGATGGCGGTGACAATTTAGCCAATACATTAAAAAAGGGACTAAAGCGGTGCTTCGCCGTCCTATAAAATAACTTAGTAGGGGGTTTTTTAATAAATGAAATAAATAATCGCAATTGTTGTTAGTTTAAGACATTTAATGAAAAATAATAAAAAAATAAATATTAATTATAAATTTACAAAATGTTTGATTCTAAATTTTATCTCAGGGTTTAAAAAATTTTATTCCTAATTTGTGTACGTTGCAATCTGTTCAATTTAGAACAATAAGCAACCCCATGACCCAATGAGATGAGGATGATGTGTACGACGTGTAAATGAGGTGTAGTCTTGTACAGACCCAGGCCGACCATTCCTGAGAGAGTATGGTTAATGAAACCCCAACCATCAAAGTACACTGGCAACCACTGTCTAGTATTCAAATCCATTTAAAAGTAACTACCTTTACCAGGATTTGAACCAGGAAACTTCGTCTCCGAAAATCAGCTGTTAAACAGCTGATTTTAGCAACGACTTTACCTCTAGACCAACCCGGTGGTCTAGAAAAAAAATGGTCTAAAAAATGAATAATTGTTTATTGTTATTGCTTAAATTAAAATGGGTACCTGTGAAAAAAAACAATTGAAAAGCTTCAATGAAAAACAAAAGAAAATTGACATACGGCTAATGAAATTTTACTCTGGCTTTGAATTTACTAAATGTATTGTTATTTAAAGAATTTGGAAAATAAAATTTTGAAAAAGTGAATTTAAAAGTTATCTCAGCTGTATTTATAAAATTTATAATAATTTTACCGGTTCTTCTTTCTTGAATCTTGGTCTTTTCTTTTGATGGAGGTCAGCATATCGCGATGGTTCTTGATTCGGTTATTAAAATTGAAGTTATTAATTAATTTCACGGATTACCGATTCAGTTTAATAGTTAACGATGAGTACTTTTATGGTCAGGAATATATATATTTTTATCGTATTAATTAATTTTTAATATTGAAATCTTAAAATTTGTTAGAGCGTCTATTAACTATGTGAACTGCACAGCTGCCGGAATAACACAGCTCCTCGAGTCAATGGTTCAACCAACTGTATTGATATTAAATTTGATTCAATAAATATAAGAATGTTTTTAAAATTCGGATCACTATATCAAATGATGTATTATATATTAACTTAATTATTGATGTTCTTAATTTGTTATTTTGTTTTGATTTCGATTTTTAATTCTTTTAGTAAATATTCATTTAGATGCTAACTTTAACAATGTAGTACCAACTTGAAATCATCTTCGTTCACGGGTTAAATACAGCGTAATTTTATGGAGATTAGCTGAGATATATTAATAAAATGATTATAAATGTTTATTTTGCCAGTTTCTACCACTTACAATGTTAATAACTCTATTTAAAAGTTTTTACACACATTAATAGCCAGCATCTACCTAGTTCATATTTTCGTGTTAAAAACTAGGTAGTGGTACACCTGTACTCGACTGTGTCCAGTAATATAATTTAATTTAACAGATTCATATTTTTTGTTTGAAATCTGATGCAGTGGCTAAACTGTAACATGACCGAGCCAGCTAGTATTACATAGGTTATGTTTCTACAGTCCACACGTGTGATCCAATGCTACCTTAATAGGCATTTTAGGGCAAAGGTGCATATAATTTTCTGCAACACTTAGTTTAGCGCCAATAGTAATTTTTTGTATTTTTCTGTACTCTAAACTGTCATATATATACAAATATAATAAATGCTATTTCCTTTATCTTATGGAATGTTATTTTTATCAGTTGACATCAGAATTGCTTGATCAGTTAAAAATTTTATGTTTAGAACTGACTTTACATATTAAACTTTGTTACAAATACACCATAGTCTTGATGTTTGAATCACAAGGGTTGCAGTTTATTAACTAACCAACTTTTACCAGCTTAACGAACCAACCTATTAACCCCGTGCTTGGTTATTGACCAACTTATGTATGTTTTTTTTTTAAATTCTATGTAATGCAATTCATATTGAACATAATGGGTGTTTTATTAAGGACGCAACCCTGATTATAAGAAGATAGAAGTAATACATTGGTAAATTTTCTGTCCCCCAATCGGTATGTTGGCAACAGTGTACTCAAGGCCAACTACCTAAGACAGTTAAAATGTTCCAGTCAAGCATTAGTGTGGTGACAGCAGTCGTTTTCGTTATATTGTGTCAGCAATGGTTTTTTCCAAGGAAGAAAGCGTGTTTATTGTAGACTTACATAGCGAGTAAATCTTACAAATGTGTGCAAGATAAGTTTCAGTTGAAATTTCCCCGTTCTGCCGTTCTGAATAAATCGTCAATATTGCGTTTGATAAAGAAATTTCGTAGAACTGGGAGTGTACTCGAGAAACCACCTCGCCAGCCAACAAAGTTAACGGCGGAAGTTCTCGAAGATTTGAAAAATCGTTTGACTCAAATCACCTAAAAAATTGCTTAGAAGATTATCAGTCGCAAGCTGGGCTAATAATAACTACTGGTTTCAGAGCTACAAAAAAGTTACATTTGCATCCTTATCGCGTTGGCGTAACTCATGAACTGAAAGCTACAGACCATCAGATGGCTATGAACGTTCTTCCTTGGAAAAAACCATTGCTGACACAATATAACAAAACGACTGCTGTCACCACACTAATGCTTGACTGGAACATTTTAACTGTCTTGGGTAGTTGGCCTTGAGTACACTGTTGCCAACATACTGATTGGGGGACAGAAAATTTACCGATGTATTACTTATATCTTCTTATAATCAGGGTTGCGTCCTTAATAAAACACCCGTTAGTCTAGGGGTATTTTGTTTCTCAGCAAAAAGCCTTGTTTCAAAGCAGAAATCAATATCATTTGTTTATGTACCTCTTATTTTAATTAATGCATTTAATTAAATACAAAGCTGGAATGTAGGGTTAGAATAACATGATGGATAAAGCGTAAAAAATATATTTTATCACTTGGGTAATTTCTTAGATAATTTAATGAATGGTGATTTAACGTATTGCAGAAAAGAAATAAAAGCTGCAAAATTGGAAACAATAAATGCTCAACAAGAAATTCATGATCTTAAAAATGAAATTACTACTCTCAAAACTTTTTGTAAAGATGTAAGTGGAGTTAAATTAGAAAATGAAGAGCTAAAACGTAAACTGAAAGCAGTTAATGTGTAAGTATATTTCATCCAATTTTTTTTTTATTTTAATTTCTCCACTAATCTTAAAATTTGAAAACTTTCTAAATCAATCGGTTTGATTAATAACTTGATTGATTTACTAACTGAAACCGAATGTTCGGTTTACATGTATAGATAAAATTCAGTTAGGAATACAAATAATTTTTCATTAAATAATATCAGTTCATCAAATTGAGAGGTCTCATTTTTATAAAAATGGTAATTTTTTTACAAAATGATAATGAGAGTGATTTGTATAAAAAATTTCATTAATTCAACAAAAAGGAGTATCTGTTATGGTTTTTTTGTAGGTACCATAACAAAATGCAATAAAGTAACAACACTGTCATGTAATAAACAGGATAGATAAAAAGTTTATGACTTAATGTTTAGATAATAAGAGATTTTTATTCTGTACTTTTTCTTGCCCTATATATAGGGTAGGAATGTTATTGTTTTCATGTCGAGTTTTTACCGGAAATACGCATTTTCAGGCCCCCTGAAACCAAAAAATATGTTTGCAGCGATTGGTCTGTGTGAATAAAATATCTCACAAATGCAATATCATTAATAAAGTTGAAACTTGGAACTTAAGTTCCAAGTTTCAGCTTTAAAGTATACCACTACGGGACCCAACATGAACATTTTCATCAAAAGTAGTTTATTCGTGCAATTTTCTCAAAAACGGCTCCCATTTTTTTTTAAATCGCCTCATGTACTACACTTTTTATGCTCTACTAGATAGAGTATCCGCCATATCTGCTGAAATTCTTGGGGAGGCTCTGCTCTTGTGGTAAAAAGTGGGATTTTTAAGATTGCGGATTTAATATGCATTTTAGAGCAAAAGTGTACAATTAAAGTTCTAGAGATTTAAAATACTACAATTTTTATTTCAAATGTTTTTTACAATGCTTACTTTTGCATCAGTTAGTGATTTTCTGAATTTTTAAGTTCTACAGAGGTTGATTTTCATTTTGCGTCATTCAATCATTCATGATTAAAATCATATTTTTCATATTACATTGTTTTTACTAATTGTTAAACAAAAGTTATATTTAATGAGTACAGAATCAACTGGGGTAATCTTCTGGAACGCATGAAGGGAAGCCATTTCCCTAGATTGGCAATGAATTATAAGTCAGACGGTTGAAGGGTTGTTGGTCGTCCAAGGGGAACGTTGTTTCCGGAACAGGCAGTACTGCCTAATCCATGAAGTAAAGAAGAAGGAGAGATTATATTTTTCATTATTTATATTTGCAAAAGAAAGTCGTGTGATTATTTCATACCAAACTTTTTTAATGGGAAGGTGATGTTGCAATTCATGATTTTGTTATAAATTTCAAGAAAAAAGGTGAAATTTCAAGAGAAAATCAAAGTGAAATCATGCTTCACAAGATTTTAATTCACTTTTGTGATATTTATAAAAATTGTTTGTTCAAAGATCGTATTGAATTGGTGTTTGATGCCAAGATTTTCTGTCATGGTGTTCTTTTGATTACAATTACGTGAAAAGACAGTATGTTGGGGAAAGAATGCCAGTAGTTGGCTATTATTATGTTCAAGGTACTGGTTTATTTCCATAGTACTCGTTAACTCGGTCTGTTTGTATAATCAGTAAAAGATTGATTTCCCATTATGTCTAGTGTATTGATATTTGTTTGATTTCAGTGTCGATATGATTATAAATGGTTCTGTTGAAGAAGCAGAGTGTGTTGTTAATAATACAGATATTGATATCGACTATTTACGTGTATTAGTTAAGCATTTTAAACAGTAAGTATTTGTCCTTTTGCTTACGCCAGTAATTTTATTCAGATTCTTATTTACATATTAAAATTCCATTAATCATGAATTTGATTAATCATGTTTTTTAAATTGTGTTTACAAATTACAAGAAAGTTAGTGTTAAGTGAACTTAACTGAAAGCATTTGATTATTGCATAATTCATGTGCTGCTAGTCCTGATGATGTAAATAAAGCCAAGTGGAGATGGGTTTTCTGATTGGTTGACAACATTGTAAACAGTTGAACCATATTTCAAACTGTCTACGGTGTGTATTAATTGTGTACTTAAGATGCGTCATTATCAATTATTTAACCTGACTATATCGGTTCCATACTGAATTCATCGAGTCTAGAGACATGCATCAACAAATACATGCGTTGTTCACATGATACTGCCTGTTGCCTAACTGACGCCGGCTATTGGATAATGAACCGCGCTTATGTAAAAATAATTCCTTTCTTTCCATCTGAAAATTTAACTGATTTTCATGATCTATGTCATTAAAAATAACTCGCTCTGTATATTATGCTAGGGATAATGAAAGGAAGATTGGTGTTAGAAGAATGCATAATAACCTTGGTTAACCTTTAAAACACGGGATGCTGTTTCAGTGGCTTTTAACAACAGATGTGTTCAGAGAGTTTTAAAAGAGACGCTCCGTACTAATTGTCAACTTAACCACAGGAAATAGTATAGTTTTCTTGCAGGGAATTTTCTAATGTGTGTAACAGTGCAATCAGAAATAAAATATCATGAAAGGGAAATTTTTTATTTCAGTTTAAAATGTTGGTAGCATGTAAGAAAATCCAGTTTTTTGTCGTAGAAGAAGAATGGTTGTTAACACCCACACAAATTAAAATACACGTGTTTCTTGTGTGTGTGTGTGAAGTATGAATGTTTATACGTTGGTAGTTTGCCCTTGAAAAGGCAAAAGGTCTCATTTAACAGGTTTACGATTTTTGTTAGTTGTTAATGAATGATTTTTGTTAGTATTGCATTGGCTTAGTAAAAGCTCTGCCATTTGCGTTCCAGACCTCTTACAATGTTTATCAAAACATGTATTTATACAGTAAGCAATGTTCTATTCAGCTTTGCCCATAAGAACAGCCCTAAGTAAATAAGATAAAAGAGTTTATTCGCAAGATCGTTATGATAAATTTGAAGGACATTTTTGTAAAAACATGTACTATTTAAAAAATTTGTAACTCTTTACAAATTTTTCGGAAAATGAATTGAAAATTACCCATTTTTAAAGAAAATTCTTCTTTACAAAATATATTCTATAAAATATTTTGATAAACTGAATTTTAAGCCCTTCAGAGTAAAAAATGTACACCAAGTACTTTATATTACCGTGCGAAATTTTTCGCTAGCCACAGCGAAGACAATAGTAAAGTTATTTTCAAAATGTTATATTCAAAAAATTGGTACGTATTTCATAAATTAACTGTATTTTTTTCAGAATTTTATATCTATTAGTAAATAAGATAAAAGAATTTATTTGCAAGACTCTTATGATTAGTTTGATGTTTTGCAAAATTACTAAAACAGTCCGTACGTTAAAGGTTAAGTGTTTAATCAACAGCTATCACGTCATCCATTTGTTTACTGCGTGTCTCCAGACTCGGTGAATAGACTATAGTTCTGTTTGTTTACATGATGACTGTCCTCATAGAAACACATTGTAGCAAATTAATTCTGGATTTGAGAATTATTTTAAGACAATTTTATATTAATATTGGCTTAATGAAATATCAGTTCTGTCATCTGAAGAATTAAATTATTTTCCCCAAATGATATCGTGTGCAAACTTTGAGCTAAAAAGTTCAGCAGATTCACTTTAACTAATTGAAGAAAAGTATGCAAATAAAAAGCATTTTTTAAATTTTAAGCCTGTTAGGTTTATTTTTTTTTCATTATAAAATTGTGATTTGAGGGAGAGATCCTCCACAAGATATAGGTCTGAAGATAGTAAACAGATAATATAGGTTTTGAGGACGAGAAGAACTGTACAATGAACATGAATTAATAATGGAAACGATTAGAAAAAGAAGACGACAATTTTACAGACACCTGTGTAGAATGGATGACAAACGGTTGACAAAACAAATTTTTAAACACTAACAGTAGACCTAAGGTGTCAGATAAATAGTTCAATCAGAAAGGATATTGAGAAATTGGAATAAACCAAGAAAATTTAATAAACCAAACCAAATTCAGACAAATAATTTCAGACTTAAGGGCTTTCATGAAGAGTAAAAACAGAATACCGGTTGGACAGAAGGAGTAAAACGTACTGTAAACAAATTCTGAGATTGTGGGCTGCAAAAAGAGCTTGCAAAAATACCTAATCACCACATAATTGGTCTTAAACAAAAAAAAAATATTCTGATTTTTATTATTATATTATTTTTTAACCTTACATGCATATTCTGACATTTATGCTTATTTGCAAGTCATCGTAAGTGGAAAATGTTGAAATGAATAAACACTGAACAATTATAAATGTTAAGTAATGTATACATTATCTAATGAACCTAAAATGCTTGCGTAAAATTTTTTATTATGCAGTGATGTGATTACTGTTAATTTTTCACTAACATTGTGGTTATTAATAAAATTGCAGAAGGATTAGTAAATTAGAAGCTGAACATAGATCCACCGAGAAGGAAAATATGTGGCTTAAAACAAAATTCTCAAAACTATCCAAAGTTGTAAAAGAACAGAGGGAACAAATCGAGATTTCGTAAGTAATTTTTATTACCTTTTTTTAACACAAAGTTAATTTCAAAGTACTGCCCAAGCTTTGTGCAGCTAAGAGGTATGCATTACGTCACTACTACTGTGAGAGATTCCGTTAGTAGTAGTAACATTTTACTTCAAAAATAAATCTTTATAATGCATCCTGCAGTTTGAAATTATTTCTATTTCATATAATGAATTAATATAATAATTTCACTAACCTTCTTTTTAAACTGCATCACCTTTATTTTAATTTCTACTTACACGTGTTTCGGTGGATCCACCATCATCAGAGTAAATGAAAAATTGAAACTAAAAATTTTTTTTTCTCATTTATTTAAAATTTACAGAAGATGGTACATCTTCAGTCACTTGTATAAAACTGTTATACAACTTTTATACAAGTGACTGAAGATGTACCATCTTCTGTAAATTTTAAATAAATGAGAAGAAAAAATTTTTAGTTTCAATTTTTCATTTACTCTGATGATGGTGGATCCACCGAAACACGTGTAAGTAGAAATTAAAATAAAGGTGACGCAGTTTAATTACAGTTTAAGGCTATATAAGGCTTAATTATCCATAGCTTGAATTATTCTTTCATTCCCCAGTTCATTTCTTGAACGTTTGAATTCTTTTTCTTTCGAAAAACAAACCGCGAATATTGAGTTTAGCTCACCGCAAATAGTGAAAACTGTAACAAAAAGTAGAACCGCGAATACGGAGAGTTGACTGTATATAACAATTTTTAATCAAAAACTTTATGTAATAGTGATAATTATTTTTTCAGGAAACGTTTAGAAAATTTGTATTCATGTAAACCTGAGAGCAGTATTGGTGCCAAAGTAGACTTAGCTTTTGATAGTGAATCTCCAGTACCTCAAAAAAATGTAAGTAAACACTGGTTAATTAGCTAACCGATCATTATGTGTATCTGTACTGGCCATTTTCTAGTACCGATATTTTTTTTTCTTTCCATGCATCCAGGAGACTCCAAAGGGAGTATAGGACATGTCAAGATAAAACTGATAAACTGAAAGTTTATCACCAATGATAAATTCATCACTTACTACCAGAAAATTGTTTTTGCTACTGCTTACTTCAGTAGGCTTGTCATGAACCCCATTGAATCAAATATCACACAAAATTAAAAATAAAAAAAATCAAACACAATGATAAATTCATCACTTAGCAATAATTTTTTCCTGCTACTGCTTAACTCAGTTGGCTTGTCATGAACCCCATTGAATCAAATATCTCACAAAATAAAAAGATCAAACAATGACAAATTCATCACTTACCAATAATTTTTTCCTGCTACTGCTTAACTCGGTAGGCTTGTCATGAACCCCTTTGTATCAAATAGTACACAATATTTGTTTAATTAGAAGTTAAATATTTTTCAATCAAAACTATTTAGAAAGGAATTCGTGCACACTGTAAAATGTTTCCTCAATCAAATATTGTTTTAGCTCTTTTTTAAAATGACTTAAATTGTCACAACTTTTTAAACCTTGTGGCAATTTATTGATGTATTTTCTACCTGCATAAGTTGGTTTTTGTTCAAACAATTTAGTGTTGTGATTAGCACATAATCGATTCTGTTTCTTGTGTAGTGGTTGTGAACATCTAAATTCTGTAAAAAGGTATTTTTCTTTACGTACATTATCACTTCAAAAATGTACAAAGAAGGAACTGTGAGCAATTGCAGCTCTTAAAATAGTGATCTGCATGAGGTAAGGTGGTTGACTCCCAACATACACCTAACAGCTTTTTTCTGTATTTTAAAAACTCTTTCCATGTTACCTGTGATGAATTACCCGATACTAATATGGCATACCTGATTTGTGATAAAATTAAACCATGATAAGCTGCTATAAGCAATTTTTTATCATTTAATCTGGCAATTTGTTTTAATGCAAATACCCCAGATGATATTTTACCACAAATTTGATCGGTGTAATAATCCCATGATAGGGCCCTATTTAGTAACACTCCTAGAAACTTCACTGTTTGCACATGATCTAAGATATTATTCTGTATAAAGACATCCACTTCTCTGTTTTCCCTTACATTGTGTTTATTTTTGAACTGTAAGAACTGACACTTTTTCCCATTAACTGTTAACATTAATTCATTCAGAAATTGGACTGCAGATTCTATGCTAATATGTGTATTCACTTCGAGACTTTCCACCAGTAAACCTTTGTTTATGATTGAAGTATCATCAGCAAACAATAATGCATCCAATGCAGTGTGGGACGAGGCATTGTCATGAGCACATTTTTTGGGACCGCTTTTGAGCAAACATTTTGCATGTTCTAATGCTTGTGCAAAATCGGCGAAACCTACTCTTAATTGATTTCTACAATCTCCACAACTGTGCAAATACTTAATTAACAGTCTTCTCTGATCAAAGTGCCGATTTTGTCGAAGTTTTCATCTGTTGTCGACGTTGAAGGTCATTCTGGATGTGGGTCATCATCAATCTCTTTTCACCCCTCTTTAAACCGTTTAAACCACTCAAAAACCTGAGTACATGACAAACATTCATCACCGCAAACTTGTTTCAACAACGTAGGTATGGGCTTCTGTAGCAATATTCCCAAGTTTCGCCAGGAATTTTGAATTGACTTGTTTTCTTTTAAAACACTCAGCACTTTTTTGACGGATGGCAAATACACAATCAGACAAGCATGATGGCCAATGCCCAACTGAGCAACCGGCAGATGATTACGCAGCTGGAATGGAGAGAGGGTGTCATTTGACTCGGCAATGTGGCGCTTGGCATGCGCACACATGTTGATTGTCCGTTATACATTCAGTCCAGTTATTTTTCAGCCGCACCTCATATTATTCTGTCAGTAGATGTGTTTAAAAAGCCAATTTTACTGGAACACACAGAACATAAGTAGCCACTTCTTGTAAGATTCACTTTTCATTTTACTCCTAGTTGTCACTTGTGTCATAATCATTTTGAAGAATAGACTTGTAAGCATAAAAATTGTTTTTTTTTTTTAAGAGCGTGCTCAGTTAAAGGCTCTAGTAATATGATTTTGTATGTTCCAGGTGAATTCTCAAATTAGGGTTGATGAGAAGATTCTTTCACCACTTGGTAATGTACCAGTTAAAGATTACTTACCTTCACCAATATTAATTGAAGATTCACCAGTCAGCAATATACGAATTTCAAAACCGAATCCTGTGCATTACCCTAAATTTACTTCGCTGCTTGGTGGAAATCAACCTAAATTTTCGCTAGGAAGAATACCGAAGTTAAGTTCATCATCTTCGGGTGCTCCTGGAGATGACATATTTCACCCAACAAAATACAGTAATGGGAAAATTACAAAAAAGCCAAAAAAGAAACTTTCAGCTGCTGCAATATCAGGTGTGCAAAATTCAGGGAAAATTAGAACTACTGAACAGGATATTAGAAAATTTATGTGAGATTTTAAGTGTAAACGATTAATTCATCTTTTTTCATTAATTTGTCTATTCTTTACAAATCCTTCAGATATAATATAGCGTTCTTAATAATGATGTATAAATTTTCAAGTGATTACCTTTTATAAGTGATAACTAGGAGCTGCAGTAAAATTTATTTGTTTAAATGTGAGTAATGTCACCAGTGCTTTTTTGCTTATTGAGATCTAAAGGTCTTGTAAAGACATTTGACTAACAAATACTAGTATTTTTTAGATACAATTCATTAATTTGAAACTATCTCGGTCATTTTTATGCATATTTGAAAAGTGATAAATTATAGAAGTCATAAACATTAAAGTTATTTATGGTTGCTGTTCACTAAAAAGATTTTCGATTAGTTTATATAACAATACAATTTCCAATATTTTTAGTTTGTAAGAACTAACATTGTTAGAATGTGAATAGATGAAATTCCGAGTGGGTTCTAATAATTTAGAAGTACAGTTCTTGAGTTTTAATGGTAGCTTCTGACCTTGAAAACACCACGAGTGGCGGGGTTATTATCGTACATTTCTACAAACATTAGTTGCAACAAAAATAAATCAAAAATAAATTGAGAAGTTGAAAAACTTAATTTTAAAGGGTATTTTAACATATAGCCTATTTCTATCTTTCATGAAATGTTATTTTGAATTTACGTAGCGAGTGTATATTCACCAATGAAGATAATGTTTTTAGTTGGACTATTAGCTAAACTCTAGGAGTTGGCTGAGCGAGAGACACCATTTAATTTCATGGATTGTACATAATGTTAAAATTTGTTATTTATTTATAATATAGTTACATTTGTACACTGCCTGGTATCTTACGTTGATATACCATTAATTATGTTAAAGTTTGTTTATTAATAATGTTTAATTTCATTATTTTAAATCAGAAATCATCAAGTTAAAAAAGTTACCCGTCTCTAAGAGTCGATTGATCAGAAGTGATCTTATAGCTGCTGTTGCTGGACCATTTAAGAAAAAATTATATTTTGAAGGCCTATATTGTTTCCCCATATGTGGGTAGTTCAATGCAGCCTTAGTTTTATTTGTAGCTTTCCTTGTTTACGTATGCCGTGTTTGTAACTTGTTGAATGGATTTGTGGGCACCCGTAGAAATTTTAAGAACTAGTTAAGTTCTCAGCCCATGGAGCTTCATTTCATCATAAATATTAGACTAAATTTTCTTAAGAATATCTGCATAAGTTGTTATCCAACCAGTGAAATTGTTACCCAAAACTGACTGATTTTATTGTTAAAAGTTACACTTTTCAGGTTGAAAATATTTAGGGAAGAAGGAACAGTGACTTTTTCCTGTCGACTCATAAGCAAGTAGAGTTCTTATATAAAGAAATTGGAGATTTTTGTATCCTTTCTGTTTTTCAGGGTTCAAAAAAATTGAAAATTTTCAAATTTTCCTAATTTGAGATCTGGTGTCTGTTAGGAAACTTAACTCAATAGGTATGTCCACAATTGTGCGCTTTCTTTTTCAACTTGCAATGTAGCATGCGCTTAGAGGCATACCACCTTCCCGCACTCGTTTGAAGAGCTTTATCTCAGAAAAAACATAAATATTTTTTAACAATACACTTAATTTAAAGCCTGTTCTTTCCTGCATTGATTGGTTTGATTTTGATTGTTTTATTTAGAAATTAATCTGAGATAACTCCAGCAATTTACGCAAAAAAGTACTCAGTTTTTAGCTGGTTTTCCGTTAATGTGGTTTTTAAACGTCCATTACTCCGTCCAGGCTTTTCATAAAAATCAGCGATTAAGTACGTTGCAGATCAGACTTTTTTTCTAATAATATGAATATTTTAAAAGTTAAATCTTATGTTCCATGTTAATATGCCAACCATTTTTTAAAAAAGTGTTTGTTTGGCTCCACGTAAAGGTAGGGAAAGGATTTTTGGACTGAACCATGCATTTTCACAACAGTATTATGTCAAGCAAAGCGTTAATTCTTTTTAATAAAAACATCCTTAAATAATTCAAAATAAGCTGCGGAATGAGTTGCAGCAGGAAAAACACAACAGTTTATTTTTTAAATGAATATACTAGGTGCGGATACCGCTATAGAGCTCAGTTTCCTCTCAAGAAGTTTAGAGGCTAATAAAATTTTATTTTAACCCCACATATCTATTTCTAATTACAAATGCAAAATACGATACATGGCACAATACTGCTTGCTGTAAAAATGCATGGTTCAGTCCAAAAATCATTTCCCTACCTTTACATGGAGCCAAAATACAATGTTTTTCAAAAAAAAAGGTCAACATTTTAAATTGTTCAAACACAGAAAACTCTGATCTTCAACGTACTTTAACGCCGTTCTTTTATGAAAAGCCTGGACGGAGTAACAGAAGTTTAAAAACCACATTAACGGAAAACCGGCTAAAATCTGAGTACTCTTTATGCGTAAATTGCTGTATCTCCGACTAGTTTCAAAATAAAATAATCTTAAATCAAACCAATCAATGCAGGAAAGAACAGGCTTTAATTTAGTGTAGTGTTCAAAAATATTCTTTGATTTTCTAGATAAAGCTCTTCAAACGAGTGCGAACTGGTGAAATGCCACGCCTCTAAGCGCATGCGTTGTAGCATGCTACATCACACGAGTGTGGACATAGCTATTGACTGACAAAATTTTTTTATGATTTATTTTGTTCTAAATGACTTATTTTTTAAATTTTTCGTTTCTATGTAAAAAATACACTTAAAATTACAGAAAAATAATTTTAAAATATTTCCCCTTTTGTTCGATGATTTTATTGAAATTTAAAATTTTAATTTCAAAATCTTTGTTATCACTAAATAACAATAAAGCTTCAATTATTGTCCGCAAGGTTTGTGGTATTATATCCCAAGCTCATTTTTTAAACAATGAAATGTACATGACACAGTTTTTACATCGATACAAACAGAAATCATATAGACTGAATATATATACGTCAGCACTGAACTGCTACCAGTTCACCAGACCCTCTCAGAATTATTAAAAATAACCAAAATTACATTAAAAATACCCAGCGAGCGATTATCGTCAAAGACAGTCAAGGGATGCGAGTGGCGAGTACAGCTCGTCAAAGTCGCCATTGTGTTTTTATATAGGGGCAAGTCTGACTCGTCATGATCAGTCAATGGGTTAATAATAATTTCTTCTACCTAATCAGATCTCAATAATAGTTCACTAATAAATTTCAAATTACATCGGAATACAGATTTTAAAAATTGAAAAATATCCAACTCACTGTATGGTAATTATGTTGAGGAACACACCAACTCATCTTCAATTCAGTCAAATAGTTTTATTTATTACTTTGATGAACCTTTTTCGATTACAGTGTATTGTTATATTCAATTCAATTTGAGAAACAGCATTCTGAATTTAATTTTTTTTAAGGTTTAAGCTAAAAAAATAACTTTTAATGAACTTTACTTGAGGGAAGTTATCATTACATTTTCTTATGAGAAGTTTCAAACTTTCAGGCAGTTGTGCTTAAAATCTGTGTTATATAAATAAATTCAAAATAGATTGGTGAAGGGTATTAACCAGCTAAATATATTTTTAGGTTAAAAGTACATTTTCGAATCTTTTAATTAGAATTCAAAAGAAAACAATTAAGCCTCTACTTAAAATTTACAAACACCAATGAGTATTTAGACACGTTTTGTTCTGACAATTTTTTCTGCTCTCCATGGGAATTATACAAGACGTGTCATTCAGTTTTTCAACTTTCCCGTAAAATTTCAGGAAATAGAGTTTTAGCAGGTTAACTCACTTCACCAATGTAGTGTGATTTAAATTGTTGTTGTAGTGTGATATTTTTTGTTTACTATGTAGGTTATTTATCAAGAATTAAAGGAGTTTTGTATATTTTTCTAGTTGAATTGTACCCAATTTAAAATTGTAAAAGCACAGCCATACAGTATTATGTATAATAAAATGTTTTGTTTGATTTGTATGTATATTTTTTTACTTTATTTGATCCTTCTAACATTAACTTCTTTTAAGTACTGTCAATTACGGTTAATTGGGCCAGCCGGTATTTTGGGACAGTTCTTTAAATAACAAAAACAAAACAGGATTTTACATTGATAAGTACTCTATTTATTTGGTCCATAATGCCACTTATTGGGGCCAATACGATTTATGTACATATATGTTTTATTAAAACCATTAAATAGTTATTAAAACCATTTTATCAATTCAGCCAAATAGTTTTATTTATTACTCTGATGAACCTTTTTTTGATTACAGTGTATTGTTATATTCAATTCCATTTGAGGAAACAGCATACTGAATTAAATTTTTTTTGAGGTTTAAGCTAAAAAAAATTACTTTTAATGAACTTCACTTGAGTGAAGTTATCATTACATTTTCTTATGAGAAGTTTCAAACTTTCAGGCAGTTGTGCTTAGTGTTATATAAATAAATTCAAAATAGATTGGTGAAGGGTATTAACCAGCTAATTATATTTTTAGGTTAAAAACACATTTTGGAATCATTTAATTAGAATTCAAAAGAAAACAATTAAGCCTCTACTTGAATTTACCAATGCCAATGAATATTTAGACTTGTTTTGTTCTGACAATTTTTTCTCTCCTCCATGGGAATTATACAAGACGTGTCATTCAGTTTTTTCAACTTTCCCGTAAAATTTCAGGAAATGGAGCTAGCAGGTTAACTCTCTTCACCAATGTAGTGTGATATTTTGTGTTTATTATGTAGGCTATTTATCAAGAATTAAAGAAGTATTGTGTATTTTTTTAGTTGAATTGTATCTAATTTAAAATTGTAAAAGCACAGCCATACAGTATTATTTATAATAAAATGTTTTGTTTGATTTATATGTATAATTTTTTTACTTTATATGATCCTTCTAACATTAACTTCTTTTAAGTACTGTCAATTACGGTTAATTGGGCCAGCCAGTATTTTGGGACAGTTCTTTAAATAACAAAAACAAAACAGGATTTTACATTGATAAGTGTTCTATTTATTTGGTCCATAATGCCGCTTATTGGGGCCAATACGATGTATGTACATATATATTTTATTAAAACCATTACAGGCCAGCGATGAACAACACGTGGGTCTAAGTGGCAAGATAAGATAATGGGCAGGATAGAGGTAGTAAACATTTTGACAAATAAACAACAGTAATCACACATCAGTCATAACAGAGATGTTATTTACAGTACAATTTGTACATAATCGTCATCGTACAAATTTCAGTGAGTCGTATCCACTACTTATGCCCGACCTTACAAACTGTGTAGCCTCCTCGCAATTTATGGTTAGTTGTCATATGTCGTATGTATCCTGTACATAGAACATTCATTATTCCATGCTTCTCATCAGTATTTGTGATTTCATGAGTACTGTAACACACTTTTGTTCCTGTGGTTGTTTTGTTATCTGCAGGCATACTTTTTTTTGATTCCCATTTGTTTCACCCACCATTTTGTTGACATTTTTATGCATAGGCTTATAGTACAATACTTGGTAGTATCAACATCTTCGTGAGTTAAAATGCCACATAATGATTTGACTGTGTGAACGAATAAAGCTTCTCGACAAAATAAAAATGTATCTGTCTAACTTAAGCCAATGTAAACTATCGGAAATAACCGGTGTACCAAAATGTATGATAGGTGTATTGTGCTCCAAGAAGTTAAAATACGCCAAGAGTGGGCACTAAAAGATCATGGAACATCTCAGAAAAGAAAACTTGAAGGAAAGGCCCCACTTGTAGAAAAGCACTGAATGAATGTTTCACCATTGTAACTTCACTAGGTGTTACGTGTCAATGGTCCAATGCTTAAAACCAGGGCAAAAGATTTTGCTAAAATGTTTAATCATTGTTCTGATACCCATTTAATTTTTTGTGTGTATATGGATAGAACTTGCATGTAAAATGTATGTGTGTGATATGTTTAATGAAATACTGTATCGTATACGCTGCAGTTTACAAATTTTTTTATTTGGGCCAGCCGTTTAATTAAGCCATAATGCTCCGGTTCTGATACATCCATTTATCCGGAATTGACTGTACAGTCGACCCTCGCAATAACGGACACCGTTATTACGGACTTTCAATACAACGGACTAGCTGTCAGAAATCGGCTAAAACGACAGATCGTGTAAAACCATCGTGATAACGCGTCTAACTTATTCTGACATGTGCTGCTATCTGGTTAAAGTTATGCCGTACTGTGCGTAGGAGGGGTAAAGGTTAACTCACGGTTACTCGTTAGGAAACGGGTTGGTCTATTTCTAGTTGTCTTTGTCCGGTAGGGTTAATTCTAGTATATGTTAGTTTTATCTGTTCGTGGTCTTTCTTAGCTAGCGTACGTAGTTCTGTGCCCTTTCTTAGCTTTTTCAGTAAAGTGTTTACTACTGAATTGTAGTTTATTTCATTACTTATACAGTTTATTATTTCATTATATTTTATTATTGTTGGTGTACATATTACGTTTTGTGTTTGGGGAAAGTCGTGAAATTGTTGTTAGCTTTCTTGAAATTTAAGATGGCGTCCTCGTCTAAAAGAAAACGAGTTAATTTGTCCGTTGGCGACAAATTGCAGTTAATAAAAAAACTGGAATCTGGTGCTAGTGTTGCAAGTTTGTGTGACGAGTACGGTGTTAAAAAGCAAACTGTTTCAGACTTACGGAAATCTAAAGAGAAACTTCTGAAATTTTCATTAAACTATAATAATGCAACGAATTTAGAGAACGAAAGAAAACATATGAGAGTTGCGGGAAATCAAGATCTCGAAAATTCCGTTTTTAAGTGGTTTATGCAACTACGATCTTCTGGAATAAACGTGCGTGGTGTAGAAATTCAGAATGCTGTTAAACGATTCGCAAATCGACTAGGAATAGAACATTTTGAAGCTAGTGATGGATGGCTGTGGCGATTTCGAAGCAGACATGGTTTAACAAACCATATAACTCATGGCGAAGCAGCCAGTGCACCGACTGAAGAAATTCAACCTTTCAAGGACAAATTAAAAAAGTTAATGAAAGATGAGTCTTTGAAACTTTTTCAAGTTTACAATGCTGACGAGACGGGATTATTCTGGTGATCACTTCCGAAAAATACTCAAGCGTATGAACACGAAAAAAAACTACCGGGACGTAAAAATAGCAAAGACAGATTGTCAGCGCTATTTTGTGCCAATGCTGACGGATCACATCGTCTGAAATTAGCCATTGTTGGAAAGGCTTCACGTCCTCGTCCTTTAAAAAATATTATGAACACTCTTCCTGTGCATTATTATAGCTCTAAAAAGGCGTGGTTCAATTTACAAATATGTGAAGATTGGTTTTTCAAAAAATTTGTCCCTTCTGTGCGTGAATTTCAAGAAACAACCTTAAATATTCCAGCAAAAGATGTAAAAGCTCTTTTAATTATGGATAATGCACCAGCACACCCGCTTCCTGAAAAGCTCGTCAGTAACGACGGAAAAATTAAGTGCCTGTATTTACCCCCAAATGTGACACCTTTACTCCAGCCAATGGATCAGACTGTCATCTCGGCATGTAAAAGATTGTATCGGCGAAAATACATGGATGAAGTCCTTGAAGTATTGGAGGACGACGATGATGCAACAGAAGATCGCCGAGGAGAAAAAACTCTATACAACATCAAAAAGTATTCAATTAAATCAGCTATTTTTAATATAAATGCCTCATGGAATTGCGTAAAAAAGGATACTCTTGTAAATTCGTGGAATAAACTATTGAAAGAAAACGACGATGTAGAAGAAAACTTAAGATTATCTACAAGAATCTGGTGAACTAGTAAACATTTTCATACAAAGAGGAGAGAACAAAATCATGGAAGATGACGTCCGACAATGGTTAGAAGATGATGACTGCGATCCCGTATATCAAGTGATGAATGAAGATGAGATAGTAGAAGAAGTTCTCAAAAGAAATGACAATGATTCCAGTGACGAAGAGGAGGAGGTACAAAAGCTAAAACTTTCTGTAGTTCGGGAGGCAATTGATACCGTTATTTCATTCATCGATTCATCCGACGAGCAGAATGTACAGCAGTTTTATGAAAATGTTAGACAGTTGAAAGAACTTATAATAAAGAAACAGAATCAATCAGGCACACAATCAAAAATAAGCAAGTATTTTTTTCCAATTCAATCTTCGAGTCAATAATTAACATTTTTCGTTTTTCCGTTATAACTCTTGTGATATTTCGTTTTTTTATGAACAATATACTTATTGTAATAAAGTTTTACGACAACTGTTTTTGTGTTATACTGTAAGCTACACCTACTGTAATTTACGTGTAAATACTGTGTACAAATAATGAAGCCTAATGTGTTTATCCAATGTGACGTAATATGTAATATACTAGGTAAGTTTAGTGTAAAATTAAATTACGTTTTTCGAAATATATTTCATTTTAGATTATTTACTCATTAAGTTCACATCGTACAGTATTATGATTCTGCAAAATGTACTTCTATATTAGTTACAGTACATATTTCCCCTCAAGTTTGGTTATTTCGTAACTTTCAATATAACGGACATTCACAATAACGGACATCGTTGATCCCCATTTAGTCCGTTATTGCGAGGGTCGACTGTATTGCCTATTTTTAAAATAATAAAATTCAGGATGTAAAGAACAATACAAGCAAAATTTATGTCACACTTGACTTAAATAAAACATTTTGGAGAGGTTGTCACTAAAATGTATCTTTACCAAAAAAAAATCACTGCCTATACAAGATATCATTCATTCACCTTAAAACAATAGATTTTTTTAAAGTTAGCTGAATTTTACGATATTCAAATTTAAGTATTGTTAAAAATGACTAGATGAAAATCTTTTAAAAATTTCTATGAAGTAACATTTCATCAAAAAAATCAGTTTTACTGATTTCTTGAGCTTTTCAGCAAGTATTATGTTTGAAAATATTAAGGTTGGTTTTCAGTTTTTAAGAAGCTAACTTGAAAACAAGGATCAATAGAGAATTTTCATTTTAGCAGCTATAAACAGATACCTACAAGTTTTTTTTAGTTGCATCAACACTGGTTATAAGTGACCATGGTAGGTTATGTAATTGGAGTGGTGGGTTTTGACTTGTGATAATTACCTTCTCCTAGCCGGGAATTAAACCTGGGACCTCTGCCTGGTAGGCTAATGTGCTACGAAGGTGGCTCCTACAAGTTTTTTATGTAAAGAAAGTTTTTTAAAATCTTTAAAAAGTTTTTTATTAGCGTCTAAGTTGTTTGATGATGGAATGTTTTACAACTGGTAAATGGTAAGAATTTTCCAGAAGCTAGCTGGAAATCAAACCTGGGACCTTTTGCTTTAGTCTACAATAGCACCATGAAAATTTATGCATAACTGGAAAGTTATAAGGTTAGTATTATTTGTTAATAATGCTCAGAGATTGTTGTACAAAATGTCACAACTTGTATTATGTTCATATTTTGATACAAACCTTATACATTCAGCTTGATTGAGAAACATTTAATGAATTTGTGTAAGCTTTTTTAAATTTTTTTGTACGTACTGTTTTGTTGTAATTTAAAGTTAAATTTAAAGATAATAATATATCATTTTTTCGTATCATGGTATCGTCTTCATCACATTGTATTGTTTTTAAATGTTTTAATTCAGGTATGTATTGAGTATTCAAACCATACTTGAACTTAAAAGCAATTCTATGCATCACCTGAACTTCTGTTCCTTCCCAACCAGTTAATTTAACTTTTTTGAGTGTCTTATTTTCCCCCTAAAAAAGAAAAGAAAATTTTAAATAAATATTTTATATTGTTTTAATGATTTCAAAGTTTTCTAAAATAAATTTATCAATATGGTTTCTGTCGTTACTAAATTAACTGTTATTGTTGTTGTTTAGGTCATCAGCCGAAAGGCTGGTTTGAATCTGTAGAGGCTTTACTAAATAAAACGAGGAGTGAGGTGGTTTTTAACTGCCTTCCTCACTAAATGGAAAAGTATGCTTATCAGCATGCCGGGCCGTCCGAAAAGCAGCTACTTTCCACCCCGTAAATGACACCTTCACTTCAATCACCACAGAGTCTGGCTGTATAATGAAATTCATTACTCTGAGTAGATATCTTTCTGACTAGTGTATTTTACGCCACTACCTCTTCTGTTCTTAAATGTTTCAGTCATGTAATTGGCAGTGGCGGCCCCAGATTTTTTTTCTGGGTGGGCCCACTTATATATTTATATGTTAATTTTTTAAGTTAAAAAGTAGCTGTTTATATGTAATGTACAATATTTTTACCTATGTAAGACATATATATATATATATATATATATTTTTTTTTGTCTATGATTTTATACATTGAATACATGTAGATAACCGATTGAGTACATTCTATCTTTATTTCAGGATTAGTATTGAATAAACATACACAACCTTGTAATTTTTATAAGAAATTTACTAAATTGAACACTTTAAATACAGTACATGAGTTACAAAAATAGTTTGAAAATATAAAAATCAGGTCCAAATCCATTATGTTGGTCAAAATTATGAAGAAATAATAACACATAAACTAGTCAACTCTCAATTATTGCTTACTTTAAAACAAATTGAACTGTAGCCATCTTCCTTTTCGAGCTGCAAATTCGTCCACAACTGGATCTGGATCCGACATTAAAGGAAAACTTAACTCTCTTTCTATGGATACAATCGCCAGATTTCTAAGTCTTTGCCCTGCCATAGATGCCCATAGATAAGGTTTAATTCGTCTCATTTGCGATACGTAAATATCTTAACCATTATTGTTTTCCATCTTGTGAATAAAAATTCTCGTTTTATTGTTTCAGTCAAGTCATATTAAAAATGGGTGGGCCCGGGCCCACCCGCTAGGACCGCCACTGGTAATTGGCTGACCATGTGACAAGAAAAAGAACTATTTTTATAGCCCAGGAACTAGCAGATCAAATACAAATAATTTAATGTTTCACCTTCCTGATATGGGCAATGTTATTGTTATAAAGAAAATAATGTATAGTAATCTTGTGATAATTCAACATCTATGGGATTGGGACACTGTTGGGTTACCAACTGTGTGTTATCACAGGTGTAAACAGGTTTTTTATAAACATAAGAAAGAGAAATGAAAGAAAAACAGTATGAACAAAATAATTCTATTTTATATAATGAATTTATATAATAAATTTCACTAACCTTCTTTTTAAACTGCGTCAACTTTTATCTTTACTTACACGTGTTTTGGTGGATCCATCATCATCAAGTTAAATAACATAATTGAAACTAAAAAAAGATTTTTATTTATTTAAAATCAATAGAAGATGATACATCTTCAGTTATTTGTATAAAACTGATTTAAAATTAATTTCCTCTAATTTATCCCTTCTCATATTTACTGTAGATAGCAGCAGCAGCCAGTATCACTTAATCATTCCTAAATTTGACTTGTTCATTCACAATGTCCTGCTTTTGCTCTTTTAAATATTTACAAATATGGAACATCTCATATTTTTCAATTTTATTTTTATTTTCTATATTATACTGTTCTATTATATTTAAATGTTCATCTATTTTACCAAATTTATGTTTTTCCTCTTTTATATGATTGGTATAGTTAGATATAATATTAATTATAATAATATAGAAAATTAATTTTAAATCAGTTTTATACAAATGACTGAAGATGTATTATCTTCTATTGATTTTAAATTAAAACAAATTTTTAGTTTCAATTATGTTATTTACTCTGATGATGGTGGATCCACCGAAACACGTGTAGTAAAGATAAAAGTTGACACAGTTTAAAAAGAAAGTTAGTGAAATTTATTATATAAATTCATTATATAAAATAGAATTAATTTCAAACTGCAGAAGCATTATAAAGATTTATTTTAGAACAAAATAATATGAAACATTTTACCAGTTAGGCTTATCTTGTTGAATATGAATACATTGAGATATAATATCATATCTCAATAAAGGCTAATTCATATTCACTAAAGATAATTATTGTTGGAAATTAAAAATTAACTACGCTTCTGAAAATAATAAAACGCTGCGTATCTTAATTTAAAAGCACCAAGATCTCGCTTTTATTTACGTACAACTACTTTTTTTTCATTAATAATAATGCTGACGTTGAAAGGAGGTAGATAACGATAAGTGATTAAAGAATATCGGACCTGACAGGGATCAAACTTGATACACCAATAGACCATCCACAGCACAAAGAAAAACATTTGAAGAACGGGCACTTTAGCTTGTTACTGCTTGTTAACGCCAGTTAGTACTGTCAATTTGCTTCCGTATTTCCCGCTTGGTTAATATTTCAAATTTGCTTGTTTCCGTATGACCTCACTGATCACGTCATTTTTTCTCCCTTCCACTTTCCTTCATTTCCGTCTTGTTCATTACGCACTATTGTTTCAGCATTCATGATGAATGGATGCGCGCTTATCGTCGGCGTGTAACGCATGGCTTGGGGGACGCTACCCTCGCATCTTGCGTTTACAATCTTGTCTCGTTCGTATATTCATTCGTTCGCTATGAACTTAAGTCGTTTGTTGCTATTTAATTTGTGTGAATTATTATATTCGATTGCTCATGTTATTTATATTGTGAACTTTTGCGTTTGTTACTTGTGCTGTTTGTTAGTGCTACACCGCATGCGTTTCTACAAACTTGAATTCATTCCTGGATTAAAGGTAAGTGCGTATTTATTTATTATGTACTGTTGATCAATAGTGTGCGCTCCTATGTATTTCATGTCCTGTCACTTCGTATCCTACCTATTTTTGTCAGTTTTGCTTAACCGTCTATTTAATCATTTCGTTTATTCTCTCAGTCGTTATAGTTGTGGCTGGCAACTACTTAAAAACCTGCCTGGTCCTCCTGGTTGAATCGTTTAATTATCTATCATTTATGTTAGAAATTATTAATCTCGATTTTGCTTTATTGTATTTTTTCAACAATCGTTTCTGCTTTAACAATTTTGGTCCTCTCGGGCATTGGATATGTATCAGTGATTATGGTTACAGTCAATTATATATATATTGTTTTATTATTTCATTAAATTCGTTATTGCACATTGTGTAATTGTCTATGTTCATTGTGTTAAAGGCGGGTTTAGGCTTGCCTGTTGCGTATCTAGTTAGTTGTATCCTGCATGGGATATGTACCGCTTACATTGTGACGTCACATTCTGTTCTTCGCATCATTGCTAGCTTCGGTACAAAAATTGTCAACCGTCGCCATTTTCTCCTCGTCTTCATCAAGACACGGCGTTGTACTGCGCAGACTCTCTCCGCCCACCGCTCTCTCGACTGTCGATCCGGTTTCATTTGCAAGCTGGACCTTCCACGGTACGTTTCGTTGTCAATAACATTCAATGCTACATCGTTACACTGACCTGATTCCAGTCAGCTGTTGTTTGTTTACGTTTTTCAACTTGTGTTTGTTTGTTAATTTAGTCATATTTATTCGTTTATTTCTGTCAACATGGACGATTATAAATCATTACTTACTAACTCGTTTTGACAAATTTCTCAAATCTGACGTCGAAATAACTCAAGTCAAATTACGCTTAGAAAAGTTCATCGATTTATGGTCTGATTTCGAATTAATTCAAACTAAAATTGAATTATTACAACCTGAAAACAATTTTGAAATCGAGCGTGCTAACTTCGAAAACAAATACTTTCAATTGATCGGTTCGGCACAACAATTAATTCAATCGCTAGATAAAACTGTGATTATTACAAATCAAATCAAAACCAATAATTCACCATTGGTACAGTTGCCTCACATCCGTCTCCCGTCTTACGATGGAGATATCACTAAATTTCAAAATTCCATAAGTCTGTTTAACGATTTGATTCATAACAACAATGAATTATCTCATGTACAAAAACTGCATTATTTAAGGTGCTCCTTAACCAGCGAACCACTCCGCTTAATTGAACATTTACCTCTGTCAGCTGATAACTATTTATTAGCCTATAATTTAATACTCGATCGTTACTCAAACGCACGTAGGATAGCAAATGTGCATTTAACTCAAGTTTTTAATTTCATCAAATCGGATACGCCCAACTATCAATCATTAAAACATTTCTTAAACGTTCACGAATCTTCAATTGGCGCTTTACGTTTACTTGATATAAATCTTCTCGAGTATTTACTGTTCGAAATTGCTTATTCTAACCTAGATCCCATTACTAAACAAAGTTTTGAGGATCAAAATTCTAATTCAAGTGTTCCTACTTACGAAGCTTTAATGTCTTTTGTTACTGCTAAAATGCATTCGTTTGAATTACTTAATTCTTCTCAATCTAACGATAACGCTAGTTCTTCGCATACAAGTAAATCTGACTTTGATCAACCGGACTCATCAAATCCGGCATCCGCTAATCTCCGTTTTGTACAAAATAATCGGAATTCAACCTCGCCGTCTGCTAACTCTGACAATGTACCTTCATTTTTTGTTAAATCAAACTCACTTAAATGTCTTTCGTGCGGATCTAACTTTCACTCGATTCAAAACTGCAGTGAATTTCTTTCACAAACCGTTGATAATCGCTACAAAATTATTTCTCGGCTTAAACTGTGTTTTGCCTGTTTCGGCCATCATGATCGTCGCAACTGCAACCCGACTAAACATTGTCGTATCTGTCACTCAAAATCTCATAATACGCTGTTACATTTTGACCGTAACGCTCAACAGTCGAATTCATCTGCCTCTTCCGTTGTTAAATCGCATAATTCGCAAACCGCTAATTCGCCTCAACTCATCGAACACCCGGACAACAATTCACAATCTCCCGGGTGTCTACTTGCTAATTCTTCGCCGTCGATTCAAGCTACTACTTTTGCAACTCCGCCAATTGATTCCTGCGCTACCTGCTCTGCTAATAAGCCGGCAGCTACTGGAAATTCGTCTCCGACAGTCATCGCTGAAAACCCTACCGATTGTACGCTTTCTTGTCGCCTTGATGGCCAAACCGCGCTGTTAGGCACCGCTATAGTTCATGCTGTCAATTCTTCCGGTAAAATTGTTCCACTTCGCGCTGTGATTGATAATGGTTCTCAGTCCAGCATTCTAACCTATAGCGCCGCTCGTTCTCTTCAACTCGACATAACGCCTACTACTAAGCGCTTACAAGGTATTTCATCTCAAGTTACCTCCGTTAAAGGTACTACTAACCTACAATTCTGTCGCCGCAAAATTCTAATTTTCGCTTACCGCTTCAGGCTACTGTTATTCAAAAAATATCAGACCGACTGCCTGCTTCTCGAATTCATAAATCCGTTGGTGAACAGTTTTCTCAACATCTGCTAGCCGACTTTCGTTTTCGCAGCCCCAATCCAGTAGATCTACTGCTTGGCGCTGACTGCTTCTCAGAAATATTAGATTTCAGTAAAACGCCTTTTATAAAAGGCGCTCCATCCGCTTTGTCAACTGTATTTGGTTACGTGGTATTCGGCAAATTACCCGACATCCGACCACCTAATTCTGTAACAATTAACGATCCGCTTTTAACATCTGTTTTCTCAAATAACGCTAAATCCTCGTCGATTACTACTGCTACTAACTCCGTATCATCTATTGTTGAAAACCGACCGTCAAATACAAATTCGATTTCGCCTCAAATTCTCGCCGTCAATCATCAAACTATCGTTCCTGCTAATTCAAAAATTGAACTCGATGTTACTGTAAACCCCGAGATCAATAAATCTGTCGTTTCTACTGTTAACTCGCCTACTTGCTTGTTTGCTTCGTCCGCATCCGACAACAATTCGGATCGCGCTACTGTTTCAACTAATCACGTTTCTTCTGCTTCAAATCGATTCGCCGCTCCGTCCGAGATCATCACTGTTGATTCTCGTCTTTCTTCGTCCATCGACTCCGCCAGTATCTCGACCGATCTTGCTGCTGTTACTTCGTCAAATCGTCGCTTCAAGTCTACGCTGAAGGCTTCCACCGAGTTGTCTCCAATCAATTATTCGCCAAACCGCTTCGAGTCTTCTTGCATCGCTGATACTTCACCGATAAAACCTGCTACTTTCGCCTTAGCCGATTCTACGGCTACCCAACCGCTTTCGAATCATAAATTCTCGTCGTCTCCCGCACGCTCTGTTGATAAACCGCTGCAAATCGCTTCGCTACTGGGCAATCGGCCCTCCTTAGTCGCTTCATGCTCTGCTAACACTCTTCGCGCGCCTTATGCCCCTCATGGCGGGCGGCACTCCAATCGTCGTAAACAATATTCACAACCGGTGAATAATTGTAATTTCAATTCTCGTCTTTCGTTTAACGCTTGGTGTAACCTTCGTAAATCTCGCACGTCGCCTCAACCTCAATCACGGATTCACTCTCAACAAGTTAGTGAAGTTCGCCGTACCGCAATTCAAATGTCTCGATGCAATTGTTCGCCTACTCGCCAGTTCGTTTCGCAACCCGCTTACCAGTTAGTTCCGCCTTTGGGCAACTAACTTTTCTCCGTCGTTTTATTTCGTTACCCGCTTCTTCATCTACCTTCGTTTACGCTTCTTCGTCGTTTTCTCCGTTCTACGTTTTGTTTCTTCGTCTCTTCTTCTTCGTCGCTTCTGGTTGTCAACCCTCGTTGGCAATCACATCAAGATCGTTCCATTACTCGTTGGCTTCCGCGCAAGCCGTGGAAGATGTTCCGTTCGTCGTTTGGCCGGGCAAACCCGCGCGTTTGTCACGCCACATCAAGATGTGTCCGTTCCTCGTCTCATTCGCTTCTTCGTCTTCAATCGTCTGCGATGCTTCGCTCTTCGTTTTGCTACGTTTTCCGCTCCCTGTTGCTTCAGGGTGGGCGGCTTCGCTCTTCGTCTTCTTCCTGCGTTTTCCGCTCCCTGTTGCTTCAGGGCGGGCGGCTTCGTTCTTCGTCTACTTACTGCGTTTTCCGCTCCCTGGTTGTTCAGGGCGGGCGGCTTCGTTCTTCGCTCAGTTCTCTGTAAATCGCTTGCTTCGATTTAGGCGGGCGGTATGTTAACGCCAGTTAGTACTGTCAATTTGCTTCCGTATTTCCCGCTTGGTTAATATTTCAAATTTGCTTGTTTCCGTATGACCTCACTGATCACGTCATTTTTTCTCCCTTCCACTTTCCTTCATTTCCGTCTTGTTCATTACGCACTATTGTTTCAGCATTCATGATGAATGGATGCGCGCTTATCGTCGGCGTGTAACGCATGGCTTGGGGGACGCTACCCTCGCATCTTGCGTTTACAATCTTGTCTCGTTCGTATATTCATTCGTTCGCTATGAACTTAAGTCGTTTGTTGCTATTTAATTTGTGTGAATTATTATATTCGATTGCTCATGTTATTTATATTGTGAACTTTTGCGTTTGTTACTTGTGCTGTTTGTTAGTGCTACACCGCATGCGTTTCTACAAACTTGAATTCATTCCTGGATTAAAGGTAAGTGCGTATTTATTTATTATGTATTGTTGATCAATAGTGTGCGCTCCTATGTATTTCATGTCCTGTCACTTCGTATCCTACCTATTTTTGTCAGTTTTGCTTAACCGTCTATTTAATCATTTCGTTTATTCTCTCAGTCGTTATAGTTGTGGCTGGCAACTACTTAAAAACCTGCCTGGTCCTCCTGGTTGAATCGTTTAATTATCTATCATTTATGTTAGAAATTATTAATCTCGATTTTGCTTTATTGTATTTTTTCAACAATCGTTTCTGCTTTAACACTGCTAAAGCAGACAAATATGAGTTATCAGAGCTGAATGTTTTATGTATACAGTAGAATCTCAGTAGTCCAGCCTGTTCGGGACCTAGAGGGTGCCGGATTACTGGATGTGTTGGAATTTTGGAACTATAAATTATAAATTTAAACAAAAAATGAATATGCATTGATTTCTATGTGATTTTAAATTGAATTAACTAATTAAAAAAGGTTTGCTGAGTACTTCTGTAGTCATTGTACTAAACATATTATTGGCTATTGACATCGCCTAGTGCGGTGTGAGGGTGCTCGTGTTCTGAGAATTACGTTTCGTTGTCAATTCTGCATGAAGTATAGAGTATGGCCCAGTTCTGGGTTTTGGATAAAAGGCCAAAAATTATTCCATTTAACAATAATTAAAGTCTGCTTATTCGTTTTTTTAATCAAATCCTAAACATACATGTTATATTAAAACTGCTGTAATTAGGTCGAGTTGATTTCCCTAATTCAATTTAAATCATTTACCAAAATCTATCCTGGGTGAGGTTTCATACTTTTAGGCCTAATATTTTAAGGGCCGGATTACTGGAGGTGCCGGACTACTGCACGACCGGACTACCGAGATTCTACTGTACATTCATAAGTAGATATGTTGTCTATAACAGACTGCCTGCAAATAAATCTTTTATAAAGTTTATTCTGGTTATCTAATATGTAAATTATTAATTGTAGTGATAAAAAACGCTTATTTGATACTATTACTTACATCGACAATCGACAGTTGATCTTTTCTAACTTCAAGTACACTGGCTAAAATTTTGATTACTTTGTCATTTGCTTTTTTTCCAGGGGTTTTTGATTTTACATCAAAACTGACAACATCCCACTCAAATTCTGTAGCAGAAATTCTTACATATTATTTAAAATTCAATCACTGAAATGGTATGATAACTGGAAGAAAACTGCACTAGATTATTGCATTCTTTTTCCTTCAGTTTGTTTAACATTGTGGTATTGAAACTTGACTGTATTAAATACACCCTAAACCTAAAAGAAAATTAATTAAAGTAATCCCTCATTGATGAGATGGTTCTTGATTTTAAAGAAAAAGTAATGGTACACCAGATTTTTTATTGTGTCCAGATAAGGGGGTTTTCACTGCATTTGCAGTTCACTACAGCCCGATTCACGAAAGAAAACACCTTTCTTCAAACTGCAATATCTTTTTAACCGTTGTATGTAAAAACATTTACAATACACCAAATTAAAGCTTGTTTTATTGTAGAGTACAGGAAATAATTAACATTTTCGGAAAATTAATAGTGTATTAAATTATGATGAATGACGCATAAAAAGTACCATGTTTTTAACCACTTTTCCAGTATACCCAGCTTCAAGTAACTATTACTTTGTTCGTGCGTACTTGAAAATGTATAGGGCTACAAAGTATTTCATATTAATGTAATGCTGTAACCAACAATAAAACAAGCTTTAATTTGATGTATCATAATTGTTTTTACATACAACGGTTCAAAAGATATTGCTGTTTAAATACAGGTGTTTTTTTTCGTGAATCGGACTATAGTGTTGATGAAAATGTTTGTGTCAGGTCCCCTGTGTAATCTAACTTAAGTTCTAAGTTTCAACTTTGTACACTATTCCACTCTTGAGATATTTTGTTCACACTCACTCACACACACACACACACACACACACACACACACACGCACGCACGCACGCGCACACACACACACACACACAGGCCAATCAGAAAAACATGCTTTTTTGGAATTGGGAGTCTGAAAACAAATATTTCTGGTGAAAATTGGTCTAAAAATCAAGATGAAAACAATACTTTCCTTCTCTATATATTCGTACAAGGTAAGAGAAAGTAAAAATATCTATTGAAAATAACAATGATGAGTTTCACTGAAATAAATGCCATTCAATTTTTTAGTTTTGCTGTAAAATAATGATTTGAGAAATTACTGAAAAGAACATTATCAGGCACTAAGGTATGATTTCATTACAGTGTAATTTCTTACTTGTGATTTTGTTTCTAATTCTGTCTGGTGTCACTTCCACATAAATGAAAAAATTTCCTTCTTCATCAGCACTAATAATATCAAGTCTTGAATCATTTTCAAGATTATTAAATCTCTGAAGTGTATACTGGAACCAAATAATTATTCATACAAACATTAATTTTAGAAAATGTTAAGTGAACTTCAGAATTAAATTTATATGCAGACAAGTTAAAATTCTTGGTTTGAACAGAAGTAAACATTACAAATTGAAAACAGCTCGAGAAACTTCTTAATACTCAAGCCCATCATTAAGGTGAAGCTATTTTCAATAATTCAAGAAAAAAGTGTTGTATAATCTGTTGTTGCCCATAATTTGCTGGTAGAGTGTTAAAGTTATTTACACTCAATCTGTTAGTTCCAGGGCTACAAAAAATAGTTCTGTTTCTTATCACGTGGTCAGCCAATTATATGACTGAACATTGTTGACAACTACCCAATTTGATCGCTGCTTTTGGCTGAATTTTTTTTGACGTGAATTAGACATGAGTTTGAACAGGGACCCTCAGTCGAGTTTGTTCATGGATGGCTGTCAACTGGTCACCATACAAGGTCACTTACCCAACCGGTGTTACTTAACAAATAATAGCAACTCTCTACCAGCTGCTGACTGGGCTGGCCCGAAGGCCAACAACAGAAGTAGAGGTGTAAAATCCACTTAACTGTTTTTCAAAGTTGATGAGCTCTGAATGTACGTATTGCTCCCTACCCAGTTCAAAGCTACTCAATGACTTGCCAGCAATGTTGGCAATACTTGCTCACGTAGTTCTGTTATATATTTTATCAGCCATTATTTTGTCTTTCAATAATAATTATAACCAATGAACACACAACCAGCAGATTATATTATAAAGTATTGCATGTTAACGCACTGTATAATTGACATGTTCAGTACAAGATGCACAACATGAGTAAACTACTGTGGCTCTTATACACATGCGTGCGTAATGTTTGTTACGTTGATACATTGTACAATCTGACAACGCTGGCAAACATTCTGATTGATCTAAACACGTGCAAAAGTATAGCTAATCAATGGTGTAAAGCAACAATTCCCAAAGTGGGGGGCGTGCCCCCCAAGGGAGGCGTGAAGACACGTCAAGGGGGGCGCGGGACTTCGAGATAGCTTTACCCTCCATAACGGATCCTTTCAGTGTCAACATAGACTTCCTGCTCGAATTACTTAAAAAACAAGTTTTAGAAATAAAAAATGTTCCTGCTGCGAAAAACGATTTCGATAAAATTGATAAAACATCACTTTGGGTTAAGTATTACCAAGTTTACCCCAGTATATAACAGCAAGCGGCAGTAATTGTAATTATCTTTATGAAGCACCTATCTGTGCGAAAAAGTGTTTTCACATTAAACAAACACACACAATAAAAACAAAGCATCGGTGCAATGTTGGTTTTATCAATGATTTACGTTGTGCACTTTCTAATAATCAACCTTTTTTAAAAAAAATGCAAGGTCATCCATCCACTGATTTATTTTGTCTCTTGTTAAAATTAAATTGCAACTTCTAATGCTACAAAAAATAAAAGTATGGTTATTCAATGTAATACGTGATTTTTCATTGCCCAATAAAATTGTGTAAGGGGGCATGAGAAGTTTTCTTTTTGGCAAAAGGGGGCGTAAAAGATAGAAGTTTGGGAACCGCTGGTGTAAAGCATTATTGTCACAGTTATTCTGTGAGAGAAATGCATTTAATCATTATACAGCCAGACCCTGTGATGAATGAAGTGAAGGTGTCATTGCAGGGTGGAAAGTGGATGCTTTTCACAGGGTCTGGCATGCTGATAAACATACTTTTCCACTCAGTGAGGAAAGCATGGTAAACCACCTCACTCCTCATTTTATTTAGTAATGCTTCTAAAAATTCAAACCAGCCTTTCAGCTGATGGCCTAACACAATTCAATAGCAACACAATTAACACAATTAAAATTGTGTTGATAACACAATTTAAATTTCTAAAACTTAAATGTTTGATAGATGTTAATGTAGTAAACAGACTGTCACAATTTAGGCTCACAAAAAGTAAGATTACATCGGCATATTTTTTAATTTTAAATTTTAAAAATGAAACCAGTCTTTGATGTCAAGAGAAGCCTAGCTGCTATTCCTTGCCACAAGGCAACAGTTAATCATCTGAATGCTCATGCTACCTAAGAATTTAATACTGTTGCTTACCATTCATTAATTAAATATTTGTTTTAAATTTATTTTTAGTATCAGCCTAAATAATGATTCTGATTAGTTACTGAACCAGAAAGACTGAATCATGCCAGTGTTTTATATAAAACAGGAGTAGACATAAAAACTAGATAGGAAAGCTTACGAAGCTTAGAAGGAAAGCTTTAAGATATTAAGTCAAGAATTATAACATGTGGATCTTGACACCAGAGTTTTTCTAAAAAGTATTTTGCAGACAGTATTTGTTTCAAGTATGTAAATAAGGGAAATACTACTTTACCTGGATAAGAACAGCAATAACAACTAGGTAACAGGTGCTAAACATTTGATAATACAATACGTTTTATTACAAAAATTCTTTGATAAAAATAAATTGTGCTCATTTTAGAGATGTTCTTTTAGAAATGTAAGATATTGTGGTTCATCAGATAAAATTACGTAATTTATGATTTTACAAGATCAATCTGATAACAAAATTATTTTTATTCTGTTCATGTATTATGGCATAAGAGAACAAAATGTATGTATACATATATATATATATATATTATTTTCTCCAGTCCTTTATATATAATATGTAGGGAAGGAAAGTATTGTTTTCATGTTGATTTTTTGAAATCAAATTTTCACCAGAAATATATGTTTTCAGGCCCATGAACCCAAAAAAAGCATGTTTTTACCAGTTGGTCCTGCATGTGTGTGTGAACAAAATATCACAAGAACAGAATAAGTATGCAGTTAATACTTGAAATTTAAGTTGGGGTACCATTAGGGGCCCAGCACAAACATGTTCATTAAAATTTGTCAACCGGAAGTAAGTTCATTCGTGCAATTTTTCACTTTTTTGCAATTTCTTCAAAACTGTGCCTAAAATTTTCTTTAACAACACCTTATATAATAAATTTTTAGTGCTCTACAAGATAGGGTAAACAGCATGTATGCTGAAATTTTTTGGGGGGGGGGTGAGCTCTTGTGGAAAAATGTTTTTTTTTTTAAATTACCTTAATATGCATTGTAGAGAAAAAGTGTATATACTAATCAAAGTTGTAGAAAATTTAAAAACCTACAACTTTTATTTCAAGCATTTTGTTCTACAGTGCTCCGTATGGTGTCAATTTCTGTATTTTACCACTGAAATCGATAGAAAATGGGTTTTTTCAAGTGCGCATTTAACGACAAAAGCATATATGACTGAAGTTACAGAAAATTATAAAACTTACAACTTTTATTCCAAGTATATTTTTGTAAATACAGCTTTATTTAGCGTCAATTAGTGATTTTCCAAATTTTTAAGTCTAACACAGGTTGATTTTCATTTTGCGTCATTCAATCATGATTAAAATTATTGTTTTCACTTTACATGGTTTACTCATGATTAAACATGTATTATATTGTTCATTATTTACTTACCCAAGACAAAAGTTGTGTGAGTATTTTGAACCAGAATTTTTAAATATGTTACACTGCTTCTTATGAAAAAATACAAACCCAAATGTATCACAAAAAATGTTTATTGTTGTAACTACTTGAATGATAACATTGAAATATAAAACATAACATTTTTAGTTGCATCTACATCTTAGGTCATTAGTGACTACAATGTAATAAGGAACAAACAGTGTGGAATATTTACATACAGTTGCTTCTCAATTCAATGAATTTTCAATTAACGTGTAACAAATCAGCTGTTCTTAACTTTGAAATTTATAACATAATTTATGTATTATTTAAGCAGTTTAACAACTGATGTATGAGGATGAAGGGTCTGTGGTTAAAATCCTAGTGAAGGTATCTACCTTCAAAACACGGATTTGAGTACTAGACAGAGGTTACCAGCATACTTTAATGTTTGGCATTAAATAAACCACACTTCTCAGGATTGGTTGGCCTGAGTCTGCACAAGACTACATCTTTTTTACAAGTCACACATATCATCCTCATCTCATTGGGTCATAAATAATATTCTATTTATTATTCAAAATGATTAATTTATAAATTACTACAGTACAAGCTCACTAATCCGAACCTCTTTAATCCGAACTATCAAAAGAAAAGTTAGTTTTTTAACATTATACATTACAAAAATTTTAGGTAGTTCAAGAACTTAATAATTCAGTAGTCATTTTTTCTCCCATTTTAATTGAATTGACATCAGTAATCATGTTCACATCATTTTGAAATAAATTTTTGCGATATTTAAAGTTTGTTCTTTAAATACAAAATACTAATTTTTGATTATTACAGAGATTTAGTTTATTTTTCAAGTGAAGTATGATGATTTTGATACAATTATAATGTAAGAGCAGCTACAGGACATTTAAATGTTCTTGTTATTGTTAAGTTACTACACATGAATCACTAAATACAAAAACGGCTACATATCCACTAAAGAAAATTCATCAGGAAACATAAAAACCTGTTTTTAGTGACAAAACTTTACTGATATATGAATTAATTGGTGCCAATTTTTAAAATTGTCATCTATAATTTTCACTGTCCATCCATCACAACCAAATGTTAGAAACTTCAAGAGATTCAGTTTCAACTGTAAGTCAATAAATCAAAGTCAAAAACTACAAGAGATAGCAACAAACGATTTTTGGATTCATAATCTACACGAAAAAGGCCTGGATTGAATTTGAGTTTCAACCAGAAGTGGCCCAAAACTGGAAGTCAAGATATCCAATCAGGAATTTGGAAACAAAAATAGTGTCATTTGATTCCTCTTTAGATACAGAAATCACTAATAGTTTTTGCCTTAAGTCAAAGGTAAGACATTTTAAAAATTCCCACCAGCCATGAGAGAATGATGTTGTCATCTCATAAAAGGGATTCTTACCTGATAAAATGCATTCCACAATTTTTTAGTTTGACAAAAACCAAAAATATTTGCTCCATGATCTTCTAAAGTGAAATGCACTGCTAAAAAAATCATTTATAAAAGAATGAACTTATGACACTTTCTGTGTTTAGTGATTCATATAAAAAAATCAATTTTATTGTCATATACAATTTTATTTATTAAAGTAAGCATTATCATAGCATTTAATACTTATGTTCTTTGAACCATATTGTTTATTGTCCTAATATACGAAAGTATATAGCCTGATTACGCATACTCAATTTATTACCCATAAATATTTTTTTATAAAATGGGCTCCCCTACAACACTGGACATGGTCGATCCCCAATTAGTCCATTAAATAGAGGAACCACTGTATGTACTTGTTTTAATTTCCAGTTACAATCTCAAAATTTTAAACCTTAAAAATTTTGAATACTCATCATCAACAATCAAGTAGTTGATGAGACATTAAATAAATTAAAATTTTAATACCAATTTAAAATATTTCTGTAAAACTCTGTTCTCCAACAACTACTGTCATCTGTTGTTCAATATTTTCTACAATAATTTCAGTATCTTCAACCAGCATATTTTCTACGATATTGTTACCTTCATTTTTATCAAAACAGTCTTCAGTCTTATCAATACTTGAATAATGTGTACGTTGATGTCTAGACAACGCAGCCAGTGTTGAACACAATTGTTCACAGATATTACACTTTAATTTCTCATTGTCTGTATGATCAGCTAAATGTAAATCTAAAAATGATTTGGAACAAAAGCACTTTCCACAATGATCACAAATAATTGGTTTATCTTCTTCATTAGAATGGTTACTTTTCATATGGGATTGTATCTTATTACACTCTTCGTTGCAGACTTTACGTGGTACATGTTTTGATATTTGATGAAGACGTAATTCCCAACTGTTCCAGAATGTTGTACTGCAATTTTCCTTATTACAAATGAATGGTATTTCATTATGACAATAATATCTATGCAATGCAAGATCTTTTAACTCATTAAAACACTTATTATCAGTGATACATAGTTTACAACTGAACTTTCCAGTATTAGTACAAGTGACACTTTTTACCTAAAACAGACAATAGAAAACATTACTTTAACAGAAATCACAGGAATGCAAGCTTTTCTGCAAATGCAGTCACATTTGTCACTTTATCTAATTTAAATCAAAGTCATATAGCCAGCCCGAATCGCATCTCTGGTCTATCAGTGTTGCCACCTGTTTAATTATGAATCATTGACAAGAAGCCCACTTCATTAAATTCCCTTTTGTCAATACTTCTCTCTCATCAGTACTTCTATAACCACCTTTTGTTTGGTAATGTTGTAGTTTTTAATTATATTCAGAAAAAAATACTCGTAAATAAATAAATAGCGCTGATACTTAACAAACATTGGAATATAAGGAAATAAGTTTAATTGAAACTGCTGATCCATCCATTTAACATGTTTACTGCAGGTGACTCAATTTTGCATCAACCCAAAGACTCCCACCAGGTTTATTGCTTATTTCCATGTTCAGGTAATTTTTTTTTGTTTAACGTCCGACTGTTCTGCAATTACTGCTAATGCAGACGGTGAAGGATGAAATGAGTTTTGTAACGTATGAAAATATGCCGTGCCTGAATGGGATTCGAACCCAAGACTGCATGATGAGAGATGAGCACATTACCAACTACGCCAATGCAGCCGGCAGCCAATCCTATGTTCAGGTAGGATGAATAGCATTTTTACTATTGTTCAGTCCTAGAAAAAGATTCTTATTGGCACAGTACACGATCAGTTCTTCAACTGACAGAATTTTAAAAACCTATACATTTACAACTCAGTTTGAACTTTTCCGTGTGATTTTATTTGTTACTTATAAATTATTAGTTTTAAATTAAATATTTTTACATATAGTATTGATTATTGAATTATAGTATTATTTAACAGAGCCTACTATGCAAACAGAAATTTAATAAAATCTAGGCTTATATCAAGATGTACAAAGAAGAAAATATATCAAACACTAATAAGACCGGTAGTGACATATGGCTGTGAAGCATGGGTTCTTGGCTCTCGGAACGTTAACGCATTGAGGATTTTTGAAAGAAAGATTTTGAGAAGAATTCATGGTCCAATATATGACGAAGGCGAATGGAGAATAAGAACCAATGCAGAAATCAACACCATTTTACAAGGAAAAGATATAGTACGGTATATAAAGTCTAGACGAATCAGCTGGCTGGGACATGTGCACAGGATGGAACAGGACAGGATGCAGAGACAGATGCTTGTTGGGAGAATGGAGGGAACGAGGAGGAGGGGTCGCCCTAGAACACGCTGGCTGCAGGATGTGGAAAAGGATCTGACGAGCTTGGGGGTGGGGAACTGGAGGAGACGGGCAGGTCAGAGGGATGAATGGAGGCGCATTGTTGAGGAGGCCAAGGTCCACGTAGGGCTGTAGCGCTTCGTAAGTAAGTAAGTAAGTATTGATTATTAGGCTACATTACTACCACACACTACATACATGACATACTATTGATTTTATTATTTCAACTACACTCTTGTAATCAAGTAAGAAAACTTAAGCATTTACAAAATTTTCTGCTTTCTAGTTATAGTAATAATATAAAAATTTATTTTGTGACAATACTTGTGTTACAATTACTCAATTACGCAAAATTAATTGTAAATATTACGTGAGACAAAAATAATTTAATATTTGCTTATGAATGTAATGGTGTCGAGCCAGTTCAGCACTGAAGTATTGCTCTGATTGCTCCGGTGAATGACTTACCGTCTAATGAGTTGCATTGAATGTGTTAATGGTAATACATTTTCACATGTTGGCTATGGGTTTCAGCTAGATCAAGGAAGTGAGGACAATCCAGAAAGGTGTGGTTGGATGGTATTATGAGATCTATGAGAAGGAAGAATCTACATATATTATAAAGATGCATTCAATAGAAATGAATGGCATTTTGGGTTTCAGTAAATATAGTAGTGCTGTAAAACAACCGCTAAAATGATAATAATGTTTTCCAGGCTTTTCTGTTCATTGTAAACTCTAAATACATTCTACAGGTAACCTCTACCCAATTGGCCATACAACAAGTGCCACCAAAGGAAAGGAATTACACCACAGCCCGTGGTGTAGTGGTCAGCGCAACTGGCTACTATGCCGGGGTCCCGGGTTCGATTCCCGGTCAGGTCTGGCATTTTTTCCATCTTCACATATCATTATCTACGCACAAGCCCAAGGCTTATGTAGGCATCATCACTTAATAAAAAATAAAAAAAAAATGCTAATATTCATACTTTTGTGTTAAATCTACTAAATTATACACCAGAGGTTCTCAAACTTTTTTTTACCATGCTCCCTTCTGTTTAGATAAAAAATTCCCACGCCCCTCACACAAATTTATTGCAGTAATGACAAAACAAAACAAGTAGTAAGCCTGCATTAAAATCCATACATTTACTTCTTATTTTTTTAAGACATTACAAGTTGTAATTTAAATTAAATGATTAAGAAACAAAATAAAGAAGATGGATGACCTTGCATTTGTTATAAGGTTTCCTATTCTTGGTTGTTTATTAGAAAGTGCTCAACGTAAATCATTCGCAACATTAAGTTTTCTCCGATACTTTGTCTTTATTGCAACAAGTGCTGGAAATAATTTTTCACACTAATAGTTGTTTGAAAAGGTTTAATACAATCGCAGCGCTTGCTGTGATATACTGGGGTACACTTTACAATAGATGCTTAATTCAACTTGTAAATCACAACAGCTCTGGATATGCGGAAGGCAAAGGTCCTGCGCCCCCCTTGACTTGTTTTTACGCCTCCTTTGGGGGGCAGGCCCCCATGTTTGGGAATCATTTTTATACACCATATAACAGGTTTTCCAGTGTTATAAAAGATGTAAGTTTAAATGCATCAACCATTTTTTGATTATTCAAAAATATAATAAAATACAAATAGATGTACATTTAACTTACCTCTTCATCATTTTCATGAAAAGTCATATGTGTTTTAAGAGCTTCAATATCAGTAAACTGAACAGTACAAACAATGCACTTGTGAATTTTTTGCAGCAAAGATGTTTTTAAAAGAAAGCTGGCCTTATCATGAATCTCTTTATTAGCAACATTTGTATGCCTGGCAGTGTGTATTTTTAATGATGTACTGTAACAAAATAAATCAAATTCTTCTAGTCTATGTTAACAAAAGTTGAATCAAAATAATATAATTTTGGTAAAAAATTTCACTAAATAATCTAGCAGAGTTCCTTTCATTCCCTGTCTTAGTAATTGTTCCTTCAACTTCTTAACAAACCTCTCTCTCTCCCCTCTTTAGTTTTTAAACTTTCTTTTTCTTTCCCTTTTCATCTTCAATATTGGATGAGATACACAACCATAAAATTTAGCCATTATGACTCTGTGGTCGTCCAATCACTAACTCCTCCGCAACCACTTTCACATCCATTAACTCCATGTACAATGCATATTTTGGGCCAATACTTATTTATGAAGTGGAAATGTACAGTTGGAAAGAAGACTGAATGCAGGCAGAAAAAATTAATTTCAAGATGAATACATTAGAAAAAAAAACAAGAAGACATACAGCCAGAATTAATGTAATTAGAGAACAGTTGGAGACGGCCAACCTGACAAGGAGAGCAGGACAGACAAAACTACGACAGTTTGGTTATGTTAGAAGGATGGAGGAGGGTAGGGTTCTGTGCTTGGAGATGGAGGAAAAGACCAAGATTGAACTAAACAGGTTTAGTTATAGGTGATTTGGGAAAAGGATGCGATGCTAAGAGAGCAATCGAAGAGAGATAGTTCAGCGATAGAGAGATGTAGAGAAGAGGTAACATTGGAAGCAACCAGAAGATAGTTAGAAGAGGGATAAAGAGGATGATGATGATGATTAATTTTCCAAAGTATGTTTATCGACAAAATGGTGGTAACAAATTTGAACATAATCATTTTTGTGATTATATTTTATAACGATCCGAAGGTATTTATCCTATAAGAAACTGGTTAATAGTAATTACAACAATAAAATAAGAAAAATAAATGTTTAGAACAAGTCTAATTATGTGAACCAGCTCTGAAGCATAATACAAGAAATGATGAGAATGTCAGTAAACAGATATGGCCTAATAGCTGATGTGCTGATATTTTTCCCTATTTATTTATTATATTATACTTAAAATAATTGCCCATAACAGGCAGGTGGAGTGTTAAATTATTTGCACTAGATCTGCTAGTTCTAGGGCTACAAAAAATAGTTCTGTTTCTAATCACATTGTTAGTCAATTATATACTGAAGCATTTAACAACAGAAGAGATAGAGGTGTAAAAGATGGTATATTGCTTTTCATGGTTGATGAGCTCTGTTGTTCTACGCCTTTAGACCAATCAAGCCGTTTGCCAGCGTTGTCAGATTGTATGAATGTATCAGCTTGACAAACGTTACGCACACATGCGTATAAGAACCGGAGTGGTTCACTCGTATCTTGCATCTCGTATTGAACACATCGATTATGTGTTGTTTAGATCATCAGTCGAAAGGCTGGTTTGAACCTGTAGAGGTTTTACTACGTAAAATGAGTGAGGTGGTTTACGATTGCCTTCCTCACTGAGTGGAAAAGTATGCTTATCAGCATGCCAAGCCCTCTGAAAAGCACATATTTTCCACTCTGCAAATGACACCTTCGCTTCATTCACTACAGGGTCTGGCTGTATAATGAAATTCATTACTTTCAGAGGAGATCACTGATTAGTGTCTTTTACACCTCTACCTCTTCTGTTCTTAAATGAGTCAGTCATTTAATTGGCTGACCATGTGGTAGAAACAGAAATATTTATTTTAGCCCTGCAACGAACAGATTGAGTGTAAATAATTTGACACTCCACCGTCTGTTATGGGCAGACATCGATTGTAGAGCGCATTAACATGCAACACTATAATATAATCAGCTGGTTGTATGTTCATAAGTTATAATTGTTATTGAAAGGCCAAAAAAATATATAACAGAGGTAAGAGAGCAAGTATTGGCAACGTGGCTGGTTCAGTGCATTGGCTAGCTATGAAGTGGGTAGGGAGAAATGTGTGAGAGCTCATCAGCTTTGTAAAATAGTATAGTCAGAGTTAACTCCTCTGAGAGTAATGAATTTCATTATACAGCCAAACCCAGAGGTGAATGAAGTGAATGTGTCATTTACGGGATGGAAAGTAGCTGCTTTTCGGAGGGCTTGGGATGCTGATAAGCATACTTTTCCACTTAGTGAGGAAGGCAAGGTAAACCGCCTAATTTCTTATTTTACTTAGTAAAGCCTCTGAAGGTTCAAACCAGTCTTTTGGCTGATGATCTAAAGACAAAACACTTAAAAATAAAAGTTACATGTAAAATTGTTTTAGAAGGCATATGCATAAAATGTAAGTAAATTCAAATTATATCACATAAATAAACAAATTTTTAAAGGCTGCATGATTGCATTATTTAAATTGTATACTTACATTGTTTTGAACTCCTTATCGCAAATAGTGCACCTATAAATTTTATTCTTTGTATGCATGGTTTTTAAATGTGTCAGGTACGAAGATCGTGAGGCAAATAATTGTCCACAATAAGGACAAAGTTCGGTAATCAATTTCTTATTATGAACATATTTTTTATGTACTGTCAATAAATGTTTAGAAGTAAATTTTTTATTACATAAATTACAAAAAAAATATTCACCAATATTATGCATAATTAATTTATGTTTACTTAGTTTACATTTATTGAGGCAATCGACATCACATACCTCACAGTTGTATGTATTTTTCACTTTACTTCCTTTTAATGGAGGTTGCCTTAATTTTCTTTTATGATGTTTAATATGTTTTCTGAATTCAAACAACGATGGTAATACTTCCGCACATAAGTGACACTTTTGTTCTTCATGAAAAACCTTTTTGTGGCGTTCAAATCGGCCGAATGTTTTTAATGATTCACCACACTCACAACATAAATAGCAATTATTATTTTTCAATAAATTTCCTAAATTATTCGTAGTTTTATTTGGACTGATATTTTCATTATTGATAATCATCTTGGAAGTCTCCTTTGTACGATTATCAATTTCATGTTTTAAACTTGATGATGAATCAATTACTATATCATTAAGAGCAATTGCATCAGTGCGATCATCACATTGTCTCATTTCCTTAAGATTATGATTATCTGTTACAATTTTATCACCAATTATACTTTCACTATCACAAATATCATTAAATAACTCCTTAATTTTTCTCATCATTACATTCTTCAATGATTTAATATTTACATTATTATCAATATTTTTTACAACACTTAAAACAAATTTATACTTCTTACTCTGAAAAACAATACAAAAAAATATAATTAAATTATTTACAAAACAAATTTTATATTTTAAAGCTCTCGGTTAGATTTCAAATGAAATAATAAAGTAATATACACATTTAAAACATTTCCTTAAGAGCTATGATTTGAAGGAAGATAATATTGCGGCTGCAATTTTAAAGACAAGTATTACCGATCACTATTGTACTTCAATTCATATAAATCACGACACTCAGTCGTTGAATCAATCTCATGAAACTAAAACGAAAGTAAATTTAGTTAAACTAAAGACGGAACTAAATAAGGAAAATTGGCATGATATTTATAAGCAAAACAACAATACCATTGATTCGCTTCTTAATAAATTTATTTTTAAATTAACCAACTACATAAACAAAAATACAAATTCTATCACGATCTCTCATAAAAATAAACCAATAAAGAACTGGATAACCCAAAGCTTAGTGGCCTCCATTAGAGTTAGGGACAGGATGCACAAGAGAATGAATAGGGAACCATTAAACATTAAATTAAGGGAAGAATACAAAAAGTATAGGAATTCTTTAAATAAATTAATAAAAAATGCAAAAATTGAATATTTTAATAATAAATTTAATCAGAGTAAGGGTAACGCTAAAAAAACTTGGTATCACATAAATGAAATCATGGACATAAAAAAAGACACTATAAATCCAAAAATTAAACCCGAAATCTTAAATAGTTACTTTGCAAGTGTTGGTGAAAATTACGCAAAAAAGTTGCTGAATGTATCAAAAAATAAAAAGGGCATTCATAAATCAACAGTTCCTTCACCTTGTGAAAGTTTTTACATTGAACCTACAGATTCAATTGAAATAGGAAATATAATAAATAGTTTAAATGTAAACGCATCATCGGGTACTGACAATATTACTGGACATTGTCTCAAGGCAATAGCATCTTATGTTGTTAAACCTCTCGAATTTATATTCAATAAATGTCTTCTTGAAGGTTATTTTCCCCAAAAATTTAAAATAGCGAAGATAAAAGCACTACATAAAACAGGTGATCCAAGTAAACCTGAAAACTACCGTCCAATAAGTCTTCTCAGTAACTTGGCAAAAGTAATGGAAAAAATAATCAAAAAGAGGTTAATTAAATTTTTAAACAAAATAAAATTGATCGATAGTAACCAATACGGATTCCAAGCTAACAAATCAACTAAAGATGCAGTAATTCACCTGGTAACATTAATAAACAAAAAATTAAATGCAAATCATAAAACAATGGCTGTTTTCTTAGATTTAGCTAAAGCATTTGATACTGTACCTCACAATATACTGTTATATAAATTGGAAAATTGTGGAGTTCAGGGTTTAGCACTAAAACTATTTAAAAATTATCTTAAAGACAGAACTCAAGAATTAACATTAAATAATAAAACAGATATTACAAAAAATTCTCATTTCGGTCTTCCACAAGGTACGGTACTTTCTCCTATTCTTTTTCTTATTTACGTAAATGATTTATTAAAATTAAACATACCGAAATGTACAGTATTATCATTTGCTGATGACACAGCCTTAGTATTTTCTGGTGAAACGTGGGTTGACACATATAACAATGCTAATTTAGGTATTTTAATAGTTAAAGAGTGGTTTGATGCTCATATTCTGACACTAAATCTTAAAAAGACCAAATTTATGGCTTTTTCAGCCAGTGAAACTGGGCAGCCATCACCATTACTCCAGTTAAAAATACATTCACATAAACTTGGTGAAGGAAATGACGATAACTGCCCCTGCCCAAAAATAGAAAAAGTTAAAGTCATAAAATATCTAGGAATCATGGTAGATGATCATATCAAATGGAATGTACACATAGATAATTTGTGTACAAAACTAAAATATCTTATATACATTTTTTATAGTATAAAAAAAATAAAAAATAAAGATATAATTAAAACCATTTATTATGCTTATGCAAATTCTCTTTTTCAAAATTGTATTGAAGTGTGGGGTGCGGCATATGATACACACATGAATAAACTATTCACTTTTCAAAAACATTTAATTAGAGCTGCCTTAAATAAACCAAGATTATACCCGAGTAAACTATTATTTGACCAATTCAATGTAATGACACTGAGACAAACATATATTAAAAAAATAATTTTGTATATCAACAGAAACAGAGATATCTTTCAATGTAGAACTACAACTTACGATACTCGCCCTGCAAAAACTAATCTTTACAGTATAAAAAACATAAAATTGAATGTCTGTAGACGGCAGGTATATTACTATAGCAGTATTTTAATAAATAAAATTCCCCAAGAATTTATTACCAGCAGATTAACAAAAAAACTTGAAAAAGAAATAGAGGCTTGGGGAAAGAATAAATATTATTTTAAGCTGGTCATTTAGTAAGTAGAAAATGATAAAAATTATCCTATCAATTCTCAATAAACTTTAAACAGATTTTTGCCATGATTTCTTTTGTATGTATATGTTTTATTCATGTAAACTTCAATCTGTAACCCCTTAAAAATAATTGATTAACGGTCTTGTATAATAGTTTGTAATCTGTGTAGTCATTGTTTTTTATTTTTTATTAAAGTAAGAACATTTCCTGGCTTTTGTAAATTTTATTCGGTTGAAAGTAAATTTTGTAATGGGTATTGTAAACTTAAATTTTAAACAGAATTTTGCCAGTATTTTTTCTGTATTTATAAATGTATTATTTTTTTTTAAATTAAGGTGTGATCCCTAAAAATAATTAATTAACGATGTTGTATAAAAATAAAATGTTTGTATATTGCATGGTGTTTTAGTGAGTTGAGAGGATTTTTTTTTTTGTAGATAATAGTGTAATTTTCTAACTTAGGAATACTAATATTGGCTTCTAGTAAATTTTAATTATTTGGAATTGTAAATTTTATAACTAGATAAGTTTCAGTAAGCTTTGTAATAATAATTGTTAAAAATATTTTTAGTAAAAATTACTGATATAATTTATATATAATAATGTACAACTCATTCCCGCGCACAGGCTCGTCCTATGCGGGAATTAGTATATATGTTAATGTAAATGTATTTTGTATTTAATAAAAAAAAAAAAAAAAAAAAAAAAAAGTTATGTAAATTGACTAATTAGGCCCAATAAACTTTAACTGTGGATAACAACTGTACATAAACCATTTCTTGTCAACCATAGGTTCCAATATTTGAAACACAAATGTAAACACTCGTATTTATGCACAATTGAATCAGCAGTTGTAAAGTAAAAAAATCTAAGCAACTATATAATTCTTCAGGAACACAACTGCAAAATTGATTTTCTGAATTTTCTGAATTCAAACAACGATGGTAATACTTCCGCACACATAAGTGACACTTTTGTTCTTCGTGAAAAACCTTTTTATGGCGTTCAAATCGACCAAATGTTTTTAATGATTCGCCACACTCACAACATAAAATTGACAGAAAATCACAGAAAATTGATTACGATAGGTACTCGCTATAACGGACTTCAAATTAGAAAACAATCCACAATAATAAAAAATATTAAATAATAAAACAATTTGTGAACAGGAACCCAAAATTTGTAGCATAGGTGACGCTATTGATACAAAGATTTCATAATGTAGCTTTATCAGAAGAACAAGAGGGTCAACATTTTTGGCAACTAAAAGAACTTATTATTCGAAAGCAACATCAGTCTGGCACTCAGTTAAAAATAAGCAATTTTTTCCTTTTATAATTATATCAAATTATAATAATAAACAGATGGATGACGCGTTGATGCGCTGTTACCATGCATTCTACGTTGAGTGGTAGTGCACACGAATGATAGTGTGTGTTAACAACCATTAAAAAATCCAATATTGGCCAACGTCGTGTCACCGGCACATTACCGTTTTATCATCCTCTCCTTCTCCATCTAACTCATGTACGTAACTCACCGCCCAACAGTTATGATGGTCTAATGCGCCGTTCATTTATATCTGGCCTAATATGTCATTGTTTATCATTTTTATAAACATTATTTATATTTTCAACAACACAAAATTAAATATGTTATGCTAAAAGGGTAGTAGAACGACGGCTGGCGAATGACTTGGCATTACAACAGCAAGCTTGGAATCCATGGCAAGGACTCTACAAAAAGTGCTAAGTTACTTCAAATTTATAGACTAATTTTAAGTTCTAATAACATAACTTACCCCAGTATTTTCTGCATCACTTTTTTCTTTTACATTATCACTCGACACTACTTCAGTTTTAACATTTACTACATTACTAGTGTAATTTGTTATGTCTAACGAATCTCTATTCAATACATCAGTAGTTAAATTATTATTAGAGGTAGATGAGTTTTCCAATTTCAAATTACTGTTCAGGTCAATATCTTTAATTTCACTGGTGGTACTACTACAACCTACATCACTGGATACATTATCCACTGATGGAATTATTTGTGATGAATACTCTCCTTTTTTTGACTGGTTATTAGAGATATTATGAAATTCACTCAAACTCTCTGAATTCATCAACTGACACTGAAAACAGAACAAAAATATAATAGGCACTTCTCTTTTTAAATAGAATATGTTTTATTAATATTTTGTTTTTTTATGTATATATAAAAAAATTTGTAATTTACCTTATACAGCTTTCAAAATCCTTCGTATAAGTAATTTCGTGGTGGGCACTGCTTCTTCAGGTAATAATAAAAAAAGTTCTAGAATATTTTAGGAAGATTGCATCTTCCTAAAAATTATATAGGTTTTTTGCAATGCAATTTTTAGGAAGATTGCATCTTCCTAAAATATTCTAGAATTTTTATTATCATTACCTGAAGAAGCGGTGCGCACCGCGAAAGTACTTGTAAGAAGGATTTTGAAAGCCATATAAGGTAAATTACAAAGTTTTTTATACATACATAAAAAACAAAATATTAATATGGATTCTACTGCTATGATGCCAACTAATAACTTAAATAATTAGAATATACTTTATTTATTCTTTTTTTTAAATAACTCGCTGCACTTCTGAAAAGTTTGTAATCAATGCCTTTTTATCAATATTTTTATCAAAGGCCTAGTATACCAGGAATTCCAGACTATGGTAGTTATTATTTTAACCTTCTCCAAAAAACACGGAGAGAAAACACACTTTTTTTAAATACAGTTATTACAACGAACATTGTAAACAGCCTGTCTAGTTTGATGTATTAATTTAAATAATTGGTAAAACCAATTTAAATAATTGGTTCGTAAATTGTATATTTACTTGGGCAGTTATTTTTTTCTAATTCAATATTTTGAATACTCCAAAGGCAAAGAAAGAATAGTAAAACAAATGACCTTAAAGATTTTATTTTATCCAACAAGATTTTCTTACTTCATTAATAATGTTTGAAAAGTATCAAAGAAAATGCATTCGTTCACAAACTCCACAACAGTAATGAAGTAGTAATGACAGGACTCCATCTACCATGTGTGACGTAATTACGCAAAGTGAACCGAATTGAGCTACAGGATTTAAAATTTCTACTACTGCCAAGAAAATTGTATTGTTGAATTTGCCAGTTAATGGAATCAAAATTAATTCTCCAGACAAGATTCTTACTAACAGAAGTTACTGAATATAATACATACAATTCCCTTAGTGCATCTAGAAAGTAATGCAACTTTTTTTTAACCCATGTATTTATTGCAGATATCGATACAAATGTTTAATATTCTTCAAAGTAGTTCCCTTGGGCATCTACACACTTTTTCCAGTGGTTCTGCCATGCACGGTACACGTTCTGGAAGGCTTCAATGGGGATTCTCGGAATTCTCGGTAAGGGCCCTTGGACGGCTTCAATCCATCCTAATGGATTCCTTTCAGAGAGGTCTTAATCCTCGGGAAGAGAAAGAAGTAGGCTGGACTGTAGGATAGTTGCCAAGTTGTGCTTCCCCTAACCCAGTGAATCTTCTGATCATCAGTCAAAAGTTTGGGAACGTGTGGCACAGACCTTTCTCATGAGCAATTTATTTGTCACCAGTTCATGTACAATTGTTTTGGGAATGGGAAGAGTTTATGCAATCATTTGGATACTCAATCAACGGTCAGAATTTAACAGATCGCACACACAGGCCAAATTGTCACCAGTTGCGCTGGTTGACGGTCATCCAGTGCGGGGTTTGTCGACCACCTCCTCCTGGCATTTCTTAAATGCTTTCAACAAAACTTGCAAGTATGATAGAGCACTGTCCTTGTAAGCTTGCATAATCAACTGGTGGGTCTCCGCAAGAGATTTGTTCAGTTTCGAATAAACTTTATCGCATATTCCTCGAGAGATGATTCCACTGCACTAAACAGGTGTGCGTTGAGACAGTGATCCTGACGCCGTAACTGCTCAGAGCAGACTGGCAAAGGCATCACTTTGAAGCTCAGAGCCCCCCCCCCACCTAACCCAACTGGTCGGAACAATCTGCGCCACTTTAAGTACCAGCACAAAAAAAAATTTCATAACTTTCCCGACAAACCTCACATAGTAGCAAAATTTATATCAATGTAACATTTCTATTCACACAGAAGATTCTAACATCGAAGCTACTAGAGAAATAATTTTAAAATACATAATAATAAAATACTTACAGGTTTTAATTTTCTAATAAACTGTAAATGTTCTAAATGCCTAGCACACACGTACAATGGTCTGTTACTGGTGCTAATGACTGTCTCAGGCCTGTTAAAGAAACGATAAAAATTATAATTTTATAACGATAAAATTAGTGTTATATTATAACTTAACATAAATTATTATATACAAGGGTAATAATTATATTTGTTGTCGACTAAGAAGTACTGTCAAAATAAAAAATACCTCATTGGTACATCAAAATTGCTACATTAAAGACATTGTTCTTAAGGGATATTATAAAATTAGATGTCATATAAATAAATCAACACTAGAATTCAAACCGACTTGAGTTTAATAAAATACAAACTAACCTGAGTATTTGTAAATAAAGTATTATGAACAAATACAATTATTGCATTAAATCATTACCAGATTGTTTAATCAAAAAATGAAATGACTTCTTAATAATATGTTTTTATTGTTTATTTATAACAAAAAAAATTTTATAGTTGTTTTATATCGTAAAGTGATGCATAAAAATTTAATTTATGATCTAATTTAACGAAACTTAAATTTTATTTATTTTTGGCTCATTAAATAAATTGATCAATTTGTTTCTATCAATACACATTACATTAGAATCAGATCTCTCAGAATATACCAGATAAAGTTTGAATCTTATCAATGTGAGCTTCAAGGTCGATGGAGTTAGCCAGTATTGTCAGATGGCATCTTCCATTTTCCACTTGTACGACGAATACCTCACTCACACAATCACATGAGTACATTAAAAATACAGTATATTACAGTATGTATCGATGAATACAATACATTACAGATGTCCTGTTTTTTTCTAGTTCCCTATATTTATCTCTTTGTTTATAAAATCTGCCCTTAAATGCCCTAATAACTACGAGGCGTGTTCAGAAAGTAAGTACCATTTTTAAAAAAAACAAGTAAAACAATTTTTTTTCAGCACAATTTTATTTCTACATGAAAGCCCAAACCTCAAACTATTTTTCGACATAGTTTCCATCGATGTTCAAACACTTGTCGTAGCAGGTGATCAATTTGTCTATACCCTCTTCGTAGAAGGTTCCCGCCACTGACGTGCACAAAACCAAGAGACTCTGAAGTGCTTTGACTTTTCTCACACGGTAGTGATGATGGTGAGGATTTTTTAAAGAAAATTGTGACAGGTGATGAAACTTGGGTCCGTCATGTCACACCGGAATCTAAACAGCAGTCAATGGAGTAGCGACACAAGAAATCCCCAAAGAAACAAAAATTCAAGACGATAATGTCTGCACAAAAAATCATGTGCACTGTCTTTTGGGATCAGAAAGGTGTTTTGGTGATTGATTTTCTCCCAAGAGGTGAAACCATTAATGCGGCAAGGTATTGCGAAACCTTAAGAAAACTAAGGCGGGCAATTCAAAACAAACAGAGAGGAATGCTCAGTAACGGAATTGTGTTGCTCCATGACAATGCTCCGCCCCATACCGCTGGTGACACTCAAACATTGGTTCGACAATTTCGTTGGGAGCAGTTCGATCACCCACCCAACAGCCCGGACTTGGCACCGTCTGACTACCACTTGTTCCTGCACATGAAGCACGAGCTAGGCGGCCAACGCTTTGAAACCGACGATGAAGTGAAAACTGCCGTGGAGTCATGGCTACATTCGTTGGCAGGAACCTTCTACGAAGAGGGTATAGACAAATTGATCACCCGCTACGACAAGTGTTTGAACATCGGTGGAAACTACATCGAAAAATAGTTTAAGATTTGGGCTTTCATGTAGAAATAAAACTGTGTAGAAAAAAAATTGTTTCACTTGTTTTTTTTAAAAACGGTACTTACTTTCTGAACACGCCTCGTAAATTAAAATGATCATTTCACAACAACAAAGTAGTTTGAAGTAACATTTAGACATACCTACCTATAATCATTAATTCTGGATTCCTCATTATGTACCATTTCAGTAAGCTGAAAAAACTTTATCTGAGGATAGCATGATGAATTAACATCACAGCCAGTAACATTACAATGAAATTCTTTTGTTCTTTCCGGTGTGGAATTTTTTGTCGGTTGTACAAACTGTTTTGTATCTGCTAATACAGAACATTCTGAAGCTAAAGCAGACTGATTTGAAGGTGAATTTACACAAGATGACAACGTATTTTCAGTGGCAGAAAGTTCAAATGGATCATCACACATTTCATTTATAGACGCAGTTGATGAGTTCGCCTCATTTAGATCTACATGTACACATTTTTCTGATTCAGGATGTGAACTGGAATATGAAATGTTTTTATCTGGTATGGGTTGGCAATCATTTAAAGGAAATGATTTCCAAGATTGCTTCAAAGAACTGGATCCAATAGGCATTCCTGATTTAGTTGAATGTGGAAAATTTAATGTGTTGCGTGGAACAGTTTCAACGGGCAACTTGACCTCTGATGGTACAGCTCCTAAAAGAAGTTTTTTACACAGATCATTTCTAAATGCTGATCTTGGGAAATGCTTAGAACAAACAAAACAGCACACAGTGATAGTTGTATCTGATAATTTATAAAGATTAGAATTCTTGCAAAATGCTATCCACTTGTCTCTCCTGAAACAGACAAATTATTAACCACATATTAACTTGCTGCATACAAATTCCTTTCTAAAATTGAAAACACAAAATTTTTTTTTCTAAGGGATAAAGTAAACTGTTAAAAATTACCACAAAATGAAATTTCAAAGAAAATTGCAAACTTATACACACAAATGTTCTAAGATTATTAATATCACTAAAAATCTGGTGTGAAACACTCACACAACTTTCTCTTTCCAATGCAAATAATTAACAATAATCCTAAAATTATTAATAAAACATTAGAAAACTACCTTTAATAACATAACCTAATTTTTATCATGAGTGAAAGATGCAAAACGAAAATCAACCTCGGTTTAGCTTAAAAATACGGAAAATCACTCTTTCACGCTAAACTAGGCTCTGTAGAGAAAAATGCTTTAAATAAAAGTTGTAGATCTTTTGATTTCCTATAAATTCGATTATATACACTTTTGTCATAAAATGCATACTAAGGCTGAAATCTTAAAACAATCGATTTTTCACACGTTTTCGTGAGAAAAAACAGAAAATTGCTAATTACCGCTAAACTAAGGGTTATACAAAAAATAGTTGAAATAAAAATTGTAGAATTTTAAATTCTCTACATTTTTTATTATATAAATTTTTGCGCTATAATATATTATTAAAGCCGTAATCTTAAAAAAACACTTTTTTTACGTAAAAACAGCCTCACCAAGAATTTCAGCAAACATGGCGCCTACCCTATCTTGTAGAGCATAAAAAATTTAGTAAACCAGGCGATTTTAAAAAAAATTGTAGCACCAGTTTTTGAGAAAATCGCAAAAAAGTGAAAAATTACACGAATAAACTACTACTTCCGATTGACCGATTTTGATGAAAATGTTCGTGTCGGGTCCGGTAGTGGTATGTAACTTAAGTTTCAAGTTTCAAGTTTGTACGACATTCCGTTCTTGAGATATTTTGTATACACACACACACACACACAGACCAATCGCTAAAAACATGTTTTTTGGGTTCAGGGGGTCTGAAAACGTCTAGATCCGGTGAAAACTCGATTTTGAAAAATCGACATGAAAACAATACTTTCATCCATATATATTCATATACGCAAGAGAAAGTAAAAATAAATTTGATTTTTACTTTCTCTTGCCTACATGAATATATTGTTGTTTAGGTCGTCAGCCGAAAGGCTGGTTTGAACCTGTAGAGGTTTTACTAAGTAAAATGAGGAGCGAGGTGGTTTATTACGCCTTCCTCACTGAGTGGAAAACCATGCTTATCAGTAAGCCAGGCCCTCTGAAAAGTACATATCTTCCACTCTGCAAATGACACCTTCGCTTCATTCACCACATGGTCTGGCTGTATAATGAAATTTATTACTTTCAGAGAATAAAGCTCTGATTCGTGTTTATTAAACCTCTACCTCTTCTGTTCTTAAATGATTCAGTCATATAATTGGCTGACCATGTGATAAGAAACAGAACTATTTTTTTAGCTCTGCAATTAACAAATTGAGTGCAAATAATTTAACACTCCACCTGTCGGTTATGGGCTTTATGTGAATATATAGGAAGGAAAGTATTGTTTAATGTTGATTTTTTAAAATTGAATTTTCACCAGGTACACATGTTTTCACACCACCTGAACCCAAAAAAACATGTTTTTAGCGATTGGTATGAGTGGGTGTGTGTGTGTGTCTATGTTGAACAAAATATCTCAAGAATAGAACATTGTATGAAGTTGAAACTTGAAACTTAAGTTAGGTACTGCAAGAGGAACCGACATGAACATTTTCATCAAAATCGGTTGATTGGAAGTAGTTTATTCGTGTTATTTTTCACTTTTTTGTAATTTTCTCAAAAACCGCTCCTACAATTTTTAAAAAAAAATTGTCTCATTAATTACATTTTTCATGCTCTACAAGATAGGGTAGGTGCCATATCTGCTGAAATTCTTGGGGAGGCTGTGCTCTCGTAGAAAAAAAATGTTTTTTTTTTAAGATTGCGGCTTTAATATACATTTTAAAGCAAAAAAGTACATAATTAAAGATATAGAAAATTTAAAAACCTACAACTTTTATTTTAAACATTTCGTTGTATAACGCTTAATTCAGCAATAATTTGTGATTTTCTGTTTTTTTATGACAATCTAAAAAAAGGATTTTTTAATATTTCAGCCGTAGTATGCATTTAAAAATGTGTATATAATAAAATTTATAAGAATTAAAAAAATATATTTATTTTAATTTTAAACATTTTATTCTACAGAGCCTAATTTAGCGTCAAAGAGTGATTTTCCGTATTATTAAGCCAAACTAAGGTTGATTTTCATTTTGCATCGTTCACTCATGATTAAATAAGGTTATGTCTCCAAAAGGAGACTAGTTTTTTCGTTTATTTTTAATGTTTTAATACTAATCTTAGGTCATATCATTCATTATTTGCATTGGCAGGAGAAAGTTGTGGTAGTGTTTCACACCAGATTTTTTTCTTGAAATTGCTCAGGGCGAGATAAGCATTTAAATACTTACAGAACTTTATTACGCGGAAAATGAAACAAGGTTACTCCAGCTGTTTCTTTTCTGTTGAAGCATCCACTGACAGCACAATATTTAAGTCTCATCTTGAAAAAAATTATCACTAATTTTGAGAACTTTTTCACTTTATTACCATAATTATGACCTTCACCTGCAAAAGAATAAATAAGATATTAATATTTTTTAAACAGTTTACTCAGCACTACAGGAGATACACAGAGTAGTTTTTTTTCTTGTATTTTATAATAAAAGTAGTAAATTGAATCGACAATACAACCAAAATCAGAGTAGCAAAAAATATCCGGATTAAATTTCAAAGTCAAAGGGTATTCATAAATTAAGTGGTTAGGTTTAGGCCAATACATTAATTAAAATTACATCATTTTATAAGTTTACCCACAACATTTCCAAACACTTATAGATTAGTTTGTCAGCTATCATACCAGTAAAGTTTACTAGCCTACGTCAAAGACAGGCAACAACCTTACAGGCAGTTAGAACCTACCGCTAACATAGAAGATGAACACTACCGCTGTTTTTCACAACAAACAGTAAAGAAAAACAATAAACAGAAAATCTATTTAAGGTACAACTGAACAGAAAATTTCAAGTAATAATTCACGAGGATTCAGGATTTTTGGTAGAAATATATTTGCACATAGTGTTCTATGGAAAAGACACATAACTTTCACAAGAATACAACCATTTCTAGACATATTCAACAATTAATTTTGTTAAGAGGTCCAAATCTTGTACCCAGACAACAAAAACCGCTAATTAACCAACAACCAAAGAAATTTGTACAGAAATGATAAGGAAAACCTACAGTTCACTGCAGGTTTCCGAATACCAATGCCTAACTTTACTAAAACGTTTAGTGGTGTGGCTAGGTAGAGATGATTGCAGAAAATAAATACGTTACCTAGATAACAAATCTTACAAAAGTACGTACTTCAGTTACTTTGTCTTTACAAGCCTTCCATTTTATTGAGAACCTATATACCGAAACAAAACGGAACAAATCGCATAACCACAATCTTCTCACTGCAATCGCAACAAACAATAAAACTAACTTCTGCTACAGTAGACGGTATCAGCTGGACGATGTTTTCAGTAATCAGCTGATTCAAGTAAGGAACGAAGCGCGCTCAGTTTCTCCGAGCGCTGTTATTATTTTTAAACAAGACATTTTGCTGTCTCTTGACCTGTAAAAATATAGGGTAGGGAAGGAAAGTATTATATAATGTTAAAAACCTATAACTTTTATTTCAAACATTATTTCTTAGTTGTCAATTAGGTCGTGACTTTCCGTATTTCCTCATTGAAATCGGTAAAACTTGGGGTTTTTTGCAAGATTGCGGCCTTTACGACTAAAGTATATGTAACTACAGTTATAGAAATTTAAAAACCTACGGCTTTATAAGCATTTTTTTTTTTACTAGGCTAGGTTTAACGACAATTAGTGATTTTCCGTATTTTTAAGACGAACAGTGGTTGATTTTCATCTAGCGTCATTCACTCATGATTAAAATTAGGTATATTTTTCATTATTTTTATTGGTGAGAGAAAGTGTGTGTGTTTCACATCATATATTTTGGGTTTAGTGGGCCTGAAAACGTGTATTACCGGTGAAAACTTGACATGAAAATTATATACACTTTTGCCCTAAAATGCATAGTAGACTACTTACGGCCGCAATCTTTAAAAACCCATTTTTCACTACGAGATCGCAGCCTTGAGCTTCCCATGAGTTTCAACAGAAATGGGCGCTTACCGTATCTTGTAGAGCGCAAAAAATGTAGAAAATGAGGCGGTTTTAAAGAAAATTGTAGGAGCCGTTTTGGAGAAACTCGTAAAAAAGTGAAAAATTGTCCAAAAATACAACTACTCATGTGTTAATGATTAACTGGTGTTAATTATTATTTCAGTAACTTTAAAAACATAAACATTTTTACTATTATTGAAATAAATAACTGAAATCAGATGAAAAACTTTATAAGCTAAACTACTTTTGTTTTGGTTGTACCTATTTACAACATTAGGCCTACGACCTTCTATACTAGGTACTAAATTTACAATTTAGCCTAACAGTAGGCTAGATTAAGCCAATAGAAACCAAAATCAATAATTACGCATTTATGAGAAGCCTACAGCGATTTATAAAGGCTGTTTATTATGTAGATTAGAAAACAGTCTTGCTTACTTTTAATTTTATTGATTTTTTTCATATGTAAATTTGATTTTTATTCAATGGTGCATTATTAAGCGTATCTGAAATGTTTTATTTTCGGACACAAAATAAAATAATGTTTTCTTGCCTGTTAGAATATAGCATTTTAATATTGTTAATTTTAAATATTTGTGACTGACATGTTTTGTTGTTGTGACACTGATTGTGTAATGTTTCTAAGCAAAATTTTGTTACTTGTTACAAGATATTGTACTATTGACATATTAGTTGTGAAGCTCTTTATAAATTTCATTCAAATGCTAGCGCATAGTCAACAGTTTTTAAAAACGCTTCAAGTCATTGTAGGTTATGTTCTTCATATTCTTGTCCGATTTATTATGTTCTTACAATAATTTTGGTTATTATAGAGTTTATTATTTATTTTATTATGAAATCCGACACACATATTTATGTATTTGTATAGCCAAAAGTAAAATCTTTTTGTTTCATTTAACTTGTTCTCTAATTGGGTACTTATTTGCTAAGTATAAAATTGAATAATTCATCAAGACCATTTATTCTTTAATTGTCAAGTGTTATTTGTCTATAGTATGCCTAAGAACTTCACATTCGTGTGCCTTGAGACGAAATCTTTATTACCGTAGGACCCTTCTTTTATGAGGATTTCATTTTATATTTTGGACTGTTAACAATATGCTCTTTCTAATGTATAAGCTCATGTGTTTTAGGGAAAAAAAATCAAGGTGTATAAAAATTGTATACGTGCAACAACGAAAACGAAATTTATTTAGATTGTTTCTCACAGGCGACCCGGGTTTCGTTAATCTCGATTACATTACGTTTGGAATGTTTTTGGGATGCAGAAAAGTTGAGATATTTCCAGTTATACCCGAGAATCGGTCAAAATCGTGATTTTTTACTTTTGAGCTAGACAAACTAATGACTGTTCTACCAAGGCGATAAAAAAAGTAATTGTTTTCAAGAGTATTGGTAGGTACTGAGTATTATAACACTGTATTAAGCTAATTTTTAACGTTAAATTGATTAGCAGAGAATTGTTTGTATTTTTCGTACGTGTTACAGATTTAAACCATATATATCCTCTTGCCATCAGTTTTTTTTAAATTTAACATCGACATTATTTAATTTAGCAACATAGATTTACAATCAGTTGACTTCAAAATTTAAGTACCTATTAAAATTTGTAAGAAACTGTGAAGGAGGATTTAGATTTAAAATGTACGCGGTCTACTACAGGAACGATTTTTTTCGGGTAGTTGAACCATATACTCAGTGTATATTTTACGCATGGATCACAAGACGATAAAGTTTAGCTAGTGGCATCCTTAGAGCACATTCGTTTCTATAAAAATTACTCGACATAAGTTGGCGGAACTCAGCGTGTTGTGCTTTGTGCACAAAATATAGATAGGTCGCGGTGCGACAAATTTAACTAAACAGTTGTAAAGGAGATACAATTAAATGGTGTCACTCCATCAATAAGTTACCGTTGCTGATCAGATTATTTTAAATTTTTTACGTAAGCTAAGTAAAATATCTTAATGCATCATCGTTATTGACCAAAAGTTTAATGGCCAAAGGATTAATTAAGGTCTTATCCGTCTTAAACTTTTTTATATTGCTGTATTATTTTTTCGTCTACTTCAGTTTTCTTGTGTATCCTTCATAAGCCAATCTATGCCGGTAAAATTAATGAATATTTTAAACCATCATTGATATCTCGAATTCAAAGATGTCAATCGAAGACAGTACGAATGTTAATCAACGCACCCTCTTACGTTTATAACTATTTGACATAACGACCTCAAAATCCATTTAATGACAGACGTTTTTATTCAACTTGATCGAAACTTTCACAACAGACTTTTTGGTCATCCAAACTAACTGATACGCAAAATTTTTTTATGTCATTTCCCAAACAACTTTGAAAGACGAAGGAAGTGGAGCATGGACGTGCTATGTTAGAAACTATTTATCATTAATAAGTTAATTAATTAACAAAAATAATTAAATAAAATATCGGAGACCTGTCAAAGGGTAATGCTCTCCAAGCACGTCAATCAAGTCATGTCATTCATCCTTTCACCCACCTATCGTATTTACTGATTGTTTATTCATTACAGACGTGAATTTCACTTGTAAAATTAAAAAAAACAATGATTTGCGTATTTTTGATTTAATAAAAATTAAGTAATTTTCTTTAAATGTTTATTATAAAGATGTACATGTTCCAGTTAAAAAATATAAATAAAATTATAGTTAGATCTGAGAATTTGTTGAATATACTTCTACGGTTGGTGGGGATAGACGAACGGGGAGGAGATCACATCTCGTTTACATTTTATTTGCGAGAGAGGAGAACAAACGATCAGTAACAATAAAAAGCAAGCAAGGTAAACTTAAAGGTGAGATGCTGCAATGAACAACTCAGTTACGAGTGGTGGTAGTTACTCTTGTAGTAAATCGTTTGTTCTAGTATACTATTATATTATTCTGATCATATTTTACACGTTGACCCAGAACACAATCTTTCAACATGTCAATGCGACGTAAGTTTACATTATTCTTTAACAAAGTATTACTTATTACTTTCATTTATTTTAATTATTATTATTATTATTATTATTATTATTATATTATTTTAACCTCTTTTATTTTGTATTATACCGGGCATTTTCAGTTCTAGTAGATGAATGCTCCGTAATTGTATTTTTGTTTCATTAAATTTATAATTTAAACCCATTTTTTTCTTTTGATCCCTAATCTATTTGTTTTTGTTTTAATATTTCAAAAAAATGATATTATTATTTTGATCTTATGATTCGATTACAAGTTGTAACACTCATTTATAATTTTATCTAGTATTTTTTAATTATTATTTGTAAAAAATTATTGGTAAGCGTTTTCACTTCAACTTTTCGTAGTTTTTAAATGAAAATTTTATAACATTTTTTTTTTGTGAAAATAAGTTTATGAGTAAAAGTATTCGTTGTAGTGTCCACGAAGTGGTTTTCTGCAATAATGCGTTACATTTTACTACAAATTCTGTCGTCGTTATTAAGTTACTGAACTGCTTGGTTAATCGTTCAACAAATGAACCGAAATATTTACGTGTACAATGTTTTTGGTGTTTTTAAGAAACACTTATATAACTACTGTATAAATTTTGAAAATTCAATAACAAAACGTGACGTTTATTTATAATTATGTTAATTGTGTACATTGTAATATGTAAGTACGTGTATACCTCCTAATGGATGAAGATGTCATAGATCATAAAATTAAAATTATAATATCGAAGAAGAATCTATACCTATATTATTTTAAATTTATGAAAAATTAAGGGATGCTACTAAAGAATGGTACAATATTCTGAAACGTTTTATCTAATACAATATAAAAATATTACAAGAAAAATGGGGATGCAAAATTAGTAATTTTTGCAACGTAATAAACATCAACGAGGACAGACTTTTCATAGCAAACTTGAAATTAATTCTTTCCATCTGATTAAAAAAAAACCTCTTCTGAAATTTTTTGAATGACCTGCAGATTTTTTTTTTTTTTTTGGTTTAACGTCCGACTGTTTTGCAAATTGCTGCTAATGCAGACGGTGAAGGATGAAATGAACTGCAGATGTGATGTTTTAAAAATGAAATCCATTTTACATTTGGGACAAAACTGTCGAACTGGGAACAGATCCTTTATTCTTACCCCATTTATTGTATCAGTAGTCGTCTGATAGTAATATTAATCCGTTGTAAACTGATTTTTATTGTGATGTAGGACTATAGTGCTTAAAGATTTAATTAAAAGTACTAAAAAAATAACCCGGCCAATTGCTGCAAATTGAGCAACAAATGTTTTTTAAAGGCGTTTTTTTCTTTTACATCCGACTGTTATGTACTACATTAACACAGACGGTTAAAATAGAAAAAAATTGAAAACAAAACGTCGTAATATATATATATAATACGAGTAAATTTAGCTTATTTTAAAGTAACATCAACAGCAGATTCGTTATCAGTAAATATTGTAGGTTGTAAAACGGTGGTTTTTAAAAAGTAATAATTTCCAGACCTAGCCGGGAATTAACCCAGGACGTTTCGTGTTACAGCCTAGCGCGCTAACCACTGGGCCACGTAGGGGAAAAATATATTAGTTTCAAATATATAAATTTCATATTTAAATTTTTTGCGTTCCTGCCTTCTTAGTTTTAACGGGGAAAGTAGGATACAAAAAGGTTTTTCCAGTCATTAGCTAAAAATGCCAATGAATGCACATCCAGTAAACCCAGAGTTAAAAATATTTAATCTTCAAATCAATGAATCATCCAGTCCAATATTGTCCTTCAATTAATTTTTTACCTTATTATAAAAAAAATGGGTTGAATAGTGGTTTGAGAACTGATTTTTATCATTGGTAAAAATATTTTTGAATATAGAAAAGAGATTTGCCCATAACAGGCAGGTGGAGTGTTAAATATTTGGACTTGATCTACTAGTTCCAGGGCTACAAATAATAGTTCTGTTTCTTATCACATGGTCAGCAAATTTTATATGACTGAAGAATTTAAGAATAGAAGAGGTAGAGGTGTAAAAGACACTAATATCTGTTTTAAAACTATAAAGACTTGAGTTGAAAGCAAGTTGTCGGAAAAAGGCTAATCGAATATTAATGTACTTTACATAAAAATTTAGCTTGTTTAAACCTGTGTTGATTAGACGAAAGGCCAAATTTTTTGAAACAGTTTTAAGTTGTGTTATTGCGGTTTAAACAAAAAAGTGCCCACTTGTTGAGCCTAATTTCCCGTAGCCCTACTTTGAAGTAGTGTAAAATCAGAACGGGTGGTCCGATTCGTGCCAAATTTCAGGAGAATGTATAACAACCTAAAGGGCTCTGCAAAATCCCAAATTCAAAACTCAATTTTTTAAGAAGCGTTATTTAAGAACAGAAGAAGTTTAAAAGACAATAGTCAGAGTTATCTCCTCTGAAAGTAATGAATTTCATTATACAGCCAGACCCTGTGGTGAATGAAGTGAAGGTATCATTTGCAGGGTGGAAAGTAGATGCTTTTTAGTGGGCCTGACTGTGATAAGCATACTTTTCCATTCAGTGAGGAAGGTAAACCACCTCACTCCTCGTTTTACTTAGTAAAGCCTCTAGAGGTTCAAGCCAGCCTTTTGGCTGATCACCTAAACAAAAACAGGCAAGCGAAGCTAGTAGAATTATATGAAAATGGGAAAAATTAACGAGGACTATATAGAGTAAATTTCATTGAGACATAATTTTATCTCAAAACAGATCTTAGTAAAAATATATGCCTCTTATTCATTTATTTTATAAATTACTTATTCAACAAATCCGGGAAAAATTAGAGTATTAGTTGATTATTATTAAGAATTTACAGTAAAGTTTTTCAGTATTTCTTGCTTTTACTTTTTAACGTTCTTTGGAAGTAACTGTTGGTATTTCCATCAAATACAGAATAATATTCTGTAATTTGATATAGGTATTATATAAAATATCGAATGCTGGTGTGAATCCTTCGTACAGATTGAGGCTTTGCAAGCCAAACGACAAATTAATGTATTGTATGACTGTTTAACATTGAAACCGTTAGAGCCAAGAAAATAAAGATAACTTTTGCTCCCTTTTTCAATTTTGAGGGAATTAATATATTGGTGATCCGTACAATTAATTTAATTCATGAACTAAATTCCTCATATATTTATCGGCGTACAGAGATACGCTTATTTATATTAATATTCAAGGAAAAAGATTAATAATATAGTAGTAAAAGAGTAATTTGAAACGATAAGTATCCATAGATGTGACGAATAACGTTACAAAAATCTCTTCTATGTTGTGCAAACTATATTCTCCGCGCTAATTATTGTAACGATAAAAAAGTGCTTGAAAAATTTAGTACGGTACAATACATGTACATTGCTGTACATACAAATAACTTACAACGTTTAATACTTGCCTTTGTATCAACAGAGCTTGTGACGTCACTTCTCTAAGGCATACGTACAATGTTTGCATAAGTGCAGGTGTAATAGATATAGGTTCATGATTAATTTTTAATAAATTTACTTATGAAGTTATTTTAAAAATAAAAAATGAAACCTTTATCGGAAGATATATTTAATATTATTTTTTTTAATATTAAAATATTTCTGTTTAGTTTTTAGTGGGTTGTCAGGGCTTTTAGTTAAATAACAGTTTGAATGACCATGTATAAAGCTGATGTAACACTTGCCCCCGGTTTCAAGGTTTGGCAGACAAAACCACAAATTATACCTACATAGGTACGTACGATAAGAGTAGTTATCCATTCATACTTTCCTCCAGTACTAGATTACTATTAGTATTACTACAATGTAATGATAATGGTAATGTAAATTATCTATAATAGTTTTACAAATTCCTAGCAGTTCTCGTGAATTTCTTCAGTATAGGCTACGGTTAACCTTGGCTGTACCAAATGAATACCAGGGAAATTTCTGTTTCGTCTTTTATCTGACATTAAAATAACTTTCCCATATCCTGCTTAAAAAAGGTGGTTTTACGTCAACGTATACAATAATAAAGATAACTTTGATTAGTATAATCTGACAATCCTGTAATAATTATTGTGAAATCTGCCTATTCCTATTATCGTAAGTTTTTTACCAATCAGTAGCCAAAAATATATATGAATGCAAGTCAAACAAATCCAGAGTTACAAATATTTAATCGGGAAACCTATAAATTTATTGTCCTAACCTCGAACCCAGCAATTAATATTAGTTTCTTTATGATAAAAAATTGATTAAATCGTGGTTTCAGAACTGGGTTACACCACTGGTAGAAATATTTTTGAAGACAGACGAGAAATAGACTTGGAGAATTATTTGATACATTCTCTAAACACATTTAATTTTTAATTATCTTTTGATCTTAATGTACTGGAGAAAATTTTAAATATTACTTTATCAGAAAATCGTTTTTCATTTTTGAGAGCCCTCGTTCGTACAAAAATTTTATGTGTATGGCTGTTAGCAGGTAAGACTTTTTTAGTTAGATCTATAAAAACCGTGAGGAAGGCAATAGTAAGCCACCTCACTCCTCGTTTTTACTTAGTAAAACCTCTAGAGGTTCAAACCAGCCTTTCGGATGTGACCTAAAACTATAAAAACCAACTTTATCGAAACCTCTATGTGATATATCGATCGATTAATTTGAAGCTCCAAAAGTATTTCAACATAAATATATAAATGTGATCAAGAAATAAGGTAGCTTTCATTACCATTTTTGGCGGCGTTTATAATACTAATTAATAACTCTTTTAATCACCTAAATATTTTTTTAAAATAAATATATTCACAAAGCTATTTCTATTATTAAAAATACGAGAATCCTTTTACCACTACAAGAGTGAAATATTTATAATGCCAGCGAGGAATAATAAACGTAGGTAACAACTTGCATTATAGGTATGTAGGGGTGTAATCTGCAATGTCTTCTGCAAACGAGTGTGAGCTTGAACTGCACTGAGCAAAGAATAGGACACGAAGGTCACTGTGCGTGCAGCGAACGTGAACAGAATCTCCCTCCTGCTTTTTTTTTAAAAAAAAAACTAGTTCTCGTCATGAGTCGCTACTAAATTTTTGTTTCATATATTTACTTATTCCCTTATACATATTATACGTTTCTTTGTTTACAAAGTTACAAAATACATGTTCATTTTTTTAAATTTTAAAATATAAATGTTTCTTTACATTTCATAACTAACGTGCCTTGGTTTTTATTCATAATTTTATTAGTTATGTAACATATTTTGTTTGTGAAAGCGTATTTAAAATTGCTGACTTTTTTATTCTAAGCTAATAACAAAAATCGGTTCAGTTTTCTTTCATTTTTACTTTGTGTTTAACTTAATTTTATGCATAGAATACTAAAAGTTCTATTATTAATCAAATTGATCTGAAATATTGGCCCTCTATTTAAACTAAAGGTAGATTTCTGCTTAAAAGGTAAAAATGGATTTCTTCAACGATAATGTAGGCCTGTAATAAAAATGTAGTTTTATCTGATCAATTATTGTAATTGACTATCTACTTATATATTTATTTTTACGTTTACTTTGTAATAAACAAAATTAATAATATCCGGTTTAATTGTACAACCGTACCAAAAAAACAACAATAAAGATATTAAATGTTACAAATTCAATTAAATGTTATATTGTTCTGCCTTTTTAGCATTGGTACCAAATACAAAATTAGTTTTTGAGTTTTATACAATTTGGAAAATGTACTACGTTTTCCAGTGCATCAAAATCGCGTTTCTACTTTTATGTAAATAATATAGAACTATCTGTGTAATAAATTACAAAAACATTTAACTAAAAGTATCGGTAAAGAAAAACAAGTAATTTTAAAATTGATCAGAAACTATGTGTTATTTTCTATTTAGACCTAATTATAACTAAAATTGTTTGAAATGCTACAAAATAATATAAATTAAAATTCGCAGAAACATTAAGAGAATTTCCACAAATAATAATAATACTAATAATAATAATAATAGTGCCATTATTAAGCATGAAAAACATATAGTTCAAAAACAAAATAGTAATAATAAAAATAATAATAGTACATTAATAAATCCTTCGACACGTTATGGCATGACCTAACAAATATAATATAAAATAATATGAACTATGGTACAAATTGATTCGAGTCAGGTGTTACTTTAATTAACAGAAAGTTTAAAAAAAATGTAACTTTCTATCAGGTTTTTATTTTAATTACTACACTTTATAATATGAAATTTTGTCTATATAACTAATGATTTATTAATTTCAGTTTTAGTTTATAATTTAAATTGAAGGAGATTTTTGATCTGACAAAGACAAAAAGCTAATGAAAGACTACTTTTAAATATGACAGACAAGTTACTATTATGTGCTATGAAAATATAATAATATAATGTGTGTTCTATGTGTAGCTTGAAAATATTATTGTTTTTTTTTTATGAATAATCTCTTAACAATTTAGGCAAACAAGTAAAATAGACTAAAGGTATAAAATCTTATCAGATTCTACAAATTACAATTATTCTCCGACCATGACAAAACAAAATACGGGTGGTATTCTCCGAGTTGGAGAAAAGTGCCGTTACCAGATTTGGCAAGGGTACAAATCTCGTAACCTCACAACCTTCTCTTTAGACGCTATTTTCTCTAAGAAGGTTCGCAGTCATCTTGGCAACCATAATTTTGAATGCTTCATTTCTAAAAAAAAAATCAGTGGAGCCAGGATATGCGTCTTCTGCCACGACCTCTTTTGTCTCTAATTTTCCCCTGAATTATTACATTAAATATTTTCTTAAAACCTCTTTATTCTTTTTTATCATTCTAATACACTCTCGTTTGTGACACGATTCATCCAACTCAACCTTAAAATCGCGCAATATACCCACATTTCGAACGCCTCCAATTTGTAGGTAATATTCTTCTTCAAGGTCCAAGCTCGATCCCGTAAAATAATATTGAGAATAAAACAACTAAGAAGTCAAATTTTAACTTTACTGTAGACTCCTACAATTAACGTCCACAGAAATGAAAACCCTGTCGTATTTTAATTTATAAAACACCTTAAAACTAGCTTTAAATAAACTGGTTCATTGCCTCTCCCAGTTTCACTCCTTCGCTTTAAATTTTGTAAATATCATTCAAAGAATACTAGGCCTAAAGCTGAAGAATTTTAAGAATTTCAGCTCTCTGGGAAAAATTCAGGATTTCGTCTCTTTAGTTTCATACAGAAATTTTATTAATACTCTAGTTCTAAAATATTGGGCCTTTTCTACCTACATAAAAGTGGTCGAAGGTAAAATACTTTCCGTTCTCTAGATATAGAATATGCATTACAGTTTTTTTTTTTTAGAAACGTAGCTCTGTAGGAAAAGAGCTTATAAAAATATGTACCTACATCTTTATTTTGTTTGTTCCTATTTTTTATTTATACCACCTCTTTACTCCTTAGTTACAAGTAGTCGAAGTGTAAATGCCATAGTCTTCTTATTCAACCCCTAAAAAACAAATATGCCTAAAAAAATATGCTTATAAATATATAAGTGAAAATGCTGTAGCGTGCAGTATTTTGTACAAATTATTAATTATTCAGAGCAAAAATAAAAACACACAACTGCCTATATCGGTTACCAGCTCCCGACTCAACTTTCTTTTATTCTTCTTCAACTTTTCATTGTTATAAAAATAATTAAATTTATTTAATTTATTTTACATAAATATTAGATTTTAAATTTGGAATAACAAATAACATTTATTTTTAATAATTTAATAATATTTTAATAACTTAAATTACATTTATTTTGAAAATTTTTAATTATTTTTATTTTAGAATATATATCATACTTTACAATAATGAGCCCTCATAACTGGCTGCTACAATGCTATAGTCTTCTTATTCAACCCCTAAAAAACAAATATGCCAATATTCAGCTTTCATATTATTTTAGCTCTTAAGGTGATCAGGAAGTTAGAGAAAGTTATGAGTGAGTGAGTGAGTCAGTCAGTCAGAGAGGCCTTTAGCATTTAAATGTAGGCTACATGTTCAAATCAGGCTCATGTTGTCACATAATTCATTTTTTTAATTTCCCTAGTTCAACTATAGAAATCAAAACCAAAATAAATGGCTGCAACAAAATTATTACTAACTATCTATAATCTAGTCAAACTGTAAGAAACCATTTTCTGTCTTTGTGTAAAATAAAAACAGATAGTATAGGCCTAACTTGCTTTAATTATCTCATCAAATATGTAAATATAGGTTTTCAAATTTTTTTACAAATACGTACTATAATTTTTTATGCAAAATGTAGGCTATTTTTATAAACGTGTTAGGTTATTCCAAAACCGGTTCTGTTTGAATAATACCATTAAACTATTTGCATTGATGCATATGCATATTATATACCTACACTTTTTATCGGTTACAATAATGAAAGACCCGATGCGGAATTATATTAAATAAAAAAAACCAATTAAACTAAAACGGATGCATTAAGGGTTACTTTTGTTTAGTAATATTTATATTCTGTTTGTTCACGATTTATGTAATTTATTATAGTATGTTACTCTCTGTTAGTTTAAAATCTTCAGATTGTAGGCCAAAAATTGATCTTGAACCTATCAGTTTGGTAATCGAGAATTTATTACTATAGCAATACTAACTAAACGGTCGAATGATTGTTTCTTGGCATACCAATTTTATCAAACTAATTGGAACTTAATTGAAAATTTACTTAAAATCATCGTCAATAACTTCTGAAATTTTAGATGAAATATGTGTTTAAAAACCTGAAGAACCTTCTGATCTAAATCAGAATGTATCTTCTACCAAAAGAAGTATCTTTATACTAATGTGTTTAAAAACCTGAAGAACCTTCTGATCTGGATCAGAATGTATCTTCTACTAAAAGAAGTATCTTAAGAAGAAAATAGAAATGAAAGAGAGAAAATTACAAAGAAAAATTAAAATGGAAAGTATAAGTTAAGAAGTAATCAATAAATATTTGGTAATAGAAAAATAACAGCCTTTATGAAAAAGTTCAGTTTATGTCCATATCTGCAAAATGGACCAGAAAATATTTTCGAAATTATTTTTTGATAAATGCAAACACTACTAATTAGTGGCAATGTTTAGAATTGTCATCTATTATTTTGTTTTGTCCGTCTGTCACACCCAGATGTAACAGAAACTACACATGAACCAATGAAACAGATGAAACAGATGCGTCAGAAACTACGAGAGATAGTAGCAAACCGTTTTCGGATTCGTTATTCTACACTAAAAGTTAGTGGACCTAAATTGGGTTTAAAGTTCTTAAACTTTAAACCCAAAGTTTTACCAGAAGTGGTAAAACTTCTGACCGGAAGTGGTACAAAATCGGAAATCAAAGTCGGAATTTGGAAACAAAAATAATGTTATTTGATTCCTCTTAAAGAGTAATACAGAAATCAGAGGGTTTGAAGTTACTGTTTTGCTCGGAAGTGGCCCAAAACCGGAAGCCAAGAAATCGAAGAAACTACATGAGGTTACAACAAACGCTTTTCGGATTCGTAATCTACACAAAAAGTTAGTGAGACTGGATTGGGTTTGCAAGTTTTGAAGTGGTCCAAAACCAGAAGTAGCCCAAAACCGGAAGTAAAGAAATCAAAGTCGGAATTTGGAAACAGAAATAGTGTCATTCGATTCCTCTTAAAGAGTAGACATAGAAATCACTAATGGTTTTTGCTATAAGTCAAAGGTAAGCCTTTTTAAAAATTGCCACCAGCCATGAGACGCTTCGCCTCATGAAAGGGATTTTTACGGAATAAGTTCATAGAAACTGAAAAATAATTACGGAAATGAAGACGTTACACAGAAATAGAAGTGTGAAACAAGTGAACAGGTATTACAAGAGTGAATTTAGAAAATAAGGTCAAAGAAGTTGAGGAATTCAAAGGAAAAGAGAAGATGGCAAATTATTTTAAAAAAATGGTCAGAAGATAAAATATTCGTGAAAATATTGAAATATCCTTGGGATGAAAAAAGAAAACATCAGGCGTGAAAGAAAAATAATCATCATATAACGTGGTCATAAATAGGTCGAAACTATGAATATGCAAGTTGATATGAAATATTTCGTTTTCACACTTAAAATGAGATCTCGAAGTGTATACGAACTTCGTCGTGAAACACCCTGTTTGAAGGTATAATTAACCAATATTTTTTTACTAATAGATTTTCTTTTTGTAACGTTTTTAATTGGTGTAGATTGGTTTATGCGTAAACTTTTTTTTGAACCGGATTCGATTCCCAGTCAGGTGTAGAATTGTTTCATCACTTAATTTCATCTGTTTTTCTTTATTGTCAGCAATAGAATTATAAAATCAATCGAATGTTAAGTCAAAGAAATAAATAAAAATACTACAAAGCCGAAGAATAATTTTCGAACAATTAACCACACGTAATATATATTGTAATCTTAAGTTTTAATCGCACAATAAAATTACAATAAAAGTGCAATAAAAATATAGGCCTAATACTACCGGAATAGATAAGTAATTTTATATTCTACGACTACCTTGATATAAAATTAACCTATTAGCTATTATTAAATGATATATACGTATAAAATATTATGTTCTAAGCGTACACTCTTATTCATAGAGTAGGCCTAAATGTAGAACTAGCTAATTATGAACGATATCATTACAGCTCATTTGATTATTCATAATGTTCTATATTTTTATTTTCTTTTGTTAGGCCCACAATCTCATCACAACCAAAGTATTTTCCCTTTTTTGTCCTTCATATTAAAAAAAAATTAAGAACTAGGACAAGGCAGAATTCCGTTTAAAATTTAGTAAGCTAATATTGGTAGTTAGTAATGTATTTAATGAACAATTTACGTGCTAATCAACCTATTAAACTATCTGTTACATCAACAACAATGTAAATGATAATGAGCCTGTACCACATACTGTATCTGTAGCCCTGTAAATTTAATTGTATAGACCTACTTGTATTTCGGTTACTACTACAAATACTTCATTATTTATACATAATTAAGCCTAAATTGTTTTCGCTGATAATATTTTTAATTTCCTTCAAAAATTTAATATATAACAAGTTAAACATAATTATCAGAGATAAAGTTAGGGAGGTGAACTTGTAAAACTTCTCAGAAGAATTAAAATATTTTAGCTGCAAAGTAAATTTTATTTCTTTAGTTCTTTTAATACATTTTTTATTATAAATAAAAACTTATTTTGCCCATAACGGGCAGGTGGAGTGTTAAATTAATTGCACTCGATCTGTTGGTTTCAGGGCTACAAAAAATAGTTCTGATTCTTATCACATGGTCAGCCAATTATGATTGAAGCATTTAAGAACAGAAGAGGTACAGATGTAAAAGATACTAGTCAGAGTTACCTCCTCTGAGAGTAATGAATTTCACTATACAGCCAGACCCTGTGGTGAATGAAGTGAACGTGTCATTTGCAGGGTGCAGAGTAGATGGTTTTCGGTGAGCCTGGCATGATAAAACTAGGCTACTTTTTTACTCAGTGCGGAAGGCAATGGTAAACCACCTCACTCCTCATTTTACTTAGTAAAACCTCTAGAGGTACAAACCAGCCTTTCGGCTGGTGACCTAAACAACAACACAAAAACTTAGTTTGGCCGTCTCCGTAGTGTAGTGGTAGCACTCTGGCTTACAATACGGAGGTCCCGGGTTCGATTCCCGGCTAGGGTCTGGAAATTATAACAAGTCACAACCTAACGTTCCATAACCCACCATAGTCGCTAATGATCAAGCTGTTGATGCGACTCAAAATAAACTAAAAACAATCAGTGAATTTATATTTTACTAATTAAAATTAATATATAAAAATATATTAATATAAAAGAATAAAAATATATGGTAAATGGTCGGACTCCCAAACAAGTGTTAATTTAAAGAATCAAACGGACAACATGGTATTGGATGACCTCAAAAGAAATGGGTGTCATAACTTCTTTAAGTGACAACGATCTCTAAGTTTGAAGTTAGAACAAAATATTTTGTTTTGTTTTACGTCCGAATGTTTTGTAATTATGTATCCTACTGCTGATGCAGACAGTGATAAGGATGATAGATGAAGATGAGTGATAAAAAAATGCCAAACCTGACAGGGAATAGAACTCCGGACCCCGCACAGAAGCTAGTTGCGCTGACCACTAAACCACGGGTCAGCCAAAAAAAGCAAAACAGGAGGCCCTAATCTGCATTGTTATAGTGACGACGACGACGATGATGATGATGAATGAACGTTATTTCTTACTGTTTTAAGCCTACGTCGACCTTCTGGTTTTTTCTTTCTGTTTCATCGGATGGTACATGCTTCTGCATACTCTTATTATTTATATACGCAAAGGCGTTATGGAAAGTCAACGAAGGCTTCCCAAATAATTTAAACGTAGTTGTGAATACTTGTTTGGTTTTAGACAAATACGAGTACACACTACAGTGTACACACTACAAAATTATAAAAATTTAGCCAAAACACATCGATCGCGTCAGTTACATAATTCTTTAGCAGTAATGATGGAGTATGAAACGCAGAATTTTTTAAAAAGAAATTTGGCAATCAAACCCAGGATCTTCGGCCAAGAATTAGTTTATTTCATCAAATTTACCATTCAGATGACCTTTAAGATTTCATTACAAAAGATTTGATTGAATATTGTTAAATTTTATTTGTGTAAAGTATCTGTAACTAGACAGAATACGTTCTTAAACCTGCTTCTAGCGTTCGTAAGTTATTAAGTAAATATTATTACAAAATGAAGGTAGATAATTGACTTTAAGAACTAAACGCCGTTTACTCTTTACCAAAAACCAAAGAAAACCAGTAGTATTGAGTAAAAAAAAAAAAATATAAATACCTCTCAGCAACGTGATCCGTGTTAAATTGAATTTAAGTACAAACGAAGACCAACAAGGCTCATAAATTTTCAACGAAACAGAAACTGAAATTGTAGCTGCTCTCGTGGTTTATGATAAATGAATCGGTCCCTGCAAAAAGGTACAAAGTCATTTTTTTAAGGTTTTGAGTAAAGTCTGAAAATGGATTCAATAACATTGATGGTTTAATGCATAAAAGTTCTTAGTCTCCTTTGACATTATTTTGACCTCTTAAAATCCATGCAAAAATGTTCTATGTCACAGACTTAAAACATTTTTTTGCAAAGAGTGGAGAGTCAGTTAAACGTTAACGACTTAAAAACTTTTTGCAGAGACCAATTCTATAGAAAACTGAGTTTAATAGGTGCTGCGTGCGAGTGATCAGTTTCAAAGTGAATATTAATTCGATTCTTTGATCTGATTCTTTGATTTGATTGATTTGATTTTTGTCTTAGCTTCCCAAATAATTCTGACGGATCTTTGCAAAATAATATTGTGTGTATCATTTTGATATAAGAAAAGAACGTTTTTGACAACAGAATTTTAAGTAAATTATGAATATATAGTGATGACTGCCAAACAAACAAACAAACAAACAAACAAACAAACAAACAAACAAACAAACAAACAAACAAACAAACAAACAAACAAACAAACAAACAAACAAACAAACAAAAAAACAAACAAAAAACAAACAAACAAAAAGAAAAACATCATCTTTTAAATAACTTCTTTCTGTTGTTGTTTAGGTCATCAGCCGAAAGGCTGGTTTGTAGAGGTTTTACTAAGTAAACGAGGAGTGAGGTGGTTTACCATTGCCTTCCTCACTGAATGGAAAAGTACGCTTATCAGCATGCCGGGCCCTCTGAAAAGCACATATTTTCCACTCTGCAAATGACACCTTCACGTCATTGACCACAGGGTCTGGCTGTATAATGAAATTCATTACTTTCAGAGGAGATAACTCTGATTAGTGTATTTTACACCTCTACCTCTTCTGTTCTTTAATGATTCAGTCATTTAATTGTCTGACCATGTTATAAGAAACAGAACTATTTATTTAAGCCCTGCAACGAACATATTGTGTGTACATAATTTGACACTCCACCTGTCTGTTTTGGGCACTTCTTAACACTTCTATAAATAATATATTTCTGATCTACTGAAATTTTATAAGTTCTCTTTGTTTCAATTATGGTTAAAAATATTTTAAACTTCTTCCTCTTAAAAAAATTTTTTTAGACCCTGAACTGAAACTTAAACACAGTAATTTTTGTTGGATTATTGTTTAATTAAATATCTGGAAAAACAAATAACATCTATTTCGATTCCAGTGGCTAAAGAATCATGCGTCATATTTTGCCCATTTCCTTGTTGTATTGGTTAATGAGATCATATTTTACACTATTACGATACCAGGAAAACCATAAATATTTTGGATTTAACTCTGGAACACTGGTATATCTAACAAGAATAACGAATTCTGATGACGCACTTAAAATATTTTATTTCACAGTACGGTACGCGTATATTTTAAATCTATTAATACCAGTTTATAAGTAAAATCAAAACAAGGAAAACGTTGATGTTAATAAAGCTAAAGGAATTGTTTGTAATATTATATTACATAACATTAAAAATGATGTAAATATAATATACAGCATAGCTATAAAATATATATTATACAATACTCTTGTAATCTTACTATAAATGACTGGATAATTATATTCATACGTTACTTTTTTATTTAATCTGTTATGTAATTTTTATTTTATTAATGAGTGCAAACTTTGGTATTTGGTAGATCTACTTGACATTGATGGCCTAAACATCGCTTCCCGCATTTTTTATACTTTAACGACTTTATTCACTATATGGTAAACTTTTAACTATCAGCGAATTTTATAATTATAATATGCGATGAATGGCATTTGGCAAGTTTGCATGAAGATATTTTTCATTTAATAGTATGTGACTCTGCATTGAAATTTAAATTGGTAACTGCTGAAAATTAAGTGGATGCTAATTTAATTTCTTAAAAGGCAGCTCAAGTGTTAAATTATTTATATTGTAAATTATTCGATCTGTTAGTTCGATGGCTACAAAAAATAGTCCTGTTACTTATCATTTGTTCAGCCAAATATATGGTTGAAGTATTTAACAACAGAAGAGGTAGAGGTGTAAAAGACACTAGTCAGAGTTATCTCCTCTAAGAGTAATTAATGTCATTATACAGCCAGACCCTGTGGGGAATGAAGTGAAGGTGTCATTTTTGTAGGGTGGAAAGTACATGCTTTTCATAGGGGCAAACTGATAATCGTAATTTTCAACTCAGTGAGAAAGGCAGTGTTAACCACCTTACTCCTCGTTTTACTTAGTAAAGCCTCTAGATGTTCAAACTAGCTCATCGGCTGATGACCTAAACAACAATTTAATGTCAGTGTAAGTTAAGGTCACCGATGTGCTAAAAAGTAAAGACGGTATAAATTTTTAGATTTTAGCACTAACAAACAGTGCAAAATTTCGTCATAAATTTCCTCCTGCAAAAAAGATTGTAAATTTATGAAAAACTGACGATCCTAAATATAAATAATTCAAATTTTCCTGAGGTATAACGTGCTCCCTGAATTTTCCAATTTATAAGGATATTTTCCCTGTATATTTCAGTAGTCATTTACAAATATTTTGTTACCCTTTCAGAAATATTTTTTATTGTTCTATATTTTGTATTTCATATATGTTGGCCAAGCGGATTCCATGATTTGTAAAGATAAAACTGCAGGTGATATTTTATAGTTTAGTAGTAGGCCTGTGTTTTTTATTTTTTAAAACAAAATCTTTAATCTATATTTTTCCAACTAAAATTTAACGCTTATTTTCCAAAAACCTGTATTTTTCAACTTCAGGTACATAGCCTATATATTAGTTACTGTTTAAGATTTTTTTGTTTCGAATTTTCTGGGCTTAATCCATGATCATAGAGTTAATATCAAAGTATCATTTTTTAATATATTGGATATGGGTGGAGAAAATATAATTTAATATTCTTTTTACAGCTCAGCAGACAAATTTTAAAGACTCTTAAAAACTTTTCAAGTAAAAATATTCAAAGAGATTTTTTGAGATTTCAAATAAATTTCACACAAACAAAATTTTGATAAACTCCCCCGCGTACGTCTCTCGCCAGTCTACCCTTTCAACAACGTATTGTAGTATGCACAGACAGACAGACACACGCACGCGCGCGCACGTACATATTTATGAAAATCTTCATTTGGGTCCTTAGGGTTATCATTTTTGAAAATTCAAAAAAAAATTGTTGCTGTGAATGTAAATACGAATATGGTGTCAAAATTTCATGAAAATCCGTTCAGTAGTTTCGGAAATTAGCCTGCACAAAAGAAAACGCGCTTTGTCTTTATAATATTAGTATAGATAACCTGTATGTAATTGCTGTTATTAATATTTTCTCACAAAACGCAAAATGTTAAAACATTAACATTTTCTCTCTTCAATAATGATTTCTTTAAAACCACTCTCTTAAGATTGTCTTGGCCGCTTCTCGGCTAAGACGATTTTTCGCCTAAGATGCTAATTTGTGTCGAACCTATGAAAATCGTATTAAGCGAATTATATTGTATTACCAGAAATAAGAAATATTTGGTAGAAATACGAATGATTTATGTAATAAATTTCATAAATTAATTTTATAAAAAGTTTAAACTTCAAAGATTTCACTTGTAGACTGAAAAATCTAAATTCGGCCTGAAATTAAAAAAAATATTCAAAATATGAAAAAAAAAACAGTTATACTTTCAAAAGAATTAAGTTACGCAAAAACATTCTGTTTTTATTTATTCTATGCGTAAATCAGAGTCTCGTTTAGACGAGTAATAGGCTAATATGCTAACAGGCTAATAGGCCTCTTACCTCTTACTTTTGGTAATAGGCTTCTTTACCTTAAGGTAAGATTACTGTTAAGTACAATATCTAAGTGTGAATATTGAAACAAATTTAAAAAGACAATGTTTTATTACCACCTACTAAATTTTGCAAGATAAGAAGTACACGCATAAAAGAAAAGGCCTAAATAGGCTTTTTAAAAGACTTAATATGTGATATATTTATAACCTATTGTATTGCAAAAACAAAGTACAAAATTTTATGAATGTACGAAAAATAACACGTAGCCTAATGTTGTCTATTACATTACGTTTAAAACTATTTACTTTGAAATGTAAAATAAATGATACCTGGGGACTTCTGTCCCCTTATTTAATGGAAAATCAATCGATCTCACTAGGATAATACTTCATTAGGATAATTCTAGGGACTAAGTAGTAGTAGTAGTAGTAGTAATAATAATAATAATAATAATAATAATAATAATAATAATTTATTTCCTTTAATTTTTTACTAATTATTTACAAAATATTACCTAGGGAAAAATTCAGTAGCCACTGTTACCAGTATTCGTGGCCTAGCTACTTAAAAAAACCATACAATTTTAATTACAACACATAATTAACAAAAGAAATTTACTACAATAACTTAAAAATAACATAAAATAAATTTAAAAATATACAATTTTAAAAACAATTATAATTGCTGTACATAAATAAGCGTTATTTAGGCGGTTTAATTTTTTGTAATTCACAAATTCTGTAGACAGGTTATTATATCAGTGTAGCTTACTGTGTTTTTGCTCCTAAAAATTGTTCTATAAAAAAATCAAAAATAACTGAAAGTTTAATCTTTGATATGATTTAATTTTAATAGGAAAATAAATCATTGTTCTATAAGCAGTCACAAGCTATTCGAGAAGTATCACAAACATTAGATGTTTGATGACCGATTGATGTTTGATAATTATCAAACATCAATCGGAATTAAAACTTAAGCGAAAAGGAAAGATGCTTTTGTTACTAATAAGTAAAACACTGAAAAATTAGTTCCGTAAATTTAAAATTAAAGAATTGATTTTGTTTTTGTTCACCTAGGCAAACATCATTATTAAATATATTTTTGAATATACTACGTATTATTAAATTTTTACCGAATCAAATTATCACTACATTTCTAACATTTTAATTACAATTTAATGTAACAAGTTACCTTGTGACTTTGCAATATTTTTTTACTGGTTATAAAACTAGTTACGAATGCAACTAATCCAATAGCAAGTTTTCTGTTACAATCAAATAGACCACTTGAAATGCAGTTCAAGCGGAAAAATCCATGGTTATTAAAATAAACATAGTTTTACAGGTCTTCTGAAACCCAGATGCACCAGCCTATGCCTTAAAGTTTTAGACGGATGATCGTACGGTTAACTGACCAGGTACCGCTTTTAGGTGCACTATCCACTATTTTCAACTTTAAGAGTGTTTATATCTATTAATGTCTTTCTGATTAATGTGTTCCTGAGCAGTGTGAAGTTCGTCATTTAGGGCTTATCTTAGACAAATTGCTTACTTGGCAGTCGCACGCAAACAATGAAAAAACTTATAATAAAGTCTAAATTACGGCAACTCTACCGGTGTTTTAGTTGATGCTTACTTAATTTTTCTAGTTTCTTCAAAATATTTTTTTACAAATCTCTATTTCAACCACTTTGGTTTTCATTGAGTCCAAATATTTCGTTTAAAAAATCCAGTAATCTTAAACATCTACAGGCTTTCCAGTCAAAATGTCTAAGTCTTAAATCAAGAGCAGAATATTACGTGTACAAAGGGATTCTACTAAATTGTAATTTCAAAATTTCGTTAGCACATGTAGCGAAATCCGTCAACAACTTCTTTTAAACATTACTACACTATCCTTCTTCTTCTTATTCCTCATTTACGGATTAGGCACATTGCTTGTTTCAGCTTCTATCCATCTTCTTCGTGGTCTACCCAACGACCGCACACCTTGCGGACGGTATTGTAAGGCCACCTACACTATCCAAATTAACTAATTTAAGAAACTCACCTTCTTGGGAGTCCAACCCAACACTTAAAAATAAGCTGGAATAGTTAGGCCTATTATAATTTCAAAATACAGTAGAACCCGGATTATCCGAGGTAATGTGGACCGAGGGTACCTCAGGGTACCGAGTATAATCGAAAACTCGGATAACACGGACTCTGTCAAAAATAGCGAGGGAAACGTATGGTAAACTGGTGAAATTAATGAAAAACGTGGCAAAAGATGTGAAAAAATGTATGTATTATCAAATGAAAAAATGACGCGCAAAATTAAAAATACAAAATGAAAAAAGACAGTATACATGTTCCAGTTAAAAGAGTAATTTCTTGAAGAAGTTCACAGGTGTTTTTTGTTAAACGGAACTCGCTCGTTTCTTTGCCGCCGTATAAGACTGTACTAAACAACAGATGCCAGTAGAATACATGCTATAACAACGAGTCTGAATTTTATTGAATAACGCGACATTTAGTGCATATACTACTGAATACTACTGTACGTGGAATACAGTATTTCGTTTGGAATACTGTATTTCGTCTTATTCTAAATGCCGTAAAAAAGCATTAACAAAATTGAATTGATGATTAGCAAAAAATTGAAATTACTGTACTGTACAGTATTTAATAATGATTAAAAACTGTGCGTTTCATTTACCGGAACCCTTTTTGACGAAACCGTATGTGACTAATACAAAAAACAGTCAGCCCATAACAGGCAGAAGGAGTGTTAAATTATTTTCACTTGATCTGCTAGTTCCAGGGCTACAAAAAATAGTTCTGTTTCTTATAACAGGATCAGCCGATTATATGACTGAAGCGTTTAAGAAAAGAAGAGTTAGAGGTGTAAAAGACACTAGTCAGAGTTATCTCCTTTGAAAGTAATGAATTTCATTATACAGCCAGACTCTGTAGTGAAAGAAGTGTTTTTTACAGAGTGGAAAGTACTGATGTCTGTAACATGATGAACTACGGCAGAAGGGATCAATATGCAGATTGCAAAACCATTTCAGAAAACATAAATCTAATTTTTTTTAAGTAACTGAAACTTGTAGGAAATTGTATAATTTTATAAAACAAAGTATTTCGCATATTTTTTGTTCTATAAAATTATTATATGTATTATATGTAAATATATTATTTAAAAACTTTAACATTATTTTAGCCTACCCAAATACAGGAAACTTCTGAATTTCCGCGGATAATCGAATTTCGCGGATAAACCGCAAAATTGCCGATATCGGTTAAAATCGCTGAAGGTATAAAAAACAACACACAAATGCTTTAAATCAGTTCATTACATAATAAAAGAACGTACATGGTAAAAAAATTAAATTTACGTTTCGTACATCATTGTTTAAGAGGAAGTTATAATTACTTTTTTACAAAAAAACAATCGGTCAATTGCTTTTGTTTTTTCGTGTTAAATACTATACTGTACGTGTTGTACTGTACATTATTATGTATTTTATTATTTATGATGACTTTTATTACATTAAAGTAATTAGAAAACCTATTTCCGTATTTACGAAATAATTTTAAGTTTCAAAACTTGTTTTTGTGTATTTTTCTTATTTTATACATAAAACGTTTTACTGTAGGCACCGCGGACAATCCGCAAAGCGGATAAACCGCCCGCGGATAATCGAGTGTAATAAAATACCACTGGTATTCTATCAATCTTTATTTTTGTTTTATTTCATGTTGTTTCTTTGTAATGTAAAGTGATTAACACATTTTCTGGTTGTAGGCCAATATTGTAAACTGGTGAAAACTTACCTAGTGGTTGTTCTTTATAGATTAGATTTATTATAGCAATTTGACAACGGTCACCCGCCCCTTGATATTTTGTAAATTGCGCAATGTAACTTAAGAGAACATTTATGTAAATCGCTTCTTAATGAAATGTCAATATATAACTCGTACGAAGTTGTAGGTAAGTATAAATACCAACTATATCGGCTCCTAAAAGATAACATTTACTGGAACATTTACAAAAATCTGGTGTGAAACACTCACACAACTTTCTCTTGCCAATGCAAATAATTAATAATAAACCTAACATTATTAATAAAATATTAGAAATAAACAAAAACTAACCTCAATAAACATAACCTTATTTTAATCATGAGTGAATGACGCAAAATGACAATCGAACTCAGTTTGGCTTAAAAATACGGAAAATCACGCTTTCACGCTGAACTAGGCTCTGTAGAGAAAAATGCTTTAAATAAAAGTTGTAGATCTTTTAATTTTCTATAAATTAAATTATATACACTTTTGTCGTAAAATGCATACTAAGGCCGAAATCTTAAAAAAATCAATTTTTCACACGTTTTCGTGAGAAAAAAAAATCAGAAAATCGCAAATTACCGCTAAACTAAGCGTTATACAAAAAATTGTTTGAAATAAAAGTTGTAGAATTTTTAATTCTCTACAACTTTTATTATATAAAGTTTTGCGCTAAAATGCATATTAAAGCTGTAATCTTAAAAAAACAACGTTTTTACGTGAAAACAGCCTCACGCAGAATTTCAGCAAACATGACGCCTACCCTATCTTGTAGAGAATAAAAAATTGAGTAAACCAGGCGATTTTTAAAAAAATCGTAGGACCAGTTTTTGAGAAAATCGCAAAAAAGTGAAAAATTACACGAATAAACTACCACTTCCGGTTGACCGATTTTGATGAAAATGTTCGTGTCGAGTCCGGTAGTGGTACGTAACTTAAGTTTCAAGTTCGTACGATGTTCCGTTCTTGAGATATTCTGTTCACACACACACACACACACACACACACACACAGACCAATCGCTAAAAACATGTTTTTTGATTCAGGGGGTCTGAAAACGTATAGATCCGGTGAAAACTCGATTTCGAAAAATCGACATGAAAACAATACTTTCCTTCCTATATATTCATATACGCAAGAGAAAGTAAAAATTAATAATTTATTAAAAATAAATCACTGTAGGCCTATGCCACTACCATATTTTAATTTTTTTTAGAAATCAATGTAAAAATTAAATGTTACTTTCTGTAAGGTTTTTTTGCATTGAGTTTGGTTCTCATTTACTTAATTCATCCCAGTTTGTTTCATGAATATTCAAAGTTCATTAATTAATATGAAATTCAATGTCGTATTCATTACAAACTAAACAGTTAACAGTTCTGCCATCTTAAAAAAAATAAGAGATATCTATTGAATTGTGATATGATGGTTTTTACTTTCTTTTCACTCTAGTGCAAAATGAGAAAGTACGGCGATCTTGAAAAACTAAGCCTCGATTTCAAAATATGATCTTCGTGTTTCATGACCCTTACTAGAAAAAAAAATAATCTGAATCATATACAAGCTTGTATGTGTGTTTTTGACCATTCTACAGAAAAGAAACTATTTCGATCAAACTGAAGATTCAAAATAACGTTTTTCATCTAACCCAAAAAGTTTTCGTGATTAACTATCTCCACATTCTTCTTAGCGTTCTTATCCGTTTTCGGATGTTGGTCTTCATGATCGTCATGGTAATTGATGATTACCAACAACCATTTATTCTCGTTGTCGTTTGCCATCCGGAACAACTCAATGGAGCTCTTATAAACCAGGTCCTCAAATTGGTGAGCCAAGAAATTTTTTTTCTATCTTTCCATGATTGTAGAGTTGTATTGAAGAGTACCATACATTTTTTGATTCCTTATGATGTGCTCGAGGTACTGAAGCTTACAGCGTTTGAAAAAGTTAATTACCTCTGGACCTTTTTTCATTCTCCATGAGACTTCCCTATTAGTGATTTTCCTCGTCCACGGTATCTTCTAGATTCTTCTATACAGCCAGAGTTTCAAGGCTTTGAAATGTTAGGTAGTCGCGCTGTTTGAGTTCTAAGTCTCTACACCATACTAAATTAATCATAGATACCAGAAATAAAGTGTGGGCCTACATTACTTTTAGGGGGTATCAAAGTCAAGTGTTTCAAAATTTTAACAATTTTAATGAAATATCACTCTCTTTAATAAGATTGCTGGAACGTAGTTCGTGTAATAAAGTCCCATAGATTGAATGGTTGGGGCACATTGAGAGAATGGAGTCAACGATAACAGTTAAGGTGATATGGAAGGAAAGACTGTAAAAGAAATAAAGGAAGGACCGTCCTAGAAAGAGGTGGATGGACGATGTTACGAATAATTTTATTTCAATGGATGTGAGAGGTTTGAGGAAGTTGTCAACTAGCGCAGGGAATTATGGAAAACCCACTAAGGGCTGTAGAGCTACAAAATGACGGAAAATAAAATATCACTAATTTTATAGATTTGATTAAGGATGTGTAGAAGGTATTTTTACAAACTGTAAAGGGGGTCTTTGTCTTGTTGATTTTTTAAATAGTTTTATGGTTCATTTCAGAGCAGAAGAACAGATAATTAAAATAAAATATAAAAATTCGATATTTCAAGTTCAGCAGCAACAGAGTCGAACCTAGACAATTAGGTACCCATAAGTTAACACATCCTAAGAGGCCACTAATTATCTTTATTTCGTCTGTGGATAAAGATTGAGTAAAAGTAAAGAAAGTAATATAAGTAGAAAGACAGAAAAATGCTGCTCGCGCAGTATGAAACATTTCTGGTAACTTTTTGGCAGTTGTAAAATGTTTGTTTTACAATTCACATCGAGAGATGGCGCCCCTTAGATGCGGTGCGTGTGGTATCGCTTTTGTGTCAGGAGTCCCTGTTTCTATTCCCGGTCAGATCTGGCATATTTTCGTCATTCATTTTTATCTATTTCATTGTCTGTATTTACCTTAATGTACAAAACAGTCGACCTATATATTATAGACATAAAAATACACTCGTTTTATGTCATGTACATGATGTTAAAATTTAGGAGCAAGGAAAAAGTATTCTCACCTGGAGATAGTACTGTAATATTGAAACGGTTCTTAGCAAAATTGTTAATAACTGCACTTTGACGTAATACCAATAAAGTATAAGTTACGAAATCTTAATATCTTTTTTTTAAATTTTATCTGTCGGTTGCATTAAACAAAAATTTAAAGATTATATGTTTGCGTAAATACAAAACGTAGACATAAATCAATTGTATGTGTAGGAAACAGTAAAGTAAATAATATAGTAATAATCCCCAATTAATAGATTGATTTACTACTTTTTTCTTATATATCACGATTCATTAATAAAAACCAGTTGTTTAATATGCATAAGTAACTACTAGATATTATCTTATGAAACAACACGAATAATAATACCAATTATTAATTTATTTAATAATAATGCAGTCTATAATATTCTAAGTGAATTTTTTCGTGTTTATTCATTGTTTAAATAGCAATCTGCGAAATGTGCTATTTGCTACTTTTCCTCGTTCATATTTTTTCTATTTGCGATTTTTTTTTACGTTTTGGTGAATATAAAACCTGTTTTGGTATCATATAGGTTCATCAGATTTAGTCTTGGTATTTTGCCAACTAAAACAAACCGTTTTTTTCCTTGTACACATTCCTCACGGATGGGAATTCTCCAGCACTCCTTGTTTATGATCGTTTTAAAACTGGTAATTCCAAGATGGAATTTCAAAGTAACTCGATTTTTGTTTATTTTGATATTTTATATTCGTCTTCTCAAGTTGCATTGTTTTTTGTACATACGTAAGTAAATTTAATCTATATAACGTTCACGTATATGAATAAGAAAGTCTTAATTCCCTGGCTGACTGACAGACTCACTAATCACCATTTCTCTAAATATCCGATCTCGTAGAGAGATGAAAATTGGCAAATTTGTTCTTCAGAGTTTAAACAAATAATAAAAAGAATTTACAGTTCGACCACTTACACCTAAGGAGTAAAAAGGGGCTAACTACACTGATAAATATTCTTTCTAAAACTTTCGAAAGCGATACAATTCATAAAATCAGCATGTAAATATAATATTAATAGTAATTTTAGTCAACGGTTGATTTTTGCAAACCCAGTTTCAATGTGACCCTTCCAAAAGCAGTAAACAACCCAAATGCTACTAATTCTAACTATATAAATTCGGGTAGGGCAAAAATGGTAGCCTATTCTTAATATTAAGGTACAACATCACTGTGAAATCAAAACAAAAAGCTCAAAATTGATAAAAATTGAAATAGCTGTTAAATATAATTTATGCAATACGAGGAACTATACACCGTAATCTGTATCAAAAGGTAAGAGAGGATGCGGAGTTACAATGTTGCAAGACATTGATGAAAGTTATAAGACATTGGATCTTCTCATATTGACTAGTAGAAATGAAATCTGAACTGTATGTATAAAGAGGAGGAAAGCGGAAGTGAGAGAATCCTTCGGGGTGTTAAAAGTTGTTCCAAATAACTGGACAGGTATCGTTATGAAAATATTTGAGCAGAGCTGGGAGTCGAAGCATTGAATACCAAAATTAGTGGGTACAGAGGGAGATGAAGGATCATGTTTAACGGATCCTCCCAGGAAGAATCTTTATCGAAGCACTTAGGTACATATCTGAGGGAAATAGGGGTAAATCTTGGAAGAGATACTCAGAATTTGTTTTCTGATCGTTGATCACCTTGAGACATACCGTCTGTCTTAACCTAACTGTTTTAAGGTGAAATCAGAGCAAGAAAACACATAATTAAAGAAAATTGAAGATGCTACAACGATGTAACTTAAATACAGTATTTTTTCATGGATTATGGTTCAATGATCATTTACAATAAAATTGAGGAAAGTTTTACATGAATAGATGAAATTTCAGTTTACTTTTGTAATACAGCGGTTATTTGCATTTACATCACAGTTTTATAGCGGATGAAACATTAGAATTGTTTAAGATAAAAACATCAAAATGTAGTTTCAGTACATCAAGTAAATGACGGAAGTCTATTCGTGAGAAGTGAGCGTGATTTCACAACAATTTTTCTATGCTACCTAATGTTTTACCAAAGACTAATAATAACTATGTAATCATTACAGATTAAAGGAAAAAAAAATATTAACGATGCAAATTTATAACGGATTCTGTCATCTACTATGTAGAATCCAATATACTGAAGATTTTTTTTTATAGGTTTACCAAGAAAATATTACACATTAATGACACATGTTATAGGCCATATATTATTTTTATACAAAGAAACACCTTCAGTGATTGACTCATCACCGTATTAAACCAAGAGAAATCAATTTTGTTTGCTTAGGTTATCAGCCGAAAGGCTGGTTGGAGCTTTAAAGGCTTCACTAAGTAAAAGAGGAGTGAGGTGGTTTACAATTGCCTTCCTCACTGAGTAGAAGCCTATGCATATCAGCATGCCAGGCCCTCCGAAAAGCATCTACTTTCCACGCTGCCAATGACACCTTTACTTCATTCACCTCAGGGTCTGGCTGTATTATGAAATTCATTACTCTCAGAGGAGATAACTCTTGCTAGTGTCTTTTACATCTTCTGTTTTTAAATGCTTCAGTCATATAATTGGATGAACATGTAATAAGAAACAGAACTACTTTTTGTAGCCCTGGAACTTACAGATCGACTACAAATAATTTAACACTCCACCTGGCTGTTATGAGCAAACAAAAGAATGGGCAAAAAAAGAAATAAATAGGCCTACCTATTTCAGTAGTACATTCATTTCTCGGTTATCCAAAATAATAGGGGCAAACTGATTGCGAAAGACCGAATTTTTTTAATAACCCGTGTTTTACGTTAATTCAGTAAGAAACAAGATTTTTGTTCTGAGAATAATGTAACGTAAATAGAGTATATAGAATTATAGAATAAATGTAATGTGAATAGAGTAATGTAAGTGACATGATTAAAAATAACAACACAAAAATCTGGTGTGGAACACTCACACGACTTTCTCTAGCCAATGTAAATAATGACCAGTGTAACCTATGTTCAATCATTAGTAAACAATGTAAAATAAAATGCATAACCTAATTTTAATCATGAGTGAATGACACAAAATTAAAATCAATCTATGTTCCACTTAAAAAATACGGAAAATTACTAATTGTATCTAAACAAAGCTCTGTAGAAAAAATGCTTGAAACAAAAGTTTTCCGGTAGGTTTTTCTAAAACTTTGACTATATACACTTTTGTTGTAAAATGGTTAAGGTTGCAATCTCAAAAAATCTAAATTTTACCGATTTTGATGAGCAAATACAGAAAATCACTAATTGACGCTAAACTAAGCGTTGCAGACAAAAACACTTGAAATAAAAGTTGTAGGTTTTTTAACTCCTACAACTTTAATTATATTCTTTTGCCCTAAACCGCAAATCTTAAATGATTGAAAATCATAAAAATCAAATCTTAAAAGGCCGTGAACTTAAACCATTTCTTTTTAGCACGAGAGCACAGTCCCCAAGAATTTAATCAGATATGATGCTTCCTTTATCTTGTTGAGCATAAAAATGTAGTGTATGAGGTCATTTTTAATAGGACTAGGAGCCATTTTTGAGAAAATCACAAAAAATGAAACATTGCACGAATAAATTACAACTTCCGGTCGACCGATTTTAATGAAAATGTTCATGTCAGGTCCCCCTAGTGGTACCTAGCTTAAGTTCTTCTAAGATTCAACTTCGTACGCTATTCCGTTCTTGAGATATTTTGTTCACACGCAGACTAATAACTAAAAACATGCTTTTTGGGTTCAGAGGGCCTGAAAACGTGCAGGGCTTTATCCGGTGAAAAATCGATTTGGAAAATTCGAAATGAAAGCAATACTTTCCTTTCCAATATATTCAAACAGGGCAAGAGAACGTAATTATAGTTATTTTTACGAAAAATTGAAAAATTTTTGTTTTGAATTTTTCCCCTGCTGGTTTATTTATTGCTAATAGGCAAAAAATGTTGATGTAGGTCAAAATTATAAGAACTATTTCTTATTCAGATGTTTACCTTACATTCTTAGTTTTTTCGTCTTTTCCATCTTTTCGCCCAGATCTTTTACTTTTCGTTGTTCTTTTTCTCTTTCTCTTCGAGTTCAGCGGGATTATTACCCTTTACAAGAATTATTTTGCCCTTAACTGGCAGGTGGAGTGTTAAATTATTTGCACTCGATCTACTAGTTCCGAGGCTACAAAAAGTAGTTATGTTTCTTATTACATGTTCAGCCAATTATATGACTGAAGCATTTAAGAACAGAAGAGGTAGAAGTGCAAAAGACACGAGAGTTATCTCCTCTGTAAGTAATGAATTTCATTATGCAGAAAGACCCTGAGGTGAATGAAGAGAAGGTGTCATTTGCAGGGTGGAAAGTAGTGATGCTTTTCGGATGGCCTGGCATGCTAATAAGCTTACTTTTCTACTCAGTGAGGAAGGCAATTATAAACCACCTTACTTTTCGTTTCACTTTGTGAAGCCTCCAGAGGTTCAAATCATCCTTTCGGCTGATGACCTAACTGACATGAATTATGCCGATATGTTTATTGCGTCTTATTTGAATGTATTTTGCGGTTTCTACTTTATTTTGAAGTTCATAATGTTTATCAACTCAACTTAAATTATTGCTGGTAATTAAAACATAGTACTTCGTATTGTTTACATGTAAATATAACATTGGATACGGCGTTTCTTCTCTATTTTATTACTCGTGCAATGTGATTGGATCCGCTATAAAACAGCTATTAAATTTTAATGGAATTTGTAATGGACTGAATCAATTAGTTGGATATTTACGTTAAGTACCTGCCACTATAATAAACAATTACAAACCATTTATTTAATTAAAAGAGACTAAATTTTTACTCAAATTTCGTCTCAAGAAACCTTCTGATAAGTACAGTTTGTAAAATAAACGTGTTTAATAACATATTCTATTAAGTGTAATTTTTGTGAACAAAACCTATCTGGAGAACTATTTGATTTACAAAAAATAAATGTTTAATCCTATTTATAAACAGGGATAGATATTCATGTGCCCTGTCGTTTTTTTACATGTTTGGTTATGTACCAAGTCTTAACTATTGTAACAGCTTAACTATTCGAAGCATTTTACTTTCTCTTGCCTGTATGAATATATTATAGGAAGGAAAGTATTTTTTCATGACGATTTTTTGAAATCGAGTTTTCACCGGATCTACACGTTTCCAGACCCCCGTGAACCCAAAAAACATGTTTTTAGCGATTAGTTTTAAGCAATCATGGCAGAATTCAGAACTAAATTATATTCCGGAGTTTCAAGCCCTCCAATCGGGTCTCCGGGGAGGGCAGCTTTGAGTGTTGCCAGGAAGAATGTTTTGTTGCGGGAGGACGTGAGGATTGGTACATGGAATGTGAATAGTATGTATGATGAGGGAAAAGCCTTTAATGTTGCCAAGGAAATGGGGAGATTGGACATCAAAATCATGGGGATCAGTGAGACACGATGGTCAGGCAGTGGACAGAGGGGAGTTTTGGATAAAACAATATATTTCTCTGGGAATGATAATGCTGGACATTATCAAGGAGTGGCCATCATGGTTGATGGATCTGTGAAACAAACAGTGAAGAATTTTGTGCCTCTCTCTTCAAGAGTGATGTTGCTCCAGTTGGAGGCCTATTGTGGAACCCTCAACCTCATTCAGGTGTATGCTCCGACGGCGGAGAAAGAGGATGAAGAAGTGGAGGCCTTCTATAGAGATGTGGAACAGGTTCTGAAACTAACAAGAGGCAGAGACATTACAATAGTCATGGGAGATCTAAATGCAAAGATTGGACAGGGTGAGAAAGATGAGTGGGTGGGGGAGTATGGTCTTGGTGAGCGCAATGACAGAGGTGAACGCCTCCACCAATTCTGCCAAGAAAACTCAATGGTGATTACCAATACTCTTTTTGAACATCCAAAGCGCCGAAGGTATACATGGAAATCACCACAAGACGGCCCACGAGGTATAGTCAGAAATCAAATAGACTACATTATGATCAAGCAAAGGTATAGAAACTCGGTGAGAAATTGCAAAACCTACCCTGGAGCGGATGTGGACTCTGACCACAATCTGCTGATGGCAACAGTGAGGGTGAGGCTGAAAAGATTGAAGAAGCGCCAGCATGATTCCATGATTGACACAAGGCATTTGAGAGATGTTAAGTTGAGGGGAATGGTCTGTCAAAGAGTAAATGATAATTTGACAACGATGAGAGAGGACAATGGAATTGAGAGGGAGCCTGAGTTTTTGTGGGAAAGCTTCAAATCGGCAGTGCTGGAACCATGTCAGGAGTACTTAAAGCCAAAGAAACAAGTGAAGCGACAGGACTGGATGACTGACGAAATACTCACGCTCATGGAGGAGAGAAGGCTGATGAAGTCGAAGGATCAGAACAAGTATCGTGAGCTGAGGAGGAGAATAAGATGGGAATGTCGTCGGGCTAGAGAGGTGTGGGTGAGAGAGAGATGTGAGGAGGTTGAGGAACTGCAGAAACGACAGGATCTGCACAATCTCCACAAGAAGATCAAGGAGTTTAACGGTACAGGAAGGCAACAGAAAGCATATATACTAACGGATAAGGATGGACACATTGTGACGGACATGGCAGATCAGTTGCGACTTTGGGAAGATTATATAAGAGTTTTGTTTGAGGATGAAAGAGAGGAGACTATGGGCGAGAGAGAGGAAGAGGAGACTGGCCCACCAATTCTGAGAGTAGAGGTGCAGCGAGCAATTTATTCATCAAAAAATGGTAAAGCACTGGGTCCAGATCAGATTCCCGCAGATGTACTCAAGTTGATTGAGGAGGAACACCTTGACACAATCACAGCTTTGTTCAACAAAATATATTGCACGGGAATAATACCGACTGAGTGGCTCAAGTCAACCTTTGTTACTATCCCAAAAAAGCAGAATGCGAAAAAATGTGATGAGTACAGAACAATCAGCTTGATGAGTCACACACTGAAGATCTTTTTGAAAATTATACATCGAAGAACATTTTTAAAGCTGGAAGAAGATATCTCAGACACACAGTTTGGTTTCAGAAATGGATTCAGTACGCGAGATGCGCTGTTTGCTTACAATGTCCTCATGCAGCGTTGTATGGATGTTAACCAGGACATATATGCATGTTTTATTGATTATAATAAAGCATTTGATAAAGTCAGGCACAACCAACTGATAGAAGTGTTGAAACGTAAAAATATTGACTCGAGAGATATCCGAATAATTGTCAACCTGTACTTCAACCAGACAGCAACTGTTCGCGTGCAGGATGCCTTTACTAACCCAGTGGACATCAAACGGGGTGTTAGGCAGGGCTGTGTGCTCTCTCCACTTCTCTTCAACATTTATTCTGAAGAAATTTTCAGACAAGCCCTTGACACGGAGGTTGGAGGAGTTCGGGTGAATGGCATACGTCTCAACAACTTACGTTATGCAGATGATACAGTCTTGCTGGCTGAAACAATGCAGGATCTCCAGGAACTCCTGAATAAGGTTGTTGAAGCCAGCCAACATTTTGGTCTCACCCTCAACACAAGGAAGACAAAGTGCATGGTCATCACCAAGAATGTGGTCCCACATGACGAACACCTGTATGTGGAGGGAGAGCAGTTGGAAAGAGTTATGAAGTACAGCTATCTTGGTATGACGGTGAACAGTAACCTTGATTACTCTACTGAGATCAAAATCCGCATAGAGAGAGCCCGGGCCGCATTTGTGAAAATGAAGAGGATGCTGTGCAACCACAATCTGAGTCTGGACTTGAGAATTCGTGTGCTGAGGTGTTACATCTTTCCGGTGCTGTACTATGGTGCAGAGGCCTGGACTACCAATAGGCAATGTGAACGAAGACTTGAGGCCTTTGAGATGTGGGTTTACAGAAGGATGCACAAAATATCTTGGACAGAGAGAGTCACAAACATGGAAGTCCTAAGGAGGATGCAGAAGGGAATGGAAGTGATGATCGAAATCAAGAAGAGAAAGCTGGTGTACCTCGGCCATGTTTTGAGAGGTCCAAAATATGAAATCCTTCATCTTGTCATCCAGGGAAAGATTATGGGTAAACGATCGGTTGGAAGAAGAAAAACCTCCTGGCTACGGAACCTGCGAGAGTGGTTTAATTTGTCATCCATCGACCTATTTAGAGCTACAGTTTCCAAGGTCAGGATTGCCATGATGCTAGCACACCTTCATAATGGAGATGCTACATGAAGAAGAAGAGCGATTAGTGTGTGTGTGTGTTTGTGTGTGTGTAAACAGAATCTCAAGAACGGAACATTGTACGAACTTGAAACTTGAAAGTTAGATACCACTAGAGGACCCGACATGAACATTTTCATTAAAATCGATCAACTGCAAGTAGTATTTATTCGTGTAATTTTTAACCTTTTTGCGATTTTCTCAAAAACTGGTCCTACGATTTTTTTAAAAATCGCCTCATTTACTAAATTTTTTATGCTCTACAAGATAGGGTAGGCGCCATGTTTGCTGAAATTCTTGGTGAGGCTGTTTTCACGTAAAAAAATTGTTTTTTAAGATTACGGCTTTAATATGCATTTTAGCGCAAAAATTTATATAATAAAAAATGTAGATAATTTAAAATCCTACAACTTTTAATCCAAACATTTTTTTGTATAATGCTTAGTTTAGCGGTAATTAGCGATTTTCTGTTTTTACCTCACGAAAACGTGTAAAAAATCGATTTATTTAAGATTTCAGCCTTAAAATGCATTTTACGACAAAAATGTATAATCAGATTAATAGGAAATTAAAAGATCTACAACTTTATTTGGAGCATTTTTCTCTACAGAGCCTAGTTTAGCGTGAAAGAGTGATTTTCCGTATTTTTAAGCCAAACTGAGGTTGATTTTCATTTGCGTCTTTTATTCATGATTAAAATAATGTTATGTTTTATGAGGTTATTATTTTTGTTTATTTCTAATGTTTTATTACTAAGATTGGGTTGTATTGTTCATTATTTGCATTGGCAAGAGAAATTCGTGTAAGTTTTTCACACCAGATTTTTTTCTATATATTCACGGGTGTATTTTACTTATGGCCTACCGGAGGTTGAAAAAACCCTCGTATATATTTAAATTATGAAGAGAATTTTGTACATTTACAACAATGAATAATTCGTACAAAGTTTGAAACACCTTACACGGAATTCTGAAAGCTTGCCGAAACAAAAGCCAAACAATATCTGACAAACTACTTAAAAAGCGCTTAATAATAGTTTATTTATCTAAGTCATGATAATAGAAACAATTAACTTTTACTCAATCATTGTGGTTGAAGTTTGAAGTCATGGCCGATAATTTATGTTAGCCTTGATATTATTATTTGAAGGGCTGGAGGTGAAAAGGAGGGTAAATACAAAAAAATAAGGTGTAGATTTAATAAGTGCACATAAGTTTATATATTGATAAGGTTATCTAGGGTAACTTTTGTAATCAACCTATTCGCATTTAATAGAATGGTAACGATACATGTAATATTTTTATGTAGTAGTAACTAGAAACTACAATAATACTAATAATAATAACAACAATCGGTCGACCTTTGACCCCTTCTCTCAATCTCTTTCAGACAAAACAGATTTTTCTCTCTCAACTTTATTCTCACTAGGTTATACTTAATTAAATATATCATATTGAAACGGCCACGTACTTTTATCATAACATCTTTTTATCAACCTTGTTGCCATATTTCTTTATATATTTTCTTGTATATAATACTTGAAATTAAAACAGGAATTACATACACTATTAGTAGTTATTCTACTGCAAAATAAAATTTTTGACAATGTCAAACTGTTTTTGGCAGCTTATAAAAACGTTTTTTTTACAGATTTACTACCCAATAATATTGCATAAATGGGATCTTGTCTGTTAGACGTTACTCACTTTGTTAGCGCTAGATTTTTTAAGATTGCGGCCTTAGTATACATTTTACGACAAATATGTACTAATTAATCGAAGTTATAGGAATTTAAAAAAACCTACAACTTTTATTTTGTAGTATTTTTCTCTACAAAACCTAGTTTAGAGGCTACAACTAATGACTTCAAATACTGTTCAATAAGAGAACCACTTTTATGCATTATATTTTTTATTTTTAGCACCACACCCCAAAACGCCGTTTTTTTTTTTAACATATCTTCATCTCTTAGATCAGTCTGCTACTTTTAAGGCCATCCTCGCTTTCTCCATTAAGTTGGAACCCATATCTGAATCTGTGACAACCTGTCTTCCTTCATTCTTAGCAGATGACTGTACCAGTTATGTTTACTTTCTTCAATTTTTTCAATTAATAAAAATTCACCATCTTTAAAAAATCTTCATTCCTAACTCATTCTATCACAGTAAACTAATAACTTCTCCCCAGAAATTCATTTTCGTAGCTGTGATTCTGCTTTTAAATATTAGTTTGAGAATCCAAATCTGTGAGCCATAAAAGGAGGAGATTTCAACAAAAGAACAGACAATTTCCTTCTTAGTGCTACACAATAAATACGTGATTACTCCAAAAAATGGATGTAACATTCTGGTGATGAACCTACCTCTGCCAACTTCCAAAATATCATTGTTTGGTGTACCATCTAATGTTAAAAGTGTGCCATGGTATTTGTAGTCGTGTAACAATTCAATGACCCCTTGTTAATTTGTATATTCAGAAATATGTCAGAAATTAAATTCTGATTGCATTAATGTAAAACTTTATTTGTTTCAGAAATACTTGTAAAGCTCTGGCCAAAAATGCGACACAAACGGAAAAAATCTACTGGTTGACAAATTCATGTCGTTACGACAGGTTTACAAGACCAGTACCAAATATTTTAACTCCTCCAACCTCTAATAATGAAACTGAAACTGATTTTGAATCAGGTGCTATAATTTCACCGCCAGGTGATGCAACTCAAGTATTTTGTCGCATTTATGTTTACTTTTTAGGATCTATTGAAGATCAAAATCTGGTTAGTATTATTCAGTTTAGTTTTAATAGCTCTAAGTTTATAATATATCAAGTGGTTTTTGATTGTCTTTTTTTAATTGTTTGCTTTCCCAATCCTTTGTAATCCTGTTGTGTCTTTCATATCCAAAAATCTAGAAATGCATCCGCGTTTCATGTGAGAAAGTCAACCACATCAAGTAGTAGTCTACATTTTTTAAATATTTGGAATAAGCTATTAAAAGTTTCTTCCCAGATACCCGTGGAATATTAGAGCTGAGGGTATGAAATTGTATTTTATAAATCTAGCTGTTAAAAGTAATAGCTACATCCTAAAGTTTATCGGTTCTCTTGTTTTACTCATAAAATGAATTAAGCAACAAAACCTATTTCTTCTCTGGTTTTCTCTTATGTCATATAGGGAGTACCAGTACCTAATTTTAGATTCCTAACTTCAGTAGTTAAGGAGTTAATTCCGCCATTTTCAAGTTATAACATAGTAGGTAACTTATAACATAGGTATTATTTTTATTAGTATTTTTTTGTCATCAGTCGACTGGTTTGGTGCAGTTCTCCAAGCTATTCTATCTTGCGCAAGTCGTTTCATATCTACATACCTGTTACACCCTACATCTTTTGTAATTTGCTTCATATTTATTCTAACCTTTGCCTCCCCCTACAATTCACTCCCTAATACCTATTACCTCCATTATTGATAGACCAATACCTGGATGTCTTAACATACACCCCACTAGCCTATCCCTTCTTCTGGTAAGATGCTTCCATATATTTCTTTTTTCATCTGCTCACCTAAGAACCTCTAAATTACTTATCTTGCCCACCCACCTAATCTTATCATTTTCCTGTAACACCAAAAGCTTCTATCCTCTTCTTTGACTGAAAACTGGATGTATAAAAAAAATTGCAATTTTATGGACATCTTTATGAAATTAAGGACTTCAGACTGATAAAATGAATATTTAATAAATTAACAAATTCAAATCACTCCCAGTTTGGATAATGGGAACTAAAAATGTTTTAAAAGATCTAATTGGCTACTACCCCTAAAATAGTGGAAGACAGAAACATAATCGTAAGTTGTTACGATTAATTATTAAGTTAACTGTTAATTTCATTATACAGCCGGACCCTGTGGTGAATGAAGTGAAGGTATCATTTGTAGAGTGGAAAATATGCGGTTTTCAGAGGGCCTGGCATACTGATAAGCATACTTTTCCAACAGTGAGGAAGGCAATTATAAACCACCTCACTCCTCGTTTTACTTAGTAAATCTCTACAGGTTCAAACCAGCCTTTACGCTGATGACCTGAACAACATAGTAAGTTGAGTCATTTGCTTTCATTTGCACCCACATGGGGTTGTAAAAATATAAATCGCTATTGATATGCTAGTTTAAGGGCTTCAAAAAATAGTTAGCCTATGTTTAAACTCACATGATACGAAAAATTTAGTTTATTTGTAGGACTATTAGTAGAATTTGTGAAGTATTAACAGAAATGAAGTGATGAATGAAAACAAGGTGACATTAGCGGAGTTGATAATTTGGTGTATTGATTAATAAACATATTCTCAAACCTATGAGAAAGTATAGTGTAAGTAAGTCCCTACACTCCTTCTTACACACAGTCAAATGTCTAGGGGTTCAAACACCTCAATTTTCATTGTTGGCCTAAACAAAAATTGTACCTATGTTTCATATATTTTGTTTAAAATGAATAGTGAACTTATAATTACTATTGTATTTATTTGTTTATTTAACAGCAATTTACAGCACATATTGTGATACGTTATCGATGGATGGACAAGCGGCTAGTTCATGATGGTAGTGAAACACTTGAAGGTGAAGGAATATTACGTGAGAAGGTGTGGACACCACATTTATATTTAGTCAATGAACATGAATCACATGTGATGGGCTCTAGTCGACCGGATGTGCTTGTGTCCATACAACCTGATGGAACTGTCCTTTACTCCACAAGGTAATATTTGCTACATTTTATTTGATATAATAATATGATAAAAAAACCATCAAAAATTATCAAGATCTGGTATTTTAAACAATATCCAATTTTTTTAAATTTTTTTATTTAACATCACATTGCAACAGCTTCGTCATTAGCGATCACTGTGGTTTGCGGAATATTGGGTTGTGACTTGTTATAATTTCCAGACCCTAGCCGGGAATTGAACCCAGGGCCTCCACATGGTAGGCTAGCGTGCTACCACTATGCTACGGAGGTGGCCAATACCCAATTTTATCGTTGTTCTTTGTTCTTAATTTTTGACATGATTTAAACCAATCATTTGCAAGGTTTGTAACAAAACTGTAATAAGTTTTGATGTTATGTTCAGTTCACCAGTATTTCAGAATACTTAGTAGCTTAATATAAAGTTTAATATTCATTTCTGAACATGGTAGGTCTTCTTTCCCTTCTCAAGCCTAAAATGAGATTCATGTAATGTAGATCAGAAGGAATTACATTAAATTCAATAATAAATCTGCTAAATACTGCATCATGTAAAATCCTTGTTTAAACATCATAATACAGCGAAATTAGAGCATAACCTTTGTTCAATAATGTTCTTATAGTAAACTGAAATAAGCAAAAATGATGAGGCAATTCTTTTTCTTTTTATGGTTTATTAGTTACAACTCGTTAAACAAATTAAGACAAAGTTACAGTATGAAAGATAATGTTAAGTTTCTTTTATAAACCTTTGTTTTTCATTTGTTGTCATAATGAATAATAGTCATAAAACACTGTCAACTAGTGATACTTGAGGTGATATAGTTACTGTTATTTTAGTATGCTTTTTTTTGCATAACTTGAACACTAACGATACATTTTTGTAATGTTTATACAAGACTGCGTAAACTTTTTCTAGTACCTATCTGTTCCAAATGTTGGCAACCATCATAGTAATTTTCGTTTTGTTCATTGCACTACAAAATAGTTCTTCTGAGCTTTTTCCGAACTAAGTTCTCTGATTTTGAAGCCACAACACACTTCTTCTGCCAGGTTCACTTTTTCCATGTATTCTCCCTTGCAGAATGGCTGTATGAACGAGCTACTTTTTCAAAAACATACTGCACAGTGATAGCTTGCATTATCACAACCGTTAAAACAAACATTTGACCTCCTTCATGGCGTAGATGTCCATATGTTGGACTACCAAGCTGAAGGTTCCAGATCCAATCCATTGCTAGAGTCTGAAAATTATTACATGTTCAAACCTACCATTTCACATATCACAGAAGTTGCTAATGACCAAGATAAAAAATTATTGATGAATAGAAAAAGTAAAAGTTTAGCAATATTAATCACAGGTATCTAAGAGTGATACATTTGTAAGTACAAACCTCATGGTGAATAAAGTGAAGATGTCAATTAATATCATAGATTGAAAAGAAAAACGCTTTTCAGGAGTCTTGGCATATAGTGAAGCAGTTATGTTTTTTAACCTAGTGAGGAAGGCATGTTAAAGGACTCCATTCCTCATTCCATGCTCCCTATTAACACATTCAGTGCGGTGTCGATATACACATGACAAATATCAATTACGACAGAATTAAATGAGAGTTAAAACGGCTTCACCGAATTACGGATGTGGTAGGAATACCATGCAGAGATTTTTGTGACTGATGGATGTGGTAGGACTACCACTTGGATATTTCAAAAACACTATTCAAATTTTTTGTAAGTAGGGTTGGTAGATCTGATTTTTTAGAATCATAGTTCAGTAGTATTAGTTAGAATAATATATTGAGTTGTGAGTCTGTGAAAGTTGTTCCTTGATACATTGAATTGGTTAGTAAGGACAGAGAGTTTATGAAAAGGACTGCCGTGGTATCCCTACCACGCCCGTCACTCACAAAAATCCTTACATGGTAGGTATACCACATCCGCACAGAATGTATTAATGTCTTTTTTGATGTATATAAAGAACAGGTACTTTTAACCTACCAGTTACTACACATAAAGCATACAAAATTGACAATAATTTGTTTAATTTAATTGTTTCAGGATGAAAGTCACATTATTATGCCTTATGGATTTAAAAAAATTTCCATTTGACTCACAGACTTGTCCTCTGGTTTTGGAGAGCTGTAAGTACAAATTACTTTTTTCTTATTACTTTAATTTAATTCTAAGTTGATAACCAACTCATAACAAATATTATAGATTACACTTTTATTATTTTGTTAAGTTTATTTGGCATCTACTACCATGGTTATTAGCTCTTGTCAAATTTTGTTTTAAAAAATAATAAACACCAACCAAAGAAATTTACTTCGATTAGATAAACCGATGTTGTCAACTTTTTTCAAATAATATCCACTTATGCTTTTTCAGTTAAAATGTAAACTTAACAAATAACCAACTACAAGAGTTGTATTGAGAGCCCTTAACACTTCACATCAAAGTTTACATTGAGTCATTAAAGGAGATCTGTCTGTTTCTACGTAATACATTATCTCTACTCTAACAAATGGATTTAAATATGAAAATTGTTTACTTCTACATTTTAATTTTATTGTTATATTTCTAGGGTCTTATAATACAAGTCAACTTATACTGAGCTGGGAAGAAGGATCCCCAGTTTCTGTAAACCGTCATTTGCATCTGACTGAATATCGACTGGAAAATTTTTGGACAAATTCCAGTGAAGTTGTTTACACACCTGATACTAGTCCTGAAGATGTTTATGGAAACCTCCAATATCATGGGAAATTTGGTAAGTTAAGATATAAAATCATGTAAATAACAAAAGCTGGTCCAATGTACATGTTACAAGTAGAGATTCTGTTTGTCCTTAAATACAGAGTTCTACGGAACAAATTTTTAAAATTCTACATGGTTGTAAAGAGGACACTTATGTACAGGATACCGCAAAAAATCAAAGAATGAAATTTAGTAAAAGCCATAACGTGATTTCTTAAAGTAAATAACCCCAACGTCGTTGCTAATGACCGTTGTAGTTGATGTGACGTTAAATAAATGATTTAAAATAAAACTAAATTAAAATTTTGATGTTGCTATTATACTGGTGGTGACATTTCAAAGTTCAGTTTGTTTTGAAGTCTGACAAAATGTTTTTATTTAGATCCATATCTTATTTTATAAATACCACTTGCAGAAAACTACGCAAAATAAAAATTATAAATGTTACTGTAGTAGTGAAATTGGATGTTAAGAATAATTTGTACTATTGTATGCCATTAATTCGCACGGCCAGCTTACGTTTACAGGGCTTGTTACTTTTATTTGCAACAAATTTTTTTTATGTCTGAATGTTTTGCACTTTCTGCTAATGCAGACAGTGGAGAATGACGATATATGAAAATGAGTGATGAAAAAATGCCAGACCTGACTGGGAATCGAACCCGGGACCCTGGCGTAGAAGCCAGTTGCGCTAACCACTACACCAACGGGCCAGCCAATAAACAATACTTATAAAACAAATAAACAACAATCATTACAATAAATAAACAATAAACAACAATCAGGTATAAAGATTGAAAGTTTTTATAAAAGCTTTTAAGTTTAGATTCTTAACATTTGGTACATTTTACTAATTGATATTATTTATATACATTGAAAATTAAAAAATTAACAGAGAATTTCATAAAAATACTATTTTAAGTTTGATTGTAAGGCATAAAATTAAGATTTCATAATATTTGTAGGTGGTATATTCTTTCATTAAACATAAGTAAATTTTATGATGTTTTCATACATTTTAGCTTTTGTATTTTGTGTTATGTTTCACTCCCATTATACAAAAAGAAACGAAACAAAATTCTTTAAAAGTATTTTTATTGGTATTTAACTTAATGAAAATAGTAAAATTTAATTACCAGTGTTATAGCTGTTAAAGTATGTTAAAGCAAGTAAAATTTTCTAATAATTTTACACTAGATTATTTTCTCGTAAAAATTTATTTTTAATTTTAGTTTATGTAAAGTTACATTAATTGTTTGATCATTAGAACTACAATGCGATACAGAACATTGTCAATTAAGTTTTAATGTTAATATTTTCTGACCCTAGAATCGAATCAAACACAAGACAATACCACTTTGCAATCCAGTATAATCTAATTTTGTTCACAATTTGGGAGCAGCCAGATATTTACTCTTATTTCACCAATTTTTGTATAATATTTACAAATTTTCACTCTCCGTATGTTAAAAATCAAATATAAAAATGTAATGAAATTATACACATGTTTAAAAATACACTCCATTCTAATCACAATTCTAAGAATTTTGCTTGTTTTAAAAACCATTCTTTCTTATTTAAAGTTATGTACGTATTCTACCTATTATATAAAGGGGCCACCCTGTTGACATAGTGGTTAACGCAATTGGCTTCTACGCCATGTCCCGTGTTCGATTCCCAGTCAGATCTGGCATTTTTTCATCACTCATCTTCATCTACCATCCTTCTGCATTAGCTGCAATTGTAATACAGACTTAAAACAAAATTAAATTATATATCAAGGGATTAATGTTAAAGGTTTATTTTTTAAAATTTGATATTTGAAATTTATGTACTATACTCTATCCCATGAAACTGCAGCACGTCAAAACATAAATGTATTAAAATTGTGATTGAACTTAGCCCATCCATTCGAGTTACAAAAAAATCTGGTGTGAAACACTCATACAACTTTCTCTAGCCAATGCAAATAATGAACAATATAACCTAATATTAGTAATAAAACATTAGAAATAAACAAAAAACTAACTCAAAGAACATAACCTTATTTTAATCTTGAGTGAATGATGCAAAATGAAAACCAACCTTAGTTTGTCTTAAAAACAGTCCACAGAAAATCACTCTTTCACGCTATACTAGGCTCTGTAGAGAAAAATGCGTTAAATAAAAGTTGAAGATATTTTAATTCCAATAAATTTTATTATATACACTTTTGTCGTAAAATGGATACGAAGGCTGACGTCTTAAAAAATCGATTTTTTACAAATTTTCATGAAAGGAACAGAAAATTGCTAATTACCGCTAAACTAAGCATTATACAAAAGAATGTTTGAAATAAAAGTTGTAGGATTTTAAATTCTCTACAACTTTTATTATAAACATTTTTGGGCTAAAATGTATACTAAAGCCGCAATCTTAGAAAAACAATTTTGTTCTGCAAGAGCACAGCCTCCCTAAGAATTTCAGCAGACATGGTGCCTACCCTATCTTGTAGAGCATAAAAAATTTAGTAATTGAGGCGATCATTGGGTCATAGGGTTGCTTACTGTTCTGAATAGAACAGATTGTAATGTATACACATTAGGGATTTAAAAAAAAGTATGCTATATTCACTTCTAATTACAAGTAATAGTATAGAATGTAATAAAAGAGAGGTTGATAAGTAGTTTTTCACTTTCCTCAAAAAATGAGGTTATGTAGTTAGTATTGTTTGACTTTAACCACTCAATATTATATCATTCTGTTAATAATTTAGCAGATTAAATAATCATTTAAAATCAAAAACTATTGCATAACATTTTTATTTTTTAATTTATTGAAAGTTGAATCAGGAACGTGATTATGAGCAAAATAGTGCATCATTCGTTGGATTTAGTGTATTATGAGATTTTTAAATTTATTATCCTTTTTCATTTTAACAAGTTAATTTTTTTTCAGCTGGCAATTACAGTTCACTTACCGTACATTTTCAACTGAAACGTGAAGTTGGACATTATATTATGGATTATTTTATGCCAAGTATTTTATTAGTAGTTGTCTCATGGGTCTCATTCTGGCTTGACCCAAATGCTGTACCGGGAAGAACCACACTCGGTAAGTTCTCAATTAATATGTAACAACCACTTCATAATTCATTCCATTATTATTACAGGATAACCTAGATAATCCGAACCCCGGGTAATCCGATCTCGCAAAAAAAGGTTGCAGTAAGGTTCCATGTCTCTATCACATTACCCTTCAGTAAATTAATATTTTAAGTACTATACATTATAGGAATAATTGCATCAATTAAATTTAACTTTAAAATAAATAAGACCAATTTGACTTAAGGACATCAATAAATAATGGAATAAATACACCAAATACAAGAAACTGATGATGACATTATTGAAACAGTATGACAAGGGTTCAATGAAAATGTTGAAAACAATTATGAGGATGATGATATTGAATTAGGCATGAAGAACGTAAAACACGAAGACGCAATAAAATGTTTTAATACTTGTACTCAGTGGAGAATAGAGAATGACATTCCAGCGTACAAACTACTTTTATTCGCTCAAATACAAACTGACGCAGTAGAAAAACCACTAACTTTAAAGAAACAGACAAAAATCACTGATTTTTTAAAGAAATCGTAGTAAAATTAATTTTTAACATGTTTGTATCAATATCGTAATAAAAGTGTTGTTTCCATAAAAAGAGAAAGAGTTGCGGAACTTATTTTGGCTTCCAAAACTCCACTTGGAACTCTATACTGTTTTGTTAAATTGAACCCTTGATAATCTGAATTTTTCATAATCAAAAGGTTTTATAAGTTCTGATTATCTCTAGCCTCCTGTACAAATTATATTATTGATAAATAAATAACATTAAAAATATTTATTAGGCTAATTTATTTTGTTGTATTATCTATAGGTACAAGTACTATGCTGACGTTCATTACATTATCCAGAAATATTGGCAGCTCTTTACCAAAAGTATCTTACATCAAAGCCACAGAAATTTGGTTTATAGTCTGTACTGGATTCATTTTTGGATCATTGGTTGAATTTGCATTTGTAAACACCATATGGAGAAGAAGGTAAATATTTTATATATATTTTTTATGTCAAATTGATTCGATGAAAAATTTAAGGGAGTCTGACTCGGGATAATGAAACAAAAACTTTTAGATCTTTATTTTTAGATTTGAACTCATATACAGTTTGAAATGTATACTTTCCATTGTTACAAACATGCTATTTCTTTGACAACTTGATATTTTATATTTTGTTCATAAAAAAATATCTATGTTATGCGGGGCTAATTCTTCCATTTTTGTGAACTAGACCATTTGGTATTTGCTTGTTTCCTGAAATTTTCAATGTCTGCCAATTTTTTATTTTTTTATTTTTGTTTCAATGTTCTATGCTGAATTTCTGATAATTGATAAAATAATTTAATAACCAAATTTCAGGGTTTGATCAACATGTTAAATTCTAGTTCATTATGCAGGTGGATTAAAATAGGCCTATATACATTCATTACTTATTCAGAAGAAACCATGTTTTGCAATTTTTGTTTTGTAGCTGATTTAGACTCTTGGGGTAAAACCTGATTTAGACTCTTGGTGTAAAACCTGATTTCATCCTAATCAATAAATTTCAATGCAAGAAACTAAAAGAAAAGATAGATCTACAAAAGAAGGAGAAAAAAGTCCTATATTTTCTTGAGAAGTAATGAAAAAGTAACCACAAATAATTTATATGACTCCTCCTTTTAAGTCATAACAAAGCTGACCTGCTTTAGACGAATGCTATTAATCACAATCTTGGATCTCACATGATCCTTTCATAAAAAAGCTATCACTTTAGTTTTTGCACCAGATATGCACAGGTAATACAAACTGCATAGATTCTGATAAAGAAAAATGGTTTTTTTGAGATGTTCTTCTGACTGAGCTATTAAACCTCAATCAACAGTAAACAAAATGGTGTTCAGTGAGTGACCATGAGGAATATTAACAATGGACTGATAAAACAATTTTTATTTTCTTAAAAGAATATCAATACACATATAGACGTTATCTACATCATTTTTAGTACAACATTCTCTACAATTTTCATTAACACATTTTGTGTGTTTATTGGCAATTTAACAAAGTTATTTTACGCTAAACTTAAAATAGAGTATTTTCTAAACCTACTTTTCAATATTTTTACATAATTTTCTTAAAAACTAAAAGCGATACAGTTCTGGGTCTAACATAAGAAACCACTGAAATTTTGCCTTGATTTACCTTGTCAGAATTTCAGTATTGCTTTACTTCACTATTTGCCCAGGAATCATGGTGAAATCTTTAGCCAGACATAACTCGCCAACAAAGCATTTCCAGACCTATGTTTACATGAACTTTTTCCCTTATTTTTAGCTATAGAATCATCTCCCTAGAGATAACAGCGCAATTTAGAATGACCTTGTATATTAAAAATCATAGCTGATATAACACATCCTTGTCAGACACTCTGATTTATAATAACTTGATCTAATAAGTCTTTTCTGTGTCAATTGTAATTACAGTGTCCTTGCCTAAACTTCGAATAACCTGTATTACATGAGCAAATGTCCTCTCTTATCTGAAATCTTCCAGAGGATTGTATGTTTACTCTATCAAAATGCTTTTTCTAAAATAATAAAAGTGTTTTGAACAAAAACTTGTGAAGATTTTAAGTATCACTGTGGATGATTAGCATCCTTTATGAATTTTGTGAAGAATATTTTGATATTTTTCACAAAATTTACTCTTCGCCACATTCTCTTCCTCCTTCTCCTGTCATTTGTGGGTGAAGTACCTAGCTGGTTCCAGTTTCAAGCCATCTTTTTTTGTATCCTCCATTTTTCTCCTTTCCACATAACTGTATCAAATAACCTTCAACAGAATCTTTTTGCATTCCCTTAACATGTAGAACTGATTATTAAACTCAAACATTTTCTTTATAAAAGTTATTTTTGGGTTCACTTATTCATCAACGTAAGCTAAATGAGTCTTAATGATAAATTTGCAGTACAAATTTTTAAACCATTAATACTATATTTATATAATTTGTTTAATTATACTTTGAGTAAATTAATTTATAAAATACTCATTTTCAGAAAAAATGTTGAATTGAAAAAAGTCAGCAGTAAATATATTTTGAAATCGACATTGACTCCTCAGTTGAAACGTAAAGAAATGAACATTGGTCGTTGTAATTCATTCAATTCAATTAATGAATCAAATTTCACTTCAGAATTTTCTTTAAATGTAAGTAATAATATTAATGATATTTTAGATATTTAAGTTCTTAATTCATAATTTAATGAATAAAATTATTAATTTTGGCTGCCTCTGTAGTGTAGTAGATAGTGTGCTAGCCTTCCAAACGGAAGTTCTGGGTTCGTTTCCCGGCCAGGGTCTGTAAATTTTCACAAGTCAAAACCTACTGTTCTCAATGTGTTATCCACAGTAGTTACTAATAGCCAAGCAGTTGATGCAACTTTAATTAAATAATAAAAAAATTATTAATTTAATGAATCTCTTACTGATAATCCTACATTCTTAAATAATGTGAATATGAAAATAAGAATGAAATCAAATCTAAAATTTTACAAATTTTGTATGATCAGTTTTCATATTATTATTATTAGTGTCCAGGTGATTGTATCAAATAATCTTCAACTGAATCACTTGGCCTTTTCTTAACATTAGAATCCATTATGAAACTTAAAAATTTCTGTGTTCATTTCTGAACACCAGAGGTAAAGGACACCAAGTCAATTTTTTCTAAACTGACTTTTTTACATGGTTCTATAAAACTTTTTGTGCTCTTTTCAGATGTATCCTACACCTAATAATATGCTTTAGCTAGTAGGAAAGGGCACCAAGTCCCATTATAATACCACAAAAAAAAAGATAAAAAGAAATAAAGAGCACTATATGGACATGTAGTTTTTTACTTGATTAATAATTTCTCAGACATCATGTCCACATAGTGCTTTATACCTCTGATATTGTAAAATGATACCTAATGTTATGAGACTTTCACAAGTACCATGTCCATAGTGCTTTTCACCTCCTTACATTGTAGTGTAAATACACGAAACATCCCACAGACTTATGGACATAGTGCTTTGCCTTAACGGCATGAATAATTTTAAAAAATTATTGCAGAAGTAAACGGCACAAAGTCCAGTTATTCAAAAACTATATGTAAAAGATTAAAAATTTGAGAAATAGGTATTAAAGAGCCTTAAATTGTTAATAAAATCCTATAAATTAAGTTTAAAAAAATGCTAGATAAACAAATATGGAAAAACATTCATTTAGCTCTTTTGTAAAATTAGCAAATTGTGACTTGGTGCCCTTTACCTCCGGTGTACAGATTTATTCATCAACTTAGCTAAACGAGACCTAATGATAAATTGTGATATGAATATATTTTTTATACCATCCTCACTACTATTACGAGATATATTATACTCATATATTTATAGATATTTAATTACCCTATGAGTAGATTAATTTTTAAAATGCATATTTTCAGAAAAAATGTTGTGAAGTCAGTGAAAAAAACTAAATATTTTTACAATAATATTGTATTTTCAAGTATGTATAGTACAACAAACTATCTTATACTTTAGAAAATGCGTATGTATCTAGTGTTTGTGCGTCAAAAGCAAACAATATAACTTGATAAAAATAATTTTCTAATAAATTTTTAACTACCTAATAAATTAACTGATTGGTCATAAGAAGAAAAGAGAATATTTTACATTATGCAAACACAATTTGTAATAATGTTTTTTTAGGGTTGTGTTGCCTGTATACTTTTGGAGAATTTAGAGAAGTGAGATTGGGTTAGTATGCTCCATTAACCCTACAGCCGGCAATAACATTTTTCTAGACCGGCAGAGAATTTCTAGTTACCGAACCGTAAAGAAATCATTAAACTTTGCTATAAATCACAAACCTTGTCACATAACATCAAAATAACAAGAAAACTTAGGAAAATAGAATAAATACATTACTGAAATTTTAATCTGACCGTAAGGGATGCTAAAACTATTTGAAAATAATTTTTAGACGAATATTTTTCAAAAGTTTCAGATGACACTACTGTTTAAAATTTTTTTATGCTTTACTTTCAAAATTCATTATATACGAATAGAATCGTTACTTTTAATGTTTATTTCAAAATAAAACCAAAAAAACCAATCTATGTTAAAAACTGAAGAAAATATGTACAAAAACACATTTTGTAAACCAAGAAATAACCAAATTCAGCTTTAGGACCACGTGGTTTCAACACAGAAACACAAGCAGAATATGCAATGAAAACTATTGTATTATACGTAATAATTTACTTTGTACGTTACTAAACTATTGTACAAAACAGCAACACTGTCTCCCAAAAAATATAAAACTAAAACGACAACGTTGCAATGCTATGAAGCAAATCCGATTTTGCGACACGAGCGGTTCAAGAAGCGGTAATATCGTCTCAAAATCGACGATTGCCGGCTCTAGGGTTAAGAGGAGCCTGAGGTGAGGATATCAATTTCTAATAAAAGATTCCAATAACTATAACTTTTGTGAACAAGAGAGCAACATAATGGGACTTGCAATACATGAAAATTTCAACTTTTGTGTCTATTATTAGCGCAATAATCAAAAATATAAATTTATGCCAAAAGTAAAAATGTATCTACTCCAGGTATCAATTAAAATTTTGAAAATATCCTATAGGCCACTCATTTAGCAATAAATGTAGCATGGTGTGAAAATTAAAATAATATATAAACAACTAAAAATAATTATCCAAGATTTCCCATTTATCATTATAACTTAGCAGAAAATTTATTTTATAGAAAAGCTTTTCTTTTAAAGTAAATTCCATACCAAGTTTTGATAAACAAATTCTGAAGAACCTTCAGGAAAAATTCGCACAGATTAGACTTTCTTTTAAAGTAAATCCATTTTAAAGTACTAGAAAACTTGAATATACAAAAATCAAAAATAACAAAACAAAGTCAATTATGCAGATTCAATGATGTTTACTTCTAATATGATAAAACTCATTGCTTCATTGTACACAAATTTTCACCAGTTTATTTTGGCCGTATGGACATAGATGATTTTTCATTTTAAAAGTAATGTAAGAACTCATTTAAAATATACAAAAGAAATTTGTACTTATTTACATAATATAGAATTAAAATAAATTATAATTATTTTTTTTACAGAAAAATAACAGTCAACTTACCGTTAGTTCAACAGATTCAATAAGTAAAAACCCTTTTCCATTTGATGGATTTGGTAGTGATTTACAAACAGTTGTTCTTCCAGTTCCTCAAAATAATAATACAAATAACAATAATAATCAACAACAACAGTCTAAAGGATTTTTCACAATGACACCTCAAGAAATTGCACAATGGATAGACAGACGCAGCAGAATTGCATTTCCTTTAAGTTTCCTCATTTTCAACTTGTTTTATTGGACATTTGTCTGGTTTTAAGTATTTATTGATTTTTAAGTTATTTAATATTGTTTTGTAATTAAGCACTGAATATGTACATAATTTAATAACTTCTAGTTTTTGTAAATAAAACAATAAATTATACATACTTTTTTTAATAAAATTGTTTTAATTTTATCTGCCGACCGCATTGGCGCGGTTGGTAACGTGCTCGCCTCTCATCATGCGGTCCTGGTTCGAATCCCACTCATGCACAGCATATTTTCATACATTACAAAAAATCATTTCATCCTTCATTGTACGATAGTTACACCCCAACGTCATCGCTAATGACCGTTGTAGTTGATGCGACGTTAAATAAATGAATTTAAAAAAATTTTATATAATATGTTTTTTCAAAAAAAGACAAACCTATAAATTTAAAACTAAATTGAAATATATATTTCTAACCACCAGAATACGGTAATATAAAACACTTACCAATGTATATAGCGCTTTCGTGTATCTTATACACATCTTCAGTAGGTAACTTAAAATTTTTTTTACGTCAAAATTTAAAACTTTCTACTTCCTTATCTACCATGGTAGGAGTAGGAAGTTTTAAATTTTGACGTAAAAAAAAATTTTAATTTACTGAAGATGTGTACAAGATACACAAAAGCGCTATAAACATTGGTAAGTGTTTTATGTTACCGTATTCTGGTGGTTAGAAATATATATTTCAATTTTAAATAATACAGCTGTTAAAAATCCTACATAGGATGTTTGATAAATTAAAACTAAATATCATTCATTTATTCACTGATCACGGAACCACCTCCATAAACCACCTAGGGAGCTAACATTTTGCACCCAAAGTTTAATCTTTGGCTTTAAATAATCTAATAAATCAATATAGCCTAAATCTTTATTTTTCACATTTATTAAAAAAATTTAAACGTAAAAAATTCAGAAGTATAGTTACTCAAGTCATGAGTTTGACTCTCGTTTTAACAAGGGGTAAAGGGGGAAAGCATCAGTGTGCATGCTTGACTGCTTTGATATCAGTTCACCACCACAACAACGTAAACTATACTTAGAGAACATACAGTATATCGTTAACCTTTTGTAGGTTAACTGTACGAATATAACTGTTTGTTGCCATGACAGGAAATGTTGGTTTCTCGAAAACACGGTCGAACTGTTCACAGTGCTGAACAAAATATAATGCAATGTAATAAAATGCTGTGAAGTTAAAGCTAAACAAAAATACCTTTCCTTGTCTCTTAACAAAAGCTGTGAGCGAGCAGCTAGATACTGTGATGTTTCTCGTTCCACAATTTGAAATATAAAGAAGGATTTAAAGACAATGAAGAAGATAATTCTTCATCAGTAGTTTTTTTGACACCTGGTAAAAAAAGGAAATGGTTGTATCAATAAGTTATGCTGACATGTGAAACACTATTATCAGTTTTGAAAGAAAGGCTAAATTTTAGTTGGAAACTACATATGTTAAGAAAATTTTTAAAGGAAGTGGGAATTAAGTGAAAAAAGTGTCAGTCACAATGAAGTATATTATTGAAAGGCAACACGTCGTGCAATTGCACAGTAGTAAATTATACTATCTTACTATTGAGGTTGGCAGCACTGTCAGATTTCTCTTTCCTTCCTCACAGCCCATCCATATGCAAAAAGCATTCTCATGATTCATTATTTGTAGGAATGAAAACGAAAAGGTAAGCTAGTCATACTGTAGCTAACAGAGGAACTGATTTAACTAATGTGAAATATGTTAGAAACTTACATGAGTGGAGGGGAGTAGGCAGGTCAATGGAAACTATAGGAAAACCTTGGAAAAATGTCATAGGACCTGCTCTGCATGTACTATATGAATTTTTTAAATCAGACATAAATTGTTTTATCTGTTTGTTTTCACCTTACACTGAGATATCATGTGGTCCACTAATAAATGTTTTTAAATATTGGCATCTGAAGAGGTATTATTGAGCTTCCCAAGATCTACACTTCCACACATAATCAGCAGTTCTTAAGTAATCGGTCTTAATATTAGTTTTCCTGTAGATTCTTGGGAAGAGAACATGAAAGTGCTACAGTTAAGTATGTAGCTCAAGTCTTATCGTCAAAATGCAGCTTAAAAATCTCAAACAGCTACATGAATTTATTCAAGGGATCATTTGAGTGGCTCAGTGAGTTAATGTTCAGAATCGATGTAAAAAATTATGAGAGAAAAGTTTTTAAACCCTATTGTGTGTATGTTGCAATCTGTTTAATTAAAGAGCGATAAGCAACACTTGACTCAATGAGATGAGAATGATGTGTATGACATGTAAATGAGGTGTAGTCTTGTACAGACTCAGGCCAACCATTCCAGAGAGGATATGCTTGACTGAACCCCAGCCATCAAAGTACACCTGTAACCACTGTCTAGTATTCAATTTCGTATAAAAGTAACTGATTACCCTTTCTAAGGTTTGAACCAGGAACCTTTGTCTCCGAAAATCGGCTGTTAAAAGAGGGAAAATAACCATGACCTCCATGGCTCAGCGGTTAGCATTCTACGCTGTAGAGCAGAGGTCCGGCTGGAAAATTATTACATTCAAACTCACCACTCCTTTACCAAAAGTAAGTCATTAATGACCAATATTTCGATATAAAGTTTAATAAAACTAAAAAAATAAAAATCATGTATTGTAATAAAATTCATTACCAGAGTATCTTGACCTCAAAACGCGGCGCAAAAATAATTTCTGATAATTTATTTTTTTTATTTATTCAACGTCGCATGAACTGCAACGGCCATTAGCGACGACTTTGGAGTGTAACTGTGAGGATAAAATGATTTTTTGTAAAGTATGAAAATATGCCGTGCCTGAGAGGGATAGATTTATTAATCTTTCTAAAAGATTTATTAAATAGAAACCGCCACTTTTCAAAATTATTTCAAGTACTTACAGTGCTGCCAACGACAATTGTCAATTGATAATTTGCTCACAAATTACACTTATCGTTTGTTGAAATAAACAAACATCATGTTTGTAATAATACATACATATTAATACATATTTGTTTCCTTATATGTTTATCACGTATAAAAACAGAATAGAAAAATCATATTGTTACAGTTAAAAATATGAAGTTCCTAAATGATGACCTTCGATTGTAGAATGAATTTGGATGTAATTACAGCTGATGGAACAAGAAAGCAAGTAGACCGTTGATTTATGTACTGAATACACATAACCTGTGAATCCCATTGATTACGTAGTTTGTGATTCCCACTGAAGGTGACTGATATAAATGGAATGGATTCAAGCTACTTACGAGAGTTTCGGTGAGTGGAAAGACCAGCGATGTTTTAATCTCCGTAGTGTGCGGGTATCGCTAGTACGTACTTTTTGTATTGTAGTGTGTACTGTATTTAACTGTATGCTATAGAATGGATTGGCGTACGTTTTGTTTACATTTGAAGAGGATTATTCAATAGTTTGTGTACAGTTATTGGCTAGGGGGGTTTGGTTTGTTGGTAAATAATCCATTTACTTGAAGTAGCAGTAAGCCTTCAGTGGTGGTAGTTGTAAGTTATATTGCTGTTTCTGTAGTTGCGGTTTATTTTATTTTTACTATTTATGTAAATGTCACTGTTTTCCTGTCTTTTTTTGTTAATATACATATTATTTTAATTACACATAACTACTACTACTACTTCTAATACGTACTTACTACTAGCTTCTAATATTTACACTTTTGTAAATTGTAGGCTATTCCTAACATTCGGTTCTATGTTTTGAGTGTTTTTTAATTTTAATAAAATATTTAGAAAGAAATTCTTGTTCACTTTAAAAAGTCTCATCGATCAAGTAATTTTTTATATTTTTTTTCTATAATTGCAAATTACCACATCTCAAAATATTATGGTAATTTATTGATGTATTTTCGGTTTTCTTCCCGCAGAAGTAGGTTTTTGTTCAAACAATTTAGTTTTGTGGTTAGCCACATAATAATTGTTCCTGTTTCTTGTGTTATGATAGTGGACATTGAGACTTGCATAAAAGTATTTTGTCTAATATACTGTAACAACTTATTACAATTATTGGTAATTATGGGTCAAACTAATAATCGATGTACAAACCACTGTGGCGGGATGTGATGATTTCTAGGTTATTGGTTATGGTTAGCCAGTTTGAAATTTTGTAAATCATAAATAAATATATTTATTAATGAATAATAAGTGTGTCACCAGATGGCGACCTTAAGTGGCTAACCTTATCTGTTTGGTGGCCCTGAAAAGGGCCGTTTATGTGTGTGTCCACCGGGATGGACAGAGGTGTTTGATGGCTTTGAAAAGGGCCGGTGTAAACCTTAATGAATTGGTCCTGAGAAGGACCGTTGTGCCCGGTCTCGAAGGAGACCGGTGTAGGCAGCGCGTGGCTGTGACGAGAGCCGTAGCTCAGGTTGATGGCCCTGAGAAGGGCCGGTTAAAACCTTATTAAATTGGTCCTGAGAAGGACCGTTGTGCCCGGTCTCGAAGGAGACCGGCGTAAGCAGCGCGTGGCTGCGACTGCTGCTGCAAGTCCCAGAGCATCTTCCTTCTTTATCTCGTGGATGTAGTCGGTCGATCTTCGTCAGAGATGTAGAGTGTAATCACAAGCGGCTTAGTGCACTGCGCTTGTATAGCTACTGAGAGCGCTGTGGTAGGGGGCGGTGAGTCACTCGGCCTTAGCAACAAAGCCCTCTATTGGAAGGAAGCCGAAAGGTTTGTCGAGCGCCGCTAAAGGGTTTGTCGCTTCGTTGCTAAAGGGCCCACCGCACCGACAAAGGCCGGAAGAAGTATTCAAGGCCGGCAACACAGTAAATGATTAATTAGAAGGGGTGGCGGTGACAAGTGAAATTTGTAAATATAGTGGTTATTTATAATTGGTTGTGAGCATTTATATGGTAAATGAATGGAAATATATCAGCAAAATTGAAATTTATACAAGAATGTGAAGTTATATTGGTAGATATAAAAAAGGGCTTATAACTAATTCCACCACAGTTTGCGCATAAAAATAAGTTCATATTCAGCACACAAAAAAGTATCGATTTCAAACAAAATTGTTGCAATCGGTTAGGAGCCCTATAACTCCAGAATTAGTACCCAATTAATATTTATTTACAAAAATAATAATTACAAAAATGTTTAACTTAGCCTACTAAAAATACAATTACATAAATTAAATCAATAAGAAAATTTAATAAAACTAACTTGACTAACAATAGATTATTGTTGTTAAGTACCAAAACAGACACGTGATACCACCTGCATGAACAATCACTAAAAACATAGTTCAGAAGCGATCCCATAATGACCCTATTTGAACGGGCCATCACTGTTCATTCACTATTTAGGTGTTGACTGCCTCACTACAAAGGCGCTAACTGTTTTTATATCTGTGATCAGATCTGGACACTTAGATCTCTTTCTCAATTTTAATGGAACATCGTAAAAGGGATCAAAATAAATAAAAAAATTCTACTGTGTTCAGTTTCCTTTTCAAAATATCTCATACATCGCAATTCACTATCCTTGTTAAACACACTCCACCCTATACAACACAAAACTCTTACATTGAACAACCTCTTACGTTAACCATTTCCAGACTAACATGAACTATGTTACAATACATTATCATTAAAAAAAAAATCTAATGTAAAACACTCACAAAACTTTCTCTTGCCAATGCAAATAATGAACAATATAACCTAATATTAGTAATAAAATATTAAAATAAATAAAAAACTAACCTCAAAAAACATACCTTATTTTAATCATGAGTGAATGATGCAAAATGAAAATCAACCTCAGTTTGGCTTAAAAATACGGAAAATGACTTTTTCACACTAAACGAGGCTCTGTGGAGAAAAATGCTTTAAATAAAAGTTGTAGATGTTTTAATTTCCTATAAATTTGATTTTATACTTTTTTCGTAAAATGCATACTGAGGCTGAAATCTTAAAAATTCGATTTTTTTTGTACACATGTTCATGAAAAAACCAACAGAAAATCGCTATTTACTGCTAAACTAAGCGTTACACAAAGAAATGTTTGAAATAAAAGTTGTGGGTTTTTAAATTCTCTACAACTTTTAATATGTTCACTTTTGCACTAAACTGAATATTAAGGCAGCAATCTTTAAAAAAAAACAGTTTTTTTATGTGAAAACAGCCTCCCCTATAGGGTAAGTTGAAGCTAAACAAAAATACCTTTTCGTGCCTCTTAACAAAAGCCGTGAGCGAGTGGCTTTCTACTGTGATGTTTCTCTTTCCACAATTCGAAATATATAGAAGGAAGTTAAAGACAGTGATGAAGATAATTCTTCATCAACTGTTTTTTTGACACCTGGTGATAAAAGGAAATGGTTATATCAATAAGTGAGGCCGACATGTGAAACGTTATTACGGTTTTGAAAAAAAGGCTAAATTTCAGTTCGTAAGTATATTAGTTGAAAGGCAACATGTGGTTAACTATCCCTTCCACAACCCCCTATGTACTCATCGTACTCCTTTTACGCTCTTCGCTGTGTTACAAGAAGTACACTGTCTTATGTGTTAGGTTAATAAAAGTAGTTTATTCACTGTACTTTATCTTTTACTGTATTTTTGCTGTTATTTATTGTATTTATTTACTGCAGTTCTCTGTACTTTTTGTACAATGTCATGAATTTAGTCTTTTCAATACTTTTCAACACTAAACGCCAACTGATCAACCAACAGTCGTACTTGTAGGCTATAATCTATTGTTTGGTTCTCTATTATAATATTTTTGACTATTTATAATTCTACAGATTTATAAACTCATTATTGCGTGAGGCTATAAACATACATAATAAAGAAATTGTAGCATTATAGCAACACTGAAGGCAATAAATTATTGATGTAGACAAAACTTTTCATGTCTTGGCAACTCAAAAATAATAAACAGGTTTTTGTATTTAATTTTCATTTTAATATACAGTCATAACAAACTTATTACATCACATTATAACAATGTTTATACCAAACTCTGCTTTTTTTGTAATTTTGAATCCATGCAGTTGAATAATTTATTTAAAAAAGTTATATCATCTACATTAATCGTAGGGTGTGAAACCAAATGTAATTTACATATTGTTTTAATTTTTGTACAAAATATCAACTTTACGGGAAATAAAACATACATGCAGTAGTCCCGTACAATCAGAACTAAAGCTAATTTTTAAACACAAAAATAGAATAGTTTGAGATTTTTCTTTTTTTTAATTTGAATTTTTTTTGAACTTATACATTGCAAATATAAACTTATCACTTGATGTGTGTTAGATAAATTATAGGCGAAGTAAATTTTTTGAGTGTAAAGGGTGAAGTAAACTTTAAAGTAAGGTATAATTTTCAAGTCAATAGGAGCAGTAAGAGAGGAGAAATTTTTCGACTGGTGGGAGAGGCAAGGTGAGGAAGTGGAGAAGTACACAGAAAACTCCCACCCGCTTAAATTTACCATGCTTATTATTGTGGATAATGAACATCCGTACATTTATAAGCTACCACACATTAATTATTTCCTGAGTTGAGTAAACACTGATAAAGATAAGTGTGTTTTTATACACATTGTGTAAAAAAACAATCAAATAGAGTGTCTGAAATGTGATTCTCACTAACAGATTACATTAAGCCTATATAGATAATTATATTATTGTGATAGTTATAGTAATTTATTATAATAATCTACTTTTTTTAAGTATTTTCAATAATTTGTATTTATTTCTGGTGTTTTCAGAGAACTTAAACAAGTTAAAAAACAAGACGTGCCGAACTTTTAATAGAATTATGGGCGATTGTGATAGCAGTTCTACTGCTAGTGACTGTGATGCTATATCAGGTGATTCAAGTGAGAATGATAATCTTGATGATGATCGATTAATTAATAATTCAAATATTAATGAATCCACTGCAAACATTTCCTGTCGATTTAAAGATGTTGCCAGGCATCAAAATAGTAAAAAGTCAGATGGTAAAGGAATTAAAAGAAATAACGCAGCATCACCGCGTGATAATTTCAATTCTTATTATTGTGATACTTTAACTATTGATATCGTTGAAAAACTAGAAGATGATTTAGAGTTTTATGAAAAAGTGTCTATTGTATTTTTAGCTTTTGAAGACAGTCAGTTAGAATATGCTTTACAGTGTCTTACTATCGCGTGTAAGGATAACAGACCAACTAATAAATTGATTACAGATTGGTGCCGGACCGATCCAAAATATTGGAGAGAAAAGTTATTGCAAGCTTTCGTTATAATTAACAATTTTTATGTATTGCGAAAACTTGGTTTTAAAGATAACAATGCCAAACATTTATTTTCACCGAGTAATCGTAATAGGAACTATGTTTCACCAGTGCGTAAATCAATTTATAATTTCTGTGAATCACTATCGGTTAATGACTCCGTTTGCATTATTAATAAAGTTAATAATGACTTAAAAGTTAAAGGGCTTATAAATGGTGTAAGTGATATACTTGTGTCCGATCCAAGATATATGGAACTATCATTTTTATTCTGGTTGTCAAAAAAATATATATTTTTCTACGTAAAAAATGTGAACTTAGATAATATTATTCAGTGTTTGAGTGAAATTAAAGAATCGAGTATTAGTAGGAATGTAAGAATGCAGTTTGAGTTAATTCAAAAGAAATTTGATGAACAGCAAAAAAAGAAATTTGCCAAACGTAACAGAAATAGCTCTCGTTATTCTTCTGCTATAAATGATAATTCAAAAAAATTATCAGAGATTAAAATTGAAAATAATTTAAAGCAAGTTCTACCTAACCAGAATGAAAGAAAAAATCGTTCTAAAACAAAAAGAAAATTGGCCTTCATTAATAACATGTTGGTTAAACCACAAGAGAGTGGGACGGATGCAAACTCTAGGAGTAGTGCCTCTTCATCGGCCATTAATTCTAAGTATCGCATTTCCGACTATTACGGAATTATTAATCCAACTGAAATAGGCTTGTGTATCATTATAAATCAGAAAAATTTCAAGTTTAGGGATACAAGATCAGAATATCTGGTAAGTACTTTTTAAAATATTTTTTGTTGTATAGTAGCTACTGTTTATTATGACCACATTGGTACTCAATATTTTTGATCATACTTAACAGCAATCATGATATCCAAAAACCATGTCAGAATAATCTTACCAGTAAACTAAAATGTAATTACAATTAAGGGTTGGATAGTAAGTCATAAGCCCCTTTCACATTGGCGTAGTGTCGCTCGAGCGATGGTAAAATGTATCTTGTAATGTAATCTAATGGTGCATTTCAGATTGCCGAAGCTATGTGACTATTTCACACTGCCATAAAGTCGCTCGAGCGACGGCAAAACTTATCTTGTAATGTAATCTAATATGGTGCATTTCAGATTGCCGAAGCTATGTGACTATTTCACACTTCCATAAAGTCGCTCGAGCAACGGCAAAACTTATCTTGTAATGTAATCTTATGGTGCATATCAGACTGCCATCACGTCGCTCGAGCTACGTAATACATGTTTCCCTGGCTACGTCTGCATTCGTAGCATTGCAAACATAGCTTGGCTTGCGCATGCACACTGCGGCTGTCAAAAGCTGTTCTGGTTTCCGTCTGCTGCAACAAAAGTCTCTCGCTGCAAATGCTCCAGGTGTCAGAATTAATAAACCAAGTAAGACAGCATCCCATGTTGTGGGACTGTTCAAGATTAGAATATAATCGCTAACATACGTGACTTAGCTTGGGAAGAAGTTGCCAACATTTAAAAGAAACCAAGCAGAATAAATCTGTTTCATTTAGTATGCAAGCCATGTAAATGCCCAGTGTGCATGATATTTGATAAATAGGAATTTGCCCAGGAGTTTCAAATATCAAGGGGAGTTTGCAAGTATCAAAAATATGGGCAAAGGTAGACTTGTAAAAATAGAATGTCAAAGCCACACGTTGTAACGACAAAGTGTAAAAAAGACAATCGCTTTTTTACACTAGCAACTAAAAATCTAGTTGCAAATGAAAATCACTGAAATGAGGAACTAAAGACAAACTTTTAATAAAACAAAAGATGATCTAATGAATTTAAATGTTATAAAATCAATCCATTCGGTCCGTACATCGAGTATTAATAATCGATACAAGCAATATTTTCTGAAAACATCACTCGAGCGACGCTACTCCCATGTAAAATGGCCTTTAGTGATAGTAAGCCTACCTTTCTGTACGGAACATTCACTATTATTTTTTTATATTTTAATTTATTTTTTATTTATTTACAGTATTTACAGGTGTTTCATATTTTTAAGTAAAATAACTGAATTCTCACACATTTTTAAATAGTTTATATTTTTCATTATTTACATTGGCAAAAGAAAGTCGTGAGTGTTTAACACCAGACCTTGATAGTGTCTATTTTTTCCTGTTTAGGGGTTGGAAGGTGAGTAGGCTGTTTTCTTGTCAAAAGAAATGTAGTAAGCCTTTTATCTTACTATACGTGGGTTTTTATACTGAAATTAGAAATAATTTATTTACAGTTTTATATTATTATTTGTTAGAATGTTTGTATATTGAACAAAAACTGAGCGTTATTAAACAGAATTCAATGCATGTTAAGACGATATATCTACTTAGTTTTTTCGTAATTACTTTAAGTACTAAACAAAAAATTGTGTATTAAGCAGGAACTCTATTAACCATGAGCTTATGAGACAGATTTTATTGTATATTAAACTCCATTTGTTTTATTTCATTTTTTTTAGTGATGATGCCTACATAAGCCTTGGCTTGTGCGTAGGTAATGAAATGATATACAGATGAAAAAATTGTCAGACCTGACCTTGCGTAGAAGCCACTTGCACTGACCATTACAGCATTGTTTAATATCTATAATTTTTTGTTCAGAAGATGAGATTAGGATTTAATAAAACTATTTGACATGTAGTTTTGATTGTATGAGTGCGTCATTTCCTTCCTTTGTTGTGGTTTAATTTATCGATATAATCATTGGCTTGTAATTTTAATCAGCAATTGGGTATTGTGTGTGCGTACAGATATCTGTGGCTTTGCAGTACTCTAGAGCTACATCTCACTCTCCTTGTTACATTAGATAAAAAGATAAATGTTGTGGCAGACCACAATGTTATTCTTGCAGTTTTTGTCCAGAACTTCTTGTTACTTTTGTTTCGACCAGTTATGGTGCTGTATCCGCTACAATAGTGAACGCATTACAAATTTAGATTTTCAATAATTAATTGTAGTAATTTTCTGTAATCATTAGTATTGAGTATTCTGTTATAAAACAAACCCAAAAAATGTATTAAAAAAATAATTACATTGTGATATTTCAGCAAAATGAATTCATACTTAAAAACAAGCAGGCTACAATGTTAAAACATTTAAACTTACAATGTAAAATAATACAACAACTAAAAAAATGTAGAAAAATTCTGGTGTGAAACACACATGACTTTTTCTTGCCAATGTAAATAATGAACATCATAACCTATGTTTGATCATGAGTAAACAATGTAAAATGGAAAACATAACCGAATTTTAATCATGAGTGAATGATGCACAGTGAAAAATCAACCTCTGTACAACTTCAAAATTTGGAAAAAATCGATATGAAAACAATATTTTTCTTCCCTTTTTATTCATATTGGGCAAGAGAGAGTAAAAACCACTTGTCGAGGAGTGGGCAAATAACTGTAACTTCAGGGACTTCTCAAATTATATCAGTACAGCTACATTCAGAGAAAATTAGCACAACTACCTCAGCAACATAAACCGGTCAAAAAAACCTAATTAAAATTTTTAAAAAACCTAAATAGTGGGCTAATTTATTTTTTAGAAGAACTTGGTTCAAAAACAAATTAGCTGGTTTCAGTAAACCTATTATTTTGATTGTATTGGGTAGGGTCTGCGTGCAAATCTATGCTACTTTAATAACCACAGCCTATTCTAAACACTAATTCCTTCTATATAATTTTGCCAAAACAACGTATTATTAAAATACAAACAACTTTTAAAAATAAAAAAATCTGGTGTGAAACACTCACATGATTTTATCTTGCCAATAAAAATAATGAACAATATAACCTAACATTATAAATAAACAAAAAAAGTAACTTCATTTTAATCATGAGTGTATGATACAAAATTATAATCAAAGCTTAATAATGTTGAATATCACTTTCACACCAAACTCTGTAGAGAAAAATGTTCAAAATAAAAGTTGTAGATCTTTTAATTTCTTATAAATTTTATTATACACACTTTAATCATAAAATGCTAAGGCCGAATTCTTAAAAAATTCATTTTTTTACAGATTTTCATGAAAAAAAACCGGAAAATATCTAATTACTGCTGAACTAAGTATACAAAGAAATGTTTCAAATAAAAGTTGTAGGTTTGTAAATTTTCTACAACTTTGCTTGTATTCATTTTTGCCCTAATATGTAAATTAAGGCTGCAAATTTAAAAACACCTTTTTTCTACGAAAGCTCTGCCTCCCCAAGAATTTCAGCAGACATGGTGCCTATCCTGTCTTGTAGATCATAAAAAATGTAGTAAATAAGGCAATTTTTAATCGTAGGAGGCGAAGGACGGCTCGAAGGTTTTTTATTTACTATTTGGTGTAGAGAAGAGACAAAAGAACTGTCACTGTGAACGAGTTACGGTGACCACAGTTATTCAGATAGGCGAGTAACCGTTCCCCAGTCACTGTTACATAGATCGCTTACTCTTCTGTCACTGGAAGACAGGACGGCACGGCGAATGTTGACCGTACTATTCTACAATATAGCACAGCCTCTCGTTCCCCAGAAAGAAAGTTTGTTACAAAGATCGCTACTCATTCTCTGTTCACTGTTTAAGGCAGGACGACACGGCGACCGTAATTCTACTGACAGAAGTGTAACAAACCTCTCGTTCCTTCAATCACTTTTACAAAAATCAGTTACTCATTCGCTGTTCACTGTCACTTTTAAGAGAGAACGAATTCTTTACCTTAGAAACTAGTGAACAAATTCACTCACTCATTCACTGTTCACAGTTTATAGACAAAACAACAGAATATGCTTACTCTTCTTCAAGCGCCATATAATAGCTACGTAAGATATGTTGGTCTGTTCACTAGGCTTAGTGCTTTCCTTGTCGCCTCTCCTTTGCACGTCCATTCTTTTTTACTTCAATTTTTACGCACTCTTCTCTTTCTCTCTCAGTCTCTTCCCCTTGTTATGTTTTTCATCTCTGTAGACTAAACAAAACGAGGGTAGTTCCTTTACATCTCTGATCGCGGTAACACAATTACATTACAGTATTATTTTTATTGTACGTCGCGTTCTACCTAGCTATTTTATTTATAATGTGCGTTGTTATTTTTCAGTTGTAAATATTGTTTCTTGTACTTCCTCTTTTTTATACAAAATTTTATTTTTATTACTAATTTAGGATACCTTGTGTTAATCAGTTTTAGGCTAAATTTTTATTTTAGTTATAAATGTAGCCCATTTTTTTTAATTTATCAAAACTTCAGTTATCATGAAATAACAACTGAAAACATTACTATTATTTCATGATAACAGCTGAAAAATGTACTAAGAAAATACACACTGATTGATAAATCACTAGTAACTATTAAAAGTAACGGTGAATGCAAAATCACTGTCACCGTAATCACGGTGACTGGTTGAAACAGTGAATGCTCTTCACTAATTTGGTGATCTCATAAAGATTATGTAAGATTATATACTTTTGTAGAAATTTGCCTGAACTTTAAACAAAATTGTTTTTTTTTCTAAATTACCGCTTTAATTTGTATAATGGGATAAAAGTATATGTAATAGAAATAACAGGAAATCAAAGATGTTGCAGTTGTTAAGTAATTAAATTGTTTTCATGTGCTTCAGAGATCGGTGTATGTTTTAAATGAATTATGCAAAAAATATAATTTCAATCTTTCCGTAAAAAAGTCAAAGATAATGTCATTTACTGGTAAATATCCTACCAGGTCTAAAATTGTGGTAGATGATATAGTGCTCGAACAAGTAGAACAATGCAATTATTTAGGTTGTGACAACGGGTTTGATCAAGATTTGGACATTGATAAGAAATTTGGCAAATTCCAAGCAGTGTGCGGCAATATTAGCAGAACCCTAGGCAGGAAAACAAGAAAAGAAACCCAGATAAAGTTTTACAAGGTGATGACTGCCCCAGTCCTACTCTATGGAAGTCAGTCGTGGATTAGTACCATACCACAAGAGAGTAGAGTACAGGCGGCAGAGATTCAATTCCAGCGAAGAACAAAGGGTTGTAGTCGTAGGGACGAACTCAGAAATGAGGGCGTAAGAACGGAACTGGATGTTTACAACGTAAATGGGAAGATTCCAGAATATCGTAATCGATTGAGGAAGCACATAGAGAGAATGCCTGAGGAAAGGATCCTCCTCAGTGTTTTGCAATACAGATCGGTGAGGTGGAGAGATGTTGAGAGGCCACAAAAAAGATGGCAATAATTCTGTAGTTTGTCACTGTTGTGAGTAAGAACAGGCGGAAACCTAATCCTTGATTGTGAGAAGAAGAAGAAGAAGATTGTTTTCATATAACTTTTACTTTACCAGTTGTTAAGTAATTAAATTTTCTACTGCATAAAAATTTTTCTATTCCTTTTTCAGTTAACATTGTAACTTTAAAAAATTTTTAAATTGTAGCCTGCTCGTTTTTAAAATAAGAATTCATTTTTCTGAAATATCAACATAATTATGTTTTTTTATTTATTTTTTAGGTAAGTTTATCTCGTGAAATTTTACCAGATAGAGATGGAACTGAGATTGATGTAAATACAATAAATGATACATTTAAAAAACTATTATATAAAGTTATAAAATTCGATGATTTAAAACATTGTGAAATGTTAAACTGTATTACTACCACAGTGCAAGAAAATTTCATACCAAATGTGCATTCTTCGATATTTTTATTTGTATTGACTCATGGATTTGAAGGTACCTATTCAATTTTTTTTTCTATTTATTAACCTGGTGTGAATTAATAATTTAAAAAATCTACATGTCATTTACTATTTTTGAAGTTTCCTGTTCAGTCTGAACAAAAAAAAAGAGTAGGAATGACAAACAAGTGCATTCCTTTATTTACTTGATGTATAGTCTGGTTCAACAGATAATTTCATGCAGTTTATACAAACCGCAGAAATAAAGTTAAATTTACTGTTTGTGCCATGGTGGAAAGAATTTAAGGGTGTGCTGATGTGCTTGTTACTGTTATGTCTGCAGAAAATTGTTTTTCATTTCACCATACAGAACGCAATAATAAAGGGTTCGCTGTACTTCAATTTCGTAGTGAAACTGTAATTTTGCATACAACTGAAATTCACACTTGTACTTTCTTAATAGACTTAAATTTCAGTGCTTTGGAATTATTAATTAAATTGAGTTTGGTTTTGTATCAGGCTGTTTTATACATTTCTGTTAATTAAGACATTTAAGGGTGATAGGTGAAAATGAGGAATGATAAAATACCAGACCTAACCAGGAATCAAACCTAGGACCCTGGTGTAGAAGCCAGTTGTGCCAACCGTGGGTCAGCAAATGTAAATTTCTTAGTAATAAATTAATTGCTGTAAATTACCTGAAAGTATGTATTTTTAGCCGTAATACTTTTTTTTAATTTGTAGGTCATGTTTATGGTTGCAACAGTGTGCCGGTGTCAGTTAATGATATTAAAAAGAGGCTGATGCAATGTAAAAATGTTACTGGGAAACCTAAAGCTATCATAATTCAAGCTTGCCAAGGAAATGTTCCACAGGAAGGTAAAAAATTATTCATGTAAAAATCTCTTTCATGAGACGACGTGTGTCATGGCTGGTGGCAATTTTTAAAAAGGCTTACCTTTGACTTATGGCAAAAATTATTAGCATCTATGTATAAAATATATATATGCATATTAGGGCAAAAGTGTACAAATTGTATTTCAAAAATATTTATTTACAACTCATAGTACAGAGTCAATTTGTGATTTAGTGTATTTTGCTCATCAAAATCGGTAAAAAATTGGGATTTTTTAAAATTGTGGTCTTAGTATGCATTTTACACCAAAAGTATATGTAATTAAAGTTGTGGAAAGTAAAAAAATCTACAACTTTTATTTATAGCATTTTCTTTTACAGAGCCTAGTTTAGTGCCAATTAGTGATTTCCTGTGTTTTTAAGTCTAAAGAGGTTGATTTTTATCATGCGTCAGTCACTCATGAGTAAAATTGGGTTATGGTTTTCATTTTACATTGTTTACTAATTGATAATCACACCAGATTTTTTGCGGTGTAACATTCATTTCAACAGCAGCTTTTTTTAAGAATTTTACGTAAGAAAATGGATGACAGCACATATTTTGCAGTCTGTAGGATTCTCTGAGTCAGCAGCCATTTTTGTAGCAAGAAAACAGGCTTGTAACTTAACCACTGTTATACCAGACATGCATTTATGATTATTCAACTTTGCCAAGTGTACACAAGAAGTTGTTTTATTACCCCTACATAAGTCAGACCAGTACTCGAGGTTTTTTCTTAACAACTAATAGTTTAGGAATGACAGAATTGATTAAAAAAATTCAATAATTTACATTGAAATGTAATTATTTAAAATGTTACAGTCGTTGTACCAGATGGAGCAGTAAGTGGGAAAGTTCAGTCTGCTGGTTTACACGGTGAATGTGATTTGTTTGTTGGATTTGCTACAGTTCCTGGATATGTTGCATTCAGGCATAAAAAGAATGGTAACTATGATAATGTATTCATTTTTATAAATTATAATATAAATATCTCTTAATAATATTTTATTAATATTAATTCTCTTTATAACCCACCGGGTTGGTCTAGAGCAGAGGTCCCCAAACTGTGTGCCGCGAGGCCGGCTAAGTGTGCCGCGGAACTCAAGGAAAATAAATTAAATTTAAACGGTCCAACAAAATAATGCCTAGCCGATGACTATAAGTAAGTATGTATAAGTACGATATAAGTAGGCCTACGTTTATATCAATTATTTAAGTTTAATCAATGGCATAAAGTAATAGGTGTGCTGCGGCTATTGGCCGTTTTTTTTTTGTAGTGTGCTGCGAGAAAAAAAGTTTGGGAAACACTGGTCTAGAGATAAAGTCGTCGCCAAAATCAGCTGTTTAACAGCTGATTTTCAGAGACGAAGGTTTCGGGTTCAAATCCTAGTAAAGGTAGTTACTTTTATACGGATTTGAGTGCTAGACAGTGGTTACCGGTGTACTTTGGTGGTTGGGGTTCAATTAACCATACTCTCTCAGGAATGGTCGGCCTGAGTCTGTACAAGACTACACCTCATTTACACGTCATACATATCATCCTCATCTCATTGGGTCATGGGGTTGCTTATTGTTCTGAATTGAACAGATTGCAACGTACACATATTAGGGATTAAAAAAAAATTCTCTTTATAATATAAATTTTATAAAATTTATAAAAATAATTTTTTTTTTTTTTTCAGTTGCCTTTCTTTTCAGTTGCACTTTAGTTTTTTACTTTCTCTTGCCTGTATGAATATATCTAGGATGCTAGGTAAAAAGAGTACAAGTCAAATAATTAAAATTTTCAGGAGAAAAAAGACCTTTTTTGTTTATTCACTTAATTTTTTTTAATGATTAAGTTTTTTTTTAAACCACAAAAATGTTCAGTTTTCGTAAAGTTTTGATACAAAAATCTTTATTTTATTTTTTGTTTACGATTATTTTTGGCCCTGTAAAGTGACTAGATTTTTCTGGAATCATTTTTTGCAGCCAACACTCTTAGCATTCTTTAACTCTAGGCCATCCAGTGTTCAATCTCATCATATCGTTTTAAGGCTTCCAGTAGGCTCCGATTCCTTTGTGTATGTTGGTACAAACGTTAGAAGCCGACAACCTGTATGCGCAATGTTAAGCAATGGTGGATTCCCGACTGGAGATAGTTCTGTTTGATCTCTAAATATGTAAATTTTTAAACGTCCTCTTGAGTGTGTAGTGTTAAATAACATCATCCACAGAAACTGAAATGTTTACCTTACTGGCATTGAAGGATAAGTGTGTAACATTTGTTTGTGCTGACAATTAATTCTTCTAGGCCATATTGTACCGTACCACTGGGACTCCAATCAGTACCCACTTGTGGGTCGAATGATTTTTTTAAAGAAGTACAATAAATGTAAAGAATACCACCAAGTAATTTCCCGTGATCAAGCTGTATATTGGGTCAAAAAGAATATTTACCAATTTTTATTCCATGAGTTTTACTGTAGCTGTGAAATATATTGCACAAAATAAGGGGTTCCTGGAACTTTCATCTAATTAACTGCAAGTTTAATGACCAGTTTAAGTAATAAAATAAGACAAAGTTAAAAGTTACGTGATTTGTTGTTTCAAGGTACATGGTTTATTCAGACGTTATGCCAGTGTATTTATCAACATGCTGATTCAATGGATTTCGTTAAAATTTTTACAAGAGTTAATGATAAAATATCTCAAAAACGAGCGGCTGATGAAAGTGGTCATACTGTTGGACAAATTTCTGAGTACAGGTAATGTCTTACAATTTTCATTTCTGTAGTTATTAAATTCACTCCAGTTATAATGATAATTCAGATGGATAAAGAATGTGTGAGAAATTTCACTGCTGACATATGGTCACCAATAATCTCTCTCAGAATAGTAAAATGTACTGCTCAGAAAAATAAATGTTCGGCAAAAAAACAAAACATTTGGTTCTGTATCCACTGTAATTATATGTGGTTAATAGTGTATATCAATTCTTCATGCAAAGGACCTATTTTATTGTATTTTACAGGAAATCTAAAATTCTTGCTAAACCGAATGTTGGACAAAAATATTCCATAAATATCTTGTAAAATTTTTAATCGTCTTCCATTTTTATCAGAATATTGGTAAGCATAATATTATGCTTTCAATATGTCAGCTTGAGACCTTGATCAGTTTCTGAGATAATGTGCCATCATCAGTTTCTGAGATAATGTGCCACTCACAAGTTTCTCAGAAAGAGAGTGAAATAGGTGTCCTGAATTAGTAATATTTTCACTTGGTTTGCTGGAATTTTTAAAACGCTTTCTTTGAACTGACGCATAGCAGGAATACAGTTCTTGAATAACGTTTCTTCAAAAAATAGCTAAATTAAATCAACCTTTCCTCGGATTTAATAATCATCAGGAAGACAATGTAGCTTCATCGAGATTATCGGTGTGCTGTACATTACTATCAAGAGTACAACACACCATCACTCCCTCCTGTCCATTAAATAAAGGAGCTACTGTGTGCATTTCTGGAGTCTAGTTTACAGTTCTATGATGCTATGCGTCTGCTTATTGGAATGTATACAGAAAAATCTGGTGTGAAACATTGACTGATGTTCTCTTGCCAATGTGAATACACAAACACATACACACACACACACACACACACACACACACACTCAAATCAGTAAAAACTTGTCTTTTGGGTTCAATGGGCCTGAAAATGCGTATTTTTAGTGAAAACTCGATGAAAATCCACATAAAAAAATACTTGCCTTCCCGATATTTTATATAATAGGGCAAGAGAAAATAATAAATGATAAATATTTTTGTGACATCCTTTACCAACTTTTTTGAAAGAGATATTACAAAAATCATTGAGAAATAGTACATCAGTAAAGATATAAGTATTTTTGTGATTTCTGATTTGTTAATTTTTGTTTTCTAAAAAATATATTAACTTTTTTTTACAGGAGTTCACTAAGAACAGAATGGTATCTGGTTCCTCCTAAGAGTGACTTCTCTTAACCAATGAGTAAAATCAAAGTAATTAGCCTACTGTGACTGCAAAGTCTCTACTACTGTGATAAAAAATGAGTTTGTTCCAATAAGATTACTACTTATATGAAGCAAACATAAAATTAATTTAAGCCACTGTGCCATTTCTTCTACTCTGAGTAACTGTCATACAGATAAGTTCAATTCAAGTAAAATTTGGTTGACTTGTTCTACATATTTAACATCTGTACATTTAATTTTATGGTTTATGTAGTATAATTTTTTAGGTAATATATTTTATGTAACATATGCGTAATCTATTTTATTTAACCCTGCAACCGGCAGGCATCGATTTTTCGATGCGTGGATCGTTTTCTGTACCGGGAGCATCGATAAATCGTATCGATCAACAATGCATTAGTTTTGAAATTATGACGTAAAAACTGTATTGCATAACCGCGGCAAGTAATAAATATTTTTAATCAGAAAATTCAGCTTTATAAAATAAAAATATTTTTGTTTTTTAAAAGTGATTGTTGTTGATGTATTATTCAATGAAATTTATGTATAATTCTCATGGAAGTCAGTTGGTGTTACTTGTTGTCATCTGCTTTGCAAAGGTCGTTCGCATTTACTCGTGTTCGTTTGTTTATTAGTTATTATAAATATATTCATTTAGATTTGTGTACGATAATCATCAATTATGATTTTATTATTATTATTTATTGCGTAATTCGTTGTTTTGGTGATGTTTATGGAACTAAACTGATTTTGTAGTTACTCAACTCATGAGTGTTTGTGTTTTATAGGTTAAGTTTTATTTATTATTATTTCATCATGAATTTCAATGTAAATAAAGAAATAGGCGATTTAGTAAATAGTGTGCTTGATGAAAGGGTTACCGATGAAAGCCCTAATATCAGCTTTTGTATAGTGTTTCTTTTATTTGCTTTTGAACTGTATATCATTTATGCGTTGACATGAAAATATTTAGTTATGTAGTATTCTTATATTATTGGCTATAGAAAAAAATTTTCAGTGCATCAACACAATATTTATATCATATTCTGCAGAACAAAAAAACTCTACAAAGTGGCTATAATGGAATTCTTGTAAAAAATTATTATTTGTTTCAATTTTAGGGGGTAAGAGAGGTTAATTATAACCATATTCATATATGTAGTGAATGGGGGGGGAGTAAAAGGGGGACCCCTAAATATTTAATTTTTTGTAATAGTACATAAATATTTGAGATTTTTTGAGCATTTTGATGTATTATATGTGTTACCAAGATTATAAAATGATTGTAAAATAAATAATTTAATAACACCTTAAATTTGGCACCGTTTCTGCTGCCGGTTATGATAAAATAGGCCACCGGTCGTTGGGTTAAGCAACCCTTGTAAGACCAATCATTCCGTGCACCTCACAGAATTTTTAATTCTGGTTGGGGTTTACGTGTGATACTCTAGGGTCCTACTTTTATAGAAAAAAATACATTTATTGTTGAATGAAGTTATGTAAAAGAGTAATGCAACGGCAAATCGCTTAAACTACTGTCCTCAATATTCTAATGTGAAGCCTTATCTGTAACAATTATTATAAATTCACATGGTCAACATGAGATGGAACAATTTTGTTGCATTTTTTTATAGTTCAAACACTATAAATAAATAAATAAACATCATCGTCCCGTAAAATAATATACCTTATATATGACTAGTCAAAAATGTTCAGGTTAGGAAGGTTAAACAAATGAGTTTTTTGACTCAAATTTTTATGTTTAATGCCAATTTTTCTTGAAACTACTTAAATTACAGTTTTGGGGCCCTTTTTTTTTAATTACTCAGTTCAAAAACCATCGAATTTACCCTTTAAATTGGGTTCCTGGAATTTCAGTATTGCATAACTTTATTATTGTAGAAGAAATCAGGGCAAAATCTTCCTAGCTGTAACGCGAAAATAAAGCATTTCTGGACCTATGTTCATATAAAGTTGTTTTCTTATTTTTAGCTCTAGAATCAGTTATCTCTTCCTCCTGAATCACCCTGTATGTAGTGTTATAATAATATATATATATATATATATATATATATATATATACATCCCGCTAACAATTCCACGTCCTTTCAAAAAGCGTGCATTTCGCACATCGCTTATTTGAAGAGTATATTCAACTTTGATAAGAGTATATAGGGTATTTGTTACACTTACACCCTGAGTTTTGGTATTGGTTTGTCCAGATATTGAAAATTGAGATTTTTTAAATTTTATTCACTGTGCTATCAATTCAGACTCCTTTCGAACTGGAGTAATTTCGCGTCCGTACAAATTACCGACAATTTCGCGTCTGGCATCGTTCCCGCTATTATGACTCATAGCCTGCAACAGTGTAAACGATTGGTTTACATGTCGTTAATAACGTTGGCTGCGTTAATTGGTTGCCATGTCGTACCGGCACATGTACGGTAGCATTTGCCACTTCTACATGTTGTACTACTGATTGTAGTTAGATATTCACATCACCCTAGTAATTCTCCACACAAGACCATCGTATGAAAACAAACGCGTTCTCAGACGGAATCCAATCCAGTCATCAAAATAATTATTATATGTTGCCTATTATTTTGAAATGTTTTTTTAAATAGTTACTTATTTTAAATCAATGTAAAACCAGAATAATTGAAGAAAGTATATATTTTATTTGTTAAAGTTATTCAAAATATCCTAATTTTTATAAATAGTCAAACCTCCTCATTCAAAATCCTCCCTAAATCGAATATAATTATATGCTATCCCCTTGAAAAATCCTCCTTAGTATGAATTAAATTACTTCCCTATTCAAAGAATTTCGAGAGTTTCGTGGTCATTTATATTGTATCAATACATTTTTTGATACATTATTAATAAAATAATTACAAAATTTGCAATTTACACATTGTAAACGATTTTTAATGAAGCATGCGTTAAAATCACGACAAATAAGGACATAGCAAGCGTAGTACAAAACTACAAAACACTTCAAAAAAAATTGATAATGCAGTTAATTTTTAAGTCAGAAGAAACCAGACGAAAACACAAACAATTACACTTTTTACAAAACGTTATTGTCACAAAACCTTACGACCAAATAAGGATATAGCAAATGTAGAACAAAGCTATAATACTCATCAGGAAAAATTGAAAATTCAGTTACTTTTTAAATCAGAAGAAACCAGACGAAAGCACAAAAAATTATTTAAGCTAAATTAGTAATGCAGTCTTTCCTTCTTTGGTGTATGATTTTTGTACAAATTGGTTTAAAAAATACCGTAGCTGTATTCATTTACATTAAGCAATATTTTACTTCGTTAAAATTTCTAAAATTTTTGGTACCTAATTTATTTTTCATTTTCTGTAGGCTGAACATACTTTCATTTGTTGGTATGGGTGTACTGTTTACGCGTGTCCCGATTTTATTTTACACTGTTTTTTATGTCGTTTTTTCAATAATTTATCGTATCGTTCTTATAAGTAGCCTATTCTTTTGCTTTTGAGTACTAATAGAGCTTGTAATACCAACACATTCCCTTAATTCTTAATCACAGTATTAAGTAAAAAATAAGAAATCATATTAAGTAAAAAACCCTGTGGTGAATGAAGTGTAGGTGTCATTTTCAGAGTGGAAAATATGTACTTTTCAGAGGGCCCTGCATGCTGATAAGTGTACTTTTCCACTCGGTGAAGAAGGCATGGTAAACCACCTCACTCCTCATTTTTCTTAGTAAAACCTCTACAGGTTCAAACCAGCCTTTTGGCTGATGACCTAAACAGCACAAGTAAAAAATATTTGTAGTAAACTTTCCTCAATCATATTGGTGGTCTATTAGTAATTTTGACTTTTGTAATTTAATATTTTATGGAATTATCTATTATATAAAAGGACAACCATGTCCAGGGTGACTCATTTATAGATCAACGCACAGCCGAAACTACTGACGCTACAGACTTGAAATTTGGAAGTTAGCTTTCTTATGTTGTGTAAGCGCGCACTAAGAAAGGATTTTTCAAAATTTTGATTTTAATGGGCAGAAATAGCAAAAATTCCCCCCCACTGATGCGAGGTAAGGAATCAACACGAAGCGCTACGCTCATGAAGTGGCTGGTTCTCCGTCCGACACACATTTACCCCCTCCATAGGCATATTCCATAGCATACCAGTACTTGTCGTTGCACACTTTCAGACGGTATTTGACAGTCACTGTGATAGCGTCAAAAAAACCGTTTTATTTAAAAACCGTTCTTCTCAGAACGAAACTATCGTACTACTGTGCTTGAGTCGTTACTCACCGTTCATCTAAGAACGAAATTTGTTAACTTAAATCAATTATTTAATGATAGTGATTTGAAATCCAAGACCACATTTTCTGTGGATCTAGGGCGCAGGCCCGTAAAAAGCAGACGGTATATGACAGCCACCAAAACAAAAAATTACAAATTTACATATTCAGAATTAAATGATTTGAACGGGCTATTTATAAAAATTTTCAATTATTTCCGTTTTATTGATTAAATAAATTTGATTGCTAATCTATTATGTAAAATCCTAATAAAGGATTTTGAAAAATTTTGATTTTAAAGAGTAGAAATCGCAAAAATTTCGTCCCATAAGAAATACACATAGGTAGCCTATACTTATATATACTATGATTCGTTTAAAACAGTAACAGTCGGCCTACACCGGATGTTAAAACTCGCATTTTATTCTTAATCGCATTCTTATCGTACGTAAATAGCAGATCAATTACAAAACTATAGCTACTTTCCCAGAAGTTGAATTGACGTTAACAACGATTTTAATCTATGTTTTACTTTTGTCACTCCGGATGTTGTACTGTACGTAGTGTTTAATTTTTTGACCTAAACTGGATTAATATTTTAATCAGAATTAATTCCAAAATTGTTGTAATTAGCATAATAAGTGATTTTTTATGCTTTAAAGTAGTATTACTTATTTTGCGAGATACGAATCTCATTGCTTAGGTCACACAATGTATTTGACTGACATTGTAAAAATGATTTTTTGCAACCGAACAATTGCAATTTAATTTAAAAAAAAAATATGACAATTCAGTAAAATGCATACGATAAAGTTATTTTCTTAAATCTAACTTAAATTAAAATAAAACAACAGTTATTTATGTAAATTCAGGCAGTATGCTATTATAATCCTTCTCTTTTTCATTTTTTCACTATAAGGGTCGATTCACACACATCCGTCACTTCATGTCTCAGTTCCGTCATTCCGAGAAGTATCAGTCACAGAAAAATATTCTTTCTTGAAAAATTAATGACATTGTCTACACTGAGCATCGGCACCGTCCCGAATTCGGCGCGTCAGTCTTGTCGCCGTCACCGAACCGTCAAAACGATAATTTTTTCTTGACGATATTTTGTTTTTTACGGACGAGTTTGTCTCAACGTAACATGACAATGGAGTTTGACGGAAGGAAAACTGACGTACGTGTGTGAATACTGTCATAATTTTTGACTTCGAGTGGCTGTGCCGGTTTCGTTTCAGAACGGTGACGTGACTGATGTGTGTGAATTGTTCTTTATACGTAATTCCAAAAAAAATTATATTTGTGACTTAAGTTATTAGCAAATTAAAATACAGAATCATAGACTTAAAGTTGCATGGGCGAAGCCACGACGGGCGCTATCTATTATATAAAAAGAGATGTCCTGATTTATAAATCAAGTTTTCTAAGCTGTCGCTAAGAAAGGATTTTGCAAAATTTTGATTTTAAATGGTAGAATTCGCAAAAATACCTTTCCATATAAAATACAGAGAGTATACTTAAACAGCTGATTCTTTGTTTACGTTTGCGTGGGCGAAGCCACGCGGGACCCGCTAGTATAAATATATATTAAAACGTACAATTTTTAAGTAAATTTTTGAGTTTCAATATTTTATCTCTGTAAATCGAAACCTGCCGGTTCCATCAGATTCGAATTAAGGAGGTTCGACGGTAATTACTAAAATATGATCAATAAGTAGACAATGGAATTAAAACATTTACTTAAGTTGACAAAATTATGTAATTATTGTAAAGCGACGTAATTTGTTCAGTATTCAAACGAAGTACCATTCACCCATTTTCTTTTCGGTGTTCAAAATGATTTCATCATCATCTGTTAAGGATTAGGCTCAATGGCCTGTTCCGGTATCCATCTCTTCTTAGGTCTTCCCAAGCCTCGCTTCTCTCTAGGTTTATATTTTCATGTTTCAGTGACTGAATCAAAATGATTTTATAAATTTTAAAAAAGTACAATGGCTAGTAAAATTTCTACAACCTTAGAAATGCAGTCCGGTCCAGCCATAGTTTTATTTTTATTCTTGCTCCTCAAGTAATGGGAATCTTTGATTTTCAACAAAGTATACATTACATTTAATACTTCTTCTCATATCCAGCTGTTTTGTACATGTTGAAGTTTATCCTTTAACAGGCCATTTCCAAGTTTATTTTTCGTCTAAAAAACTTTCAGTCATAGTCTTCCAAACCCTGATATTTTTCTCTTCTCTGATATTTTTTCTTTTAAATTATTCAGTGTTATAAAAGCCATGGTGGCCACTTTTTGTTGTCATCCTTTCGGTTGTTGGTATTTTATTTACAATGAACGACCCAATCTGGGAATCATTATCACAAATAATGAAATAAATAAACCTTATTGTCACGTAAAATAATGATGATTATTTATGACAAGTCAAAATGCTTGGGATAAGGAACTGGAAGGTTATACTATTGCACAGAAGACAAAAAGGAGACGACAAGGCATTCACTTGGAGAGGCCAAGAAAAACTATCCGAAAACCTTGACCAGGACAGCCAAACATTATGCTAGGACTAACTGATTACAAACGAATTCTTAATAGTGTACAGTGTCCATATTCATAATTCAACTTCATAGTTGTTCATTAAATGTTCAGCATTATAATTGACAAAAAAACAGATAAAAAATAATTATATGACGGAACAATTTGAACATTATTTGATACTTTTACACATACATTTGAATAAATTTAACTGTGACTAAATTAAAAACAAATAGACAAAACACCTTATATACTCGAGTAACCTCCGCCCTCGAACAAGCCCCGCACCACGATTTTATGGACCGAAAATCAAAAAAAAAAACTCGTGTATCACCTAATATGATACAAAAAACAACATGATACCTGAAGCAGAATATGAAGTATTTATTCAGTCTTGTTTAAGTTACAATAATAATTAGGTAATTAGTATTACAACATTACATTAACAATTACCTATTCATTTGAGAATAGGTAGGGCATAGATATAATGTCAGCATATACAGCCTACAGAATCGGATACTCCCTTCTTCTTCTTCTTCCTTTCACGGGTTAGGCGTTGCTGCTTGTTCCGAACCTCCACCATCTGCCCATCTCTTCCTTGGACGTCCTCGATCCCTTTTACCCCTTGGCTTGTACCATAGTGCCTGCTTGGGTACTCTTTCATCCTTCATTCTACCTAAGTGATCTATCCACTTCTTCCTGCCCTCCATTACTTTATCATTTATGGAGAAGATATTAAGATGTTGTCGTATCTCCGTGTTTCTGTAACGGTCCTCTCTACTACAGCCATAAGTTTGCCGGAGAAATCTCATTTCTGCTTCTTGTAATCGGCTCTCTTCCCGTCTTGACAGAACCCACGTTTCACTTCCGTAAAGTACTGTTGGAGCAGCTATCGTTTTATAAAATCTCATTCTAGTGTCTTTACTTGTGATGTTTTTCAAGTTCCTGTGGATAGTACCACACATGTGTTGAAATCGGTGGATCCTATCATACACCTCCTTACCCTGTTGATAAGTTACATCGCAACCTACATAGTTAAAATGGGATATCTGTTCTATAATCTTATTATATATGACAATTTTACTTCTGACAGGATCCTTCCCCCTGAATGCCTACAGAATCGGATACTCGATTCTGTAAAATAAAAAGAAGATACCATCTTAAAAATATAGTTTCAACAGGCATATAGATAGGCCTACCTGTTTTAGTATGATAACTTTTTATTGATTAGCTTTTTTTAAATTATAAGTAGTAAGCGTTTAGTAGGGCTACTTATTACATGTTATTCCGGACTTTCATGACACATTATTTTGGCTCCACGTCGCTCTGCCAAAGGTGATCATATCATCGAGTCCGTTAGATATTCCGCATTTTTAAAAACTCTTCTGCACTAATTCGCCGGAAATTCCGTTCCTAGGATCTTTTATCCAAACACAAATCTGATAAAAGATCAGCCGGCCGCGTTGGCATATTTGGTAACGTGCTCGCCTCTCATCATGCGGTCTTGGGTTCGAATCCCACTCAGGCACGGCATATTTTGATACGTTACAAAAAAATAATTTTATCCATCACAGTCTGCATTACAGTAATTGCAGAACAGTCGGATGGTAAACTAAAAAAAAGGTAAAATATCTGGGGGCTTCATTCTTACAGGGAGCTGTGAAAACATAATTTTCTTCTGCCATCCATTTTGTGTATTGTTTATTTTAATGCAGTTTTGAAAGGTTTATTAATGCATACATCGTTACATCTCCCCACTGCTATCTTGAATTTGGTTCCATGAAACCGTTTCAGTGTACCCACTTCTACATAAATTGGTACTAAAAACACGGAATAAATTACTGCGTTCGAGTTACTTCCGTACTCTAGTTATTTCTTCTCCAATCCACGAAAAAAAGTGTAGGGAAGTACTAGAATAAATGCGGTAAGTAACAGAAACTAAACATTAGGCCTACACATTAAATAACAAAGACTTATAAAAAACCAATCAATAGAAACAAACATAAATAAAAAGAAAAATATTTAATTACATATAATTATTTTTAAAATTATTATTATCATACTATTATAAAATTTCTAGGGCGTTAATAATTACCAAAAACGTACTATAAACATGTATACTCGGACGACGCTGTTAAATCCGGTTTTTCTTAAATTGATTACAGTGGATACTAAAAAATTCTTGGATATTATAAAATTGTTTTCTAGAACAAACTGTTTTTAATTTTAAAACTGAGACGAACATCTTCCAAATGATTTGGTAGGTTGTTATAAATTTTGACAGAGGCATAAACGGTGCTTTTTCGTATCTGGTAGTTCTGCATTGGATAATAGGTACTAAAATAATTTTTGTGTCTTATCGGGTACGAATGGATATCTTTATTTTTCAAGAATAAATGCTCGTTCTTCAGAAATAATGCACTCTCATGAAAAATTTAAATGCATGAGAATGTTAGTACATCTATTTTTTAAAAAAGGTTGTAAGAATCACGTCGTTAGCTATCTAAGATGGCCCTAACAGCACATTTCTGCATACAGAAGGCGGCACCTGTTTTACTTGAAGATCCCAAGACGTAACGTTGTATTTTAAACGTGAGAATTTGTAAGCATAATAAATACTCAAAGGTATTGGTACGCTCAGTACCTTATTTTAAGCGTTTTAGGGCGTAGCAGTAGGATTTATCTATTTTGATTTTCTAAACATTTGCAGGAGTAGTAAAGTAACATTCAGCAAAACCAAAAAGTTGTTAGAACACTAGACTGGCTGCATACTTCCATGTGAAAGGTCATAGGTTCGATTCCTGACTAGGGTCGGGAATTCTTACTTGTTAAACGCATAGTAGTCACTAATGACCAAAGTATTATTTTTTTTAACAAATAAAAATACTAACAAAAGGTTTTTAAAATCACGACCGTTTCTTAGGTAACAAAAAATATTTCATTTAAATATTTTATTTTGACTGATGAACACGAACGTTAAATGTAATTGCAATATTTTGTAATTTTATAAACTTTTGGAAAGAATTTCACAATCTATAAAAATATGTCTACAACCTCATTCTTAAATAGAATCTTGTTATGAGGATGACATCATTTCTCTGGCCTGGTTTAACCTGGTTTGGTCAACCCTAGTCTTATATTTCCATACCGGCCATCTGCCATCAAACTGCCATCCAATGCCAAGAAGAACGAAGAGGACTCCAGGATGGACGCATTGGAGAGAAGAGTGCGAGGTCAAGAGAGAAGAGGGAGGAAATATTAGTACTAGTGTTGACAATCATCCAGTGGTTTTATTCCAGGAGGGGGATGATGTTACCTTCTAGCAAGATTATAACAAACAATTAGCTAAATTATAAATTGGATGAAGGGAAAATAAAAAAAAAATCTTGTGTTAAACACTCACACAACTTTCTCTTGCCAATGCAAATAATTAACAATAAACCTAACATTAAACTTACCAATAATAAAAACTAACCTCAATAAACATAACCTAATTTTAATCGTATATGAAAGACGCTAAATGAAAATCAACCTCAGTTTGACTTAAAAATACGGAAAATCGCTCTTTCATGCTAAACTAGGCTCTGTAAAGAAAAATTCTCTAAATAAAGTCGTAGATCTCTTAATTTCCTATAAATTTTACTATATACATTTTTGTCGTAAAATGCATACTAATGCTGAATTCTTAAAAAAATCGATTTTTCACGTTTTCGTGAGAAAAAAACAAAATCGCTAATTACAGCTAAACTAAGCGTTTTACAAAAAAATATTTGAAATAAAAGTTGTAGGATTTTAAATTCTCTACATTTCTTATTGTATAAATTTTTGAGCTAAAATGCATATTAAGCCGTAATCTTAAAAAAAACAATTTCTTTATGTGAAACCAGCCTCACCAAGAATTTAAGCAAACATGGCGCCTACTCCATCTTGTAGAGCATAAAAAATTTAGTTAACTAGGCGATTTTTTAAAAAATCGGACCAGTTTTTGAGAAAATCGCAGAAAAGCACAAAATTACATGAATAAACTACTAGTCTACTTCCGGTTGACCGATTTTGATGAAAATGTTCGTGTCAGGTGGTATCTAACTTAAGTTTCAAGTTCGTACGATGTTCCGTTATTGAGATATTCTGTTCAACAAATACACAGACCAATCGCTAAAAACATGGTTCTGGATTCAGGTTTGAAAACGTATAGATCTGGTGAAAACTCGATTTCAAAAAATCGACGTGAAAACAATACTTTCCTTCCTTTATATTCATACAGGCAAGAGAAAGTAAAAAAAATCCTTCGTACAGAATTTAATACGGCAGGGAAGATTTTTTTTCTGTTCTTATTCTATTTTGATTTTCTAAACATTTGCAGGAGTTGTAAAGCAACATTGAGCAAAACCGAAAAGTTGTTAGAACACTAGACTGGCTGCATACTGCCATGTGAAAGGTCATAGGTTCGATTCCTGACTAGGGTCATGAATTGTTACACGTTTAACACATAGTAGTCACTAATGACCAAAGTATTATTTTTTTAACAAATAAAAATATTAACAAAAGGTTTTTAAAATCACGACCGTTTCTTAGGTAACAAAAAATATTTCATTTAAATATTTTATTTTGACTGATGAACACAAATGTTAAATGTTATTGCAATATTTTGTAATTTTATAAACTTTTGGAAAGAATTTCATAATCTATAAAAAATATATCTACAACCTCATTCTTAAATAGAATCTTGTTATGAGGATGACATCATTTCTCTGGCCTGGTTTAACCTGGTTTGGTCAACCCTAGTCTCATATTTCCATACCGGCCATCTGCCATCAAACTGCCATCCAATGCCAAGAAGAACGAAGAGGACTCCAGGATGGATGCATTGGAGAGAAGAGTGCGAGGTCAAGAGAGAAGAGGGAGGAAATATTAGTACTAGTGTTGACAATCATCCAGTGGTTTTATTCCAGGAGGGGGATGATGTTACCTTCTAGCAAGATTATAAATTGGACAAAGTGAAAATAAAAAATCTGGTGTGAAATACACACTACTTTCTCTTGCCAATGCAAATAATTAACAATATAATGTAACATTCATCATAAAAACATAAGAAATAAACAGAAACCTAACCTCAAAAAACATAACCTTATTTTAATCATGAGTGAAAGACGCAAAATGAAAATCACTCTTTCACGCTAAACTAGGCTCTGTATAGAAAAATGCTTTAAATAAAAGTTTTAGATTTTTTATTTCCTATAAATTACATTATATACACTTTTGTCGTAAAATGCATACTAAGGCCGAAATCTTAAAAAATTCGATTTTTCACACGTTTTCGTGAGAAAAGAAAACAGAAAATTACTAATTACCGCTAAACTAAGCGTTATACAAAAAAACGTTTGAAATAAAAGTTGTAGAATTTTAAATTCTCAATAGTTCAATAGTAAATTCAATACTAGATTTTATGGCAGACAAGTTCTGTAATACGCCTGTTTCAGGATAGTTTGCTACCCAATAGTAATTCTAAAAAATTTGTAACTGACTTGTTACAGGAGATTTTGATATATTGTCATTAATGGAGATATTCTTAGTTTGGTAACTAATTTCCTTACGACCAGTGAAGCACTTGGCCACAGTTTTATCTGAGTTGAGAACCAGAATATTTTTTGCATCCAGTCTACAAGCTTACTTCAAGCTTCTTTAGTCTTAAACCTTGTTTACAGTTTTCATCTTCGAGAGATTGTCACATCATCAGCAAATAATATAACAATGAATGGGGTAAGAAAATCAGCGAGATCGTTAATAAAAATTAGAAATAGCAAGGGTCCTAAAATGCTATCTGGTTGAACTCCACTTTTAACTTTTAGAAAAATTAAATCTGTATTTTGTTTTAACTTTGCTGTGATTGGATGACAATTCGACGGATTGTTCCCTGTCACTGAGATAAGATACGATCCAATCAATAGCTGCCTCTCTAATACCATACACCTCAATTTTTTTATGGTTAAATCGTACGGGACAAGGCCAAAAGCTTTACATAAATCAAAAAATAAATAAAATGGGATTTTTTGCTATCGATTAATTTCACTAAGTTTCTTCAGTACCAGGATATTACAGTCTCTGTTGACCTACACTTTCAGAACCAGTGTTGGACATTTGCGAGTGTACTGAATTTACTTAAAGAATCGACTAATCTACTCTCTTATTAATTTATTATAATTTGTAAAAAAATTTCGCAGTTTTGTAAAAATTTTCTCAATGTGGGTATTCTTTAATTTATCAATTTAAATTTACTCGCCTAAGTGACGAATAAACTGCATGTTCTGATTGTCAGTGGCAACTGTCTTTAATAAAATAATATTACTGTAAGGAGTTGCACATAACAGGCAGGTGGAGTGTTAAATTATTTGCACTCGATTTGCTTGTTCCAGGGCTAAAAAAATTTAGTTCTGTTTTTATCACATGATAAGCCAAACGTATGACTGAAGTATTTAAGAACAGAAGAGGTACAAGTGTAAAAGATACTTGTCAGAGTTATCTCCTTTGAGAGCAATGAATTTTATTATGCAGCCAGACCCTGTTGTGAATAACGTGAGGTGTGTCATTTGCAGGGTGGAAAATAGGTGCTGTTCATAGGGTCTGGCATGCTGATAAGCATATTTTTCAACTCGGTGAGGAAGGCAATTGTAAACCACCTCACTTCTTGTTTTACTTAGCTAAACCTCTAGAAGTTCAAACCAGGACTGTAAAGTTGGTCCCTCGTACAAAAAATAAAAAAAATAACTAGTACAATCGATTGTTGTACGTTTCTACCAGATTATTCCGGAAATTGTTTGGCTAGTTTCGCCCAAATAAGTGAGAAAAACGTCGGGAGGGGCTGACTTCACACTTGCCTCCCCCCACTCAACTTTTTAAAATTATTTTTCTCTTCATGGATAGACCTTCGGATGGTTTCGTTACTAAAAGATTTTGCTAGTTTCTCTTAAATAAGTGAGAAAATTGAGAAGAACTGGGTGGTGCTAACTTCCCACTAACCCCCTCTACTCAACATTTTAAGTTTTTTTACATAGATTGACAGCCCTTTGTTAGTTCCGGATCATTTTGCAAAAATTTTCGTTTTTTTTCTGTTCAAATACGCGAGAAAATCAAAGAAAATTTTGGAGTGGTAAGTATACGCCCATGCATTCAATACTTTAGTGTTTTTACTTTAAATGATAACTCTCAATTTTTCTGGATTGTTCTGTAAAATGTTTTTTTGGTCTGCCGAAATTAGCGAGAAAATCATGAAAAACTTAGGAATGGTGGCGATCCGCTAAGAAATTCAATTTAAACTTTATTGTTACCCCTATTGAGAGTCCTGCTGTTTTTTCAAAACGTTCCATAAAAATTACGATTGTTTAGCTCATACTCACGAGAAAATCAAGGTAAACTGGATGGTACTAACTTCACTCTTGGTCCCCCCCACTCATTAATATTTAAACTTTTTTGCATAAATCGATGGCCCTTCATTTTTCCGGGTATTTTTATTAAAAAAATGTAGTTTGTTCAGATTGTGTAAGCGAGAAAAGGAAGTAAAACTGGATGGGTGTACTTTATTCTACCTTTAACATTTTTTTTCTGGTAAATCTGTAATCTCTGTCCAGAATTTTATGAAGAAACAAAATCGGTGCAGAATAAATATTAAAATACGCCTCCTTGGTTCAGGTCTGTCTTGTAAAGTTTGCTATTTCTCTAATTTCTTAGTTTAATTTTTTATCGCATTGTTTTTAAGCGTACAAGAAGGCTAATAATAATATACTGTGTGTCCATTTTTTATTTTTTATGTTTAAGAAAAAGTTTATCTCTCTTTAATATTTTATTTACTGTAAAACTGCTAAAACTAGTAATTGAGGCGTGACACTTAGTTACATGATATGAAATAGCATTACAAAAGTGCACTTAGAATCACTTTGCAGCGAGAGTGGCCAAAAAGAAAAATGCACATTCTTGTTTCATTTTGTAAACGTAATCAGGAAATATTGGATTGGTGATTGGTCAGGCGGTGAATTTTTTTTTTTTTAATCCCTAATGTGTGTATGTTGTAATCTGTTCAATTCAGAACAATAAGCAACCCCATGACCCAATGCGATGAGGATGATATGTATGACATGTAAATGAGGTGTAGTCTTGTAGACTCAGGCCGACCATTCCTGTGAGAGTATGGTTAATTGAACCCCAACCATCAAAGTACACCGCTAACAACTGTCTAGCATTCAAATCCGTAAAAAAGTAACTACTTTTGCCAGGATTTGAACCAGGAACCTTCGTCTCCGAAAATCAGCTGTTAAACAGCTGATTTTGGCGACTACTTTACCTCTAGACCAACCCAGTGGGTTCATTAATGAATAAAAATATTTTATTTGAAACTAATAATTGATAAGTAATAAATAAAATTGCACGGAAAACTTCAAACCGAGTGATAAATATAAGTTTTTAAAATTCTGTCAAAAAAACCCCGTGATGTCAGTTGAAGAACTGATCACATACTAACATAGACAACCTTTTTCTAGGACTGCCCAATAATATAATACTATTCACCCTGTCTGAACGTAGAAAGAAGAGATAATAAAACACATAGACTGGCCACATTTATGTGACCGCCAGTCACCTAGTAGTGTTCGATAAACCTCATAAATGCGACCGCTGCACTGAATGTGTTAAAAACATCGAAAATCAACCAGAGGAACAGAGGTCACCTTAAGCATAAGTAATCTTCAGTATCCTGTGTCTATAGGAAAATTATGAAATTCCAACTCTTTACATGTCAACCTGTTTCAATGATGGAACACACTCATTTGTTCTACCATAATTTTGTGTCCCCAGAAATAGACTATCATATCACTGGCAAAATCAGAGTATTTAACCTATATCTAAATGAACTAGAGACTGCAGATAAAGGCGAAGCATAGTGACCTAGATCAAAGCACATAGCCAATTAACTTCCGTTAATCATATCCTGCGTTGTCGCGTTGTGGTCCCGCTGTGGATGACAGCCTAACAAAAAGTCAGCTGAAGTTGTGGAACAGAGTGTAACTTACAGAAGGGGCAACCTCACACCCGACCTTGGCTGTTATTGGATAGATCTCATCTGCAGTCTGTAGTTCGTTGGGGTTTAGATGTTCGATCCACAAAAGTGTTCTTTCTTCAACAATCCCTTCTTGGTAAATTCTTTTCCTACGTGGATTTACAAAAAAAATCTTATAACTTATAAGTTTATCTAAAAAATTCTTTATTAAAATGCTTACTTAAATTCTACCCAGGAAATACAAATTATTCATATCCTCATTTACTCCACTGGCAGTTACTAACAGCATTATAGAAAAAAATTCCTGTTTTCAAAGGAATCTTTATTTTATTTTATAGCGACGAAACGGCAGAAAGTTGTGTATTCTGACAAGGAACGGCAGAGATGATCGGATGGATTGAAGGAATACTGGAGAAAGTTCAAGGAGGGAAACATCAGGAAAGGACTCCAAAAACTGAAAAATTGAACCGCAAAAATTGAAATGAGATTTTTTAGTTTGATGAACTTATGTAGTCCTATGTGGCTTTAAAAAAAAAAATGAGTAGTAGATTTATAAAATATTTTTAATATTTAAAATTCAGTATCTTGTAAAAAATTTATGTAATATTATATTTTTATTGTTTTCGTATGAGTTCACTAAAACCAGAATGGTATTTGGTTCTAACTACGTTTAGGAAAAGATAAACAACCTGTCATATATACCGGGCGTTCGGAAAGTCGCTGTGCACCAAGTGACATGACAGGGAATAATTTCATGGCTAGGTTGGTAGCTCTGTGCTGTTCAATTGTTGCCGAACACGTCGAGGCCTGTCAGTCATTGAGTTGAAGTTGTATATGTTTCATTTATTGCAGTTCTGTTGCACGTTTTTTGTTGTTGGACGCGATGGTTCTTTCAGTAGAGGAGCGCATTTTCCTCGTTGAATACGTATTTCGCGAAGGTGACAAGTACAGTGATTTAGTGAAGCGCAAATTTTCTGAAAAGTTTCCAGATTCAATTATTCCTCACCGTAATGCAGTACGAACACTGATAGAAAAATTTCAGGCAACTGGCTCTGTTGAGGACGCTGAACGTAGTGGTAGGCCCCCTAAGCTAGACGAACAAAAGCTGCTGGATATTTCTGATTCTATGGCACAAAGTCCAAAAAAATCAATGCGTAAGTTAGCACAACAGCATAATATCGGACTTGCTACCGCACATAAAGCTGTCAGACAAGAACTTAAACTATTCCCATACAAAGTGAGGTGTGTTCAAGAGCTGAAACCTTCAGATAATGACAAGAGACTAAATTATTGTCATTGGTTTCAACGTTTCATCAACCAAAATTCCGAAGACATCCTTGACGTAACGTTTTATACAGATGAAGCGTGGTTTCACTTGGGAGGGTATATAAGTTCACAAAATACTCGAGTATGGTCGACAACTAACCCTTGCGCTTTACATGAACAGTCCTTACACGAAGCAAAAATTGGAGTCTGGGTTGCTGTGAGTAGAGCACGTATTGTTGGACCAATTTTTTTTGCAAACACAATCAATAGTGAACGTTATTGTTCTGATATTTTAGAGAACTTTACGCATCAAATAACACAAGTGGAAATGAATAATGGTTGGTTCCAACAAGACGGGGCAACAGCGCATACATCTAACATCTCAATGGCTTTCCTGCGCAACGTGTTTGGTGAACGAATAATTTCAAAGAATTTGTGGCCTGCAAGATCTCCTGATCCGACTCCCCCCGATTTCTTTTTATGGGGTGCGGCGAAACAAACTGTGTATCGGAACAGACCACACACGATTGACGAACTTAAAGCCGCAATAACGGCATACATTCAAGGAATCACTGTTCTTCAGTTGCGAAAGGTGTTTGCAAACAAAATGAAACGAGTGCAATGCTGTATTGATGCCAATGGAGGTCATTTCGAACACCTTCTATAAACAATGTAATCACGGTTTAACAATGTAATTAAGGTATTGAATAAATTTTTTTCCAAAATGCTTAGTCATTTCTTTATACATATTTTCATAAATCCATAGTCACAATTCCAGTGCACAGCGACTTTCCGAACGCACGGTATTTTATATCTACAATGTGGATAAAAAACCTGATAAAATTTTGAACACAGTGCTGATTGTGTAAAAATGAAATAAATATTTAACATAAAAACAATTTATTAGTAGTTTTTAATAATATTTTATTTCCTTTATACATTTAAGAGTTTAAAACAATTATTTACTGATAAAATATAAAAGTACAAAGAACTAAATATTAGCATTACCGAATTAGAGATGTCTTGTATTGCAGTATAATTTACAAGTGCCCATCTTTGAAGGTTCAGTAAAGTAATTGTTCATCTAGTTTATGCTCTTACTAAAGTAACAGCGAAATTTTCAGTAATGTAATGATCCACGCCGAATATTATCACAATATTAACGTCAAATTCTGAAACAATAAAATATACAATTAAACAAAAATTATGTACAGTACGTTTGTTGGGACCTGCAGCTTGCGAAGGGGAATGCTTCACAGTAGTGGAAACTTAGTGAGTGAGGGGAAGTTGGCTATCTCTTTCCAACTAGCAACAAATACAACACCCTACTATCAAATCTGAAAACATTTTTACTTACCAATAAAAATAATAATCAATTCTGAATTATCAAATATTAAAAAAATAGATTTTAAAACGTGGTGGAGTTAGAGAAGTATATGAAGGAGGAAAATACGAACAATATTTTGAAATTTCAAGAATACCAAAATTTTCAGGTAACTGTGTTTACTACCTACTAGCTAGATAAAGATTTAAGAATAAACATAATTGTAGCTACGTGGCAGTGTATGATTGTATTCAAGTTGAATAAGCAATAAACTGTTGGCTTGTTTTGTTTATTCTTCAAGTTGAATAAGCGATAAACTGTTGGCTTGTTTTGTTTATTCTTTTAATATCAACAAGTCATACACTACTAACAAATGAAATACAGAACCGTACTCGTATCTGTGTCATTATTCATTGTTTACTTACTCTGTCATCTATCAACCAACATTCAAAGACAGAGGAAGTGGAGCAAGGATCTGCTGTTTTAGCAGATCCAACACACTGATACGTACATAAATAAATACAACATCACACATTGCAGCTTGATTCTGACTGAACTAAAAAACCTGACTTGCCATTGTCAGGTCGCAGGCAAGTCCATTTTTCAATGGTGGAGGGGTAGGTTGTCTACTACTTGGGAAGATCGACCTGCCAGCTAGATTTGCTGGCAACTTGCTTCAAGTAACCTGCCTATTTACTGCCCTCGTGTCAACATGGCTTACGTAAAAAAATTTATACAAAAGATAAATCTACTAAGTCAAAGCAGTCTTCATTCCATAAAATTTCTGAATTTTACAAATGCCTATTTAGTTGCATATGCATGACTATACATACTGTAACATACATGATTGTGGATATTTGAAACAAATTTACATTAAAGCTTGTAAAAAATTACACTTACCGACTTTAAAGTTGCTTGTAGTCAAGGTTGGACAAGTGAACATTCTGGGGAATATCATGTAGATTGGTAGTGGCAAACCCCTAACTACATTTCCATCTCCTATTTGTATATTCTGTATCTCAGTGGCTAAAACACAAACAGAACAATTTGGTGTTAATATAGTACATTTTTGCTCACAACAGGCAGGTGGCAGTGTTACTCGTAAATTTTGGACTCAATTTGCTAGTTACAAGGCTACAAAAAAATAGTTCTGTTTCCTATCATGTGGTCAGCCAATTATATGACTATAATTTAAGAACAGAAGAGGTAGAGATAAAGGTGTAAAAGACACTAGTCAGAATTATCTCCTCTGAAAGTAATGAATTTCATCATTATACAGTCAGACTCTGAGGTGAATGAAGTGAAGGTATCATTTGCAGGGTGAAAGGTAGATGCTTTTCAGAGAGCCTGGCATGCTGATAAGCATACTTTTTCACTCAGTGAGGAATGGTAAACCACCTCACTCTTAATTTTATTTAGAAAAACCTCTTGAGGTTCAAACGAGCCTTTCAGCTGATGACCTAAACAGCAGTAATTTTACAACAGAACTAAACTTTAAACAAATAGTTTTTTGTAATAGTTGTGTGTAAAATTTCTAGGAAAAACAATAGTTACTCTAGAAAAACAACAATTCCTCAGAGGGTGTTAAATTTGGTAAGTCAATTGCAATTAACAAATTTAAGCTGACAGAATAAGACAAACTTCTGTCTTGTTTATACCGTGAAAAATATTTTTGTAGTCTATGTTAATTTTCCTACTTTATGAATTTTTTACTACATAAAGAATTGTTGTACATCAGCATAATTTAAACAACTGGTAACATGAAATAAACAGATATATGTAATGAGTAAAAGAGATTTGAAATATTCCCCTTAGTAATCAATTAATCAATAACTTACAATCTTTAGCAAATCCTTCTTGACATCCACATGTTTCCACTCTCACTAACTGTAACTCAACTGACTTAATTTCAACTTCACAATGTTCTACAATTAACTGGAACAGAAAGTAACAAAATATATAAACTGAAATAAATTATGTCCAAATAAAAAAAACATGTAATGGAATACAGTAGAGTAATTTTATATTATTCCCAACGTTCTACAAATGATGAAAATTTTGAACTACAGTAATTCTACAAGATGTGGTTCATTATATAAAGCATCTTCCAGCTAAAATTAGTTCTGGGTCACAAATACGTATTTCATAGAGATAAAAATATATACTCAATACCTCTTTGTTCTGGTTTTAGGTTCGACTGTTTTGTAATTACTGCTACTGCAGGCAATGAAAAGGGTGATAAATGAAAAATCTCAGACCACACCAGGGATCGAACCCAGGATTCCTAGCTTAGAAGCCAGTTGTGGTGATCATAACATTTACTCAATACCTGTTTGATAAACTTAGTTTGGTATAACTGTCAGAAAGATATCTCTGACCTTTAAGCTGTAGCACCAAATTGAGTTTCAGTATCATACTTTCCTACAAACATTGGTTTTCATTTTACAAAAATGAAGAGAAGCAAAATTTAAAGAAATCGTGATTCAAGAAAATTACTCCACCTTACTTTATTGTTTAAATTGTGTAAAAATAAATTTTGTCATCAACGAGTTACATGTAAAACCCCACTTTTAACTGAAATATAGGGGGCAGACCTGATTTTGGACAAATGAAATTCCAGTTAATACACAAAGACTTTTAGGGCTTAAAAACAGTTAAAAGTGAATATACAGTATTTCTTACGACTGTTTATTATAACGTATAAAGGAAGATATAGCAACTTCAAGAGGATGAAATTTAATACTGTACAGTAATTAATATTTACTGTACGTAATTTCCATTGTTTAGTCTTTAAAAAAGTCTAAGGTTTTGGATGAAACCGTTGTCTTGCAGTAATACCACACCATTGTTTTATTAGAAGCACGTTTTATTGCGCAGGTTGGGAGTATTAGGGTTGAATTCCTAGAAAAACATTGTGAGCCTTCTACGGTATATAGTAAATATTTTTGTCACAACGGATAAACGACGGTTCAATGAACGCATTAGTAAATAAATTCCCATGACAGTAAGACCTTTTATTCATAAAGCTGCATTATAGACGCTCGAGTGGAGCATGACAGGAGAAAGTTGTTCGTTATATTTGGACGGTGCTCACAATGTGTCTTGGTGACCTGTTTCCAGTCTGTTTTTTGGACGAACACAAAGATGCTCACTACTTCATATTTGTATGACGTTGTGGCTTCCCACAAGTATGTTTTGAGCATCCAGCCTTGTATTTACCATTTACAATATCTTTTTATTGTTCAATTCTACATTTTCCATTATATTTATAAAAGTGGTCAGCGCAACTGGCTACTATGCCGGGGTCCCGGGTTCGATTCCCGGTCAGGTCTGGCATTTTTTTCATCCGTAAATCACCACATATCATTACCTACGCACAAGCCCAAGGCTTATGCAGGTATCATCACTCAATAAAAAAAAAAAAAGAAAGTAAAATGATTCTTCATGTCATAGTATTATATTACTTCTAATTATCATATTATATTAATAATAATAATATTATCACATCATATTACTTCTAATTATAATTTTATATATTAAGTAATATTGGTATACCGTAATATTATATTATTTGTAGGCTACTTTACAAAAAAGGATACTTCACTTATAAAAATATTTTTAGATTTTTATAAATTTAAACATCTAACATCAAACTTCATAAAGTGTCTTACAGTCTTTTTTCTACAGTTATACACACGTCATCAGTTACCATATATATACGTGTAGGTATGATTATACAATACTTGTGTGTGTTTATATGTGTAATTACAAAATTTGTAATACACATGGGTAAACAATAATAGAATACACATGTGTATAAACATTGAGTGTAAAATAATAAATAAACTAATAACTAAATAATCCATAAATAATAATAAAATAATTCAACCTGACTTCATTCTGAATTTTCCCACACTTAGACTTTCTAAATAAAGTTTCTAATTTTTCTGTTAAATTTCTATTGCTTCCGTTAAATTGTTAATAACAATATTTAATTTTTCCCCGTACTTTATAACCCCACTTTAAACAAAGTAGTGGTGTATACTAGGGAAACAATGTAGGAACTTACTGATCCTGAGCGGAGATCAGAGTGCGCTAATATGTTTCCTGTTTGGAAATGAGGGGTCCATTCTTCTGGAGCAGATTCTCAAAATCAGTCGTTGACATTCTCATAAAATTTTTATAGTGGCTGCATATTTCTTGAGACTTCAAGTCCAGCAAAAACTCTGTACCAGAGCGTCTTTTATAAATGCCACTAACGTCGCTGCTTCCTCTTCTTCTTGGACAAACTCACCATCTCTAAAGCTGCACCAGTCATCACTAAAACTACAAAATCATCATGTAAAGATATGATGCTGCAGTGGCTGCTGTTGAATGACTGCTGGTGGTTTAAAGTGTTCTCGTTGCTCTCCCTTGGCTCAAAGTGTGCTCGTTGTAAAAATAATTTTAATGAGTGGCTTAGAAGCAGCTCATGTCATGCTCCGCTCGAGTGTCTACATGCGGCTTAATTTATTTCATTTTACACTGTTCTCAATCTTAACTTATGCTATGTATTTAAGTGCTTGTACTGTACATACATAAAGTATTCAGATTAAGTAATCGCCAAATCATAAAACTTTTTTCGAATCCATTTCACCTAAACCAGGTTGCATTGCACAAAGTTCATATAAGCGGGGTTTTACTGTATTTCTGCTGAAAGATCATTTACAAGATGTAACTCAATTGAGTAATGCACTTATTATCCAACAAATTAAGATTACCTTTTGTAATAAAATATTTCTTTCTTTTTGTAAACGAATTATAACACCAGAACTTAAAAATTCACCATACCATTTCTTTTTAATACAACCTAAAATTATTTAAAAAGATTACAACATGGTGACGAAAGTGAAGTAAATGACTATAAATAAGGCAGCGAAACTTAGAATACTATATGAAGTTTTTATTTCAAATTACAAAAAAAAATACAAAAAAAAGATGTTCATACCTCACCAGTAAATGGTTTTGAAATACAGCAAACTGTAGAATCCAGTCGTCCAGACACCAGAAACCTTGGGACTCGACTACGATCTTGAATATTTTGTAAAGTTTCTGGGGTGATTACAAAATTCACTGGATTGGACTGTGTCAGAGGTCGTTGAACTGGAGTTTTCTGAAAAGAAATTATTATTTTACAACAACCTATTATTCTAATCACATTAAACATAAACATTATTAATTCAGAATTAAAACAGTAATTATTCTTTAGTGCAGACTGCTATTTAATTTTTAAAAGAAATTTCTTCCCCTAAAGTGTGTGTATGTTGCAATCTGTTTAACTCAGAACAATAAGCAACCCCATGACCCAATGAGATGATGATTGTGATACATGATATGTAACTGAGGTGTAGTCTTGTACAGACCCAGGCCAACCATTCCTAAGAGAGTATGGTTAATTAAATCCCAACCATCAAAGTACACCGGTACCCACTGTCTAGTACTCAAATCCATACAAAAGTACCTAACTAGCTCTACTAGGATTTGAACCAGGAATCTTCATCCCTGAAAATCAGCTGTTAAACAGCTGACTCACAGCGATGACTTTACCTCTAGACCAACCCGGTGAGTCAATAGAAGATACATGATAAAATGTACCCTCCCACTGAAAACTTAACTTATCTCTGTTGGCATGAATCTGGCAAGATGAACATCGTAATTTTTACAAAAGGGGATCATTTTTCTGTAGATTAAAGCTCTACAATCCAATACATTGAATTACAAATTCAGACAATAAAAAAGAATACCACAATCAATTTAATGAAGTATTCAAACTAATACTATACTGATAAAACAAGATTGTATAAAGGCCTGAATGTGGATTCTGTTTTATTCCTCCCAAAATGTCAGCCCCTGTACACTATTCAGATGAACTGAAGTCCCCTAGCTGTGGAAGTGAGAGAATGCATAACGTTCTTACTTGCACAAGCCATACACGCCATTCCAATGACATTGGATAATTTTACTCATTGTTGTGAGCAAGTGTTTATGCATGCGGTAAACTAACTAGCAGTCTTATTCTATTATTTGCTTACCTTCCTATATTCAGCTATCATAATGTGTTTGTTGTTCATAACAGGCATACACACACGCGCACGCCCACACACACACTAGCATGGGCCAAAATAACGACTGTAGTATGTTTTCAGATCTGGATTATAACAGTAGACCTTTGGGCACGTGCGTAGTTATGCCACATATCTCCCTCTCACTCACTCGGCTATGGAACATCAGTTCATCTGATATCTGTACTGCCCATCTAACCATCTAATAAGTAATCATACCACCCTTGGAGTACTTTTTAAATTTACGTAATATATCTGGCACTTTAATCAAGTCATTTATAGCCAAACTGTACAAATGCAACCAAGGATTTTAACAAAGGAAGCAGTTTCTACAGACGTAACAAACAAAATTTTCTTACCCTATATTCAACCATGAACTCGGCAACTTTGTTCACATCTTTGGACAGAAATGATCTCTTTAAATCACATTTCAAAAAATATTGAATGTTTATAAATACTCCATGATATGTCTCATATAACGTCCTATTTGGTCTTGGTTTTAGCGGTGCTTCAAATGGTATTTCAGTTTTACCAGTAGGCATTTTTCCTGGGCTGGCAATTTCCAGAACACATGAGACTAACTGAATTGGCTGAAAACATAAACCACATAGTCATATGACACAGAGCAGACTCAACTCAGTACATCAAATCTAGTAAAAATTATGCAACTGATCTAATATGCTTTTCACAGTTGATGAGCTCTGTTGCTTCACAATTCAGACCAATCAGAATGTTTGCCAGCGTTGTCAGATTGTACCTGACAATAATTACCTGCGCATGCGTATAAGAGCCGCAATAGTTCACTCGTCTTGCATCTCGTACTGAACAGATTGATTATAGAGCATGTTAACATGCAATACTTTATAATATAATCAGCTGATTGTATATTTGTAGGTTATAAATTATTACTGAAAGAACAAAAAAATGGCCGAAAAAATAATTAACAGAGCTACAAGAGTATTGACAACATTGCTAGCAAGTCATTGGCAAGCTATAAAGTGGGTAGGGGGCAATGCAAACGTTCAGAGCTAATCAGCCTTGAAAAATAGTATAAACTTATATCAGCATTACTTTATTCCACATAGAAAAATCCTACCTTAACAGAATTGTAGAATGCTTCAAATATGCCAACATTTTTTGGGCTAAGCTGTAAATTAACACTTCCTTCTATTGTTAAATTAATTCCATCATGTTTAAAATCAGATGGAGAGTTTATAACAACAATTCCAGCAATGGTTTCCTGTAACACAAAAATGTACACTTTCTAATCATTAGCATTCATGGAGTACAAACAATTAAACTACAGAAAATAATAACCTATTTTACATCATAGATTATTTTACTTATCGTTTATGGCTTTTAAAGATCCTATCAATCAACCTTAAATATTTCCAAGGGGTATATAGGCCTACCATCCCATCCTATATTCTCTATTCTCTGCTAGGCATTTTTCTACTGGGTAATTATACAGTTATAGGGTTCCTCACCAATTTTTATTTTTATTTATACATTTAATACAGGCCTAATAGATAATAAAAAATATAAACTGTCTTGCTTTCACAGACGACCTAGCAGTTGTTTCTAGGAAGACGGAAACAGCCATACCACAAATCAACATGTTAAAAAAACAAGCAGAACAACCAGGACTACACATTTCCTTTGAGAAAACTAAATACATAACAAACATCAAAACAGTACCGCATCACCTGAAGACACAATATGGAAAAATAGGGAAAGTTGGTAGCTTCAAGTGCCTCAGTGAAATAAATCAACCAAAGACCACTGAAATGGAAGCGAACAACAATAGACAAAGAAAGATGGCTGGTGCACTTCAAGGAACTCACCACGTGTATAAGAAGAAAGCACTCTAAGACAAGCCAAGATTAGACATTATAATACTGCAATAAAACTGGTGTCGGTAAGCGACTTAGTGCCTTTGAGTTACCAGGAAGGCTGGTCTAAGAGAAGCACAGAAGTTTGAGAAAGATCATCTGGAAGATAATGGGTTCGAAGATAGACAGACAATACAGGTTACAAGGTCGAGAAGAACTGTATAAGGCAAAAGAACGTTTAGAAAAAGAAGACTAACATTTTACAGACACCTGTATAGAATGGATGAAAACCAGTAGAACAAAACAATTTTTTAAGACAATTAACAATAAACCTAAGGTGTCTGATAAATGGTTTAAAGAAGTCCGAAAGGATATTGAGAACACTGGAATAAACCGAGAAAACTTAATGAACCGAACCAAATTCAACTAATTACAAACTTTAAGGGCTTCCACGAAGAGCAAAAACATAACACTATACAGACAGATGGTGAGCGAATGCCGAGAGTTTCCAGAAATGTCTAGTCACCTCACGTGGTCTAAAATTGGCCCTATACAAGACAAAAAAATTTAATATAATAATCCCTATTAGTGGGTCAAATACTGAAATGTATACACAATCTCTGTTGATATGTTTATAGAATTTTATACTGAAATTCCCTAAATTTTCAAACAAAGGTCAGCTGCATGATTTCATCATAAAGTCATTACCAATTTTATGGTGTACATAATACAATACGGTACTATAAAAATAATCTAACTGTGTAAATGTACACTAACTAGTTTTAAGAACAAAAGAATAGTGACTCATGTCAGAGTGCTAGCATTTCAGTCAGTTCAGTTTTTTTATTATTACAAATCAAATCAAAGGTTACAGAACCAAGCCACAAGGTGAGTGGGTTCTTGACATCATCGTCCGATACCGGCTTTCTGATAACAGTTCTGATTTTTGATAAGTTTTACTAGTTAATCAAATGTTCATTCAAATATTTGCTACCGAATATTTTGCTTTTTATTTCCTTTTAGCGTCACGTTTTTTAGCAGTTTCGGTTCTTTTACTGGGTCTAAAATATAATTGTTGTATAAATGCTCAGTATTACAGACACCGGATATATCTGATTAGATTTGCTTCAAAACAATAGAACCGTTTCTTATGTACAATGCAATCGGATCAAGGACAACAAGCAAACGTGTAAAGCATAATATTCTTGTTTATGTAAAAATACAAGTGGAATCAAACCCAAAAACATAAAGGATACCCACAATAAAATTAAATTACCTACCCCTTCATAATACACCTTATTTGCTCTTTTCAGAATTATGTCTAATGTAGCTGACATTGTATCGGCATATTACTATGAATATAGGTTATGTTTTGACCATAGAGTAATAAAGAATAGAGGGGGAACTGAGATAGGCGGAATGAAACGGAGTTTGTCGTCTGCTAGTGTTATATGCTGACAAACATAGAGTGCGTTTTGGCGTCGCTTTAAAATTTGAAACCTAGGCGTCATACAGAGCAAGCGTTGTTAGATGAAATTGTACGTTAGTAATGGCGGATGAGACCATGGTTGTTTGGAGATTATTTTTAGTTACAATGAAATTTTATTAGGTTAAAAAAGTGTTTTCTTCGCAGAGGTATATTTAACGTAATTTCTTCTGTTTTCCAAGAGACGAAAACCTGTAAGTATTAATATGATAAGTAAATACGTGTAGGCCAAAATACATCTTGTTTGTTTATAGGTTAAGCACATTTACTACTAGCGAATTAGTAAATAATGAAATATATGAATTGCCTATTTTAATTATTGTACACATTATTTAGTGATTAAGTTTGCCTGGTATAATAATTAGGTTATTAATTAAATTATTAATAACTAATACTTAATTAGTATTAGGTTATTAATAATTAGGTTAGAGATATAGGTTAGGTCATGTGCCATTTTACTGGTTAGCTTTCTTTTTAATTGATGTAATGTGAAACTACTATAACTATTCAGGCAAACTTAAGCACCGCATTTATGTAATAAATAATAATTTAAAAGTAGAAGGCAATTTATACATTTAATGTTTACTCAATCTGTTAACGGTTAACCTAAACACATACAAGATTTATTTTGGCCTACACGTATTTACTTGTCATGTTAATACTTACAGGTTTTTAGCTTTCGGAAAACAGAAGAAATCACGTCCCCTAACCCTCTGCGAAAAAAACCACTTCTTTAAGTAACAAAATTTCATTTCATTAATTATAACTAATCTCAACCCACTGTTTCATGACCCACGGTAATCGCCAATAACCAAACTGTTGATGCGACTTTTATAAAAAATTAGTTCCCAAAAATTTCAATTATAAAACAAAAAGTAAAATGAAATAAAAAATAAATATTGTATAGGATAATAGGTCAAAATTCAAATCTCCCTCATATGCGCTACTACCGCATTCTACAGGGATAAATTCAAATCTCCCTCGTATGCGCTACTAGCGCATTCTATAAACATTAAAATTTGGAACGGGAACTACTGTAGCAGACGAAAAACGTTAAACCACTTTTTAACATGGCAGTTCCCCCTCTATTCTTTATTACTCTATGGTTTTGACAGACACTTGTTTCATATCACATCTGTTTTGTAGTCAGGACGACCAACTGTGAATTTAACTCCAGAATTAATTCAGTACACTAAATACGATTATTACACGTTTTTTGTAATAAAAATATACGACTAATAAATTCCGAAATAATAAAAAAATTTTGTCGAATCCTTTTTGATTATATTTTACGATATGAACTTACACCCACATATGTTTTAGTTAGGGTCACGGAGTAGTATTTGTTTATTTACTCCGTGGTTTAGGTTAAAGATAATGTATAGAAGATGTATAATCTCCATGTTTCAGGCGGGGCAAAGATCCGACTGCAGCGCAGCTAACGTTATTGAAGGACGTGATTACCTTGGCTACATACATCCAAACCGCTTCTTCCCCCTAATCCGACCGGAATTTTAAATGTGTTCGTTCCTGCGGTTGCCGTTGTCATGGCTACATACCAACCGCATCTTCAATTTTAGTCAGTTTATAGATCTATATCTATATATAGTCACGAGTATAAGGTAAGGGGGTATAGTATAAGTTCTTATGTTTGTGTACTGAAATTTAAGCAGTCGCGCATGCGCACTGATGCTTTTCCCCTTTACCTCTCGTTGCAAACAAGGGCAAACTCGTTTTTTTCGGACTTTAAACAAAAAAAATACCAGTTTGCCCTTGTTTGCAACGAGGGGTAAAGAGGGGGAAAAAACATCAGTGCGCATGCGCGACTGCTTAAATTTCAGTACACAAACAAAGACCTTATACTATACCCAGAGCATAGCCTATACAGTATATCGCGGAACCTTTTGTAGGTTAACGGTACGAATATAACTGTTTGTTACCGTAAACAGAAATGTTAGTTTCTCAAAAATGTGGGCAGACTATTCACAGTGCTGAACGAAATCTAATATGCAGTGTAATAAAATGCCGTGAAGTTGTAACTAAACAAAAATGCCTCTTAACAAAAGCGATGAGCGAGTGGCTAACTACTGTGATGTTTCTCTTCTCACAATTCGAAAAATAAAGAAGGAAATTTACAACGTGAAGAAGAAATCCTTTAACAGTTTTGTTGACACCTGGTAAAAAAAGGAAGCGGTTAGGTAGATACTAGTGAGGCTGATAGTGAAGACGCCGATTAGTAGAAAAGGCAATTCATTCGTAGAAAATTTGTTCCAATGAAATAAGGTAGCTGGTAATTACAGTAAATCAAACATTTCTAGTCGTGTAATTAAGCTATAGGCAGTATTACAGGACAGATTTATATATATATTAACTAATATTTATGTTGGGAGTAACAGCTGATCATTATCAGCTGTTACTCCCAACCTAATATTTTATGCAGTTAGGAATGTGCGTTTTATGTGCGCCTGTTTTGATTTTAAATAAAGCGAAATTTCAATATCTATTATTCATTTTTCCTGAGTAATTCACATGAATCTTTTCATAATTAAATTTTCTACAAATATGTTTAAGAAAAAATACACCTTTATTTACCATTTATGGAAGTAATCTTAAGTAATCTTTAAACACAAAAATGTGTTATTTCTTTGCACCAATTCCTGTGTTTTATGTAAGATATCTCTAAAAGTATTGCATTTACAGCTCTGGAACCAATTTTATTCAATTTTTCAGTTTAAAAAACATAAGAAACAATCGTATTTATATCTTTAACATTTTGTTCCTTTAACATTTTTATACGGCCTTACTTCACCGAGGGTACAGTTCTATAGTTCAGCCGTTCTTAGTTTGCTCCTACTGTCAACAAACAAAAGCCACCTACTACAGGGGGCACGCTAGAGTCCGTGACTTTACGGATGTCGTATTCCTATTAAGTTAACTATTTTTTAAATTATAAGTATTTAAAGTACTAAAAACATCAGTCATGATATGATGTAGGCCTAACAATTTCATTTATAAAAATACTTTTAAAAGTATTTTGTATTTAAATACTTTTGAAAGTATTTTGTGGTTACTTTTTAATCAGCGTGTACATATTTTGATATAATGCGCATGCTCAGTGACGTCATTATTTGTTTACATTAGGAGCAAACTAAGAGAGGCTGGACTGTAGGTGAAATTTTTCGCTAGCCGTAACTCGCTAACTAAGCGTTTTCAGGCATATGTTTATATCACGGACTTAGTATGATAGGGACGGAGCGTACGTGTCTTAATACACGCAACGAAACTGTGTCCAACTCCGGCCACTTGGAGAAAAAAGAAGGTTGTATAAATTTAAAAATCGAGCTAGGGTCGCCTCCCACTCCTTACACTCTCTATCTCTATCTGCATATATAGTACTCGTATATACCTGCTGCGCGCATCTTATTAAATATAGCTCAGTCTTTGCTTTGGAGTGGGAGTTGGGCCTAGCTCACTTTTCTCTGTTTCTCTTTTTTCCGTATCCCCTCTTTAGACACAGATTTTTGAATTTACGCTCCGTCCCTATCATACTAAGTCCGTGGTTTATATGAACTTTTTCCTTATTTTTAGCTATAGAATGAGATCCCAAGAGATTGCCGTATAGTTTTGAATCATCCAGTATAAGTAGATTTATAATGTGTATAAGTTATATTTTATGGTTTACACAGATCATGTATAAATCCGTTCCCGAGCTTTGAATTAAGAAGTGTTTCTGATTCGTCTTGTAATTATGATTTTATACTTCGTTTTAACTTTGAGTGAATAAACATTTGCGAAGTTTTGGATTGCCATCAATCCAGTAGCAATCCGCGTAGGAAACTTTTTAAACTTCCTAACGGAATTAAGAATCTATTTTATAGACGTGTAAGTTACATGAAATAGAATTTTTATTGGCCGCCTCCGTAGCGTAGTAGTAGCGGGCTAGCCAACAAGGAGGAAGTCTCGGGTTCGATTCTCGGCTACGGTTTAGAAATATTACAAGTCAAAACCCGCCGTTTAATTGAGATAACCCTCCGTAGTCGCTATAATCAAACTGTGGATGCGCCTTTAAATAAACTAAAAAAACAACAAAAATTACATAATTTTAATGTATTATGGAGCGTCTTGGTAGATTGAAAAATAATATTGACTCTTAACGGAGCTGCGCTGCAATCGCATCGTGTTGGATACCAAGTCTAAATCTTAACCAGTCTATTGCAAAATTCATTCCATGCGTTGGGGTTGGTAGTCGTCATTGTGCGTTTGAGTTTGGTGTGTGGTTATAGCGTGGTTGGATGTTTAGATTGGTTATGTTTCGCGGAATTTGTAATTAGTTAGCAGCATTGCTGTTACTTGATTGCATCAATGACTGTTTATTAAAAAGTAAAACATGTGGTGGTATCCGAAATGCAAGATTTTTATATTTGTTATAGTGTCAATATTTTTTGTGACGGGATATCCAATAAAAGCTCAAAGGCCACATAATCGAGGAACAGAAACCACTGTGATTCCTGGTAAATTTTAAATATTTTACAGCATTATTGTGCGTTTTAAATTATGTGATTATGTTAATTATTATTATCATTATATTGAACTAATAGTTGTTAAAAGTTAACGTCTTGAACTTTTTGTCAAGAGCCCTTGTATGGAAAAATTGGTGTAATTTTGAATCGGTTCACAAAAACTCCCATCCTAGAGATTTGCAGCTGCTAATGTTATTTGTTTGTAAACGTTCACAATATTTACGTACAAGTAAGATTTTACCGAAGACAACTCGTTAACTTTTATGTTCCCATTTGAAAACCTATCCTTGTCAGAACTAAACAAGCACTGACCTGTGTTCCAAGTACGAAATAGCTTATCTATACTGTGTTCTAGGACAATTTTTGTCTTATTTCATTACTGTTTCTATGTCAATGCATTAATTTAAATGTTAGAGCTGTTGAATTTAGGCCAACCCGTATGAAACGTAATAATAATTAATAGGGATTTTTATTCTAAGGACATTTTTGTAAATAAATTTAAGTTTTAGAAATTAGTTTCTTTGCTATTTCAAAATAAACGTAATTAAACTGGTACCAATGAAATTCAGTACTTTAGTTTTGTCTCATTTCTATTGATGAAGTAGTTAGGGTAGAAGTCAGAATGGAAATGAGTGAAAATATGGCTGCAGGGGGTGTTAATAGATCATTTAATTGCGATTGGGGTTCATTTTGTACTTTTTTCAGTGAGCTACTGGAAGTTTTGACAGAATGATATATAAAAGTGATAGTTCTGGGGAATTTTACTGTAAATCTTGTTGTTCAAAGTAAAATGGCAGAAGAGTTTAGGGTATTGTAAATATGAACTATCTTAATATAAATGTTAATTGTTGTATAAGAATTACTAGTCTCTCACAAACTATAATAGATAAAATTTTAACAAATATTGGTAGTTGTCAGGTTAGATTAAGGGGATTGGAGCTCTCTGACATTGTTACGAGGTATTAAAGATTCAGCATTTAGGCGTTCATGCCCCAAACCCAAAAAAATTGGTGTGAAACACTTGCACAACTTTCTCTTGCCAATGCAAATAATTAACAATAAACCTAACAATAGTAATAAAACATTAGAAATGAACAAAAAACTAACCTCTATAAATATAACCTAATTTTCATCATGAGTGATAGATGCAAAATGAAAATCAATCTCTTTGGCTTAAAAATACAGAAAATCACTGTTTCACGCTAAACTAGGCTCTGTAAAAAATATGCTTGAAATTAAAATTGTAGATCTCTTAATTTCCTATAAATTTGATTATACTTTTTTGTCGTAAAATGCATACTAAGGCTGAAATCTTTAAAAAAATCAATTTTTTACACGTTTTTGTGAGAAAAAAAACAGAATCGCTAATTACCGCTGAACTAAGCATTATACAAAAACATGTTTCAAATAAAAGTTGTTAGATTTTAAATTCTCTTCAATTTTTACTAGATACATTTTTGCGCTGAAATGAATATTAAAGTCGCAATCTTTAAAAAAAATAATTTTTTTACGAGAAAACAGCCTCACCAAGAATTTAAGCAGAGATGGCGCCTACGCTATCTTGTAGAGCATAAAAAATGTAGTAAATGAGGCTATTCTTATAAAATCGTATGAGCCGTTTTTGAGGAAATCGCAAAAAAGTTAAAAATTACACGAATAAACTACTACTTCCGGTTGACAGATTTTGATGAAAATGTTCATGTCGGGTCCGGTAGTGGTATCTAACTTAGTTTTAAGTTTGTACGATGTTCTGTTCTTGAGATATTCTGTTCACACACACACACACACAGACCAATCGCTAAAAACATGTTTTTTGGGTTCAGGGAGTCTGAAAACATGTAGATCCGGTGAAAACTCTGTTTCGAAAAATCGACATGAAAACAACACTTTCCTTCCTATATATTCATATAGGCAAGAGAAAGTATTAAATAAATAAGTTAGGCAGAAGGACCAAGGGATTATTAATTTTTTATTGCACAGTTTATCCAAAGAGGATTGGAAAACTTTTATCGGTTTTTTAGAAATAATTATAAATACCGTAATTTTATTGAAACTTAAAATTCCCACTATGATAATAGTTGTCCGAAAAAAATTTATGTAAAAAATATTGTTAGTAAAACAGATGAGTGGGTTACAGGGAAAATTTTGAGAAGGATTACTCTTAACATTAGATGTTAAGAGTATAGAACTGAAACGGGTTTGATTTTACGTTATTAGTGGAATACAACGCATAAGTTAACTCGAGTTGATAAGGGTAAGCTTACAAAGATTATATCTGGAAAGTCTGAAGTCAAAGCAGGTGTTCCACAAGAGTCAATTTTAGGTCCCATTTTGTTTGTATTGTACATTAATAGGTTACCAGAAGTCATACCTAACGGCAGAGCTTTATTGTTTGCTGATGATACTTCGGTAATCATTAACAGTTTACTAGTAGATGCTCTTGAAGTAAACACACATGTTGACCTAGAGTTTGTTGTACAGTTCCAGAATTAAATTATTAACAGTCGATGGGAAAAAGTTTCAATACTTGCAGTTCAAAACAAACATAATGTTAAAGAAAGTAGAGAAGTGGATATAGAATAGTAATAGTCTAGAGCATGTAGAAACAGTGAAGTTCCTAGGAGTATCACTAGATAGATATTTGTCTTGGGATTTCTATACTGATCAAGTTTGTAGTAAAATATCATCTAGGGTATTTGCTTTGAAACATATTCCCAGATTTAAAGTTAAAAATTTATTAATGGCAGCTTATCATGATCTAATTCTGTCTCATATTTGTTATCTATTTTGTGTGGGGTAATTCTAGTATATGGGTAACGGTTAGGGTTTTTTTAAAGTCAAAAGAAAGCTATTAGGTAGGAGTATAGTGGGAGGTAACCACCTTATCTCATGCAGGCCACTATTTAAGGGACTTAAATTGCTTACAAGTTCCTCATTATATTTAGGTGATAACATTTTTTTTTTTTGGTTTTATGTCTGACTGTTTTACAATTTCTGCTAATGCAGACGGTGGATAATGATGATAATGAAAATGAGTTATGAAAAAATGCCAGACCTGAACAAGAATCGAACCCTGGACCCCGGCATAGAAGCCAGTTGCGCTAACCACTGTGCCAACAGGCCATCCGTGATAACATATGTTATGCAAAATACTGTGACAACATCGAAGAAAAGGATGGTTCGTGAAGGTTCTAGTGTTTTCATGAAATGGTACAAAGTAGATAATAGAGTGAAAAAGGAATAATAGGACAAAAGTAACAATAGTAACAATAAAAGTACGCCTATTTATAAAAGGTTATTGTACAACTGTTTATGAAAAGGTCGACCTATAACACTTTCTACAATAGATCTTTTGTTACTTGTTCACATCAGTCATCAGTTATGACTTTTCGAGAACTATTAAAAAAGATTATTGATCGAATCTCTGTGCCGTTCCAGAAGTCTCTTTGAACCCCTCTGATATAAATAGACCCCCGAGCGCGGTCAGTAGTTAGTATTCGTTTGATCTTTGACGAGCAATTATCGGGGCGTTATTTCAGGTTAACGGTTCCGAGGTATTGTTATACCATCTTTGTGTGTGTGTGTATTGTGTAAAGTTAATGTGCAGTTTTTGTGAATTCAGTTTCTGTGTTTTGTATGTTTGTGTTTTCTATAAAATTGATTGTAAGTAGTGCTAAGTAAATTATTAAATTGTTTATTGTTTATTATTTATTTTAAGTAAATTATTAAGTTATTTATTGTATTACTTTATTATAAATAGTTAATTATTTATTTTGTAAATTGTTTAGTGTAATAAATATTTGTAATTGTAAACTTTAGTGCAATAATTATGTAATAACCTAGATCCCGAAACGGACCTTAGCGATAAGTGTCACATTACTTTTATGCAGAACTTCAATGTTCATTACCATAACACAAAAAACAGAAACGATTATGTTATGACTAACCACAACACTAAATTATTTAAACAGAAACCTACTTAACACGGGGAGAAAGCTATCGTAGTTTATGGTACATCAGGTAGTTCCAATAGTTTATGTTGGCTTAAGTTAGGTGGATATGTTTTTAGTTTGTCGAAAAGCTTTATTCATTCATACAGTCATATCGTTACGTGCCGTTTCAACTCACAAAGACGTTGATAGTAGGTACTAAACTGTAAGCTTACGTATAAAAATGTCAACAAAATGTGTAAAACAAATCGGAATTAAGAAAAATAATTAATATTAAAAATATTAATATAATTTAATTTATTTAATGGGGTAATTTGCATTTATTAAAAAAAAAATCTGATAAACTACTTGATTGATGAAACTTTTTATAGTGTTCACAAATTTTGTTCTAAATAATATTTTATAAAAATAAATAAGAGAAATTGCTCAAAATAAATAAAAACCAAAGTATTGAAGCTGAATGCTAAGAAAATTGTGTTTGTGTAAATATTAGAAGATGATACAGTTGTTGTAGTAAGTAAACTTGTAGTTCAATATGAATTGAAATATTATTATATGTGTGTTTATTCAGGTGTTATGTATTAACTTTTAAGTTCTTGTCGTGTCTATACTTCTTCGGGAGTCTCCTGGATGTAATCAACTAAAAAATTTGTATGTAGCAAATAAAAAATATTCACTTCATCATACTTTCTTATTCTACTTTGGTGGTATGTTCAAAATAGTATTTTATTTTAGAGTGAACATTCAAAAATTTCTTCTTTGAGTTCCACCCATCACAATTTATTGTTGAAAATTGTAAGTTGCCCATTAAAAAATTTTTTCTCATTCTTTTATAGTAGCTAGCAGCATTGTGAGAAGATCAATTCACTTCATGAATTTATTTTTTTCTTGCAAACTAGACCTTATCATCCACCCTCTTAAAAAAAATATACAGGAGAGTAAAATCACAGCAAAATTTTTGTTGAACAGTTGCATTACTTGATTTGTGCAGTTGGTTGAAATCATTATGTTGAAACTACATATTAATTTATTTAGCAAATTGGATATTTTTACTTTCTCTTGCCTATATGAATATATAGGAAGGAAAGTATTGTTTTCATGTCGATTTTAAGAAATCGAGTTTTCACCGGATCTACACGTTTTCAGACGCCCTGAACCCAAAAAACATGTTTTTAGCGATGGGTCTGTTTTTGAACAGAATATCTCAAGAACAGAACATCGTACGAACTTGAAAATTAAAATTTAAGTTACATACCACTTACCGGACCCCACATGAACATTTTCATAAAAATCGGTCCACCAGAAGTAGTAGTTTATGCGTGCAATTTTTCATTTTTTTGCAATTTTGGTTTTGCAAAAAACTGGTCCTATAATTTTTTTAAAAATCGCCTGGTTTACTAAATTTTTTATGCTCTATAAGATAGGGTTGGTGCCATGTTTGCTAAAATTCTTAGTGAGGCTGTTTTCATGTAAAAAAATTGTTTTTTTAAGATTGCGGCGTTATTATGCATTTTACCCCAAAAATATATATAATTAAAGTTGTAGAGAATTTAAAATTCTACAACTATTATTTTGAACATTTTTTTTATAACGCTTAGTTTAGCGGTAATTAGCGATTTTCTGTTTTTTTCTCACGAAAACAAGTGAAAAATCGATTATTTTAAGATTTCGGCCTTTGTATGCATTTTACCACAAAAGTGTAATAATCAAATTTATAGGAAATTAAACGATCTACGACTTTTATTTAAAGCATTTTTGTCTAAAGAGCCTAGTTTAGCGTGAAAGAGTAATTTTCCGTATTTTTAAGCCAAACTGAGGTTGATTTTCATTTTGTGTCTTTCACTCATGATTAAAATTAGGTTATGTTTATTGAGGTTAGTTTTTTTTATTTCTAATGTTTTATTACTAATGTTAGGTTTATTGTTAATTATTTGCACTGGCAAGAGAAAGTTGTATGAGTGTTTCACACCAGAATTTTTTTAACAAATATATAAATGAACCTTTTTGTAAAAATCCAACATAGCTCTGTCCATTTATGTGATGTCCTAAAGTCACCAGGCCTATTAACTGATTATTTATGTCATCTACACCAAACATTGGAAGAGAATCAGTATTAAAGGTTCCTTACTTCTGAATTACAAAGATTATCTTCAGACCAGCCCATAATAGACAGGTGGAGTGTCAAATTATTTACACTGAATCTGTTCGTTGCAGAGCTAAAATAAATAGTTCTGTTTCTTATCGCATGGTCAGCCAATTAAATGATTGAATCATTTAAAAACAGAAGAGGTAGAGGTGTAAAGTTAGAAAAATTGATCCTACTTGAGCATACAGATCAGATTCACACGTTACTGTAACGGTACTAATATGGCTCTCACTGAAACAAAGTATGATTTTAATGAAATTGTTTTCTCCTATAACATGACGATTATTAAGTTTATTTATTAAAAAATAAATTAATTTTTGCTTTTAAAAAAAATTTTTTTGTTATCTGTTTAATTTGTGATGTGTACTTAGACGGTTAGGAATTGAAATTTTTTATGTCTTCATGGTTTATTCATAACTTGGTTTTTTCTTGTGTAAGCCCAATTTAATCCTTGTGCAACGAATAGGTTTGAGAATAATAACTCTTCTAACAAACATGAAACTCCGTTTTATTTACGCCTATTACAGCAAATTTAGTAAAAATCTTTTGTAATTTATGCAAATTCTGGCGTTTTTTGTCAAAATTTGGCAATAAATTATTCTTATTTTTATTTATTTTAGCCTGGTGCTATTATCGAAAAATGTCTAGCGATAAATTTGATGTATCAAACGCCCTAAGATATTGTATTTAAAAAAAAATCTGGTGTGAAACACTCACACAACTTTCTCTTGCCAATGCAAATAATTAACAATAAACCTAACATTAGTAATAAAACATTAGAAATAAACAAAAAACTAACCTCAAAAAACATTAGTGAAATACACAAAATTAAAATCGACCTCAGTTTGGCTTAAAAATACGGAAAATCGCTCATTCACGCTAAACTAGGCACTGTACAAAAAATGCTTAAAATAAAAGTTGTAGATCTGTTAATTTCCTATATATTTTATTATATACACTTTTGTCGTAAAATGCATTCTAAGGCCGGAATCTTAAAAAAATAGATTTTTCACACGTTTTCGTGAGAAAAAAACAGAAAATCGCTAATTACCGCTAAACTAAGCGTTATACAAAAAAATGTTTGAAATAAAAGTTGTAGAATTTTACATTCTCTACAACTTTTATTATATAATGTTTTGCGCTAAAATGCATATTAAAGCCGCAAACTTAAAAAGAAAATGTTTTTACGTAAAAACAGCCTCACGCAGAATTTCAGCAAACATGGCGCCTACCCTATCTTGTAGAGTATAAAAAATTAGTAAACCAGGCGATTTTTAAAAAAATCGTAGGACCAGTTTTCGAGAAAATCGCAAAAAAGTGAAAAATTACACGAATAAACTACTACTTCCGGTTGACCGATTTTGATGAAAATTTTCGTGTCGGGTCCGGTAGTGGTGTGTAACTTAAGTTTCAAGTTCGTACGATGTTCCGTTCTTGAGATATTTTGTATACACACACACACTCACAGACACACACACACACAGACCAATCGCTAAAACCATGTTTTTTGGGTTCAGGGGGTCTGAAAACGTATAGATCCGGTGAAAACTCGATTTCGAAAAATCGGCATGAAAACAATACTTTCCTTCCTATATATTCATATAGGCAAGAGAAAGTAATAATAAGGTAGTCGCTTACCACACTGTGCAGCTATTGCCTGTGGTAAAGGTAGGCAGAAAATCTGCTGTCTTTGAGTTGTCATTGACCTATTTCTGCGGTTATTAATATGACATATGTTATTATTATATGAGAGCAGGGAATTTTGTTAACATATGCATATAAAAAAAAAAAATTAACGTAGGATATTGTTATTGAAATGTGAACAAGTGCTTGAAAATTACCTACGAATCTGAGACGATTTATACCCGTTACAGGTCATTTTCAACTCAACCAATGTGGATAAAGGAATATTATTGAACAAAATACCTAGCCCTACCATTCAAGCTTTCAAACGCAGTTATAACTTTATTTTTAGATGAGCCCTTACACGGTTTTCTTCAAAAGCCTCACCATCGGCGGTACCAAAATATTCACAAATCAATAGAAAAATTCCCACTAACCGTATAGTGTGTGTAAATAGCTTACTTATTTGCTCATACATTTCGCTACTATTTAACTATAATGTTCACTGCTCTGCACGTTCATTGACCTTCACTATTACACAAACTGTTGAGTACTTACACACTCGTCGTCTAATAAAAATATATTGGCTATTCGTCAGTTAAGGGTTAAGATCACAATGAGGTGAATTTAGATGTTTCTGAAAGCTCTTTTTGCTGCCCACATTCTTAGCATTCACTGTAGGCTTTTTCCCTTTCTTCTGTTCATCCTGTGTTTTATTTTAGCTATTCATGAAAGCTCTTAAAGTCTGTAATTATAGTGATACTGGCAAGATTTTGCAGTCCCAGTGTGCATGGATCAGGAAGTTCGTGAACGTTAACATTAAACATTACTTTTGCCAAATCTCTACTGCAATGATATTGTTAATTAGTAAGCTGGAATTTGTTTATCACTAACGTCCCAGAAATCTGTTCAGTTCATGAAATACATCAGTAATTTTGTAAGCTCTCAGATGCATAAATAATATTTCAGTAAAATCCCCATATTTTTAGTCCACGTAGTCATAGCATTTAAAAGTTGCTGTGACAAAATAATTTAATATATTTTGCCTCCATAAATAAACAGTAAATTATACAATGGCTTTGTATACAGTATAGTAATGACTCATCCCACATACATTGAACAGATTGTTTTCGTTATGTGAAGTTGAAATTAATATGTTTACATTTATGTATTTATAGTTAACATACATCAATTATACGTAGCAATGAATGTTTTTACAAAAATATGTTTAGTCTATCATTATAAAATATTGCCGATAAATATAATTCTGTAGCATGTCAACTTTATACTTGAACAGATGGTTTTATTTTTAAAATACACCTTTATCATTTTGGTTTGCAGTTTGTAGTAGATCTGGTGAGATTTTGTTCAAAACTCAGTAATAAGGTACTAGTGTGTAATATAATGAATAGTGTTGTTTTTAATTTTTGTTTGATAGATTTGTGTATTGTAATAATTTCTTTGTATTGTAGCGGGGCGAAAATGGTGTATAAGTTATAACACTAATGGCTTTGAATCCATCAACATCATAAATTCAAGGCTTGCTCTGGGAATACCCCCAGACAAGTCCAGCCAGAGAAATAGTTTTTAATTGTGGCTGAGTATTTAAAAAAAAACCGAAAACGTGACTACAAATTGTAGTGCAATCTTGCTACTAGTTACAAGTGAAATGACAGGAGTATCAGAGAAAGCTGTTTATAATATTTTAAAAGAAGCAAAGTCGGTACTGAGTAATGTTAACCATGCTGCTGCAGATTCCACCCCAAGTTTCTATTACCCTTTTATGAAGTATTCTTTGAATTCTTATTTTTTACATTTCAGTTTTTTGGGATTGATCTAGTTTTTTTCTGCTGAGAGTTTTGTTTAATGGGAGAGGCTTAAATTTTATACTGGTCAAGTAGTACTCTGAGTCGAGATTGGTACCTTTGCATACTTGTACATTCATAATTTCCTTTGTGTTTTGTTCCAAGATTGCAAAGTGATCTATTTAGAATGTGCCAAGATTTCCTCCTGGAGATCCCCATTTTTCTGTTTCCTAGAAATTTTTTCAAATCAGTGGACATCAGTTTAAGTTGAAACCATAGTACTATGAAGTAAATAATATTTTTGTTTCTACACTACCTCTGTGAAACACTACTGATGCACTAAAAAAACAGATTGGAACTAATAAATTTTATTTGAAATTGAATTCTTTTCTGTATTATTTATTAATGTTAGAAACACTATTGTGTTATATTTTTTTTATGTTGTTTGTTTTGTATCAAATATTTATTTTGTTCTAGGTAATAATAATACTAATAATAAAGAAGTGGAAGCTGATAATCTGAACAAGATGTTTGCCAGCCAAATTGAAAATTTAACCAAACTTTTGCCACAGTCACCTGGAATGGAACGTGAACCATTAAAGAAGTATAGTATTGAAAAAGAAAATGTCAGTTACAGTTCGAGAGGTGTTCAAAATGATAAAATACCCAAAACTGAAGAAAAATTATCAAGTATTGTCAAAGATAATGAAAACGGAAAAAAGAAAAATGGAAGCTCCGGTAATGCAAACAGTAAAAATGACACCATTTCAGATAAACAATTAACAAATTGTGATCTCTGCTTGCCTTTGTCCTCCAAGTAGAAGTATCAATAAAGAAAAATGTACACCGTGTTTGTGATAATAAACCAGAAGAAACATTAAAACAGGATAAAGAACCAGAAGAAACATTAAAACATGATAAAGAACCAGAAGAAACGTTAAAACAAAATACAGAACCAGAAGAAACATCATTAAAACAAAAAACTGTAGATAAGGTTGATGAACTACCATAAACAATGTTAATAGAGATACTGTTAATAGTAACAAAAATAATAGTGTTATTAGTATTCACCTCAGTGACAATACTTTAAGTGTACGTAAAGATTGTACTAAGTGTATTTGTCCAGCTCTTAAGAGTCATGATGAAGAGAATTGTAAACCTTGCTGTGATACCAAAGAACCAGAAATCGAAACATCTACATTTCAAGGAAAAGAAGATCCAATAAAAAATCTTTTAGCAGGTTCAATAATAATTTCTGCTATACCTGGAATAATTTTTCTCTATTATATTACATTCAGAAAATGTAAGCATTTATACCAAAGACGCCATTATAGAAATACAAATTTTTTAATTGATGGTATGTATGAATTAGACGAAACTAATCCGCTTTGTTTCAGTGATGTTATTCATCTTAGTGATTAATAAATATAATGTTTTGAATTGAATTTTGTAAAAAATATTGTTATATTTTGTTATCTCTTATAGCTGCTATATTATTTGTTTTTATCTATGATTTTATCTTTCAACTAACATGTCTTAGTAGATTCACCATCAATTTTATTCTGTATGTCGTATTTTCAGTTATTTGTATAAAGGTTTATAAAAATAAATGACTGATTCTATGTATAGAATAAATTTTAACATACATAGCTTCAATTTTTTTAAGTTTATATACTCTGATGATCGTGGATCCACCAAAATGTGTTATTAGTTAAAAGAAAAAATCATTGATAAAATACAAATCACTGTACTTTCGAATATACTGTGCACCCGATTTTCGAAGGTAATTTCAGTTACCAATTTCTTTGTACACATTGAAACATCTCGTAACTTTAAATAATTCAATACCGAGAATAGGTACATTGTCTTTGTACGTTATCACAATAAACTAAAACAACGGCTGAACTATTAAAAGTTACTTTTAAATAAAAAGAACGAAATTAAAACAAAGAAACAAAATGTACTATAAAAAGTTACTTTGTGTCGTCGCCGTCAAAATCCGTGTTCGGATTTTCATCCACAAGTGTGCCATCTTCTGAGCCATCAAGCGCAATAGAAATGCCGCATTTTAGAAAGATTTTTGAAACTAATTGGTGAAATCCGTGCCCATGCAGTATTAATCCACTGGCAGATCGTTTCATGTTCCGGCCTTTTTATTTTTCCCTGAGGTGTATTTATGCTTAGTATTTGCCATCCATTGAGTGTACAAATCCTCCATAGCAACCTTTAATGGCGTATTTATGCAAACATCCAAAGGCTGTAGTACAGATGTTAACCCTCTCGGTATCACTAAATCTGTTTTCCATTTATTTTGAATATAACACGCACACCATTTTATCGGACCAATTTTGTTCAAAAAGGATGCATGGTGTGTTCAAGTAAACACAGTATATAACAGCTATAAGAGGTTGGCAAAAAAATTACAATATTTTTAGCAATTTTTGATTGATTGTAAACTGCAGTATTATAAAGATTTATTTACAAATTGTTATTATACAGGGCTAGGATGGAATTCTGAGATCTTTGCTTAATAATACTTTAAAAAACTTATTTACAGACTACAACTAAAAAATATTTGACAAAATTACAGACTGAAATCACAAAGGATATGATCAAAATTGTATCGTGAATAGTACCACTACTGCTCAAATATTCTGTGTTCTATATCATTGTATTAGAAAATTTATTTTATGTTTTTCCAAAAAAAAAAAATTAACAGTAATACGCAAATTTGTAAACCTTTAAATCAAATGAAGATTCAGAATTATTCTGAAATAGTGTAATAGCATACTGAACTCAACAATATTCATTTTTATGAAATTTTTATTTTTATTGAACTATTTCTTATACTTTTTAATTTCATTACGACTTGAATAATCTAATGATTTATTATCCAGGAAGTTAATTTTATTGGTAAGAAGGTGTAGCTGCAAAAACAAAATTAAATTCTCTAATTGTGTATTTCATATTATTAGTTTATAATTATTGCTGAACAAGTCACATCTGTTTTCAAATTTTAAAATAGTATATAATGGATACTCGCTTAACCCACTGCACAATAATTGTGTATAACTTATTAGCATATGTGTATACGTTAAATGCAATGTAATTTATGTCCAATACATATAATCATAAAAATTCATATACAGTCTACTCTGGTCATAAAGTAACTCCTGGGACTTTAATTTACAGGTGAATTTACAAAATTACCAAAGTTGTGGGGAAAATATTAACAATTGGTAATTGCAATAAACGTCTCATTGATCAGAATCAATGATTAAAAAATTAATAGTTAATTGAAATTTTAAGGGGAGTTATTTTACCGTGATCAACTAACACAATAATGGAATCACAGTACTTGTAACATGCACAAGCGCGTATTTGCATGCCTCACTTTGTGCATTTGCAACAGTGGAAAGATCATTTAATGTACAGACAGTAGTTAAACTATTAACCACTATTTTAAATCTTTTTTCTTCTCAATAGCTTGATTTAATGAAATGTTAAAAAGTAGGCTTTCGTGACTTGAAGGTGATGTTAACATTTATTACCCAGACTGTAAGGAATCCGTGCCATTGCTGAATTTTTGAAATATTTTTGTTGCAGTGAGTAATCAAAGACTGTAGCATGTTCATGTCTTCCACATTCAGTCCCAAAATAAAATACTGGTTAAATCACATAGTTGTCATGTTTGTGCTTAGTCATCATATATTCTTAATTTAAAGCAAGGATTCGCCACCTCCCAGTAATTTTGTTAACGTTTTTATTGTTAATTTTTCTAGTTTATTATGAACATTTAGCAAAAAAAGTACAATTTGTTCATTTTTTTTGGGGTAAAATTTACTTATGCAGAGATTTCCCATCCACCTGTAACTGACTGGCCTGTTGGCGTAGTGGTTAGCGCAACTGGCGTCTACGCTGGGGTCCTGGGTTCGATTCCCGATTAGGTTTGGCATTTTTTTCATTACTCATTTTCATATATCATCATTCTCCACCATCTGCATTAGCAGAAATGGCAAAACAGTCAAACCTAAAAAAACCGTACCTGTTGTAAAAGATAACAAAGTAACTAGCAAAGATCTTTCACTACTTTATAAAAATATGCTAGATAATTTATGTTGAAATAGATATTCTTAAATATAACATATTTATACACTTATATTGGTGCATAATAATTAAAGAAAATATTAAATAGTACTAGGAATAAATATCTCTCTGTGTTGAGGGAATCTCAGCTACATGTCCAGTGGAGTGGTAATTAAAATTTAATTTGTTTCTGTAGTTTTTTATTAGCTTACCTTATTTATTTAATTATTAATACTAATGCAGCAGATCCGTCTTTAACCCTTTCGCTGCCACCATTATTTTTGTTACATGATTTCATGTGCCGATTTATGTTTTTCCATTTTTTCTATTTTATTTACTTTAAATATATATGTGCAAGATTGCTGCAAAAACAGCAATTTACTAAAAAACGAAGAATAGAATGTTACTGTATGCCGAGGTCAAAATAGTTATGATAGGTTCACTGCCGGCTTTTAAAAAGAGATGCAAGAGCGCGCTAGGCAGATCCAAAGCATATATGGAGCCGGCACTAGGAAAACACACCCGACTCCGAAGGGTGTTCAGACCCGGCAGTGGGTTAAATTTCACTGTCACTGCATGATAATATTATGAAGTTCAAAACTTTTAAAAAAAGTTGCTGTCAAAAGACATCCTTGTTGATGTCAGCTTTATATTGTTGCAATACACTTTCTTACCAGTTCCATTAGCACTCTACTATAGATTATTGTAAGGCATTTTCTTTTCATTTCTTTTATAAAATATTAATGTAAATAATTTCTTAAAAATCTGTAAAATATCTTGAATTTTCTTACTATGTTTCTTAATTGGTACTTCTTTCCAGTAACTTACAAGTATGAGTGAGTGTACATAATTTAAAAACAAAAACAAATTCTACTATTCTTCACTCTCTGCTGAAATAGCAAGAAATTAGTTTTAAAGAAAATCAATGAAAGCTGTAGAAACAAATACTAAACAATAAGAAAATTTTACATTTTATTGTTTAAAATTATTTTCGTAAAACTTAACAAACTACTTAGACATAAACTACAATAAATGTTATTTTAAAGTAGTAAGTATTAGAGTTTCTACAGAATACTTTTTGTTGTTGCAGTAGAATTAAGTATGTTATTGGTTCTTTTAGTTGCAAATTGCAGTTGCAGTTTGGTTGTTTAGTTTATTAATTGCTTTGTTATGACGACAAAATAGTTCCAGATCCTCTTGCATCAAAAATAAATGTTGTAGTAACAGCAGTTAATTTAAATATTAGTTCAGCATTACTAACACATTTTGGTGACAACTAATGCCTCTTGGGCATCTTATTCTTTCATATTTCTTTTTCTTTTTCTGCCTTTCAAGGATTAGGCATCTCTGCCTGTTCCGAACCTCTCAAATCTGCCCATCACTTTCTCGGGCGTCCTCGTTCTCTCCTGCCCTCCGGCTTATAGCCCAGTGTCTGCTTAGGTATCCTATCCTCCCGCATTCTGTTAACATGCTCTAACCACTGCATTCTGTTCTGGGGTACCTTGTTGTTTACAGAGAAGATGTTGAGTTCTTTCTTTATCTCGGTATTCCTGTAACCATCTTCTCTACTACACCCATATGTATGTTGAAGAAATTTCATTTCAGATGCTTGCAATTTACTCTCCTCTCGCTTTGATAGCATCCAAGTTTCACTGCCATAGAGTAGAGTCGGCACTGCTAATGTTTTATAAAATCTCAGCCTCGTGTTTTTGCTGGTGCTATTTTTTAAAGTGCGGTGGATAGTTCCGCGTATTTGCTGAAATCGGTGCATCTTATTTCATATTTCTACAGGTATTATTTATTTTTTGGCAGTTAGGCAGTGTTTCTTTTTAGTATATGGTGCTTCAGAAACCTTTACTGTGTCTGTTTGTAATTGATACTACAGTTTTTAACAGTTTATATGTTTTATTATTTAATTATCATCCGAAGCCTTTTTTTTAACAAAAAAAGAAAATTTTATCAAAGTTATTTTTTATTATTGTGAATTTAAATGAAAGGCATGTATAGTTACTTGAGTCACAATTTAACCTTTGGTTTGAACGGGGGGGGGGGGGGAAGCATCAGTGCGCATGCGCGACTGCTTTGGTATCAGTTCGCCACTACAATGTGAACTATACGTAGAGGAAATATAGTATATTCCGGAACCTTTTATAGGTTAACTGTATGAATATAACTGTTTGTTACCGTAAACAGAAATGTCGGTTTTTCAAAAACACGGTCGAACTATTCACAGTGCTGGACAAAATTTAGTATGCGATGCAATAAAATGCTGTGAAGTTGTTGGAAGCTGAACAAAATTACCTTTCTGTGCCTCTCAACAAAAGACGTGAACGAGGAGATAACTACTGTAATGTTTCTCTTTCCACAATTCAAAATATAAAGAAGAAAGTGTAAGACTATGAAGAAGGTAATTCTTCATTAACTGTTTTTTTGACACCTGGTTAAAAAAGGTAATGGTTATATCAATAAGAAAGTGATGCCGATATGTAAAAAGTTATTACCAGTTTTCAAAAAAAGGCAAAATTTTAGTTGGAAACTTTGTGCATTAAGAAAATATTTTAAAGAAAATGGGTTTTAAGTGGAAAAAGTATCAGTCACCATGAAGTATATTAATTGAAAGGCAACAAATGGTACAATTGCATGATTGTAAAATATAGTGTCTGACTGTTGAGGTTGGCAGCACTGTCATATTTCTCTTCCCTTCCTCACAGCCCAGCCTTATGCAAAAGGCATTCTCATGACTCGCTATTTATAATAATCCCTGATTCGTTTACGGTAATGGAGGATGCCTAAGAGGTATCAAGCCTTGAAATCAGCTCAAGCAGGTTTATTACAACGTATAACTTCTAATATCCATCCCGTATTCAATGTGCTAATCAGAAAAATTCACAGCATTTTAACTCGGGCAGTCCTGTACCTCTCTTTTCTCATATTGTTTAGGTCATCAGCCAAAAAGCTGGTTTGAACCTGTAGAGGTTTCACTAAGTAAAACGAGGAGTGAGGTGGTTTACCATTGCCTTCCTCACTGAGTGGAAAAGTATGCTTATCAGCATGCCGGGCCCTCTGAAAAGCACATATCTTCCACTCTGCAAATAACACCTTCACTTCATTCACCACAGGGTCTGGCTGTATAATGAAATTCATTACTTTCAGAGGAAATAACTCTGATTAGTGTCTTTTACACCTCTACCTCTTCTGTTCTTAAATGATTCAGTCATATAATTGGCTGACCATGTGATAAGAAACAGAACTATTTATTTTAGCCCTGCAACTAACAGATCGAGTGTAAAAAATTTGACACTCCACCTGTCTGTTATGGGCAGCTTTTCTCATAATAAATTATATTGAAGAATTTAATAAGATTGTATACAAATTATTGAAATTAATTGTGATTTATCTAAAGCAATAGTTTTTCGCATTTTGTCGGTACAATTGAATATCATCATTTAAGCCTTTTTAAAATATTAGACATAGAGTGATTCAAAACTTATTAGATTTACGTAGTTAAATATTCAACAGCATTTAATTTACTTACAAAAATTTTACACTTATAAAAAGTTATGTTGTAAATAATTCTGTCTAGGTGGAGTTAACAATCCATCTCCAGTTCAGCCTTCAGATACTTCTCATCCACTTGAAGATCTTTCTGAAGAAAGCTAAATATCATCTTTACAATAGACCATCAAAAACCCTCCCTATTTAATCAGTTCCTTACCATTCCTTGTACTGCTGTAATTTTTATATTACACTTTGTAATTATATTAATGTCATGAGAATTTGATGTCTGGTATGATATTGATTTAATTAGTATATATTATTTTTAATCAGTGTTTGTAGTAATTAACGTAGCTATGTAACATAATTTTGCCTTAAATTTGTTACATGAATTTCAAATAATGTCAAAAATGTTATTTATTTTTAATAAGTTCCTCAGATTATTTAGAAGCGTTCATTATTTTATTTAGATTATTTAGAAGAGGAAAATAATTATTTATGTAAATGTATGTAGTTGATAGAATTTTTTGTACATGTACTGATGTCATTTATTAATTTTGCTGCTAGGTATATTTTAGTTCATGCCAAAAACTGAAGAAGTTATTTATGTTTTGTTTGACTTGTCTTATTTACTTAGTGTTACAGAAATGAAAAGAAAATGATTAGTTATAAGTTTTGTACTTGATGTTTTAATTAGTAGATTTTAATAGTTAATGTGTGTTTTCCTATGTAAAATGGTTCAATTGTGTAAACCTTGAGAGACCAGGTTTTCTGATTCAAATGAATACTAGTTTTCATGGTTCTAGGAGTTAAAAGAAATTAAAAATTCATTAAACTAATTATAAAACGATTTTTTTGTACATGCAATAAAATTAATATGCAGTTAAAGTAAATACATATGAGGGGGTACCCAAAAGAAACCAGAATTATTTTTCAAAAGCTATTTATTTTTAATTTTTTTTACAAAACAACTTTATCCTCTTCAAAATACTCTATTATAACTAATACATTTATACCGCCGGTGCTTCCACTGTTCGAAACATTTTTGTAGTTATCTTTAGAGATGGCTGACAGCTCCTCCCTCGTTTTTTTTCTTGTCTGCTTCAATGTTGTCAAATCGGTGTCCTTAAATGTCCCTTTTCATGCGTGGAAATAAGAAAAAAGTCGCACGGAGCCAGTTCAGGTGATTAAGGTATATGGGGCAGCGGAATCATGCCATTTTTAGTCAAAAAATCTTTCACCGAGATGGCTGCGTGTGCAGGTGCATTGTCGTGGTGGAAGAAGCAGTCTTCTGTCTGCCACAAATCGGATCTTTTTCGTCAAACACTGTTGCGCAATCTTCTTAAAACTTCCAAATTGTCCGTCGACAGTCTGAGAGCACATGCTCTTGAATTTTTTAAACATTTTCATCGATTCAGGCAGTTAATGGACGTCCAGAACGAGGTTTGTCATCAATCAACATGTCGCCATTTTTAAACTGAGAAAACCACTCGTATACTTGAGATTTTCCCATAGCGTCATCTTTGTAAGCTGTTTTCAACATTAAAACAGTTTCAGCAGCACTTTTACTGAGTAGAAAACAAAATTTCACAGCTATACGTTCACTTAAACTTGCCATCATAAAAAACAAAACAGCACTAGCAAAAATAATCACTGCAGATGAATATTAAACTCGCAATGAGTTGCGCTATACACATCTGTGCGGCAGAAATGCGTAATACACAAGCACTGCCCACGGCAATGCTATTTTGATTACTTTTGGGTACCCCCTTGTATACTTTATTGATTGAGTTCAGAGGTTTGAATAATCATAAAATGTTAAAAAATTTCTTATATTAAAATGTATATTTAACTATTTGGAATACAAGTAATATAAAGAAACTTTTCCAGCAATTTAAATTTATAATACATAAATGTGTGTCATATGGTTAACATAAACACTTGGTGTGATTTCACACTTAAGTGTTAACATAATCAATTTTAAGTGTTAGATAAATCTCTTTATATTAGTTAAACTTTTACTATTTCATATAATGAATTAATATAATAATTTCACTAACCTTCTTTTTAAACTGCGTCACCTTTATTTTATTCCTACTTACACGTGTTTCGGTGGATCCACCATCACCAGAGTAAATGAAAAATTGAAACTAAAAATTTTTTTCATTTATTTAAAATTTACAGAAGATGATACATCTTCAGTCACTTGTATAAAACTGATTTAAAATTAATTTATTTTATTTTAATTTATCCCTTCTCATATTTACTGTAGATAGCAGCAGCAGCAGTCAATATCACTTCATCATTCCTAAATTTTATCTGTTCATTCAAAATGTCCTGCTTTTGCTCTTTTAAATATTTATAAATATGGAACATCTCATATTTTTCAATTTTATTTTTATTCTCTATATTACATTGTTCTATTATATTGAAATGTTCATCTATTTTACCAAATTTATGTTTTTCTTCTTTTATATGATTGGTATAGTTAGATATAATGTAGTCACATTTCAGTGCTTTTTTATGTTCATTATACCTCACTTGAAAATTACGACTAGTCATACCAATGTAAAATTTTTTACAATCCTCATTACCACAATCTATCTATTTTATACAAGTGACTGAAGATGTATCATCTTCTGTAAATTTTAAATAAATGAAAAAAATTTTTAGTTTCAATTTTTCATTTACTCTGATGATGGTGGATCCACCGAAACACGTGTAAGTAGGAATAAAATAAAGGTGACGCAGTTTAAAAAGAAGGTTAGTGAAATTATTATATTAATTCATTATATGAAATAGAAAAATTTCAAACTGCAGGATGCATTATAAAGATTTATTTTTAAACTTTTACATTACTTGTTGAAGTATATTATTTATTAATCTGTTAAAAACAAAGTTTGTGTTTATAGTATTATTATAGTTGGGAAGAATTCTGTTATTATATAGAATTATGTAATCTGATTAGTATTATCTCTATATTTTTTTTATAGTTTTGGAATTTTATTATTGCTATTTATGAAATTGTTTGTACTCCCATTATTACTGATAAAGAAATTTTACATTATAATGTTTATCGTGACCTGTTATTTTTGAAAGAATGTCACTAATTTTTTTCTCTTGAATGTTATTGAAGATTCATATCTGTATAATCAGTCCATGATCAAAAGTCTGAACGAATTTTATTAATACATGTATTTGTCCAATTATGAACTATATAAAATACAGTAGAATCTCAAAAATGCTATATTCACAAAAATGACATTGTCTTGGGGATGTCTTCTACTAGTAAATCAAATATGTTTTTCAATTCTCTTGAAACATTTGTAAATGTTTCCATCAAAATTTTTAATCCAACAACCCTCAAATCCGTTGCTCTCAAATCTTTAATTCTGTTATTACAAATTTTTATTAATGTACAAGAGGGTAGTCTGAAAATTTTCCTACATAACAAAGAAACAAGACATTTTTTCTTCAAATTAATTTTTGTTTTTCAACATAGTCTCGTTGTAAGTCTGTATACTTCTCCCGGTGATACTCCTGTTCAAATAGTATTTTGGATGTTTCTCTGCTAAATAGTTGTTTATAAAGATGATGGCCTCCTTATTAGACAAAACCTCTGTCTTCTGAACGCAACTTTTAACCTAGGGAACAAAATAAGTTGTTTAGGGCTATATCTTTTAAGTAAGGAGAGTTTTCTTGCAGTTTGATTCACAATTCGCTACGGCAACGGTTGAGATGTGGGGTGTCGCATTGTCTTGGTGAAAAAATGTCTACAACTGTGGTCGTTTTTCTGTAATTTCTGCCATCAATTTCTAAAGTATCGTTGTGTAGTATGTTCCGGTAATGGTTTTCCCTTTTTCTTGATAATCAATTAAGAGAACTCTTATGACTGTCTCAGAAAACAGTCACCAATCACTTTCCCAACCAAAGGAACAGTCTTTACCTTTTTTTTGGAGCTGATTCCCCCTTTGCAATCCATTGTTTTGACTGTATTTTTGTTTCTGGAGTATGAAATATTGTTTCCAGTTTCATATACGGTATTCAGTTGGCACCAAAATTCTGTTTATTGCACTAACAGTGCTTTGAAAATGCTGCAAGTAATTAATGTGGTCAACTTTCTCATATCTAAATCTTGATTCAATATGTGACTAACACACTATTTGGACATGTTTATAGATCTGCTATATTTCTTACCTTGTTTTGATGGTTGTCTAACGCCATGTGGTGATCTTGAGCGATATTATTGTCAGTGGTTGCAGTTTTCAGCTGTCCCAAACATTCATCATCATACAAGCTGGTACTGCCTCTTTTAAATTTAGGTGCTTCAAATTTCATGGTGGTAAATGATGGTGGAGAGTCCCTTGTACACAGCGTCAATTTGCCTTTAACTTGCATGGGTGTATTACCTTTCAAACAAATAATTTATGAGTGGTGAATACTCAGTTTTTTCCATTATCATTAAAACACATACATCAACTTACTCAAACAATCTTCAAAAAATAACTGCGGGTCCAAAATGGATGAAATTTTGGTGAGTATCTTTCAACACATGTATAAACATATTCCGTAACTTTAGTTAATGAGTGCTGCCATCTTCATGTAGTGGTCAGAAAATTTTCAGACTACCGTCGTATTATCAGTTATTAATCTTTGAATTTATCAATAATTGATTTCTTAAAATTGAATCTTCTTTTTACTAAAAGTTATAATAAAATATTTAATTATTATAATTCTAGGTTTAATATAACAATTTACTTGCCAGCTTACAATAATTCAATTGGAAAAAACTCAGTTTTTCAATTTTCTATTTAATGAGAAAACAGTCCTCAAATATGTGAATTTCTCAACTTCCTCCAGTACCCTACCATTTAGTCTTATTCCATGTCCCAGTCTTCCCTCTTGGTATATCTTTGTTCTCATTACAAATACTAAGTACTAAATATAATCAATCAAATGTTTGTTTGTATCTGCAGTCTCTTACATCATCAGTTTTTATATTTATTTAAGAATTTTTTATGCTTATAAACTGATTAAAATTTTGTTTTCAGTGTGGTATACAATTTTCTAAATAGTGTATCACATTTTTAAACTCTTTCTGCAATATTTTATGATCCATATTTGTATACTTGATCAGGAACTGTTTATAATATTTTTTACTTAGGGAGGAGTCTACCTAGTTTTATCACTAAAAATTAAAAAATAATCAAAAAAATTTTTTTTGTTGATTATAAAACTTCAGAATTTTTTTAATCCAGCTATATATTTTGTTTTTATGTACGATAACTAGAAATTTGTAAAACATTATTTTACATAATCGGTGTAACTGTAATTGTAAGTGAAACTTTGCATTCAATTTTCTTAGCATTTAGTATTTCAGGTTTTCTTCATGATAAAATCCTTATAACTTTATATAAATGCTATCTTGATGATTTTTTTCCACTGTACTCAGAATGTATTGTTTTTTTATTTGTAGGTTGGCCATGTTGAAAATTATTATTGGAGTTTTTAAAAAATTAAAAAACAATGACCTTATCTGTATTTTTGGGGGAAAATATTTAAAAAAATAATTTTCTCTCGATTATAAAGTTAAATGTATAAATGGAACCTTCACAAAAAAGAGCATAATTTTATGATTTTTTTGACATAAAAACCAGGTCTGTACCTCTAAAATTAACTAAGTTATAAGCAAATAACGAAGATATGATTTTCCCCCTTCCACCTCCTTATATTTTGGGTTGTAGTGAACAAAATTAACATTTTTTTATATGAAAAAATAAAAAATTGAATGTTTATTCACTTGCAAAACAAACAGATTACTTATCTAAAGAGAATAAAAAACTTTTTTTGAGTAGACTCCTCCCTTAATTCAAATTCTTTTCACGTTGAATCTGGATATAAGGTTTTTTGTATTGGTAATATCAGCATTTTTTTTTAAACAAAATAAATTCAGTATTGGTTTATATTATTCGTTTTTATATCTTAAAGAAGTGTAAAGAATTTTTTGTTTTATTATTTGTTCAATGGTTAATTACTTTATTGAAATATTTAAAAAAAATATAATTGTAGTTAATAATCTGTTGTTGGAAGATTTTTTTTTATGTGTTATTATTTTTTAAATTCTATGTATGTGTTGATTCTTTGTTTAATATTTTATAGTGATAGTTATTGTATATTTTGTATGATTTAAAGTGTACAGGAAATTTCACTAATATTGTTTCATTCTTAAACCTAGTCTTTTTTAGTGCTTAATGTTTTGTTTTAGATCCAACATTTTTGTTTTCATTAATGTGTCCTTAAATTTAACTACTAGCTGTTTGAAATTATCTTTTAAGGACAGAAAAGTAAACAAATTTATAATTATTTGAACAATTTATAGTAAAAGTAATATTATAATAACTAATTAAGAATTAGATGAACAATTTTTTAAATAATATACTTATGATAAAAACTAAATTACACAATATTGCTATATGAAATCATTAAAAAACAATAAAATATTTAATTTTTACACCAGTAGGCTTAGCAGAATTTTTGGATCTTAGAAATTTTGTGAACATAATAAGATGCTAAGTTCAATGTTATTATTTAATGTTGTTATAATATAACAACTTTTAATATGACTGATAGGTATTATGATTTTCTTTTTTCATCACATTAGTGAGGTTTAAGTGTAATACAATTACTGTATTATTATTGTAGCATTAAGTCTAGTGTCTTAAGTATTTGAGTTAATTTTTCATTGGTTCCTAAGTAATAATTGATAGTAGTGTTTTGTATATATAATTATGTGTATCATAAAAATGTATCTAGTTAATTCAAAATAGTTTTTGTATTTTCCTTTTTATTGAAATAATATTATTGTAAAATAGGTGTAGAATTATTTCAGAATTTATTTTAATAATTCATCTGGAATAAGATTCATATCGATAGAATCAAAGATCTATCGAAAAACTTATGATTTTTTTTATGGTCTCTTTTAGGTTAATAAGATTGTAAGTTCAAATCCATATTATCTTTCTTATACAATTTTATTGATTTTCTATCAAACTATATGTAAACATTATGTTCAGTGATATGGCTTTAAAGAGCAAGAGAGTATTGATATTCATCAAAAAAAAAAATTAATTTAAAATTTAGAAAATTTGAAAATTGATAGTCGAACATTAAACTTTTTAGAACAAAGTTTATGAATTTATAAATCGAAGCCAAAAAATGTACAGTTAATTGAAGCAATTTTTTTAAATAGATCCTTATACAGATCATTTGTTCTAGCTAGAAGCTTTCCCTCCAACGCTCAATGCCGCTGAGCTGTTCTGTTTAGTGGTGGGGGAAGCACCTCGTAGTTGTAACATAGTATACGGTTAGAAAGAGAGGGAATGATCATTAAGTGAGAAGGAAACAACACTTGCCCCCTTTGAAACTATCCCTACTCTACCTACTCGCCCTCCCCTTACAAGCTTCTTCCTAAAACAAACGTACTATTACATTGTTATTATCGTAAAATGTTGTTTTTTTTTCTATCTGTGTTAGTACAGTAAAACCTTGTTTATCCAGCCCTCATTGTTTCAGATCAGATTTGTAGATTATTAATGTTCACATAGATAATAACTTTTTTTAACTATGATAGCACAAAGTACGGCAAACATTCGCTTTTTATTTTGATGAAATGTACAGTTCCTGCATAGATTGTATAATAAATTATCGTAATAAAATGCTTTTTGTCAAGTTTAAAAAAGCTTTACGAGTCTGTCACTCCAGCTGAACTATTAATGATAAAGTGTTTGCGCGTGACTGTGCTTCATTCAAACACAAGTGTTTAAAACTGAAGACAGTGGACCAATTCTTTGTTAAAAAATTTTATGAAAAATTATTTTTATATTTTTTAATGTCTTTTAAACAATTCTATGTAATTTTGTTACAAAAGATAGTTTTTTATCGTAATAATCGGTAAGTCTACTTATTTAAGGATTTGTTTTGCTTCATCATCATCATCATCATCTGGGTATCCTTCCAGCAGGCCGGGTAGGATTTGAGTGGACGATATGCCTCCATCTATCTCTATCTTGATTTGTTTTGCTTATTGCCCATATTATAAGTACTGAAGTCACGAGATTGCCTTTTGCATATGTATGGGCTGTGAGGAAGGGAAGTGAAACATTTGCAGTGCTGCCAACATCAACATTGAGATACTACTCATACATTTCGCTACCGTGTAGTTTCTAGATACATTTTGTAAGCTGTGGTTTATTCCAAGAAAAGTTTTCTTCATAAACCTTATAAAAAATAAATATGACCTGTAATATTGCCTATAGCTTAATTACATGACTCGAAATGTTTGATTTACTTAAATTACGAATGAATCGCCTTCTTTACTATTGCTGTCACTGGCGTTTTCATTATCAGTCTGTTTAGTATCTACCTAACCGTTTTCTTTTTTTTACCAGGTATCAACAAAACTGTTTAAGAATAGCTTCTTCACGTCCTTAATTTCCCCTTTATTTTTCGAATTGTGGAAAGAGAAACATCACAGTAGTTAGCCACTCACTCACGACTTTTGTTAAGAGAGACGGATAGACATTTTTGTTTAGCTTCAACTTCATAACATTTTATTACATTGTATATTAGTTTTCGTTCAACACTGTGAATAGTTCGACCACGTTTTCAAGAAACCAACATTTCTGTAACATATTAGATTTCGTTCAACACTGTGAATAGTTCAACCACGTTTTCGAGAAATCGACATTTCTGTAACAAACAGTTAATCTACAAAAGGTTCCACGATATACTGTATAAGCTCTGGGTATATTATAAGTTATGTTTGTCGTACTGAAATTAAAGCAGTCGGGCATGCGCACTGATGCTTTTCCCCCTTTACCCCTCGTTGTAAACAAGGGCAAACTCGTGACTCGAGTGACTATACTCAGATTTTTGATTTTCTGGATTCCCTTTGGTCCCAGTTAGTCTGGATAAATGAGGTTGTACTGTAGTGGTAAATCATTCCGTAATAAATTATTCTAATCATCAATATTATTAATCATTTCATTCCATTAGTGAAATCATAATGCGGTTAATATTTATTATTATTATTGGATTCTTATGAAATAATAAGGTGTAAAAGACACTAGTTAGAGTTATCTCCTCTGAGAGTAATGAATTTCATTTTACAGCCAGACCCTGTGGTGAATGAAGTGAAAGTGTCATTTGCAGGGTGCAAAGTAGATGATTTTCGGAGGGCCTGGCATGCTGATAAGCATAGGCTACTTTTCCACTCAGTGAGAAAGGCAATAGTTAACTACCTTGCTCCTCGTTTTACTTAGTATAGCCTTTAGAGGCTCAAACCAACCTTTCGGCTGATGACCTAAACAACAAAACAACAACTTGAAATTAATTTCATTTTATGTTATTAACAGACCTGATTTACAATTTATTCTTCTGTTTGCATTTGTTTTGGCTTTCTCTTAAATGCTTATTCAAGTCGATGGCCAAAACTTATGCAGCTAGAAGTACTAATTTCTTATTGAATAGTGTGCTACATATTTATCATATATTGTTTTAATCTTAGTACAGTATTTTTAAGTACACTCCTTATCTCTATTGATTTATTTTTTTATTTTGCAGTTACTTTAATATAAACACAGTTTAATACTTATTATTTAAAGTTATTAAATATTTTAGAATTTGGTGCTGAATTTTGATTCATTGAACATCTTGTTGCATGTTTCTGTATCTGATACAGAAATCATTAAAAAAATATTTTTAATTTTGAAAAATGTTATCTTTTCTATTACGTGTGTGAAATACAAAATGGAAACTTGTACTGTCATTTATATTACTTTGTATTTTTGTAAATTACTTTATTTATAAATTTTTATTTTAAGGTTTTTTTTTAATTTATTTATTTAGAGTCGCATCAACAACTTGGTCATTAGTGACTGCGGTGGATTGTGTAACATTAACTTTGGGATTTTGACATGTGAAAATTTCCAGACCCTCGCCGGGAATCGAACCCGGGACCTCCGCGTAGCAGGCCAATGCGCTAACCACTACGCTACGGAGGCGGCCTTTTTTAAGGTTTTATTGTTAAGAATTTTCATTGCTATTTAATTTATATTTTTTTACATTTATTAATTAATACTTTCTGAATGTTTGGTAACTTATTAAATAATTTTGCCTTTATTATTTACTGTTTGTTGAACCATGCGTATTAGCAATTGTCAGCATTATTGGAGTGTGTTTTAAGTCTGAAATATTGACCATTAAAATAAAATAGAATTATTAATTTTGTCATCACAAATGGAGAAGCAACAATTTTGAAAAATTTCTCAGAAATAAATCTTTTATTATTCTAAGTTTATTTCATGAGAAAACGATTGTTACAGCAACTTTTATGGTAAGTACAATGATCTCATCCTTCAACAGAAACATGAACTAAGATAAATCCATTATTATTACGACTCAGTATTTTATTACAAGATAAGTTAATCTATGTAAGTTGTTTCATTTTTACCGAGGTAAGCATAAATAGATTTTTAACTTACATTGTGAATTGCATAGTTGTTGCATTTTTATTTGAGATCTTGTTTATTGGTGTTATTTATTTGTCCATTAAATAAATATGTTAAAAACTATAGTAATCCTTTGTAATTCACGGGAGTTCCATTCCGCAAACTTCTACTAATAGCAAAACCAAAACTATATGGGAATTGGTGTTGAGATCATCAAATAGAAAAATAAAAAACTAATCGATAATTTTGATTGATCAGTATCATTACTTTTGCTGAGAAAAATTATCATATATTCGTATTTCTCTCACATTAAAACAGAATTGTAAGGTATCCTTTTGTGAGTGGTATGTTGAATCCAAATACTAAAGGCTTTCTCATTTTTATCAATGTAATAATCAGAACATACATTTATGTAACTTGCTGACTAGAAAGTGCTTTCTTTTAGGCTTTTTAAATGTTTCTTCCTTTTTTAATATAGCGAACCGTCAACTCATTTATTGTATAAAACCTTGTCTATTTAACTACACTTGTGCCACTTTTAAGCCGATCATGAACTCAATTTTTTTAATTAACAGCATTACTTTTGCAAGAGGAAACCGAATTTACCGGTACACAGGTAGGTCTTTACCTGGGGTATGCAGAGCTCCCCCTAAGGCAACTATCCGCCAAAACCTCTCAGTTCCTTTCTATCCCATCCCGACTTGCCGCAGTATCACCATTAATCAAAACTTCACAAGCCGGAAGTTTTTTTATTAGCTGGATAACATTATCTTAGTAATTTCTCTTCTTATCATCCATTTATCCCCTTTTTTGAGTGATTTCTTTTGGGACTAATGCAGCTGGGCCTCTCTGCTCTTCATCACTTTCTGGATGAACTTCTCAATGGCCTTCCAGCTTTCTACTTCTGCAATCGTAAAATCACAGAGATTTTCTGGAGTATCGGCAACCCAAGCTTGGTCCCTAGAACCTCCCTCACTGGTATCCATCTTCTGCATTTGAAAATCGCATGTACTGCGTTGTCCTCCTCCACCTCACAATCCAGACAGCTTTCTTCATATGATTAAAGGCATTAATATAAAAACTTGAAACTAATACACAGTGCTCAGTACATTAACCTACACACTTCAATTCACTTTGCCCGGCCCGTTGGCGTAGTGATTAGAGCGACTGGTTTCTATACTGGGGTCCCAGGTTCGATTTTGGGTCAGGTCTGGCATTTTTTATCTATCATCCTTCTTAATGTCTGCATTAGTAGTAATTGCAAAACAGTCGGACATAAAACAAAAAAAAATACACTCTTCAATACGTATTGTTAAGATAATTGCTACTCATACATAGTTCAATTGAGTTTATATTCCACTGACCTTGATGTAGACAAATATTTGCGCAAGGATGCGATCATAGCGTTTTTGTATTCTTAAGCAATATCCCATCCTTTTGATATTTTGACAATGGTATTATATTTTTTAATATAATAAAATATTTAACATAAATGTTTAATACAACATAATATGTCTCGGTGAGTATAGCATTAAATAAAGTCATGGGGGAAAATTGTTTTTTTTAAATATTAATAGTGTGAAGAAGCAACTGTGAATGGCAAGGGATTTACTATGCTCATAATAATTCTTGACATAATGGTTAGCATTGTAGACTCCAAAAGTTTCTGGTTAAAGTTTTGTTGAAGTTTTCATATCCTAAAAGCTAACCATTGTACAACCTAGGGAAGTTGCTAATGATGAAAGCTATAGATTTATCTTTATTTAAATAAAAAGTTTTTAAAGATGTCAAGGTTTACTCGGTAATTTGGTTTTAATTATAAAAAAGTGATAAAGAATCTTATTTATAATGTTTTTTATCAGAATTAATAGTATGAGTGCAATAAACATAATATTATTGTTGCCCAAAATAGGATATCAATGACAATTTCTTTAAGCACTCTCAGTGACATCATTGTTACAGTCTTAGAACATTTTTTTGTTGTATTGCTATTTTAATTAAATCTCACATAATTTAATAAATAAATATGAATTCTTAGTAAATTTTGATAAAGAAATTGAAGTTACATTTTATATATTTTTATATATATGTTTTTATTTTTTTTTAATATATTTATATTAGACTTTGTTATCAGGAGTATTTCCTCTCTAAAACAAAACAATTATTTTTTAAATAATTAAGTTTATTTTTATGCATTGTGTAGCGCTTTCATTTATTCTTTGATAACCTTTCAATTTATCCATTAATAAATCTTTATTAATCTGTATTTTAAAAATCAAATTTTTTTTTTTTTGAAGTATCATACATAATTGTAATTTCTGTTTGAAAATAATTGCAATTATTTTCCTCATTGTGTAATCTGTTAATAATTAAATATTTTTAATGAAAGTTCAAAAGTTACCGTGTTAAATTTCTCTTGATTTTTTTTAATGTCACATCTACAATTATGTCATTAGTAACTATGTTATATTAAAAATAGTGGCTTCAAACATGTAATAATTTTCAGGCCCTACCTCTAGAAGAATCAAATGTTGCTTTTGTGACTTTTTTTTTTTTCGTTAAACTGCCACCTTAATATGCATTAAAGAGTTGTTGTTTAGGTCAACAGCCGAAAGGCTGGTTTGAACCTCTAGAGGTTTTACTAAGTAAAACGAGGAGTGAGGTGGTTTACCATTGCCTTCCTCACTGAGTGGAAAAGTACGCTTATCAGCATGCCGGGCCCTCTGAAAAGCACATATTTTCCACTCTGTAAATGACACCTTCACTTCATTCACCAAAGGGTCTGGCTATATAATGAAATTCATTACTTTCAGAGAAGATAACTCTGATTAGTGTCTTTTACACCTCTACCTCTTCTGTTCTTAAATGATTCAGTCATTTAATTGACTGACCATGTGATAAGAAACAGAACTATTTATTTTAGCCCTGCAACAAACAGATTCAGTGTAAATAATTTGACACTCCACCTGTCTGTTATGGGCAGTATTAAAGTATTAAAGTATAAAAGAGTATTGATATAAGTATAAAAGAGTATGAATGAAATTATCAATTTTTTGAGTTTTTTCAACATATTAAATACCTTAAACAAGGAAATTTCAATATAGGGGCCATTCGAGTATTATGTAAGCATATTTTTAGTAATTTTGTACCTCGCCCCCTCCCTTGTAAGAAAAAATAAGCATATGCTAGACCCTTTTGCTTAATTAAGATTTTATGAAATTTTGTATGTCAATACTATTTGGCAGAAAAAACAGTTGCCAATAAATTATGTTATTAATCCTACAAATTTATATGATGGGCATATAATAATGGGGTTGTGGTTTCAACAGAATATGTAATGGCTTTAAACCAAAATTTCATTAACATCAAGTCCCAGGGCCCCTATTATTTACTTTTAATGAAATTATTCAATATTTTCTGTAAAAATCTATACTTATATTATGAAGACAAAGCGTGGTTTTTTGTGCAGGCTAATTCCCAAATCTACTGAACGAATTTTCATGAAATTTTGACAGCATATTCGTATTTATATTCACAGCAACATTTTATTTTTCAATTTTCAAAAATGAAAACCCTAAGGGCCCTAATGAAGATTTTCATGCGTGTGTGTGTGTGTGTGTACATGTGAGTACGTATTGCTGTTGAAGATGAAGGGGGTTTGATGATGGTGAGAGACGTACGTGGGGGAAATTATCAAAACGTCGTTCTGTGTGTGTGTACTATTGTTGAAGCAGTACATTATGTTATACTTTTAAAGACTTGCAAGAGACGTACACGGAGGAATTAATCAAAACGCCGGAGTACGCAGTCAATCTAGCAGCTACACAAGTTCTGTTACATAGCCTATTTATTTAAAAAAATTGATTACACATGTTTCACGAGCGAAGCCGCGTGGGGCATGCTAGTAAATAGTATAAAATTATGATTCAGTTAACAATGACCATCAGTTCCATTATTGTTGTCGTTTTTTGTCTTGAGGGTTTCTAATTAAAATGAGGATTGATATGGGTTACCTTCCTAATTAGGTTGGAAACTACAACTGCTTATCAGTATCCCAGAACTGCTAGAAATATGCCATATGGTGTAGTGATTACTTTCAGTATGATAGAGCTATAATTAGTGTTATTTGTACTTTCATAGCTTTCTGTTTAATCCGGTACGAGAGAAAATAAAAATAACTATTATTTTATAGCTCTGCATTTTAAAGATCAAATACAGTTGATTCAACACACCACCAATGTTTATTTAGTAGGAGTATTTCTAACGAAGAATTTTAATTAAAAATAATTAATTTATTTAAATTTTTATAGAATCTATTTAGCGATTGTCCTGAAATTTAGACTTCTAAGCCACACTATGTATTTATAATGTTATTATTGTGATAAAGAGGTTTCCATTAGTTAGTTATGTATTATTCTATATAATATTTTATTGTATTTGAAATGAGGGCTGTATCGTTAAAGTAATAAAATTACTAATTAAGAGTGAGTGTGTATATTAATTTGTGCTTTGTATGTATTATAGTTGTGTGCTAAGAAGCATTGTGCATACTCCATAAATTTAATTTTATAGACATTATAAAATATTAATAGTTGTTGTTTTTTACTATTCAGCCATGATTATTATCTGGAAAGAAAAAGTATTTTGTAACCATAAAACTGAAGTTGTAAAATATCTTAATTACTAAACAGTTTGCAGTTAAAAATGCATTTTTATTTATTGAATTTGTATTCACTTATTGCTAAATCTTCCCAGTTTTATATTTTAATTCTACATCAAAATGGAACTAAACGTTTTCATATTTTAACTAAATATCTAATTTTAAAAAGTTTTAATAAATCAAAATAAAACCATTATAAGTTGGGATAAAATTAAATAAATTCGGCCAATGCCGGCCGCATTGGCGCAGTTGGTAACGTGCTCGCCTCTTATCATGCGGTCCTGGGTTCGAATCCCACTCAGGCACGGCATATTTTCATACGTTACAAAAAATCATTTCATCCTCCATCGTATAAAAGTTATACCCCAACGTCGTCGCTAATGACCGTTGTAGTTGATGCGACGTTAAAAAAATGAATTAAAAAAAAAAATTAAATGATAATTACAAAATTTTATTCAATCTTGTTAGGTGTGTTCATCTGAATAATGTATTTTTCAATAAATCTGTTAAGTACATTGAATTGTTTTTATTATTATTTTCTATCTAATGTTAATATTTCATTTTAAAATATTTAGTTTAATATGTCAAGAATTAATATCTAAATCTGTTTTTAAATTAATGTTGTTGAGGAAATGTTAACTAAAGTACTTAGATAAGATTTATTTATTTGGTTTGTCATCTTTTCATTGAATTATTTAACTGGAATTCTAAACTGATGTAATAATTTTCAGAGAATTGGTTACTTGAAAAATTTATTATGTTAACAAAAATCAGTTATCAGTTTTTCTGATTAATAATGATATTTGTTAAAAGTATATTTTATAACTTTTGATACATATTTTAACATTTTATTTTATGAAAATTAATCTCAAATTTGTAATACCACAGCTATTTATTATAATTGTGTTTTGTTCAGGTTATTAACCTTATTCTACTTTTTTCATCTCGTATATTGGATGCTTAATGAAATCAATGATATTCAGAGGAGATAACATTAACTCTTCTATTGTTAACATGCCTACCTCTCAATTTAATTTATGTGCTTACATTTTTCAGTCATTCACTTACATTTGACTAAGCACTAAAAAATAAATAATTATTTTTAGAGCTCCATCTATCACAGCTTAAATCAGATTAGGTTAACACTTAAACTACATCTTAAGACCAGAAATATATAATTTGTCATTTAATTATTTTTTTATTTTCTATGAATCTGAATTTTTTTTTTTTTTTTTTTTTTTTTTGAAGCCTGTGTTAACTAAAATGACTGAGTAGTCTTCTTGTGTATTGAAATGTGAAAAATAGTTTAATAAAAAATAAAATCTTAAAATGATAACCCATCATAAATAATATATTTTTATATTGACTAATAATAGAGTTCATTATCAGTGTAGCATTTTAGTATGTTGCAGAAATACCTAATTGTAATATATAAAATTTGATACTTTATGTGTTGTAATTACAGATGCTAATGTACTAAACCACTAAGTTTTTTTTAAATAATTTTTCTGATCTATCATAAATGAGAACTGTTCACTTTCTACTCTGCATGTATGGCATAACTTGGTCATTACTACATAATTGCAAATAGAGGTTAAATGTAGTTGTAACTTTTGTTTATAATTGACTCGGTAGAATTTGAAAATACTTTTCCTGCTTAATTTTTACAAATAGAGGCTGATACATGTTTGCGTTATTGAAAGTCTAAATTATATTAATTAGGGTTATGTTGTCAGTATCTTCTTGTTCTTATAGTGCATCTCCTATCGGAGGTTTGCTATCATCACAGCAATCCGGACCTTGTCGACTGCAGCTCTGAACAGTTGAACACTGCCACAGTTAAACCAATCCCTCAGGTTCTTTAGCCAGGACACACGGCGTCTTCCGATGCTCCGCCCTCCACTAATCTTTCCCTGGACTATCAGTTGAAGAAGCTTGTATTTCTGCCCTCTCATTATATGACCCAGATATTGAAGCTTTCTTCTTTTTATGGTGTTAATGATTTCGCATTTCTTCTGCATCCGGATCAGCACTTCGGCATTACTAACTTTATCCGTCCAGGGTATACGCCACATTCTACGGTAACACCACATCTCGAATGCTTGTAGTTTGTCGATGTGGTTCTTCTTGAGGGTCCATGCTTCAACCCCATACAAGAGCGTGGAAAAAACGTAACAACGCAGCATCCTCATCTTAAGTTCCATGTTGATATCCCGACTTGCAAATAACTTCTTTAGTATATATGACTATAATTATTTAAAAGTTTATGTAGAAATAACAATTAAAACAACTTTATTTAACATTGAAAGCCATCATCCTCTTTATCTGTATTCCAAGTTTCCAAGAATGTGCTTATCATAATATGTTAAATACGTCGCACAGATTATAATAACAATTACTGGCTTTGAATAGAAGCGTTGAATAGTGCAGTGATGAGCACAATACATCATGCAATGATACCAAACATCATTTTTGGGTATGATTGTCCTTAAATGTTTCAGCTTTTAACATTTTTGAGCTGTCTAAATTAAGCAGAAACTACTATATTTTAATTTTTTTTTGTAATTATGATGAGTCCTTAGATTAACGAACAGTATCTTAAGAACCATAACTACCTAATGATTAAAATTAACCTAAGATATAAACTGAAAAAATGCAAACAAGGCTATTCTATTTTATTTAAAGGTAGTATTTACTTAAAATAATTTATTTTAGCTACTCTTATATTTAGAAATTAGTGTTTACTTAAGAAATGGCTGCTTTTATTTCTAGGGGTGATCATTTATCTAGATACAACCCTACAACTAATTTTTTTAATTTTTTTAAATAAGTTTTTACTTAAGATATAGGAACTCTATTTGCTAAATGAGTTCATGAACCAAGTCAAAGGTTTCCTGGGCTCTTCAGTCTTCATTTTAGGTTTGTATTGCTGAGAAGTAGCAGCACCTTAACATTCACATAATATAGAACTCAGTTTTTGTGACATAAATTACCTTTTTTCCTCTTCCTTCATTTTGATGTTCAGATCCCAATGGAATATAATTTAAGCTTCAAATCATACATTTTTGACTCCCTTTTCCTTTACCATTGTTCTCTGTTTCAAGTGATCTACATCTATGTCTTTCCAGCATGACTCCTTAGGTCATCTGCCCACCTCATTTGTGGTCTTCCTTGTTTGCATTCTCTAGGTCACAAGTGTAGGATCCTTTTATTCCAACTATTGTCTTTCTATCAAAAAGTATGACAAACAAATTTCCATTTAAGCTGTGTTGTCTTTTTCAGCACATTGCTTACTTTTGTTCTGTTCTTTATCCATGTTTTTTTCTGTGAGTCTGAAATCCAGCATGTGTCGTTTCATGGCCCTTTCTGTCTTAGCCATTTTATTTACATTTTTCTTGTAAATGTCCATGGCAGGCAACGTACATGATTTTAATCTCCAATACTTTTCTTAATTACTCCAGTAACTATTAAATAAGGAGTCTTTTTTTTTATTAATATTTGCATCCTACAAACGAAAAATTAAATTAAAAAAATAGTTACTTAAGATAATTTGTACTCAGGTTGTTCAGGTTAAGTATGCCAAAATGCAATTGTATATACGTGAACAGTTATTTATTTTAGTAGAGTATCCATAGTCTTCTTATTCAGTATAATTGTAGCTCCTTTTATAGTACAAATAATTATTCTGCTAAAACATTTTAATGACTACCAAATTAATTTCAGGAAAATTTAGCAGAATTTTTTTCTTTGATTTAAGGATAAAATACTACTGTAATTCTTATGGTCTCAATATGTTGGGTAAATTTTAATTTATAATGCATATGAGATATTTGTGATATTACTGTTAAGATATTTATATTTTCAAACTTAAAAGATAAATAAAACTTTGTATACTTTTTTGTTTAATTTAAAAATTAAACAGTATCATTTACTTTCATTAGTAATGTCATTAAAGTTTATTAATTATTATGAATAATTTGTCAAAGTAAAGAAATCTCATCTTTTAATTGACTCTTAATGTAAATATTGTTTAACTTTACATAATATTTGCCTCTAGCCTTGCAAGTACACTTTTAATTACATGCTAACCTGTACTGTTTGTTAAACTCTTCATTCATCAGAACATAAAATTATTTTTGTCATTTTTACAAAAAAAAAATTGAACATCTAGCAATGTATTTAATTAATATTATAAAGATACTAAAAATGTGCATCGTATCATTGTGAGCTCAAATATTTAGCTTTACGAAAAAGCTCCACATTGTCCCTCCCAGCATTGCAGCATATAGCAGTAAGTAAAAGTTAACGTACTCCCTCATTTCAGTACGTATGTACAATCCAAGGTTTATTTAGGTTTTAACCTCAATTCCACACTATTAGTAATGTATTTATAGATACATACTGTCATTTTAATGTGCTCTTGTGTTTGTGTGATTGAAGTTATCCTACAAGTAGGAAATAGAAAATTTGACAGGAAATACTGCTGCTAGCTCCATTGACCTTCAAGCTCACAATTTTATAGCACATAATACGAGGCGTGTTCAAAAAGTAAGTACTGTTTTTAAAAAAAAACAAGTAAAACAATTTTTTTTCAACACAATTTTATTTCTACATGAAAGCCCAAACCTTAAACTATTTTTCGACATAGTTTCCACCGATGTTCAAACACTTATCATAGTGGGTGATCAATTTGTCTATACCCTCTTCGTAGAAGGTTCCTGCCAACGAATGTAGCCACGACTCCACGGCAGTTTTCACTTCGTCGTCGGTTTCAAAGCGTTGGCCACCTAGCTCGTGCTTCATGTGCAGGAACAAGTGGTAGTCAGACGGTGCCAAGTCCAGGCTGTAGAGCGGGTGATGGAACTGCTCCCAACAAAATTGTCGAACCAATGTTTAAATGCCACCAGCGGTATGGGGCCGAGCATTGTCATAGAGCAACACAATTCCGTTACTGAGCATTCCTCTCCGTTTGTTTTGGATTGCCCGCCTTAGTTTTCTTAAGGTTTCGTACCTTGCCGCATTAATGGTTTCACCTCTTGGGAGAAAATCAATCAGCTAAACACCTTTCCGATCCCAAAAGACAGTGCACATGATTTTTTGTGCAGACATTGTCGTCTTGAATTTTTGTTTCTTCGGGGATTGCGTGTGTCGCCACTTCATTGACTGCTGTTTGGATTCCGGTGTGACATAACAGACCCAAGTTTCATTACCTGTCACAATTTTGTTTAAAAAATCCTCACCATCATCACTGTACCATGTGAGAAAAGTCAAAGCACTTCCGAGTCTCTTGGTTTTGTGCACGTCAGTGGCGGGAACCTTCTACGAAGAGGGTATAGACATTGATCACCCGCTACGATAAGTGTTTGAACATCGGTGGAAACTATGTTGAAAAATAGTTTAAGGTTTGGGCTTTCATGTAGAAATAAAATTGTGTTGAAAAAAAATTTTTTTACTTGTTTTTTTTAAAACGGTACTTACTTTCTGAACACGCCTCGTATAATAACAACTGAAACTTATAAGTAATTATAAGTTTATATAACTAGGAATTGTATACAAGTCTATTTTTAATTATGATTAAAATAATATTTATTAATGTAATTTAATATGAAATAATATTTATAATTTGTTTATTTAAACGATTAAATTTATACTTGATTACAAATTTTTAAACACGTATAGTTATTTTAATGACAAATGTCACTTGATTAACCACAGCCAGCTCCAATCTAATGTTAAGATAAAAATACAAATTATTATTTTATGTGTGGTATAATAATTTTTGTTTTTTTAGTTAACTCTTAAATGATTGCGTACAGTTGTTTTAATTGATGCAATTTGGTAGAATGTTTATGTTTTTCATTAATATTATTATTATTTTTTTAAATAATCATACAAAATAAATGACAATAATTTCAATATTTTTTTTTATATAACCGTTGTACTTGTGTGTCAGTAAATTATGTTTTATTTTTAATTTAGTGTACTTGCAGACCTATGTCAATTTTGTATGTTTTAATTTACTTGTGGAGAAAACTATTCTTTAATGTATACTAATTTTTTGAAAGCTTTATTTTGTAATATAGTCGATTGTTAATAACAATATTTTGTTGATAATAAATTATAATTATTATATTTGTGTGTTTATTTCATCAAACATAAATAAAAATCCTTTTTATAATTGTTTTAAATTAATTTTAATTACATTCTTTAGTTTTATTTACATTCTTTATTCTTTCATAATGGTCGTAGTTGTTATGACTGTTAATGCATTTAATGAGTATTTTAATGTCATAAACCTAATTTAAGTGAATAAATATATGATAATAAAAATTTTAACTAAATAATAACATGTTTCGGTGACATTTTTGTTAATTGAATTTATTTTATTTACTGATGATAAAATTTGTTAAATTTAGAACAATAAGCAATCCATGACCCAATGAGATGAGGATGTATGTATGAAGTGTAGTCTTGTTCAGACTCAGGCCAACCATTCCTGAGATCATATGGTTAATTCAACCCCAACTATCAAAGTACACCACTGTGTAGTATTCAAATCCATATAAACATAACCACCTTTACTACGATTTGAACCATGGAATCTTCATCTCCAAAAAACAATCGACTTCAGATGTCTACTTTACCACTAGACCAACCCGGTGGGTTATGGTTAAAAAAAAAAAAAAAAAAAAAAAATAATCTGGTGTTAAACACTCACACGACTTTCTCTTGCCAGTGCAAATAATGACCAATATATTAACCTAATATTAGTAATAAAACATTAGAAATAAACAAAAAACTAACCTCAAAATAACGATTTTAATCATGAGTGACAGACGCAAAATGAAAATCAACCTCAGTTTGGCTTAAAAATACGGATGTTTGGCTCTTCCACTCTAAACTAGGCTCTGTAGAGAAAAATGCACTAAATAAAAGCTTTTAATTTCCTATAAATTTGATTATATACACTTTTATCGTAAAATGCATGCCAAGGCGAAATTATAAAAAATTGATTTCTTTACATATTTTCGTGAAAAAAAAAACAAAATCGCTAATTACCACTAAACTAAGCGTTATACAAAAAATGTTTGAAATAAAAGTTTCAGGTTTTTGAATCCTCTACAACTTTTATTATATACATTGTTACGCTAAAATGCATATTAAAGCTGCAATCTTGAAAAAAATTTTTTTTTTACTAGAAAGCAGCCTCCCAAAGAATTTCAGCAGCCATGGCGCCTACCCTATCTTGTAGAGCATAAAAAATTAGTATCTATATGAGGCAATTTTTTAAAAAAATGTAGGAGCCGTTTTTGAGGAAAAAAGTGAAAAATGACGAATAAACTCCTACTTCCGGTTGACCGATTTTGGTGAAAATGGTCAGGTCCAGTAGTAGTCTCTAACTTAAGTTTCCAGTTCGTACGATGTTCTGTTCTTGAGATATTCTGTTCACACACAGAGACACAGACCAATCGTTAAAAACATTTTTTGGGTTCAGGGGGTCTGAAAACGTGTAGATCCGGTGCAAAACTCGATTTTGAAAAATCTACATGAAAACACTACTTTCCTTCCTATATATTCGTATAGGCAAGAGACAGTAAAAATTGGCCACCTCTGTTGCCCTTGGTTAGCATGCTACTGTCCGAAGCAGAGCTCCTGGGTTTAATTCCCAGCCAGGGTATTGAAAATTATTACAAGTTCATACCCACCATTCCTCAACCTAAAGTAGTCGCTAATAATAACCAAGATGTTGATGTAATTTAAAATATAATTTCTACTAAAAATTGATTTATTAATCTTTTATTTTTAAGCAAACAAAAATAAAAAAATCTTGGGGGTTTTTATAAAATTTAGTGTTGAGCTTCAGCCTAATACTCCTTACAGGTGAGTTACTTTGCTGTAACAAAGTTTATTGCACTTAGCATATTAACATAAAATCATCTGCATAATATACGTACATTAATATTGTATTGTACTGAATCAAAACAAAAATAATTGAAGTGGGATATACTTCTTTTTTTTGTTTAACGTCAGACTCTTTTGCAATTACTGCTAATGCAGACGGTGAAGGATGAAATGATTTTTTGTAACGTATGAAAATATGCCTTCCCTGAATGGGAGTCGAACCCAAGACCGCATGATAAAAAATTTTTTAATGAATAATGGCGGGGTTTTGAACATGAATTGAAACCAAAGTGATAACAATTTTATTTATTTATTGTTTTCATCTTCTCAAACAGGTTTTTTACATTAATTATTATTGTACATTTCAATAAGTACACCATTAGTTTGCTCAGCAAATGTCTGTAATTGCTTCAGTAATCCCTACCTTTAACTATGATCATAACCAGCGTTTTGTGGAATGAACCACCTAGTTCTGCTCTGTTAATAGTAGGCCCTACTCTTTAATGTGTTCTACTTGTCAAAGCAACCCTTCAGCAGTTGGGGGGGGGGGGCGTTGTTTCATCAGGAACCTTTCTAGTTACTATAAACTTCCTATATATCAATAGGACAGCTCTGCTGTGTGTGCTCGAGAGCACTTGCTTCGGAAGTACACTTCTTTTCAGAGGGTTTTTTTTACATTGAAGAGGAAACCATCATGGCCCCGACTGCCCATGCAGCCGGGAATGTGAGTCTAATCCAACCAAAATCTCTTCTCACCACCGACCATGGGCATTAGTCTGTCTCTGTACCAGGCTATGTTGCTCCCCTCCACTTTCAGCGTGACGTCACTTTATTAATGGTCTACATCAATATATCGTTATAATAAACTAGTATGTTTATCTACAATAAACATTATGATAACTACATAGTAATTAATTATGTAATTATCCCACTGGGTTGGTCTAGAGGTAAAGTCGTTGCCAAAATCAGCATCATAAATTGTTTAACAGCTGATTTTTGGAGACAAAGGTTTCTGGTTCAAATCCTAGTAAAGTTAGTTACTTTTATACGGATTTGAATACTAGACAGTGGTTACCAGTGTACTTTGATGGTTGGGATTCAATTAACCATACTCTCTCAGGAATTGTCGGCTTGGGTCTGTACAAGACTACACCTCATTTACACGTCATACACATCATTCTCATCTCATTGGGTCATGGGGTTGCTTATTGTTCTGAATTGAACAGATTGCAACATACACAAATTAGGAGTAAAAAAAAAATTATGTAATTGTTAATTTTATTGTTTATACAATTTTGTATATTAATACATGTTATATATTAACCCTTTCAGTGCCGAAACAATATTTAAAAGTTTGATGTTAAGTGCCATTTAATTTGAATAAGGGTGTACAAAAACTCCCAGCCCTTATTTTGAAAACTTGCAGGCGTAAGCCTGCCATTGCCAACCAAAATTTTAACTTTACAGAAAAATAAAATTTCCTGTAAAAAATTAACTGCAATATTCATTGTGATCATAAAAAACGAAATTGTTCCAATACAATTTTACAAAAATTTACAAAAATACAAAAAAATACAAAAAATTTAGTTATTTAGAGTTGCATTGATAGCTTGATCATTAACAACTACTGTGGGTTTTGTACCTTAATGGTGATTTTAAATTGTTAAAATTTCCAGACCCTAGCAGGGAATCGAGCACAAGAACTTTTGCTTTGCAGGCTAGCGCTTTAGTCTCTGCACCATAGAGGCAGTTTCAAAATACATCATTCCATTAATTTTTGTTTAAAAGTTTTTTTGGAAATGTTCGTTTATCCTGACTTTTGAACTTCATGCATAACTTACGGACGTCCGATAAATCGGATGTTATAACCGTGAACCGATTGACGTCCGAGTTTACGGACGCCAGTACTGAAAGGGTTATACAATAAAGTTTTTAAACATAATTTTAATAAACAGGCGTAAATTCAATGCACAACACAAATATGTTCATAACAAAATATTAAATTAAACTAAAAAAGTTCCTATAACTTTTTTAGGTAATACGTATATATTGTTTCTTTTAGTGGCATTCGTTTCTATGAATCTACATTAAGGTTGTTCTAAATTGTAGTGAGTTAGTCACAGAATGAGAAAGTATAGTTTATTTAATTATAAATAACCCACCGGGTTGGTCTAGAGGTAAAGTCGTCGCCAAAATCAGCTGTTTAACAGCTGATTTTCGAAGACGAAGGTTCCTGGTTCAAATCCTAATAAAGGTTAGTTACTTTTATACGGATTTGAATACTAGACAGTGGTTACTGGTGTACTTTGATGGTTGGGGTTCAATTAACCATACTCTCTCAGGAATGGTCGACCTGAGTCTGTACAAGACTACACCTCGTTTACACGTCATACACATCATCCTCATCTCATTGGGTCATGGAGTTGCTTATTGTTCTGAATTGAACAGATTGCAACGTACACAAATTAAGGATTACAAAAAAAAAATTATAAATAACGATTACCAACCGAGATTGCACAATGTATGCAGTCTCGAAGTTTACTGGTGTTGTGAAATTTTAAACGCTGCACTAGCGCTCCAAGGAGCCAGAAAGCTCCTGAGGCCTTCCTTGTGGCCCAGGGAAAACCTTTGAGTATACTGGAGACAACCAATGAGCTAGAAATATAACCGGAGGTAGCACTGACACGGCGTCTACTCTTGAAAAGCGTGCCGCTGTTATTTTGTTATGTTGGTACTGTGGTGAGGATAGCGCTCTGAAATATTACATGCTGTAAATGAGCTTTTATTTATCGTCAGAGTTTACTTTTGATAATGTCAATTCTGTAAGTAATTATGGTTCGATAATGTGTTGTATTTGGATGCAATGAAGCATATAAAATAGGAAGTGGGGTCCAGTTTCATAGTTAAGTTCATAATTATTTATCAATAACCAATTTAAAACAGCTGAATCTGAGTGTCTGTATGAGTTTCAAGTCCTTTGAGATTGTAAATATTTATTATAAACTAATTTTATCTCGGTTATTTTTCCACTCATTTCATTATTAATGATCTATCATAATTTTATACTTCACTCAAAGAATTAAAACCCAAAGTTTTGATCTTCCAGGAATGAAATTTCTCAAGTAGGCTAGGCTTAGTTCAATTGAATTACAAAGCCTAGGCCTACCTAATTGATTACTCTATAATTATTGCAGTGCCTTAACTGATTTAATTAGGCTATAAAATATCAGGAAACCTAAGGCAGGACAAGGATGCTGAAAGCTATTTTAACTAGGCTACAATAACATCCAGTCTTAATGTAAAGTTTGTATTTTTCTAACTCTGGTTAGGCCTATTTGTTATTCCAAAGTGGTTATTTGTTTTGACAATTTTTATTTAGGCTACTTAAGAATAATAAACATTTGTGTAACACATTCATGATATATTTTGGCATCGGTTTTACATGTTTGGGTTTTAAATAAAACTGGTTGTAATCGGTTTTCATATCGATTTATTTTAATTTCTTTTTTTATATCGTACTGCTTATGGAAGCGTACCACATATTAATATTCACAGCTACCCGACTTGGAAATTAAACGCATGTAGCCTAAGTTAAATTAGTTTCAACGTTTTAGCCATGACAATATTTAAAGTGTCCACCACATTGAACAAGTCAAAATTATTTGAGTATGAATCCTGTAGTTATTACAGTAATAGAATATGGAATATATTGTTTGCATAGGTTAAACTTAATTCCAAAGATTTCCAAGATCCTGCCCTAAACTTTTAAAATCATGGGAAAATCCTGTTAGAATGAAGAATTGGAAAGCAACAGTCCACAGTACCCTCTGCAGCAAGCATTTTAAGGAAGAGTCCTACAAAGTGAGACCTGGAACTCTAATAAAACTTCCTATGTAGTGAATTGTTTAATAAAGTTCCTGACTGTGAGGAAGAAACATATTATCTGTTTTTAGTACATTGCCAGAAAAATTTGTCTGAAGTAAAACTTTTTATTTAATTATATTTTACTTGACTCTAAAAAAAAATAGTACAAGGAAGTACTACTGTTTTACCATCATCTTGTTTGATCAAAATACTGACATTTCTGATTTTCTTGCTTTATGCGATATGAACGCAGATCATAAAACACAAACTGACCATTCACAATACTGAGGTCTGGCAATCCTATCCACAATCCTATTCTGAAACATTGATATGAAATATGTTATACCAACACAACTATCAAAGTTTTACAGAATTGTTTAACTTTTAAATGAACAAATAAAATGGTTTTAACCAATTCCTTCGTGTTTCTACTTACAATCCTGTATTCTTAAAGAGAAATTATTTTTAGTGATCTTTCCAATTGTATGAAAACATTAGTAAGATGTGGGAGGGATAGGTAATAGTAGTAGGCCTATGGTTGCAACCCAGCATTTGGCCATGTTTTATACAACAACATTAATAATATATTTTGTGTGAAGAGTATAGGTGAAGGTGAAACTAGTTACAAGGTAGATTTAATTTTAAAAATGTACTTTTGTTAAGTGATAATCCTGGATAAGGTAGGCCTACATACTTAAACTTAAATCAAATATCTTGAGATAAAAATCTTTGCCAAGTAAATTTCCAAAGGTTTTACTTATTTTAAAATTTGATTATTTCTACAAAAAGTTATTTTTCAGCAAAGGTAATTGAAATATGTATGAACAATTAAATTAAAAGGCTAACCAAAAACAAAGAAGTAAGGGTTATTTGATTTTGAATTTCTTGATAACTTAGTTATAGCTAACTTGATACATATTAAAATAACTAATATAATTGTAAAATAAAATATTCTCAATATGTATTGGTGTATTTACATATTGAAGAAACCAATAAGAAAGAACTCAGGTAACATCAATGTAATTTGGCCGATGTTGCATTTCAGTTAGATTTAACGTAATGTGTTTTTGCCTTTCTAAACAAAATATTACGTTACAGGAATACAGTATTAAACTAATAATGAATACTAAAATTACTATGAAATTTATTATCAAAAATTGATTCCCTATATATTACATTAAATGTTATATTATCAACTTTCAGTCATTTGATTTGTATGACAGTTTGAATACCGCGCATTATCTATCCTCCCCGCAATATGGCGGCGTAGCAGCCTGACGGCACGCAATTCGTTTTCACAGTGCTACCTCCAGTCATATATCTAGCTCAATGGAGACAACACTGCCTACAGTTCAGCCATTCTTAGTTTGCTCCTGCTGTCAACAAACAAAAGCCACCTACTACAGGGTGCACGCTAGAGTCTGCGACTTTACGGATGTCGTATTCCTATTAAGTTAACTATTTTTAAAATTATAAGTACTTAAAGTACTAAAAACATCAGTCATGATTATGATGAGAGCGAGATGCAAGTATTGTGCGATCGTTCTATTGTAGAGTTTCGTATATGCGTGTCGTCATTTTAACTCTGTGAATTTATTATTTATTTTTATTAATTTATGATATTTCATATTTATTACAATATTTCATATTGTTATTTTGGCCTAGCAATACCTTTTAGAAAAATACTTGTAAAAGTATTTTGTTGTTACTTTTTAATCAGCGTGTACACATTTTTATATAATGCGCATGCTCAGTGACGTCATTATTTGTTTACATTAGGAGCAAACTAAGAGAGGCTGAACTTTACATATAGTTGCCGTGTATTGCGCTATCTGTCTCTTTCTAACACATCTCTGTTCGCCCCGCCGTACATAACCGTATGTATTAGACAGAGAGCGCTAGTTAGAGAACGGTCTGTTTCTCTCGCACAATTTTACCATTTCTGACCGCGCATGACCAGTCAAAGATATCGACTCGTATAAAGTGTCCACTGAGTTTAAATATATTATCTAATAATTATTATTATATTGTTTGTGAGTAAGCATGTTTGTACGCGCTTGCGTGTGTGAATTTGTTGTTCGACTTTTGTTATAATTTATAAATGTTATGGCATTTAAGTGGCTAATCAGTGGTTAAGTAACTTATTTAGTTACTGATAAAATTTCAACATTTAGTTGTATTACTCTGTTCGTACATAAACAGATTGTAATTTTTAATTTATGTTAAAAATAAAAAACACTCTCACAATAAAAACCATTGTTAATACATTATTATACCATTGTTGTTTAGGTATAAAAATTAAAAATGTAATGTATTCTAAATAGAGTGCTTCGTTAATCTTTTTTCAAAACTTCATAGAACCGACGAAAGAGAGCGAGATGCAAGTATTGTGCGATCGTTCTATTGTAGAGTTTCGTATATGCGTGTCGTCATTTTAACTCTGTGAATTTATTAACCTCTTATTTTGCTTGAAGGGTAAATAATTTTTTTGTAGTATTAATTAATGTGACATTTCATTGTGAGTGCCAATTTAAAAATGGGGCTTTTCATATTGTTATTTTGGTAGCCTTGAAATATATTACCTATATTTCAATAGATTTTCTCGTGTGTTGATTTACAGAAGAATATTATATTTTGATTTGTGATATTGCAACGTTCCTGAGAAAAACAAAAAATGAGAAGTCGAAGTAATTCTGGTGTTCGGCTAGATTATTACCAGAGGATTGTTCATAAAATTATAATGTGCAATCAGGTATGCAAATTGTTTTATTTTACCTTATTTTCTTCTGTGTTGTTTAGTAACATTTTGTTATTTTAAAGCAGCTATTCCAAAATTTAAACCTTGACACTCCCAATTATATAACAGGTTTGTAGGAACTAGTGTTAACTTTAAAATAACACTTGTTATGATTGTTATAATGAACTATAAGGCCTAGTTGTAATAACCTGACTAGGTATCATAACATAAATTTACTTTCCCTTGCAGCAAATTCCAAAATAGCTACACTAAATTGTAAGCATGGACTGGTAATAGAGTAGTCTATTTCTTTCATAATTAACAGTATTAGTAACTGCTTGTTTTATTTAATAACACCTTCATGAACTGTTAGCCTGAGGCAGTATTATAAGGCTTCACCTTATTCACATGGATATAGCTTAAGATACCTACAACTAAGTCATTGGCGTAGTTGGTAACGTGCTCGCCTCTCATCATGCGGTCTTGGGTTCGAATCCCATTCAGGCACGGCATATTTTTGTACGTTATAAAATATCATTTCATCCTTCATCGTCTGCATTAGCAGTAAGTGCAAAACAGTCAAGACGTAAAAAAAAAGTAAAACAAAAAACCAGTCATGTTATCAGATAACCATTTAGGTAATTAAATTAATAAGTTACTTGTTTTATGTATGTTATTTTTGTAATCTCATCATGTGTTAGTTGACAAAATAACACGTTAGTTGTAAACTTTCTGGTAACAGTCATATTGTCCTACCACCAGCTTCATTTGTCTTGCCGGCCGCGTTGGCGATGTTGGTAACATGCTCGCCTCTCATCACGCGGTCTTGGGTTCGAATCCCACTCGGGCATGGCATTTTTCATACGTTACAAAAATTCATTTCATCCTTCACCGTCTGCATTTACAGCAATTTGCAAAACAATCAGACGTTAAACCAAAAAAAAAAAAAAAATTAATTTTTAAGTCTGAGAGCAGCAATACATTTACTAGGTCATGTCTTTTTTGTACAGAAAGGGGATTGGTTTATGGTATTACATCTTATGTATGCCTACTTTCAAATGCATACAGCTTATTTTTGCCATAAACCAGTGAGTGGTTATTTTAATATGTAGAAATAGGTTGTCAACGCTATGTTCCTTGAAAAGTATTAGTTGCATAGAGTAACATACAATAGAGTAACTTTGAAAGTTTTTGAAAGGGGCCGGTCCTCCAGTGTACTGGTCAAATAAAAAATTCATTACTGCCCGTTTTTAAGCTTTGTGCAGCTGAGAGGAATGCATTGCATCACTACTATTGTCAGAGATTGCTTTAGTAGTAGTAATGATTTACTAGTACTTTGTAGTACTCACGGGTACTATCCAAACTACATATATTGTGTGTCGCCATCTACAGAGAATCAAAGTGGGTGTTGTCTAAACAACACCCACGTATGTCACCGCACTAGGCAGCCTACTGCCTACCGAATAGCAATGAGATGATTAGTAGAGTGTCATGACGTAGCAGCAGTCTGGTTCTTCTTCTGTCCCCTTCATCCCGCAGCTGCACAAAGCTTAGATTCATACAGTTTAACTTACTAAACAGTTCTGCTCCCAGGTGCTTGAAAGTTGGAACTGGTCAGAAATAACCTATTTACAGGTTTTTGGACTGCTCTTGTAAAAACTACTGAATAAAATTACCCTCCTACTGTGCATAGACTGGTTGTTTGCTTTGGTGGACTATTATACAAACTCGCGAAAGGTGAAGACCTTGGGATTATGTTTTTTTATACGTAATTTTTGTAGAAGGAAATCATAATACAGACGTGTGTTTTGTTTATAGCATTTTCATATAGAGTCTGTCTACGCTAAGAGTACTCGACATAGGCAACCAGCAACACAAGTGAGCATGCGCATTAATTAAAAATACCCACAGCATGATCAAAAAATAAATTACATACAACACTAATTATTCGCTCTAAGCTTAATATAATAAAAACACGTTCAATTCATTTGTTAGAAAATGTTTTATAAATCGAACATTAGTTTACCATTAATAACTGAAATTTTACTGTTGTTACTCTTACATTTTTATTTTTAGTTACATTATTTACTATTATTACATTATTATTTTATGAATAGTAGGTTTTTGTTATAGACTCAGTTTTAATTTATTTTTGGTCACAAGTAATATAAGACTAATGCGCTTGAATTATAACAGGAGAGTAAACAATTCCGGTGATCCGTTGTTTATCATTTCAGATTGTTTATTTCATATCATTAAAATAATTAATGTCTGATTAGTTTAATATAACTGTTTGCACTTGCCCGTGTTTAACTCATTTTTAATTTCATCAGTTATCTTTTGGAATTGTATCGATTTGTTTTGATTTTCTTCGTAGACGGAAGTCGAAAAGTTTTGTAAGCTGTGTTTTGTTAACACACGTGATAGTGAATGTGTTGAGTTTTTGAAACATAAAAGCGATAAACATTAAAAAGTAGACAAAAATTTTTTTGTTAAATACAATGGTTAAAATAATTAATTAAGGAGTTTTTATGAAACTACAAATAATTACAAGCGATCAGAACGGTATAATTGAAAACGCTTAAAGGATAATGTTTATTTTAGCTGGATGTAGATATTTTTATGATGGAACGTAGTAGGAAGATAATATTGTCCGGTGGAGAGGTAGATACGCACTAACTAGTGTAAAACTTTTGTTTATAACCTATAGGCGCTTGCCTCGCTTAAAGTACTCTTACAGTAGATGGACTATAGAGATGAGTGTGCTGCGGTAGGCTGTATTTACTAGTATGCCTGTAAAACATTGAAATGTTATTGATTATTATACATGTTTTCTGTTTTCCACAGAACCCTGTCACTGGTTTATTTCCTGCTAGTCCACATAATGACCATGCTTGGATTAGAGATAACGTGTATTGTATATTGGCTGTTTGGGGTCTGTCTATGGCATACAAAAAGATGGCTGATATGGATGAAGATAGAGCTAAAACATATGAGTTAGAACAGGTAAGAATTATTCAAAGATTAAGTTGGTAAGTTGGATTTTCTGAGGCAGATTAGTATGAGCCTAATACCATTGGGATTAAATTTGAATGAGTACTACTCTGAAAGGAATTTTTTGTTCACAAATTTTTATTTTCTCTTGCCTATATGAATAATAGAAAGGAAAGTATTGTTTTCACGGCGATTTTTCGAAATTGAGTTTTCACCGGATCTATACGTTTTCAGACCCCCTGAACCCATAAGACATGTTTTTAGCGATTGGTCTGTGTGTGTGTGTGTGTGTGTGTGTGCGCGCGTGCGTGCGTGTGTGTGTAGAATATCTCAAGAACGGAACATCGTATTGTAGCGTGCAGTTATTTTGAGCAAATCATTAATTAGGCTAGAGCAAATAAAAACACAACTTCCTCTATCGGTTACCAGCCACCGACTCCCCTTTCTTTATTTCTTCTTCAACTTTTTATTGTTATAAAAAATAATTAAATTTATTTAATTTATTTTTACATAATATTAGATTTAAATTTGGAATAACATAATATTATTTATTTATAACATTTTAATAACTTAAATTACATTTATTTTGAAAATTTTAAATTATTTTTATTTTTATAATATCATAATATGATGCTTATAATAATGAGCCCTCATAACTGGCTGCTACATTATTCTGCTGGCTTAAAAAAAATTTTTCAAAATCAATTTAATTGTAATAATTATAAAATTAAAATTTATATTATGAATTTGCATATATCCAAATATTCTAATAAATAAAATCTTGTAGTTTTTTTTATGTTAACAAAACAAATCATAACCTCGTATATACTTTACTACTTGTAAATCAAATAACAAAACTACTAAAATAAATAATTAATCCTAATTATGAAAATAAAAAGTTCACAACGGAAAATCTAAAACATATAGACTAATACAAACATTATTCTAAACAATTAACATACATACAAATCTTAAACACATAATACAAACATTATTCTAAATAATTAACATACATAGGAATTTATTAAACATATGAATTATTAGTAACATATTTATTTACACATATTTTATGTTAGCCTAATTTATAAATTCTTTTAAATTTGAAACGTGAAATATACCAATTATTTTGCTCTCATCTAATGTACCTAACTGATAAGTTGATTGACCAAAAATTTTAATTACTTTGAATGGACCTCCATAAATACAAAACAATTTACTAATTTTCTTTTTAACCAAATTTGACTGTTTATTTGTTCTTACTAATACTAAATCACCTATCTTAAAAAATTTAAATTTTCTTATTTTGCTATCATAATATCTCTTATTCTGTTCATTTCTTTTATGTATTCTATTTTTTGCTATTTCTAAATTTTCCTCATAGCTTTTCTTCTGTATACTTTCTTCTTTATCAAAATATTTTTCAAAGAACCTTACATCTTCTTTACCTGTCTGCAAATAATTAGCTGTAAATCCTGTAGTTTCATTATGTGTACTATTCAAAGCATTCACAATATGGTCTAAATATTCTATCCATTTGTTATGTTTCTCATTTACATAAATTCTTAAAACTTCAATGATATTTCGGTTAAATCTCTCAACTAAATTGCTCTGTGCGTGACGTACAGATATCATATAATGTTTTAGGTTATTTTGTTTGATGAATTTTAACCATAACTCTGATTTAAATTGTGTACCTCTGTCAGAAATAATCCTCTCTACTGTATTATGATCTTTAAGATATAATTTCAGTTTATTTATCACACTACTTGAATTTGCTTTTCTCAATGGATAAACAGTAACAAATTTAGTAAAACAGTCCACTAAAACAAGAATATAAATACAATTACAACGACTTCTAGGTAACTCTCCTATAAAATCAATCGAAATCACTTGACTTGGCCTTTCCATAGAAGTATGTCCCATTGGTGCATTGTTTATCTGATTGCTATACTTACATTTTTGACATATTACACATGTTCTCAATAAACGTTTAATTAGTTTGTACATATTTTTGAAATAAAATGATTCATTTAAAATTTTAAATACTTTTCTTATACCTAAATGTGCATAGAAATTATGTAACTGCCAAATGAATACATTCTGTACAGATTCCGGTAACATTATCTTATATTTACTTCCAATTAGTTTATATAATAAATTATTTTTAATAATATACACTGGTTTATTCTCTTCAATGTTTGGTTTACTTTGATTGTTTATTGTTAGATTGTAAAATTTTCTTATAAGTATATCTTGTTGTTGTAATTCTGATAAATTTTTAAGTTTCTGTTTCAAATCATTACTTATTTGATATTTAAAATGTGCTAACTTATAAATTGGATTCTTATCTATAACTTGTTCACTATTATTCCTGCTCAAAATATCTGCTACTACATTACTCTTCCCTTTAACATGCTCTATTTTAATATCATATTCTTGAATTCTTAAAATCCACTTAGTTAATCTGTTATTTTAAAACTTACAAGTCTGTAAATGTACAATTGCCATGTTGTCAACCAAAACAGTAACTTTATTACCAATTATATAAGTTCTTGATTTTTCTAAACAATATACTAAACTAAGTAGTTCCAACTCATAAATACTAAAATGTTTTTCAGTTGGCCTTAGTGTCCTACTAATGAACATAATTACATGATTGTCATTTTCAGATTGCTGGTATAGAACTCCACCTATTGCTTGTAAACTAGCATCTTTGTTCAAAAAAATACTCTTTACCTGACATAGGATGAGCTAACATAACTGTTTCCAAGAATTTTTTCTTGATCAAAACAAACTGTTCTCTATCTTCGTTAGTCCACAACCACTTATTCCTTTTACTGGTTAATGGAAATAATGGCTGTATAATATTTGCGTATCTCCTGACAAATTTTCTATAAAAATTACATAGGCCGAGAAATGCTCTCAACTCTTTATGATTATTTGGCTCTGGAAAATCTTTAATACCTTTAACCTTGTCATCATCTACTTTTAATCCATCTTTGCTCAATATGTAACCTAAAAATTTAACTTCACCTGCTATGAAATGTGATTTCTTAAGATTAATGGTCATATTACATTCTTTTAATCTTTCAAAAATTGTTTCTAGATGCACAAGATGTTGTCTAAAATTAGCTGATTTAACTATGAAATCATCAACAAACTTCAACAAATAATTATCAAAATCATTACTGAATACACAGTTCAGAGTCCTAATCAATGCAGCTAAACTAATCTTCAAACCAAACGGAATTACTTTGAAACAGTAGTCAAGCTAGTATATTTCCTACTTTCTTTAGCTAAAGGTATCTGCCAAAATGCCATAGTAAGATCTATATTAGATAGTATCTTACAATCATTACACCTCTGTAAAATTGTATCAGCTTGTTCCATGGATAAATTATCAGAAATTAAATGTACATTCAGCAATCTGCCATCCAAACAAATTCGAATTCGGCCACATTTCTTTTGAACAATTACTATAGGAGTTACATACTCAGAAGAACACTCTTCTATAATATTGTTCTGTAACATCGTTTGTATTTCAGCATCAACTGCTGGTAATAAACTCTGAGAAATAGGATAGTTTTTCTTGACAATAGCTTCAGAATTTTTTAATCTTAATGTATATGTATATTTATTACAAAGTCCGGGTTTATTACTGAAAATACTTTTGTATTTAACTAATAGATTTCTTAATAAGTTCTTTTCCTCACCGTTTATCACTTTAATCTCATCTACTTTTTCATTTATTAAATTTAACACATCAAAATCTGAATTATTTATCTCACCTAAACATAATCTAAATTTGTTATCTTGAAATTTCTCAATTTCAGTAAAATTATTAGTCAAATCATTGTTATATACTAATTTATGGCCTAAATTAATATCTTCATTAACTTTTGTAAATGTTTTGTATTTAGAATCCTTTAAATTAAGATTTTCAATTTTTATTGGTTTGTTTACATTAAACCTACCCAACACTAACCTAACATTACACATTTCATTATCATTATGCACATAATTACTGAATCTGACTACAATTTCTTTAGTTTCTTGTTTTATTTTTAATTCATAATTATTAAAATCTATCTTACAATTATATTTGTTAAAAAAATCTGAACCTAATAAGACATCTTCCAAAAGATTAGGAATTACTATGAAATTTTCTAAAAAATCAATTTGGTCAATTTTAAATGGCATAAGTAATTGTTGTTTAATTTTACTGACTACCTGACTGTTTGCTACTTTTATTTGCATAATATTTATTGGTAAAATACTGATCTTTTTAGCAAATTTTTTATCTTGTATCAACTGTCTACAAAACATTGCTGATACTGCAGAAATATCAGAACCACTATCTAAAATTACTTTGACTTCTTGGTTATTAACACATAACATAACTTCTGGACTTACATTAGTATTGTCACTTTTTAAATTACATAAATTATATGGTAACTCACTAAAGTTTTCCAAGTTGATAAGTTCATGTGATTGTTTACCCTGGAAAGCCTTACAATATTTAGACCTAACCAAAACATTAATATAACACAACATTTGCATGAGATTGTTCATTTGTTTCTCCTGCAAACTGAACAAGATTTAATTTACTTAAATCTCCATTAAAATCAAATTATTATTATTATGATTATTATTATACCTCATAATTCACATCATCACTAAAATATTTATTAGCGGTATCTGAAGCCCAATTTACTGGTTGCGAATCATCATTATAACCATGACACACCCTCCACCTGTGTCGCGACTGTCACCTTCTACATCATAGAGTACCTTTTGTAATACAATTTCAGATTCTATTTCTTCTATTGATCCAGGTATTTGTTTAACTCTTATGCTATTACTTTTCTCCTTGTTTTGTACAACACTTTTGGTTGAATGGCTGCTTCCTTTCCTTGTCTCATCAGAATTATAAGCTGAATTGCTGCTAGTGCTAACTTGTGCTGGTATTTTTTTATCATCCTCTGTTTCATGTAAGATTGATACCCTTCGATTTACACTACTTCTCTTTCGTTCTGGCGATTTTAAACAGTTTTGCCTGGCACTGGCATAACTACTTGTATCTACTACTACATTATTTTCATCTGGTTTAATATTTTCAGTCGATATTTCATCATCTTTATACTACTTACTGATCCATTTTTTAATATACTTTCCCTGGTTTCTACTACATCATTATTTTCATCTGGTTTAATATTTTCAGTCAATATTTTATCGTCTTTACTGAATTCACTTAATTTCTTTTCGTTGTTTATCTTCATCTCAAATAATAATCTGCTATTTTCGGCCAAAATTTCATTTTTCATGGTAATAATTTGTTATTTTCCAATTTTGCCTCATCAAATTTCTTTATTATTTTTTCCAATACCTGGCTGAGTTCTAACTTCTTACCTAATTCATTTTCCTGTTCCTCTCCATCACTTTTATATTCCTTTGATATTAATTTTTTTGATCTTAAATTTCGGGACATGTTTCTTTATAATATTATGGTTGATTCTAATATTGTGCAGTTTTAAACTTGATAATCGAGCCCGTAAGTTGGTGCGCCAATTCTTTGTAGCGTGCAGTTATTTTGAGCAAATCATTAATTAGGCTAGAGCAAATAAAAACACAACTTCCTCTATCGGTTACCAGCCACCGACTCCCCTTTCTTTATTTCTTCTTCAACTTTTTATTGTTATAAAAATAATTAAATTTATTTAATTTATTTTTACATAATATTAGATTTAAATTTGGAATAACATATATTATTTATTTTTAACAATTTAATAACATTTTAATAACTTAAATTACATTTATTTTGAAAATTTTAAATTATTTTTATTTTTTTTATTTTATTTTTTTTTAACGCCCTGGAGACTCCAGGAGGAGTATAGGACATGTCGTCAGATGTAACACCTGAAATACTTATAAGAAACACACTATGTATCACTACTATCAAGAAAGAAATTCTTGTACGCTATAAAAAGTTTCACCGATCAAGTAATTTTTTTAATTTTTTTTAAAGGAATTCAAATCCTCACAACACTTTAAAGATTGGGGTAATTTATTTATGAATTTTCTCCCTGCATAAGTAGGTTTTTGTTCAAACAATTTTGTGGAGTGATTAGCCACATAATAATCATTCCTGTTTCTCGTGTTATGATTGTGAACATTGAAATTCTGCATAAAATTATTTTGCCTAACATACATAATCACCTCAAAAATGTAGAGACAGGGAACTGTAAGCAATTTAAGCTCCTTAAATAGTGGCCTGCATGAGGTTAGCTGGTTAGCTCCCACCATACACCTAATAGCTTTCTTTTGAATTTTAAAAACCCTATTCATATTACCCATGCTAGAATTACCCCATACTAAAATACCATACCGGATATGAGACAGAATGAGGCCATGATAAGCTGCCATTAGTAATTTTTTATCATTTAATCTGGCGATTTGTTTTAGTGCAAATACCCCAGATGATATTTTACTACAAACTTGATTGATATAGAAGTCCCAAGACAAAGATCTATCTAGAGATACGCCCAGGAACTTCACTGTTTCTACATGCTCTAAACTATTATTATGAATAAATACATCCACTTCTCTACTTTCTTTAACGTTATGTTTATTTTTGAACTGCAAGTACTGACACTTTTTCCCATTAACTGTTAATAACATTTGATTCAACAACTGCACTACGGACTCTATGTTAACATGTGTATTTACTTCAAGAGCATCTACCAGTGAACTGTTACTGATTACTGAAGTATCATCAGCAAACAACAAAGCTCTGCCATTAGGTATGACTTCTGGTAACCTATTAATGTACAATAGAAACAGAATTGGACCTAAAACTGACCCCTGTGGAACGCCTGCTTTGACTTCAAGCTTTCCAGATACAACTTTTGTAAGTTTCCCTCTAACAACCCTAGTTAACTCCACACACTGTAATCTATTAATAAGGTAAGATTGAAACCATTTCAACTCTACATCCCTAACGCCTAATGACTCTAGTGTTTTCAATAAAATTTCATGATCAACACAATCGAAAGCTTTACTCAGATCCAGAAACACTGCCAATGCTTTCTCCCCGGCGTCCAATATATCAACTACTTGCTCCACAAGTGAAACAATTGCAGTTTTAGTTGATCTACCTTTTTGGAAACCATGCTGATCCTCTGAGATGATTAGGTTTTCAGTCAAGAAACTGATTAACCTAATAAATACTACCTTTTCAAAAATTTTACTGATTGTGTTTAAAATACTTATGGGTCTATAATTTTCAACTAACTGGCTATCTCCATTCTTAAATATAGGCAATATTTTAGCCTCCTTCAGTTTGTTTGGAAATACACCTGCTTCAAGTGAGAAGTTAATCAAATGAAGGAGAGGAGTAATTAAAAGATGTTTACATTCTTTAACAATTATACTAGAAATCCCATCTAACCCACACGTTTTCTTACTTTTCAAACTATCAATAACTGATTCTAATTCCTCCCTTGAAACTAGGCTAAATAAGAATTGATTAACTACCTTGTTACCTTTTGGATCATAACATCCCACTGTTTCCCTAATCTGTTGTTTAAGTTTTAAAGCTACTTCCTGGTAATATTTGTTAAAATAATTACAAATTTCTATACCATTCTCTATAAGTTCATTGTTTTTGTTAACAATATTAGGTATGTCAGTAAAACTTTTGTTGCTATCTACACCTCGATTCTTATTAATTATTTCCCATATTGCTGAGTTTAGATTTGGTGAATTATGAAGAACTTCAGCAGTTTTTTTACATTTAGCTCTCTGGACTTCTCTGGCATAATGTTTTTTAATAGTTTTGTACCTTTGTTCATTAAAGGTAGTCCTATGTGAAAGAAAATCTGAGTATGCATCTCTAACTTCAGACCTCATTTGCAAAATTTCCCCTGTGACCCACTCATCTGTTTCACTGACAATATTTTTTACATCTTTCTTTTTAATTGGACAATTATTATTATAATGAAATTTTAATGTCTCAATAAAATTATGATATTTTTGATTAATGTCAGATGAATTGAAAACCGTCTTCCAATCCTCTTTGGATAAACTATGTAACAAACAATTAATATTCCCTTGGTCTTCCTGCCTAAATTGTTTAATATTTTTTATAATATCATATGATGCTTTATAATAATGAGCCCTCATAACTGGCTGCTACAGTATGAACTTGAAACTTGAAACTTAAGTTACTACCACTACCGGACCCGACACAAACATTTTCATCAAAATCGGTCAACCGAAAGTAGTAGTTTATTCATGTAATTTTTCACTTTTTTGCGATTTTCTCAAAAACTGGTCCTACGATTTTTTTAAAAATAGCCACATTTACTTAATTTTTTATGCTCTACAAGATAGGGTAGGCGCCATGTTTGCTGAAATTCTTGATAAGGCTGTTTTCACGTAAAAAATTGTTTTTTTAAGATTGCTGCTTTATTTTGCATTTTAGCGCAAAAATGTATATAATTAAAGTTGTAGAGAATTTAAAATTCTACAACTTTTGTTTCAAACAGTTTTTTGTATAACGCTTAGTTTAGCGGTAATTAGCAATTTTCTGTTTTTTTTCTCACGAAAACATGTAAAAAATCTATTTCTTTAAGATTTCGGCCTTAGTATGCATTTTATAACAAAAAGTGTATATAATAAAATTTATAGGAAATTAAAAGATCTACAAATTTTATTTAAAGCATTTTTTTTACAGTGCCTAGTTTAGCGTGAAAGAGTGTTTTCCGTATTTTTAAGCCAAACTGCGGTTGATTTTCATTTTGCGTCTTTCACTCATGATTAAAATTAGGTTATGTTTTTTTTTATTTCTAATGTTTAATTACTAATGTTAGGTTTATTGTTAATTATTTGCGATAGCAAGAGAAAGTTGTGTGAGTGTTTCACTCAAATTTATTTTTGTATTTTACTTTATTTTTTTAATTTTACTTTATTTTTTCTATATCTTGTTATTTACTAAATCCTGTGATCCAGCATTATTTTAACAAAAAGAAAAATTGTTATGTGACCTATTAATGATAAAGAATTATTTTGTTTTTGTTTTAGAGTTGTGTAAAACTAATGAGAGGTTTATTAATGGGTATGATGAGACAGAAAGAAAAGGTTGAACGTTTTAAAACTACACAAAATCCTTTGGATTCGTTACATGCTAAGTATAGTTCATCCACTGGACAAACGGTTGTTGGTGATAATGAATGGGGCCATTTACAGATCGATGCCATATCTCTGTACCTTTTAATACTAGCACAAATGACTGCATCAGGTAGATATACATATTTATTTATATACTATTATCTGGGTTTTTTTTGTAAGTATGAGGGTTATCTGGAAAGTAAAGATACAAGATAGTTTTAAAACACAAAATGTCAAAATATTTTAATAAAAATTACATGTATAGGTATTGCATTATTCGGGTAAAGTAAACTGTATGAGGCCATCTACCTGAGGGACCAGAGGTTTAAGGAAATCGGTGTTTTATTAGTCTGGAAAGGGTCGCCTATTGTGTTTTATTACTGGTGAAAGGGTCGCCTGTTGTTATGATGGGATGGACTCGTCTAGTTACCTAAAGGTACTTTTATAACTAAACTATTTTAAACCTATGCCATGCAAATGAACATGCAAAGATCTGTGGCCGCTTTTAGTAAATGAGGAGGTTATTGTGAAAAAACGAATAATTTTCCATATTATCTGAAGCGGCTGCATGAATAGTGAAAACGAAGAACTCAAGAAATAAAATCTTCTCTCTTGTTGCACTACTGCACTATTTATATTTTTACTTTTTAAGTTTTATTTAATTTAAAATACATTATAATTATGTTATATAAAATTTATGTACATTAAAGTAGTACATTATCTTTGCATGTTCATTTGCATGGCATAGGTTTAAAATAGTTTAGTTGTAAAAGTGCCTTTAGGTAACTAGACGAGTCCATCGCATCATAACAACAGGTGACCACTAGTAATAAAACCACCAGATAATAAACACCAGTAATAAAACACAATAGGCGACCCTTTCTACACTAATTAAACACCAATTTTCTTAAACCTCCAGTCCCTCAGGTAGATGGCCTCGTCCAGTTTACTTTACCCCATTATTCTTCTACATAATCACCATTTAGTGATTACATTTTACATTTCCATTCAGTTTACATTTTGTCATCTGTAGAATGAGTTTTTTTTATTCCTTCGTCATTGAATCTCCCTCTGCCTTTTTTTCTTCATTTCCATTTCCACCTTTCCGTCATCAGAAAAGTGTTTTCCACCTACGTGTTTCTTCAGTTTAGTGAACAGATAATAGTCACTTGGTGAAAGATCAAGGCTGTGAGAGGAGTGACTTTAAACATCCCAACCAAATGAAGTTAACAACTCGTGTTCCATGAGTAGTGTGCAGACACACATTGTCATGAAGGAGACAGACTCCCGTTGTCAGCATCCCATGAAGTTTGTTTTGAATGGCTCTGCAAAGTTTCTTTATAGTCTCACAATACCTTTCTGTATTGATTGCTTCACCTCTTTTTCAAAATTAATGGCAGAACCCCTTTTCTATCCCAAAACACTGATGCCATGATTTTTCTTGCCGATTGCTAAGTTTTGAATTTTTGGCTGAAGGAGAATGGGTATGGTGCCATTGCATTGATTGATGTTTGCTCTCTGGAGCATGGTGATAAGTCCAAGTTTCATCTCCTGTCACTATAGTGGTGAGAAAAGCCTCGCCTTCAGCCTCAAAATGGTCATTAAATTCTCAGGCGCCACTGACTCAATTTTGTGTGCTTCAGTAAGCATCTGAGCACTCATCGCGCACTTAGCTTATTAACAACGTGATATTTCAGTAGTTCTGTTATGATGTGTTCAGGAAATGTTTAGACAAAGTTCATGCAGGTCAATTGTCGAACAACAATCGGAGAGAAGATTTTCTTCAATTTTTGCACCATGGCTTCACAGCTGACGACCATCCACTTCTGTTTCATCATAAATTTCCATTCTGAAATTGAAATTCCATACCAATTTCGTCATATACTGTGTTGACATTACATCCCCTCAATAAACTCCTATGGTTTTGTGATGAATCACAGCGGTGTTCATGCCCTCAGTATTTAGGTAGCATATTACAGTGCACAGTTCTCACTTGGCAGGAAACGGAATGATGCTCATCAAACCTTCACCAACATCCAGTCGATGAGCTACTGACGATTGGGACTGCTTGTTCACTTCTGCTGGCTTCCCACTACACAGCAGTGGTACCATATCCCCCAGCGAGACCTACGTACCATATAACCTTACTTTCCGGTTAACTCTCATATAATAGTCTTAAGTAAGCACAATAGAGTTGTATGCAATAAAATTAAATGACACAACAGGATTAGAGAAGCGGAGGGAACTCATTTACTGATATTTAATCAATCCAACCTCTGTACTGAAAATGTTTTTTAGTATTCAATCGTATGAATGACATGTGATTTTATATTTACCAAAATAACTGCTGATGTTAACATTAAGACAAAAAAATCCTGCAGTGCTCGAAAGTTTCCATTTTTGTGTACAATTTGCAATTTTTCAAGCATGAAATAATGCCTGTTAAATTACATGCTGTTACTTTCTCCCCAAGTTACCAAATTTTTATGTAGCAAGTCATTTTATACTGATGTTCAAATATTTTGAAACATCATTACTGGTAAAGTGAAAAAATATGCTAACCTGTATATTGACAGGAGAAGGCTTTTTCCAAAATATACTATTAAGTTCAAATTTAAACCAAAGATTTAAAATTTTAATTATTTAAATTTATGTTTTCCTTCTTGGGATGTTGACTGTTTGTTTTATGATGGGTCTTTTTACTTGGCCTGATAGATATTAATTTTGGTTTTTATCATTTCAGGTTTGCAGATTGTTTTCAATTTGGATGAAGTAGCTTTCATTCAAAACTTAGTATTTTATATAGAGTCCGCATATTGTGTGCCGGTCAGTATTAGTTTGTTATGTGGTATTTATGATTTGTGAATCTAGCTTTTATAATACACTATTACTGATTTATAACTTGGGTCGAATGTGAAGGCTGACGTATCACGTTGTGTACTGTGAAATGAACTTTGTGTCTGTGTGTAACTGTATTTCTATCTGTATGTGATCTTGTATGATGTATTTTAGTAAAATATCTTATGTGAAACACTCACATGACTTTCTCTTCCCAATGTAAATAATAAACCTATGTTTAATCATGAGTGAATGACACTAAATGAATATCAACCTATTTCGAAAATATTTTAAACCTATTTTAAAAATTCAGAAAATCACTAATTGACGTTAAAATAAGCACTGTAGAAAAAAATGCTTGAGATTAAAGTTGTAGGTTTGTTCATTTTCTGCAACTTGAATTTTTACACTTGTGCCCTAAATTGAATAAAAAGGCACCAATCTTAAAAAAAAAACCATTTTTTACCACAAGAGTGCAGCCTCCACAAGAATTCGAGCTGTAATGGTGCGTACCTTATCTTGGTGATAAAACATTTTTGTTAGTGAGGCGATTTAAAAAAAAATTGTAGGAGCCGTTTTTGTAAAAATTGCAAAAAAGTAAAAAATTACACAAACTACTATTTCTGGTTGACTGATTTTGACATAAATGTTTGTGTGTGGTCCACTAGTGGTACGTAACTTAAGTTCCAAGTTTCAATTTTGAATGATATTCTGTTCTTAAGATATTTTGTTCACACACACAGATCAATTTTGTTACAAACATGTTTTTTGAGTTCAGAGGGTCTGTAAACGTGTGTTGTTGTTGTTTAGGTCATCAGCCGAAAGACTGGTTTGAACCTGTTGAGGTTTTACTTAGTAAAACAAGGAGTGAGGTGATTTACCAAAGCCTTCCTCGCTGAGTGGGAAAGTACACTTATCAGCATGCCGGGCCCTCTGAAAAGCACATGTTTTCCACTCTGCAAATGACACCTTCACTTCATTCACCACAGGGTCTGGCTGTATAATGAAATTCATTACTTTCAGAGGAGATAACTCTGATTGGTGTTTTTTACACCTCTACCTCTTCTGTTCTTAAATGATTCAGTCATTTAATTGGCTGACCATGTGATAAGAAACAGAACTATTTATTTTAGCCCTGCAACGAATAGATTGAGTGTAAACAATTTGACACTCCACCTGTCTGTTATGGGCAGAGTAAACGTGTATATTCGGTTAAAACTCATGTAGCCTAACAAATTACTACAACTTAAACTTTATTACAAATATATAACTTGTAAATGGGGAAATTTTAACACTAATAATACAGCCTGAGATTGTATAAATTACTTTTTTCACTAAGTGCAATTAACTACAAAACTGAACGTTGTCCAAGGAAGAATGAAACACTGAGCTGTACACAAGAAGCTCCAAAGTATTACTCCTTTAGAAGCAACCATATGTTGGTATAATATGACTCGTTACTGGTGCCTGGGTATGTGATACAATTGCCAGTCATGCCTGTCTTTTAACTGAACACTAATTTGATTTGTTTACATCAGTTCCAATGTTTAACAAAATAGTAAAAAAGATTTAATGGTTTTATAAATAAATGTTGATTACCTTCTGCAGCAAAATCTACAGTGATAATTTGGTAATTTTTAACACTCCATTACATGCATTAAAATTATAAGACAATTACATGCATAGTAGGGATTACCTCAACACAGATAATAATCCATTTATTTCTAGTGCTGTTTGAATTTTCTTTTGCTATTATGTACCAATGTAATTTTATAAATATGTTTTATTTAAAAATATCTTTTGCAACTTACATAGCAGATTTTTATTAAAGGAAGACTATTTTGTATCCTGCCAATGTTAAATTTGCTATTTTTAGGTACATTTTTCACACGATTGGTAAAAGATAGAGAAATGAAACTTTACACACTTATAGTTGTCGGGTTTCTCTAGCCATTGACATTTTTATAATTTAATCTGTTGAATTATAAAGATAAAAACAGAATGACTAACATAAAATTTTTACAAATTTTTCTTCGTTTTTTGCATATTTCTAATTTTTGGAGCATCTGAGGAAGTCATAAAAATTTTGGTATGTGCGCATGTACAAGATGAATAACTGGTACAAATTCAGCCTTGTAGGTTTAATGGTTTCCTAAAAAAATGTACCTAAATGTTAAAAATTGTAATTTATGGGAACAGGCAAAAAACAAAAAGGTACCCTTTGCTTTAATTCCCTTTGCTTTAAAATGATCAGTATAAAATTATTCAAATTGGTGACATGATAATTTTTCTGGGTAAACCTGATAAAAACTTAATTTTTTCATTAAAATAATTTTTTTGACGTAATTTAGTGTTTTTGGGGTAGATCTAGGTCTGAACTATTAAAAAACATAAAAAACTGAAAATTGAAATTTTCTGGTAAAACCATCATACAGTCTCACTTTCAGTATTGTAAAGCTTCTGTTGTTATGTTGTTCTGGTTTTTCTGTCTTTCATTACACAGTTATACATGTAGGCTGGGTATAAACAAGAAAAACAATTAGGCTATTACATGTGTACGTGGTGAATCCCCACTTTGTACTAACCATGTACATGACAACTGTGACATGATCTTACCACCATGCTGTGTCCACTTTGTACTAACCATGTACATGACAACTGTGACATGATCTTACCACCATGCTGTGTTGAGTTCCGGTAAAGAAGACATCCAGAGGCTATAGCCTTTAATGACTCACTGGAATGGTAATATTTCAAATATTCAATAACAGCAGGGATTCCCCATCACGTGTTTAATGGAGTATTAATTAGGTGACTTTTATGGTGATTTACCATTAATTAATTGTTTTTAAGTTGGTGTTTAATTATTATTCTAGGATTATGGAATATGGGAGAGAGGTGATAAAGCAAACCATGGTTTACCTGAACTCAATGCCAGCTCAATAGGTATGGCTAAGGCTGCATTAGAAGCAATGAATGAGTTGGATTTGTTTGGTGCTCGTGGTGGACCTTCATCAGTTATACATGTACTTGCTGATGAGGCCCAAAAATGCCAAGCTGTGTTACAGGTATGCTACATCATACTTTTTAAGTAATATAAATAATGGTCTTTACACGAGGATTTAATGATTGTATTAGTTGTTTTCTTTTTGAATTATTTTTGTTTTTATTATTAAAACATATTAAAAATGTGGTAAATAACAGTAGCATTTAGCTCTTCTTTTACAATTGTCAAGAAGGAAATGTCTTGTAGTTTTAATTCAAATTTATGAAATCTTTTAGAATCATATTCTTGTAATTTGAAATATGTTTTCTGATGCTTCAACTTATATGGTTTCAACTTCATACTGTACTATTTCTACGCCGGTCCGTCGTTGGTGTTTTGCCTGTTAGCGCTGCGAACGTTGTGAGGTATTGCTGTTGCTGGTAGACAATGCAGACAGCAAAACTTCTCACGGCGACTTGTTCGACGGCGGGTAGCTAACACCTATGACAGGACTCACCATAGTTGAAGCAGTAGTTGAAGGAAATCTGTTGTCTCTACGAGAAGATCAAGACGGAGAGAGATTGATCACTCATCATTGAGTACTTTCTTTGCACCACACTGACCCCTCCCCTTCCCTTCCCTTCACTTCACCAGCGACTGCTTCTCCTTGAGGCAGTGGTAAACTGTGTTCGCCACATCGGCGACTGCTTCTGGCATCAGCAGCAGTGAAAGCTGATGCCGCGTCGGCGATCGCTCCTGGCTTCCAGGCAGCGGTATAGACGATACTTGCCTAGCCAGCGGCTGCTCCTCTTTGAGGCAGCGGCGAAGGTTTTCCCCCCATCCCTTTTCAAACTCAGCTATGCTGCCAGATGCCCTGCCACTCCAACCGCCTAACGCAACGCTAATCCTAACCTACGCCCGCTGCGTCAAACTAATTCTTTACAGTGTAATAATTTTTTTTTAATTGAAATCAAGATTCTTTTCTAACAAAGGTTAAATTTTAATCCATTTTTATTTCACTGCTGCTGAATTATTTTGTTTCTATTTGATATGTTACACCATGGAATATTTATAGCAGTGGTAATGGTGAATAATAGTGATCCTTTATTAAAGAGCCTTACAATACAAATTTCATTCTAAACAATGATATTTTACTTAATACAAGATGTAGCAATTAAATATATTCCATAGTTGAAAGCAGTGCTGGAAGTCAGCTTGTTGAGAACCTCTGATGCTTTTGCTTTCACACTATCAAATCTTAAGCCGTCCCCTTAAGCTCTGATTTTACCTTAGGAAATAAAAAAATCACTGGTAAAAAAAACAAAAATGTGACTGTCTGACCTTCAGAGACCCAGTGAAGGTTGACAATTCGACACTTTTTAAAAAAAAACAGTCTTAATGACTGAATTTTGATTTCTTTTTTCCATGGTGAGTTTTTGCTTTTCCTATGCATCGATTGGTGCTTTGTTTCAAGATTATGGGTAAAAAACCAGGATTCATCACAAGTAATCACACTGTCTTAAGTATTCTGGATCATTATCAATTTTGTTTAAAAGGTCAGCACAAATGTTCATTCTCGAATCCTTTTGCTCTCGCATGAGAAGTTTTGGCACCATTTTTGCGCAGACTTCTGCATGTTTAATGATTCATGCAAGATCTGATGGGACACTTTCTTTGTAAATTCCTGAGATTTCTGCTAGAGCTCGAACACTCAGATGACTAATTGTGCGGATCAATTAACCAATTTTTTTGTATTTTGTCCGATTTTGATGTTGAAGGCCGTCCAGGACACAAATCGTGTTGGTCATTTCACATCCCTCCTTAAACCTTTTAAGCCACTCAAAAACTTGTGCGGGCGATAAAAGATCACTTCTGTACACTTACTTTAACGTGATGTGAGCTTCTTTAGCGGGTTTTCCCAGTTTCACAAGAAACTTGAGGTTATCTCTTTCCTCCATCTGAACACTGCATTTTTTTTATGATACACTAGTGCAAGGACTTGAACGAGTGATTGCTACAGCAAGACTGAGCTATGTACAACCGTGCCCATCAAGCTCAGGGTCGGAGAAGCATCAGCAGGCACAAACTGTTCAAACCTGGACTGCGACATGCTTGCTATTTACCGATAGCAGCACCAGTCTGGTTATTTAATAGCCACACCTCATAAGATATTATTACTTTGATAAAATTATGTATGATAATTTTAAAACTGGTTTAACTGAGTTGTTACTCTAGTTATTTATTCTGAGAATGTTAGTATCTAAAAAAAAATATTTGAATGATAATAATACTTATTTCAGTCATAAATTAAAAATGATGGTGCTAATTGTATATTTTATTTTCAGTCAATGTTACCTCGAGAATCAAGCTCAAAGGAACTGGATAGTGGTCTTTTATCCGTCATTAGTTTCCCTGCATTCGCTGTTGATGATCCTTCTCTAATCCAGCACACAAGGAGTGCAATATGTACAAAACTTCAGGGTCATTATGGATGTAAAAGATTTTTACGTGATGGCCATAAAACTCCAAAGGAGGTAACTTTTCTCAATTTGTGTAGTTTTGTTGCTGTAATATTTTTTCTGTGTGTTCTACTCTCCAAAATTTATAATCTAATTTTAGAAAAATTATAGGTAAAGACCTGACAATTTTTCTGAAATTCTTTTTAATTTCAACAATTTTGGTCTTTTCTATTGTTTTATCTGATCTGATTTTTTTTAAATCAAAAACTGAGACAGTGTAATGGAATGAAGAACTTAGAATAAATTAAGTTGATTTTTTTGTGTAACACCTTGATAATATATTTTACTTGGAATTATGTGTTTTGTGTTGTTTTAGGATCCTAATCGTTTATATTATGATCCTTGGGAACTAAGAATGTTTGAAAAAATAGAATGTGAATGGCCGTTATTTTTCTGTTATTTAGCACTGGATAGCTGCTTTCAGGGAGATAAGGAAAATGCTGAAAATTATATAGATTTATTGGAACAGGTACGTTAAAGTAAAACTGTAATTTTTGTATTAACCCGTCATTCAGCAGAAAGGCAGCTAATCAGGGAAGGATTTACATTATTTTTTTTCAATAACTTTTATTTTGTAGTTTAATTTTTAAATGTTTGTTTGCCTGCCTGTGTGGTGCAATGGGTAGGGACAAACTGGCTGTAAACCAGAAGGTCCCAGGTACGACCTGCGAATTTTTGACGAATTTCAACCATGTATCACAGTAAAACGATACCAATATAAGACTGTTCTTTAACTCCATAGTCATCAATCAGGGCTGGATTTATGATTTTACAGATTGTGGGTTTGGGGTTGATTTATTACCTCTGCATGTGTATTCATACTGGGTACATAAAATTTATATCGTTTGTTAAAATTAACTCAAGTTTTATATGAGTAACTGAAGATATAACAGCTTCTGAAAGATTTTTAACAAAGTTATATTGAATCTTTTTATATTTTCTACACACTGATGTTGGATCCACCGAAATATGTTAGTCAGAAAAAAATCATTAAAAATTAAAAATTATAGCAGTTATAAAAGATAAATAAAAATTCAAGTATTTTTACATTAGGATTAGTAACACAAGTTAATTAAAACTTGGTCTTAATACAGCATCTAATTATAATATCATGAGGAGTATTAAACGTGGGCCTTGTTTGCTTTTGACAATATTGTTACAACCAAATACTACTACACAGGATGGAATTTTTTGGTGAGCTTCAGTAACTTGTACTGAATACTATATCTCACCTGCGATTGGAATTCTAAAAACACATCCCAAAGAACAAAGCAGTGATATCACTGCGGAACAATTTTCAAAAGTGATATCTTAGCAATATGCGCACTCTCATGTATTATTTACACCCTGAATTTTGAATATACGTCTTTAAATGACACTTATCTCTAAGGTCCGTTTCAGGATCTAGGTAAATTAAATAATTAACACACTATAGTTTAAAATTACAAGTATTTATTACAAACTAAAAATTACAATTTGATAACGAGTCTTAATTCTACAAATAAATTACAGTTACTTAGAATAAATAACAAACTACTTACAATAAATTAATAACAGTAAATAAATTAAACCAGATTACTAGATTATTTTTCACTTACTTAAACTAAGTCCTACTTACAAAGTTAACAATGATTATACGTGTCTAAAATATACACTGGATATCTTCACAAGCACACTCGTACACTGTATAACTCGCTTATTAAATAACAGATCAAAACTCGTCGATGTCAGATCAAAGACTAAACTCCAAAACAGCTTGCTCCCTTATAAAGCTATGGAAGTCAAGAGAAGGACAGAGAGTTTCGATGTAATAATTATACAAGTTTTTACAAAATGTAAACAACTCATTATAACTTAATAGAATGGTTACAAAAAGAGCCATTTATCTAAATAGATACCCGACTCCTTTAGGTAGCCGTTCAACAGTAGGCTGACCTATACTATACATTACCATTTGTGCGTTATATTTCTATTTCTTAGAGACCCTATTTATTATTTACTACTAACTAGTATTATTTACATTAACACCTTTTAAATCTCTATCCTTCTCAAGAATTCTTGAACACTCTTTCCTTTTAGATATTGTCACAATATTTTTATGATTAACTCAGTGTTACTCCCTTCATATCTTTTCTAGCTCTCTTCGTAATTACTTTCAATTTTTAAGAGAATATGTTTCAAATTTATTAGATTTATATATTTTTTTTATACAATAATAACAATCAGTAATCAGTATATTTAAATTGTGAAGTGTTTTCAGTTACTCATGATGTTCGTTTTGTTTCAGGTTATGATTAAAACTGAAGATGGCATAAAACTAGTTCCAGAATTGTATGCGGTACCAGCTGATAAGGTTAATGACGAATATAAGGATCCTGGCAGTCAGGAAAGAATTGCTCTTGGTCGTTGTCCATTCATTTGGGCTCAGTCACTGTATATACTTGGGAAATTGCTTCAGGATGTTAGTATTCAGTCACAGAAAGTTAAATTATACAATTTATTATAATAATTTTTATTTTACGTTTTAGTGGATAACAAACTAGAAATTGAAGAAGGCTGTTGTGTTTTAACAAGGATTACCAAGCTACAATAATGAGAAATAAATGTGAAAATGTCTGGTTTACATGTAATATAGAACTGGGTGTTTGGTCTTTGTTTCATTTCTTATCAACTTATTATATTTCGCATAAATATTTTCCCTGTTTACTAAAATATCTCCTTTTAACCCTAATGTGTTTATATTGCAATTTGTTCAATTTAGAACAATACGCAACCCTGTGACCCAATGAGATGATGATGATATGTATGGCTCTGAATGAGGTGTAGTCTTGCACACTCATGTCGACCATATAAGAGAAAGTATGGTTTTTTTTTAATCCTAACCACCAAAGTACACCAATAACCACTGTCAAATATACAAATCCGTATAAAATTTTTTTTTTTTTTTTTGGTTTAACGTCCGACTGTTCTGCAGTTACTGCTAATGCAGACGGTGAAGGATGAAATGATATTTTGTAACGTATGAAAAAATGCCATGCCTGAATGGGATTCGAACCCAAGACCGCATGATGAGAGGCGAGCACGTTACCAACTGCGCCAATGCGGCTGGCCGCATAAAAGTAAAACTTAAAAACATTTCCCGGAGATACTTCCTCTTCTTTGTCCAAATATAACTGATAAAGTACATCAAAGTATTTTTTAAATCCAACCGACCATTACCCTGTATGGTTTAAAACTCCAATGTGGACTGGTTATTCAAAATTTAAAGGTCGATTGAATAATAGGTCAACAATTACAAAACATTTAACCTAATTGATCTGCGACTCGGGTAATCTTTCTCATTTTTCTTTTAATTTTTTAATTGTCAAACTATTTCAATTGTATTTTACAGTAATTTATTTATTTTCAGGGTTTTCTGGCTGTTGGTGAATTAGATCCATTGAACAGAAGATTGTGTTCGGAAAAAAAGCCAGATGTTGTTGTCCAAGTAGTTATACTGGCTGAAGATAATGATATAAAAGAGAAATTGCTACAGCATGATATCCATGTTCAGACAATAGCCGAAGTTGCACCTGTAGAAGTTCAACCAGCTAGAGTTCTAAGTCATTTGTACACTTATTTAGGTTAGTTTCACATACATGTTGTCTTTTATTTAAATAATCTATGATGTGGCTTTAATAATTTTTAAATCATGCACATAGCTATATTTAATTTATCTGGTATGTACAGCTATATTTAGTTTATATGTTGTTACAGTTATATTTTTACTTTCTCTTGCCTATATGAATATATAGGAAGGAAAGTATTGTTTTCATGTAAATTTTTCAAAATCAAGTTTTCACCGGATCTACACGTTTTCAGAGCCCCTGTAACCAAAAAACATGTTTTTAGCGATTGGTCTTTGTGTGTGTGTGTGTGTGTGTGTGTGTGTGTGTCTGAACAAAATATCTCAAGAACGGAACATCGTACGAACTTGAAACTTAAAACTTCAGTTAGGTATTAGTATGAGACCCGACACGAACATTTCATCAAAATTGGTCAACCGGAAGTAGTAGATACGAAGTTGTAGAAGGAAGTTGTAGACACGATTATTCGTGTCATTTTTCACTTTTTTGCGAATTTCTCAAAAACTCATTTACTTAATTTTTTATGCTGTACAAGATAGGGTAGGCGCCATGTCTTCTGAAATTTTTGGGGAGGCTGTTCTCTCGTAAAAAAATGTTTTTTAAGATTGCGACTTTAATATGCATTTTAGCACAAAATGTATAATAAAAGTTGTAGAGAATTTATAAACCTACAACTTTTATTTCAAACATTTTTTTGAATAACGCATAGTTTAGCAGTAATTAGGGTGTTTCTGTTTTTTTTCACGGAAATGTGTAAAAAAAATCAATTTTTTAAGATTTCAGCCTTAGTATGCATTTTATGACAAAAGCAATTTTTTTTGGTTCAGGGGGTCTGAAAACGTGTAGATCCAGTGAAAACTCGATTTCGAAAAATCGACATGAAAACAATACTTTCCTTCCTATATATTCATATAGGCAAGAGAAAGTAAAAAAATATTGTAGCTTAAGGTCAGATTTGAAAATTGAAAGGTTCAGGTGACTTAAAGAGAGTTGAATCTCATGACTCATTTTAGTTCTTTAAACACTTCCCTTTTAAATATTTATCTTGAAAGAATGATTTGAGTACGTAAGTTTCACAACATTAATATGAGAATTGTACTTGTACTTTTGATTAATTTTGGTGTGTGGGTGAATTTGTTTTTAAACTTCATTATTTGTACTGACTGTTGAGTGAAATTTTGCCCAAAAAAAAAAAATTAATATCTGTAGTGTAATTATTTGGTTATTTATTTTATTAATTATTTTTCTCAAACATTTTTAACCATTATGAAACATAATTTGAAATTATGTTTAATTGTTTAAGGTCGTAATCAGAAACTTGGCTTATCTGGACGTAAATCACGTGATGTTGGTATATTGAGCACCAGTAAATTGTATTCTCTTAACGACAGAATTTTTGCGTTCACTCCACAGGTAATTGTCATAGATTTAATAAAATAATTATTTGCTTTAACTTATTAAGAAGGGCAGTCAAAAAGTTACTTGCACTAGTACATTATATTTTTCTTTTCCTAAAAAAGATATGTTAATAAAAGCAGATGGCATTAAAAGTGTTTTTTTTATCAACTGATATACTTGTCAAGTTATATTTAATTGTGTGATTAGCACCGTTAAACTAATTTATTATTTATTAGCACATCAACATGTGTCTGGTTACTTGGAAGTAGCCTTCAAATTGAAATTAATTTTCTGTGGGTACTAAAGAGTAATCCTACAGAAATTCATAGTAGACAATTAAGTAAAGAGTACATATGGAGTTTAAGTGTTTGAAAAAATTTGAACTGAATCAAGGTTAAATACAGGCAAGGAAGAGTCAATTTCAGCATCAGATGAAAATGTTGATCTGGTTAACACTTTGAAGCCTGAGCTATAAGAACATGGTTGTCACAGTATCCTGGGGGTTTTAGAGTAAACTTCAAAAAATTCTAAAAGATTTAATTTCTATCATATCTTAATGATTGTGGCATCAAATTGATTAAAAAAATCAGAAAGTTTATTACTATTAATTTACATTGAAATTATTATACTTACTAAATTTATGAGAGTTATTTAAATATACTCCAAAAAATTATGAAAAACAAAATTGTTACATGCTATACACTACCTAATTTTAGAGTTTTACAATCCTAAACACCACTGAAAAAACAGTTTATATAAATTCTACAGAAACGCAATGAAATAACCTACATACTAAACATGTTTGAGTACTAAAATTTAAAATATTTTACACATAATTAGCCTTCATACGAAACACTCGGATACACACCGGTAAGCAAAATGCAACATTACAGTCAGGGCAGTACCAGGTTGTTTCTTTCCTTCCGGCCTTTCCAGTTGCAGTTTTGCAATTTTCTAAGCAAACTTTACAGCAACACACGGAAAACATAAAATGAAAAAGAAATTATAAATATTACTGTCAAATAACCGCACAAACAAAGCGATCTAGAAGACAAAATAGTACAACGTATACAACCGAACGAAAACGATTACCGACAAAATACAAAAGAAAAACAATTATTACAAAGTAGAAATAAGTATATTATTTACAAATATCAAATAAAGAATAACTACAGACCTCATATAACTAAAAAAAATCATATAACTTAGAAAAAATTATGAAAAATCACGACAAAGTACACAATATGTACATCAACAAAACGTAACCTCAAACACGGCTCAATGTTTTTCTACATAGTTCACAAAATATTCAGTAGATTTCGCTGCAAGCATAGAAAATTAAACTAAATAAAACATAGAATGAATCTGATCAACCGAATATAACCTCGCCTGAATCTTTCTACAGAATTTAATGTGGCGGCCCGAGGTATACTCGGGCTTCGAACAACCGCAATTTACGCTCACCCCAAGCTATACTCGGGCTTCGGCTTCAAAGTGTTAACTAATTGCTTCTTGTAAATAGATCTCACAATGGATGAATTACTGATGTTGACAAGAGGAAACATTTTCAGTCACTTCTCAGTTTTTTGGTCCGTTGTGAAGAAAAGAAAATGGTAAAGACTTTTTGTACTGAATGTTCACCCAACAAATTTTGTTGAGTTCATCATATTATACCCAAAAAGAAGAAGTTAAGCCGTACCATACCAATGAAAAAGTTTAATGAGCGTGGCTATCTAATTTTGGACAGGAATCTTTAAATTAGGTGTTGAAAAGCTTTTGACACAGTAAAATAAAATGCTTAAACAAAACTGATGATTACGTAAAAAGAGGTGTAGATTTGTATGGGAAACCAACAAAGGTTTTGCAAATAATTTCCAGTACCTTTTTCTTGTCTTGTGCAACAATTTTTTTTGACTTCCCCTTCTATATATAACAATTAAATTATGCTCATTAATAATGTTTAATACTTTTTTATGCATCAGCATTGTAATTTACGTTGACAGACAGAGGTGTATGTTCATGATTAGCCATCAGCTGGCGTAATTAATTGGCAAGTTAATAGCTCCACCGATGTTACTTAACTTTTGTATGTAATTTTCTTCCAGCTAACTGATTTGGCTGGCCCAGGAGATCAAAACAGTTAAAAAAAATTAGTTATTGCATATTGTTACTAATTGCTTTCAAATCTGTACTTAAATGTTTCTACTTGACGGACCTTTTAAGTAAATTTATTATTAAATTTACAGTTCTATTTACTTGTTTAAAAAGTTGTTTATTTTTATATGATTAACAGTAGTGTAGTATCTGAAATTGTCACATACATGAAAATAAATTGTTAAAATGTCTTTAAAATAATGAAAATTACTAGAAAACCAAATGAATAACTAATATGCCAACAGTACTGTGTATAACAATATGGAGATAAATAAAGGTTGTCTCCCTGTTTGCATAACAATACTTCATTAAAGAAAAACAAATGAGCTGTATACTCATTAACATTTTAACATGGCCTTCAATTACTTTTAGACTTAACTTAAACTTGTAACTGAATTTTTTAGGTTTCACTCATAGTTGAACTTGGTAGATTTAATCTTGTTGACCAATATTTAAATCAGTCCAATTAAACTAAGTTTCTATATAACTGTTGGTGTAAGGCCAGTAAGGTTTTTGTCTTAACAATTTATTGTTCACTTTTTCTGCCATTAATTCATTTTGGAAATGCGAAAAAATTTGTTTTCCTCAATAAAATTTAATCTGAAGTTAAAATTTAATCTGAAGTAAACAATGTTTTTAATCTGAAGTTAAAATTTAATCTGAAGTAAACAATGTTTTTGTATTTTTGTAATTGTATAAAGTTAACTTATCGATGATTAATCAAGCTAAAAACATTAATGATTGATTAAATTTGAATTAATTGATTAATTGATATTATTTGTGCTGTGTCCAACATTAGAACTTTTTGTTATTATTATGTATTTAGTTCATAATATAAAATTGTGTCTTTGTATTTTGTATAAGACAGAAATAAAAAATTTTATTTTTATTATTAGTTAATACTATCAATATAGAATTTAGTTTTTAGATTTAAGAAAGTATGTATAATTTTATTTAAATGTTCTTTTGGATTTGCAAAACAAATTATTTAAAGTGATTTTCTGATAGATTACAAATTACTTCATGTATATTTTTTTTTATTTTTTGTGTGACACATATGTCAGTTTAGTATAATTTGACATGTTTACATGTGAGTGCTTCATGTTAACGCACTGGAGCCTACTATTTTTCATAACAATGATTCCAGATCCTGGGCATTTTTAGATATTTTCAAAAGATCATAGTAAACAGAAAATAAAATATTTATTTGTAAAATAATAATGATAAAAAGAACCCTAAGTAATCACAATAAACACTAAATAAAACACTAATAATCATTTGAACAATACAACAAACACAAACAAAAATCATGTGAAACTAAGTACAGTGAACTTTCTCTAATCCGGCATGTCAGGGCTTGAGGCGTGCCGGATTACAAAATATTCTGAGTTACAAGATAAATATCGGTAAAAACATGAATTAAACAAAAAACAGTAAAACAGGTTTTTTTATGTATTTAAACTTCTTAACTAGAAATAAAATAACATACTGTAATGTAAACTAACTGAATAACTGACTTTAAAACAAAAAAGAGCAGTGTAGGCTTACAAAAAATTTTATTCAAAGTTGAGCAAGACAGTTGATCTTAGCTCATTGGGTGTTCTTGGTAGAAGCCATCTTAAACAAATCTTGGATATCAATTTGTCTTTTGGTATTCTATCTTCGTTTTTTTATGAAATTATTTCATATGATGTGGCGTTTCATAATTTCAGCATCATTGAACAAAGTGCTGCATTCAGAAAACTTGATAAATGTAATCAAGGCATCAGCTGCGATTCCAAGTGATAATTGACTCATCTACATCATCTTCATCTGAGTCTGGTGTTTTCCTCATGCCTTCCAATCTTAAACAAACTTGAACTAAGCATGATTGATGTCTTATGTTTTGCAATCAAGATAAAATATTTTTTTTTTAATGTTAATATTTTTTTTTTTCTAAAGTCGTGCCAGACCATAGGATGCCGGATTAACAGAAATTTACTGTGAACAATATCACTATTTTTACAACTTGTTGATTTTATAGTCATAGAAACTATTACATTGATAGTTTAGGTATCACACTTCTAGTGATATCTAAAGATTGTAAAAATGAAACCTAAAAAATTATATTTTTCTTTTTTTGGTTTTACATTTGGCTGTTTTGCAATTGCTGCTAATGCAGACGGTGAGAAGGATGATACATAAAGATGAGTGATGAAAAAATACCAGACCTGACCGGGAATTGAACCCGGGACCCCAGTATGGAAGCCAGTTGCACTAACTGGATTCTACACTGGTCAGGTCTGGCATTTTTTTATCACTCATCTTCATGTATCATCCTTCTTTCTGTCTGAAGTATAAAATGCACTTATAATAACATAGATGAAACAATCCATTCTATTCCACGTAAAACAACCCAATATGTGAGGTTGAGCTGGACTTCTCCATAGGCATTGTGTTACCTGGCACCATCTACTGGAATGAAATTTTTGCTAAAAACTTGTAATTTTAGCGTTTCATAAGATGGTTGGTGTTGATGATTGTCATATACCTTGAAAAGCTTTTATTTATAAATGTGAAAATCAATTTTTATTTATAAACTTTTTTTGAAGTGACCACTTCTTTTTGCGCGCCTGGACTGTGTTTTTTGCACAGGAAAAATCTTCGGTTTGCCGTCGCGTCACGCTCAGCTATCTTTGATGGGAGTTAGATGTATACACATCACACACAACATTTTTATATATTCCCCCGTATATGTCTCTCTCTCATCTCCCCTTTCATGTATGTACTTCAACAATAAGTATACACCCACACTTATACAACATTTTGATAATTTCCTCCGCATGTGTTTCTCATCATCAAACTCCTTCATCTACTTCAACAGCAATACCTACTCACATGTACACACACACACACACACACACACACACACATACATATTTATGAAAATCTTCGTTAGGGTTCTTAGAGTTATCACTGTAGTTTCAATTTAAAGTAGTCACTTCTGTCAGTCAGTCCTGCGACTGTTTTTTTTTTAATTTTTTATCAAATAAATAATAGATAAATGATCAAACAAGTAGATAAATTGAAAAATGTGATACTTTTTTTAAGCAAATTATGCTAATTATATTAATTAAGTTTATGGCAAGGTAGTATGTTTGGAATGTCTTAATTTAATTAATTAATTAAAGATACTTTAATTATTTTTATATCTATTTTAGTTGGCAGATCCGATGCGATACTATATAGCATCTGACAATGAATTAATGATTGACAGGTTCAAGATCGAAATTTATTTTCTTAAATCAAGCTGGCAGAACATGTTAGGTCGACCACTTGTCATCATGGAAATTAAACATATATATTTAGGTACATATAAATCGCATAAAATGTGTTAATGGCTATGAGCAATCATGTATATAATTAGTTCTCTTTTTTTACTTTTAGATGGACACTTGTAGATTTTTTTGTTGCATTTGCTGGACTTTTTTGATTTTATTATTTAAGTAGTTTGATACTGGTTTTGTAAGTGTAAGTTATATTGCATTTCATCAGGTTTATAAAATGTAAAACTGTTCTAGTGTTTCTCTGCATCAGCCAGCTTGACCATATAAAAATCAGTAAAATTTGATCAGGGCCAACTTGATTGTATATCGTATGTAAGATCATTACAGCAGTGAATTTGTGGAGGCTTTTTCATGATGAAATCGTTTTTCTTTATGATGTCTGTTTCTGTATCATGATTCAACTTTAATTACCAGTTGCACCAACAGTGCTTGGTCTACTGTGGGTTATGGAACTGGTACAGTGGGTTTTGACTTTTAATACTTTCTACACCCTATCTGGGAATCAAACCACTATCTACTTTATAGAGTAGTGCACTAACCACTACACCATGGAGTTGGGTACTTAGATTTTTCTTTTTTGAAATTGTATGGTTGTTGGGCTGTTAAATAAATTTTTCACAATTTACCATTGTGATGATCACAAAAACAATTCATGGTTCTTTTAATTACATACACATGTTAACGTAGCTAAGTTGTGTTTATTCTTGTTTTTAAAGTTTTAATTGCTTCTGAAACATTATTCTCCATAAATTATTGCTTTCATTCTTATTTTAAATATTCCTGTTTTCTTATACACAACAACCCCGCTAATCCAAATTAGTTGGGAATGTGACCTGTTTGGATCATCTGGAAAAATGTACGTAACAAAAATTTGGTATGAAACACTTGTACAACTTTCTCTTGCCAACGCAAATAATGAACAATATAACCTAATATTAGTAATAAAACATTAGAAATAAACAGAAAACTAATCTCAAAAAACGTAACCTAATTTTAATCATGAGTGAATGATACAAAATGAAAACCAACCTTAGTTTGGCGTAAAAATATAGAAAATCACTCTTTCATGGTAATCTAGGCTCTGTAGAGAAAAATGCTTAAAACAAAAGTTGCAGATCTTTTGATTGTATATATTTTTGTTGTAAAACGCATACTAAGACTGAAATCAAAAGAATCAATTTTTTTACACATTTTCGTGGAAAAAAAAAGAAAATCGCTAATTACCGCTAACTAAGCGTTATACAAAATAATGTTTGAAATAAAAGTTGTAGGTTTTTAAATTCTCTACATTTTCTATTTTATTTCAAAAACAAAACATCGTACGAACTTGAAACTTAAGTTAGGTATCACTAGAGGACTCAACACGAACATTTTCATCAAAATCGGTCAACCAGAAGTAGTAGTTTATTCGTGTCATTTTTCACTTTTTTGCAATTTTCTCAAAAACGGCTCCTACGATTTATTTTAAAATCGCTTCATGTACTAAATTTTTATCTTCAGGAGCATATAAAAAATATTTCTTTTTATTGTAAAGTACTGAGTTTTTATTATTTTAAAAAACGTTTTTGTTTATAAAAATCATGTAAAAAATTATAAATCAATTCAGATATCCAAAATTTCAGATTAGCGGGGTTGTTGTGTATTTTGAAATTTTTGATAAATTAGGTATGATATATTTCCTGTTCCTGATAAAATATGATTTGGTCTAACACTGTTTACACCGCTTTAATGTATTTTTGTATACTTTCTTTTGGAAAAAAGTTTTGTGAATCTTCATCAAATAATTCTGGAAAAATATTTTTATTCCAAGTAGAAGCAGTAAACTACATATTTTTGTGCTAGAAAGTGAATTTTTGTTGTATATAAGTGAATGGAAATCCCATTACTCATATATATTTTCAAGCTTGTAAGTACACAATACAGGAAAGCCTCTTTTTTATAGAATGAGCCATGCATAAATTAATTACAAGTTATATGTATCCAAAATGTAATTACCAGTTTGAAAAAAAAATTAAAACCTTTATTCAAGCAAATTTTATTTTTACATAAAAGAACATATATATGTTCTTTTATACTTAAAGATTTTTCATATAACATAGTTTCCTTTAACATTCTGATATTTATAGTGGGTGACCATTTTATCCAAAGTCGCCTCAAAGAAACATCCTAACTGTGATGATAGCCATAACTCCACAGTGTTTTTTGTATTGTCTTCACTTTTAAAGTGCTGACATCATGAACCATTTGTTCTCATCCACTTTTTTAACCAGGTTGTCATTGACAACAGAAGGCCACTCACTCTGTGCTTCATCATGAGTATTTGTTCATTTTCCATTGAACTTCCTAATCCACTTTCACATCATTCCATTCCTTATTTTCACTAAATCTCTGACATCTGATTATAAATTTTGGCTGCCTTAACTCTTCTAGCATTCAAATACCGTATAAAAGAATGAATCTTACATTGAGTGGATTCATAAATTGTTTTAGACACTGTAAACAATGACAGGAAACATAAAATGCAAATAAAAAATGTTATGGCGTCGCTGAAAAGATTGTGAATCAGCAAAACTAGTGTGCATACATGGGATAACGACAGTAGAGCTGCAGTGGCATCAGGACAAAACAGTACTTAATTTCCGGATATGCTTTCTACATTATAATTTGGTTTCTCTTTTCTTATAATTTTGCTGTTAATTTTTATAAACCTGATTGATAAAGCTCATTGAACGTAGTATGCCAGTCAAATCATATGTATGCTTTTAGATGTAGATTCTGGATTTTTTTTGTATTTTATTTATTTTAGTATTGCACCTGGATGTCTGTCTTAAATTACATATTTTACAATTTTTTAATTAAAAATACTTTTGTTGTTTTTTTTTTTGGTTTGTGTGAAATTATCTGCTAATCATTTTTTTTGTAAATAGATTTTCATATACACACCATGAATACATTAATTTGCTTAAATTGTGTGATTTGTTCTGTTCATGCATGATGGCTGGGATTTTGCATTTTGTTGGTAGACTGTCGATTTGGAGCAGTATTACATGCGTAATGATGTATCTCTACTCGCTAACAATATTATGATGGACCTAGCGTTTCTTACTATGAATTGGCGACACATGCTTGGCAGACCTACATACACCATCATTGCATCTAATAATATCATCGGTAATGAAAATAAGTTATTCCATTTTAATTTTATTTTATTTTGATCATATTATACACATCTCATTTATTGAACATCTTTATGCACTTTCTTGTTTAAATAATTTACAATGATGCCATTTTTGTTCTCTTTAACCCTTAGAAGCTGGGTAGCCCATATATGGTTGTTAGATGACGAGTGTGTAAGTATTCAACAGTTTGTGTAATAGTGAAGGTCAGTGTACGCGCACACCAGTAAACATTATAGTTAAATAATAGCTGAATGTATGAGGAAGAAAGTAAGCTATTTAGAAATATAATCAGAATAGTGGGAAATTTTCTATTGATTTGTGAATGTTGGGATACCACTCAATTCCGGGTTTTTTTAAAGAAAACCGTGTAAAGGCCATATCTTATTTAAAAATAGAGTTATAACTGCGTTTGAAAGCTTGAATGGTGAAGGTAAGTAAATTGTTCAATATTGCTATTATAGCAAAACCGTTTGAATTGAATATGACCTGTAAAAGGGAATAAATGCTCAAAAATTCGCAGAATAGCTTATTTTCAGACATTCTTCACAATGGAACTAAAATGTTCTAATATGTTATTATCTTTTATAATATTTTTCTACATGGACGTATTCACAAAATTCTGTGCTTACATATAATAATGTATGTCATATAAATAGCTATAGGAATGGGTCAATGCCATCAGCTCAAAGAGAGAAATTGTTTCGGCCTGCATATTAGCACAGAATCCATATACACTTGACTCTTACATATGCTTAAATAGTCGCATAGTGTGGTAAGTGAGGGCGTTTGATGTATCAAATTTTTTGCTAGACATATCAATCATATAATAATAATATCTATAATATCAGACTAAAAAAAAGTAAAATTATAAAATATTTATTGCCAAATTTTGACAAAAACACGCGACTTTGCATAAATTACAACAAATTTTCTGTAAATTTGCTGTAACTGGCGTACAAAGAAACAGAGTTTCATGTTTGGTTTTTTAAAACATCTCTTGAAGTTTTCTTAATGTCTCATAAAAATTTCAATTATTTTGGATAAAAGATGGGTAAGAAAAGCCTATCGGTGCGATCTCGGAATTACAGTTCGAAAGAGTTAGTATTCAAAAACCTATCAATCCTAGAAGGAGTAAGACTATACAGGATTTTACTATAAAAACAACATAAGTAACTCGTCTTAACAAAATTTATAGTTTCATTAATTCATTCTAGTGTCACTAATTGTAAAATTTAAAAATTACAGTTTTTAATTTAATAGAATTTATATTGTTCAATGGATTCTGCATTGATAAATTTCTTTCTTTGTTTATTCTGACCTGAATGATTCTCTTTCAAAAAATGTTTTATTACTTTTATTTGTTAAGTACATGGAATGTTTATATAAATAATCAAGTTTAAAATTGTAATAAAAATTTCATATCTCCACTTTCTCTCTTATTTGTAATCATACTCTCACTCACATACATTTTACTTTTTTCTTAAAAACCAACTAGAAATAGGAACAAGTGTAAATCAGTATTTACTGTTCAAAAACAAACATAAAGTACTGGAAAATAGAGAGGAATGAGTAGATGACTTTTTTCATAATAATATCCTAGAACATGTAGAATCAGTGCAGTTTCTCGGAGTTTCACTGTTGAGATTTTTATACTGATCAAGTCTGTAGTAATATATCATCCGGAGTATTTGCATTTAGGCGAATTGCTAGATTATATAATCAAAAATTGCTAACAGCAGCTTATCTCATGCCCTATTTTCTATATTAATGTAGGATGATAATTCAAACGGAAATATTGAGTGTTTTTAAAATTCAGAAAAAAGGTAGGTAGGTAGGTACATCGTGGTAGCGAAATGGTGTGCAAGATGTTTCTAAGCACGTGCAGCCTAAAATTATGTTTGTATTGATATTTATGTTATTCGTATTAACCAAGTTTGCTAGTACTCATGATTAACTCAGTCCTCATTGACTTAGGTTATACGGAAGAAATATAATGGACAATAGCACTCGTTAAAGGAAAATTTATAAAACTGTGAATAAAATCATTAATAAATTATGTTATATTTGTTAATTTAAATCGGAGTATAAATGAAACCTGTCACCTTTTTTTGGTTGCCTTTCAAGTTCAAAAACCTTATGCGCACTTGGGTGGTACCACCCTCTTCAGAACACATTATCAAAATCAAAATTTAGAACGATGTTTCCATTCAGTCATTTAGATTAAAACTACATTTTGATTGTTATGTTTGATAATGTGCTCTGAAGAGGGTGGTTCCACCGAAGCGCGCATAAATTTTTTGACTTGAAAGGCAACCAAACGTTAGGTGACAGGTTTCATTTATACTGTAATTTATATTAATGGTTGGCAGAATGCATTTCAAAAATTTATTTATGTATGTTTTATTTATATTTTGTGATATGGGCTTTTGCTTTTAATTTGTATCGTAAGCTTTTTCTATTTTAATAAGATTTACCATTACATGTGTGTATCTAACATTTATTGTTTTAAATACGTTTGAATCTTATTTCACTGAGTTTGAGTAAATCAACATGAGCCATATTAGTGAGTTACCTGATTTTTTTTAAAAGATTGCTCAAAATGTAATTTTGAGCGTATAGATATAAGAAAATCAGTTAAGAACTAATTTTAAAGGTGTAGATTAATATCAAGATGGTATCTAAAGTTATAAAAAGAATTCCTTTTGTACAAGTTACCTTTGAAGACAACATCGCTGAGTTGTTTGTTGTAAGTGGATGGATTACAGAGTCTGTCGACTATCAGCAAGATGAAAAATATGGCATAAAAAATAAAATTTTCTACATTGATGTGCGAAATATATTTGAATACATTGAACTATAGAGGGCAGTATAACCCATTGAACTAATGTTACTTATGTTTCATGTGATATTAACGTTTTTCAATATTAACTAATTAATATTCATGTTAGGTTTGATTCACTCTGGATAATTGTGCAACTATGCTTTAGTTATATACAATCTATATGTGCTTTGCACATTTTCACTCAAGTACTGAATTATTGGCTGTAAAGAAGGTAATGTATGTTGCTGATTACTTTGCCTGTATAAGGAATTTATAGGGTGTTTTTTTAGAGGTTATGGAACTTTAAGTTGGCAGTACTGATTTCCATTGCGGCCATTTTGAAAACTGTTTTGTAATTTATGTTCAGTTTGGTTTGCCATTTTATAATGAATAGACTGACACCTGAAAAACGCTTGCAAATTGTGCAGATTTATTTTGAAAATCATGGTTCGGTTCGTGAAACTTATCGCTGTTGATCCCGATTTTCACATAAAAATTTTGTTCAGTGATGAAGCCCATTTTTGGTTGAATGGCTAAGTGAATAAACAAAACTGCCGCATTTGAAGTGAAGGTAATCCTCGATATATTGGTGAGAAGCCTTTACATCCAGAAAAAGTGACTGTTTGGTGTGCTTTATGGGCTGGTGGAGTCATTGGTCTTTACTTCTTCAAAAATGATGCCGGGCAGAATGTTACAGTCAATCATGACCGCTACAGAGCCATGATCAATGTCCTTTTTTGTTCCCGAATTAAATCGCCTTAATGTTGGAGAGCTGTGGTTTCAACAAGATGGTGCAACATGTCACACAGCACGTGCCACAATCGATTTACTGAAGGAAACGTTTGGTGAACGCATAATTTCATGTTCTGGACCTGTAAATTGGCCTCCAAGGTCGTGCGATCTAATACTGCTGCACTATTTTCTATGGGGGTATGTGAAGTCGCTAGTCTATGCCAATAAGCCACAGACAATTGACGACTGGGAAGGCAACATTCGCCGCGTTATTACCAATATACTGCCCCAAATGCTGCAAAAGTGGTCACAAATTGGACGTCTCGATTGGACCACATCCAAGCCAGCCGCGGCGGCCACATACCAGAAATTACTTTAAAATAAAAATGGCAAATAATTATCTTTAAAATAAAACCAATTCCATATCAATTGTTCAATTATTCTGTGTTTTATTTCATTTTAAAGTTCTATACCTCTAAAAAAAAACACCCGTTATATGCAGTGCATATGCTGGATGACTGGGAGGTTATTACTGCAACCAAACCCATAGGTAGTCAAACGATTCATGTTGGTTGTATGGATCACAGTATTATAATGACAGAGCAGCAGACTGTAGTATCTAACATACTCTAATAGAACCATGTAGATGACTCGTTCCTAAGTTATAAATGGCCAAGAGTAAGTTGTTAAGAATGTTTATTGAAAGGTTAACTAAAAATATAAAATTTACCAAAGTTCTGAAGACCATGTGAAGTGTATTGTGTAGATGAAAATGATAATTGGACCAGATAATACTGTAATCGAATTGAAATCTTACAATAAGATAAATTGTCATAAACCCTGTTCCTTTACATGTTTTATTCATTTGAATAACTCTTAATGATGTAAATCTTAATGTTATTGAAATTTCAAATAGTTAAGAATAAAGAATGTTAGTTAAAGATATAACATCTCAAATTAAATGGATTCCAGATAAATCAGATAGTGGTACATTGTATTCTATGCATGGACCTACATTTGTAGGTACTCTCAGGGTACATTATAAAGCAAGTAGTGTCAACACGTTGCGCCCGCAGGCTGAAATCACAGAAGTGCCGCTATGCTGACACGTCATTGCAGTAAGGGAATGCCATGATGCCTCAATGCGTCAGTCGGCCGTGGGAACAAACTTGATTTGCCGCCTTAACGACGATTCACCAGTCAAGCCTCGAATCACCAGTCAAGCCTCAATGTATTAATCAAGTTAGTTAGTTTTTGGTTAACTAGTTTCCATTGGGCGTGCCATCAATTCTGCTAATTTGCTATTATTTGTTTTCAACACTACATACAGTAGTGCGTTAACTTTGAATTATTCAATTAATAAAGTATTTAATGAAAAAAAAATTAAATAATGTTGTAATCATTTTTCGCAGATCAAGGGAAAATACCACTAGCTATGGTGACTACCATGAAGAAATTGAAAAGTGGATATATAAATGGAACAAGGTAATTATGCTATGTTATTATTTTATATTTTTAATAATTCAGTTTGAGTTCAAATAATTCAATTGTCTTTTAAGTGTATTTTTTTTTTTTATCGTATTTAATACAAACTATATTTTTTTTATTTATTTATTTAACGTCGCATCAACTGCAACGGTCATTAGCGAAGACGTTGGGGTGTAATGTTTGTACAGTGGAGGATGAAATTATTATTTTTTTTTGTAACGTATGAAAATATGCTCTGTGTGAGTGGGATTCGAACCCACGACTTCATGATGAGAGGTGAGCACGTTACCAACTACGTCAATGCGGCTGGCAAACTATCTTTTGTTATGGTAACTGTGACCTTTAAGTTTTTTTATTTTTATGAGTTGCTAAAGCTTGAGTTCTGAATTAAATGTATAATAGTCCATAGTTTTGTGTAATATTAAGTTTTATGTAGAAATTAAAGATTATGGTAATAAGTAATAACAATAAATTTTGAAGCAGTAAGATTTGCAAGAATTGCTATTTCTACTGAATTTGAGAATAATTATCAAGTATTGGCTTTTTAAATTATTTTTGTTTATTGTATTAAGTAATGATGTCTACATAACCCTTAGCTTGTGCATAGGTAACAATTTGAGGTGATATATAGATGAAAACAATGCCAGACCTGATCGGGAATTGAACCTGCGACCGTGGCATAGAAGGTAGTTATGCTGACTGTTATACCACGGGTCAGCCCATGATGTAAAAGTATTTCCATGGTGTAAAAAGTAATAAATTTTTTTAGAAAATCTCAAAGAAATCACATTTTCTTTTGGGTTACCACAGTTTGCAGTTAAAATTAAGATTTCTTTTTGATAATGCATACATAAGCCTTGTATAACATTACCTTGTGTAAGGTAATGATACAAGAAGGTGATACATAATGAAAAATGCCAGACTTGATCAAGAATCGAAACTAGGACTCTGGCATAGAAGCCAGTTGCACTAACCACTGCACCTATTTTTGTATCAGTTATTTTAATTTGTTTTTCTTCTTGTATTATATATTTGTATTACATGATCTTTTGGTATTTGTCTGGTTTCTAACAGGGTTACTCTTGGTAATTTAAATGATTTCCTTAGCACTTCTTGTATTACAAATTTGAGTTTTCTTGGCAGCCAAGAGGATGGAAATCCAGATAGTAAGTTGTATTTATTTAAAAAAGAATCATCAGATATTTAATCGATAACATTTTTTACTAATATATTTTATAAGACTTATCAATGCTAACAGTTTCATTCATCGATTGCTTCAATAATCTCTTAATTTATTTGAATTCACCTTGATGTATGTGCATGTTATGTGTTATACACAAAATACTAAAAATCTGTTAAGCTATAGATCTGTTTGTTTTGTACAGGACTCAATGGTAAAGTGGAACAGTATTTAGACGAACATTTGATGAAATCTGCCCAGCAATCATCTCTTCTAGTAAAGCCTGTTTTCAAACAGAGAATGGGTCCAAGACGTAGAATGTCTGTTAAAGGAGCTATCAAGAAGACAAGAGCTATTATCAATGCTGATTGTGAGTTTATAAATTTATATTTAAAAAAAATCTGGTTTGAACACCCACATGACTTTATCTTGCCAATGCAAATAATGAACAATATAACCTAACATTAGTAATAATACATTAGAAATAAACAAAAAACTAACGTCAAAAAACAACTTTATTTTAATCATGAGTGAATGATGCAAAATGAAAATAATTCTTAGTTTGACTTTATAATACAGATAATCACTCTTTCACACTGTAATTAAAATGTAAACTAGGCTCTGTAAAAAAAATCTTTAAAATAAAAATTGTAGATTTTTTAATTTTCCATAAATTTTATTGTATACACTTTTGTCATAAAATGCATACTTAGGCCTCATAATTATGTCCAAATCCAAAAAATATCTGATTCGGTGGCCAAACCTCCTATTTTATGGAGGGTTACCAACTATGCCGGCCGCATTGGCGAAGTTTGTAACATGCTCACTTCTCATCATGCGGTCTTGGGTTCAAATCCCATTCAGGCTCTGCATATTTTCATACGTTACAAAAGATCATTTCATCCTTCACCGTCTGCATTAGCAGTAATTGCAGAACAGTCGGATGTTAAACCAAAAAAAAAAAACCAAAAATCCTATTTTATGATTTGGGTTTTGACCAAAATATCAAAAGATAAAAGATGATGAGTCATGGTTAGTTTCAATCAGACTAAAATTAATGATAATAATTAATTTTTTTGTGGTCAAAAGTTATTTATGATTTTTTTATGTCTGTTTCACACATTTAGTTATGACAATGCAGACAATAATTGTATGATACTGTAAAATTTAAATCTGTAGACTTTATTTTACCAACTCTTAAATTATTTTTTTCAATAAAATTTATTCGTAACAAAAACTGTCGTGGGTTTTACCCATGTAAAAGGTTATAAATTACCTTCATAAATAAATATTCATGAATATAAATATGTTAGCCAATTTTAAGGAAAAGAACCAATGTGGAATTTTTTCATGATGATATTAGTAGAATCGTCAGGATTTGTGTACACCTAAGCAGATGCATTTACTACAGTGCTTAGCTTGTGGTTTTGAAGGGAATCGCTAATTTTTAGAGGCTTTATGTGTTTCAGTTAAAGCAATTTTTTGTAACACTGAGATTTTCCTTCTGGTGATCTCTTTATGTATTAGTTTTGTGTTAATTCATTGTCAGTAACCATAATTTGTTTTTCTATATGTACATAATTTACATAATTTTAAAACTGTAATATTTATTATCAATCTTCCGAAGTTTTACTCCTATTTTTAAAACATACTAACCAAGTATATAAGATGAATGTTTGATTGTGTTTTTTCAGTGGACTCTGGTTTAGTTGTTGATGAGAGGCGTCTCTCATCTGCTGGAATTGTACAAGTCGTAGTTCAAGACTCATCACCAGCTAAAAGTAACATACCACGCAGCCCATCGCCTGAAGAGTTTGTTACGTCTCGGAAACAAGCTGTAGGGACACCTCGTATCAGGTAAGTTTTTGTAGTTTAGTTTTGCTTATGTTCTTTTGCTTGTTCTGAAGTACATCTACTTCTTCTGATTCTACATGACTGTAGTACTGTATTTTCTGTGGTTTTAATAATTTTAAGTGTCAAATATCATGAGTATCAGAAGGCGTTGTAAACTCTAACAGTTTTAAATTGGGGGTTTAAAGTTTCATTTAAAATTAGAATAAAATTTTATTTAATTGGTAACTTAAATTAAGGGCTAGTCTCCTCAAATTTTTCAAATTATTTCCTATTAGAGTATTTATGTAAAAATTGGATCATTGTACACTCAAATCGAGTGTAAACAGATTGTATTTAATTTCTGTATTTGTTTACAACTAGGAGTTATACATGTTATTATGTAAACATATTAAGTTGTTATTGTAATTTTTATAGGGTGCCGTTAATTCAGATTGGTGGCAAACCAGAAAGGTTTGTTTTATTGTTTTTTATTATTACTGTTATATCACGTTATGCTTATGACCAGTAGTTCTGTATTTTTTGTTCTATAATTCTAAATTCAATATGTCTTTAGATTAATTCAATAGTGTAATATTAGGATGATTTTTTTTGTGTGTAATATGTTGTAAATTTTAATCTACCGTCGATTTTTATTGGCAACTGATCTAATAGTAACATAAATTTACTGCAGTAATGTGCATGTAGAATACTGAAGCTAAACGGTATTATACTAAGCATTCAAAGACTTTAAGTATAATGCTTGACACAGTTTAAAAAGAAGGTTAGTGAAATTATTATATAAATTCATTATATAAAATAGAAATACACTATAATGATTCTAAATTTACTATTTGCGGTACCGCTTACATTCAAAATTTATTACCTTGTCATGACTTTTTTATGTAGTGTATCTGATGGTGTCCTCGTTTGGCGATGTTGTATTGGTTAAGATGGTATGTCCAATGTATTGATCTTGTAGCTGTATTATGATATTAATTTATCTAAACTTTATGATTATATATTATTAACAAAATAGTATTATTCACTTTTATTATTTTTATTATTATAACTGAATTTTCACTTAACATTCAACACACTTTACAAATTCACTCTTGCGATTCAACGGTTGATCATACAGTCCCCCAACTTCTTGTCAAAAACTAGTAGCGTCTCCCCAGTAACCTTCAGTGAAACAGTTTATTCAAATTTATTCAATCACGCACACTGTCTTAAATCTTTAAAACCAATGAAATTTGGCAAACATTCAACGGTTTTACTCCGTCCGTTGATATATATTTTCCACGTGTAGGGCTCAATACACCACATCGCTACTTGTACATGATTTTTAAAAAAAAACAAAGTCATTAATTTTGAAAGACATTTTGCTATTTTGAAGTCGGCATGTTACCTTCAAACACTTATAGACTTAACAATTATTGTTAAGTCACATTAATACACATTAATTAGTTACATTAGTCACAATAATTAGTTAAGTTATTGTTAAGTAACATTATGTTACTAATATTAATTTATGTATTTAAAAAAAACCATTCATGTTTATTACACTAAACTGTATTTAATCAATCATGCATTTCCTTTAAGTTATTATTTTTAATTGTTCCTATGTAAACTAGACTCGTAGGGCGACTGTGTATGATACGAACCTTTTAATTTGTTGTGTGTTATACTAACCATAGATTACTGGTGGTGTGGGGAATGTGTTAACTGCGCATGTGTGAATCAGTGATCAAATTATGTTGCCAGTATTCTACACTGTTATTTTTGTAATAATTTTTACAAGTTTATGTTCTATATTTTTATATTTAGTATTTGTGATTTCTATTACACAAAGAGATTTCAAAATAAACTTATTAATAAATGCAAGTGAGTCTTCAATTTTCAAATTGATAAGTATATTAAGTAACTTTTATTATAGTAAAACGAAAATACAATTGGTTTTTCTTGACATAAGACGTAAGTGGCGGGGTGTATGGTTGAAAAGAGTACAATGAACATTTCAGATTGATAGCAAAATCAATTCAGTCTGCCGAAGTCTGTTTGATCAATTTCTTTTTATTAATTTTTAATATTGAATTTTTTATTTTTTTTATAAAAAGTTAGGCAGGGAAACATACTAGGAAATGGTACATAATTTAGTTTACCATTAATAACAAACAGGTCTGAACACATTTTAGCTCAATATTAGTTCTTGACTGATTTAACTTATAATTACGCAATGCTTGTTTTTTGGTCAGTTCCTACAAATTTCTCCTTTTTTCATGTCCTATGGCCCACGTCTTCCCAGTCACATTCCCTGTATCCGTGTTTTCTAAGGGTGACCTCTTTTTATTCTTTTTACTTTCTCTTGCCTATATGAATATATAGGAAGGAAAGTAATGTTTTCATGTCGATTTTTCGAAATAGAGTTTTCACCGGATCTACACGTTTTCATACCCCCTGAACCCAAAAAACATGTTTTTAGCGATTGGTCTGTGTGTGTGTGAACAAAATATCTCAAGAACGGAACATTGTACAAACTTGAAACTTAAGTTATACACCACTACCGGACCCGACACGAACATTTTTATCAAAATCAGTCAACCAGAAGTAGTAGTTTATTCGTGTAATTTTTCACTTTTTTGCGATTTTCTCAAAAAATGGTCCTATGATTTTTTTAAAAATCGCCTGGTTTACTAAATTTTTTGTGCTCTACAAGATAGGGTAGGCGCCATGTTTGCTGAAATTCTTGGTGAGGGTGTTTTCACGTAAAACAGTTGTTTTTTTAAGATTGCGGCTGTAATATGCATTTTAGTGCAAAAAATTATATAATAAAATTTGTAGACAATTTAATATTTTACAACTTTTATTTCAAACATTTTTTTGTATAACGCTTAGTTTAGCGGTAATTAGCGATTTTCAGTTTTTTCTCACAAAAACGTGTGAAAAACCAATTTTTTTAAGATTTCGGTTTTAGTATGCATTTTACGACAAAAATATATACAATAAAATTTATAGGAAATTAAACGATCTACAACTTTTGTTTAGAGTATTTTTCTGTACAGAGCCTAGTTTAGCGTGAAAGAGTGATTTTCCGTTTTTTTTTAAGCCAAACTGAGGTCGATTTTCATTTTACGTCTTTCACTCATGATTAAAATTAAGTTACGTTAATTGAGGTTAGTTTTTTGTTTATTTCTAATGTTTTATTACTATTGTTAGGTTTATTGTTAATTATTTGCATTGGCAAGAGAAAGTTGTGAGTGTTTCACACCAGATATTTTTTGGATGGAAAGAGAACAATCTTTGAGGTCATCCATCTCCTATGGTAACTTGAGTATTGGTATATTGCCTTATGTCTTTATAAGGCTTATGTATGCTACTTTTTTATAACGAAAATTAACGGAAAAATTAATGGCAGTGAAAACAATAAACTGTCTAATTTCCTTATTGAACACAAACATGCCTGCTTCTTTTATATTTTGCAGAGTGGGGGGAGGGGTCCAACTGGAGAAACAACTTGTATGTTGTGTCGAAAATGAGTCATTGTTTCTTTATGTTTAAATGTAACAGAAAAAAATATCTAATTTAAAGAACTTAATAAAATTAAGAATTTTATTTCCAATATGTTAAACCTAGTTTAGATTTCATAATTTTAAAGTTAAAACATAATTGTGGTTTTATAAAGAAAAAGGTAAAGGTACCAACATTAATTGTGTAGTATGATAACCTAGTACAGGGTCCGGCAGAATAATCTGACGATTTTGGAGGGTCAATAAAAAAAGCACGATTCATAGTACAACAAAGTTTAATAGGTCAAATGAAAATTCAAATTATACAATTTTACTTACAGCATTTCAATAGTTCACTTGAATATTTCATTTGAAAATTATGTCATCCAAATATTTCCCATTGTTCCTCATGCACTCATTCAACCTTACAAATTTTCGAGAATTAGCTCACATGCTGTTTTGCGAGACGCGTAGTAATTTTCAGTAAGTTGTTGCACGAACATCATCTTGTACGAATGGAACTGATGGTCATCATGAAGGATTCTTCTCACACTTTGGTCAGACATTCCTATTCACAGTGTTGCCAACATACCGATGAATACAAAACCGTCAGATTAATCTGCCGGACCCTGTACTTTATGACATTTTTTTACACCTGCTTAACTATGTTTTTCTTATAAACATGTAATTTAGTTAAATTGGAAGAAAACAAAATAATTTTTGTTACATTTTCCTTGTAGGAATGAAGGTCAGTGTTATGCTGATACTGAAGTAGAAGAGTTGTTGACAATGTTAAGAGAATCAGATCACTTGGAAGAACAAGGTGATATTCTTCAATATCTAGTTGATACTCAAGGACTCACATTTGATACTGGTATGATGTTTTTACTGTACTGAATAACTGTTACCTTACTTATCTCAGAAAATGTATTTATATATTGTTTATTTAATTTAATGATACACACTTTTTTCAATTTAACAGAATACATCATTTAGATTAATTAATCCCCTGTAACTTAGGCAACCAGCAGAAGCGAGGCTTGGGTTCTGGCTGCCAAGTTAATTCAGCCATTACCCGTCATAACCATTAATTTGTACCAATAATTATACATAAAACCAAATCAAGGAACAAGCAAAGGATGAGAAGAAACCAAGAAACAGGGGTTGACTTTAATGAAGTTTTATATTTTCAAGGAGGTCATTCCAGAAAATTAAAATCAAAATACACATTTTCTGGTACCCATTTTTTAATCATTTGAACGGCAAGATTACTTTGTGAATTCAGATTTGTTGGAAATTGGTGTGCATATTCGGTGTAAAGTGATACCTAGAAAAATAAAGCAATTCAATTATGAACACTTTTGCGTAAAGGGTAAAAGGGTACAACTACCTTACAAAATAAATATTATTTCTATTCATTCTGAAATAGATACAGTTCTATAGTTCACCGTGTGTATTCTAGCAGTAATAGTCATTTGTATTCACCCAGTGATGTTTGCAAAACCAATTTTAATTTAACCTGTTCAAGGCAAGCAGTATGCCTGCATGTGCAGTGTGGGCTATTTCTATCTATAATCTGATGTAAAGTCATGTAATTAACTAATAAAATTATTTTCAATCGACATTGTCTACAAATTATTAAAATGGTTTATAATTAACTTTGTTTTTCGCAGGTATTGTGGAGAATGGTCGCTCAGTATCTGTTAAAGATTTGTTGAAATTACTTTACGAAAAAGCGTGCCAACAAAAATTATGGGGTCTTGTTAGACATACAGCTGGTATGCTCGGTAAAAGAGTAGAGGATCTAGCGAAAGCTGTTGCTGATTTATTAGTACGTCAAAAACAGGTACGGCCGTATTGAGGTTATAACATCATTTTGGGATATCTAATGGAAAATATCAGTTCATTGGCTTGAATGTACTGTTGTAGAATTGAAAAATCTTTTCAAAATAAGTAGTTATTGTACTCCAACAACAGACTACACAAGTTATTGGGATTTGAAATTTTAATATTGTGCAGTAAAATGTAATCAAGGTATTTTTAACTATATTATTCAGTTTTCTCATTTCAAATATGATTTCCTGAACATTAACTTGAAAAATTAGTACTGGAAAATCAGTATTTGTTCTATAATTTTATTAAGTATAGCATTTATTTTGTTAAACTAGTTAATTCTCTTTAGAATGGGTCATGTCAATAATCTTTAAATCAGAAATTTATGTACACTATCAATATTTTCAAGCGGTTTGATAATTTTGCTTACCCTCAATTCAGCAGATCAACTGTCACTTGATTAACAACAATATTTGCAACGGAAAGGTTGCAGTTATGTTTTTTATAAGGTTAGTACCTTGCGTGAATTAAATAAAATTTTGTATCTATTGCAAGAGAAATGCGCCGGTCAAACTCTTCTAATAAAGCCAAAATATTTTGTTGTTTCTCAAGAAATATTATTTTATGAACTTCATTACTGTACTCAGAGTTACTGTAGAATAAATAGATTTTATTATTGGTGATTAAAATTTTTTAACATGTAAACAAAATCCAATAATTTTATAATAAAAATTACGTTAAAGTTGGATATTGACAATGTACAGTTCTGTATAAAGTACATTCTAAAGAATCAATAGGTAAGGTAAATACATGAATTATTGCATTACCTGAATTGGGACTGATCTGAGGAGATGGACCATGTCTTTTTCTGTTAAGACTAATTTTTGTACAAAATGTTTAGGTTTGGTTCATAATATCATCAATAAACATGCAACCATTATTTCAAAAGTGGTAGCAGAGGCACAGTTTCCATCTAATATAAAAAAGTGAAAGTATAAAAAACAATTTCCTCAGTAATACATAGTGTGAAATTTTTTGTTTGTGTAATTGTGAAGGGTACAACTACTTTGTTTCCAGAGATTTTTCCTAACAATGGTTGTTACAATTTAGAGGTTTACTATATTTTAAAATATATATGTGTTTTATTTTTACACATAAAATTATAAAGATAAATAATGTCATCAGAAATATTAAAAGTTAGTTTCTTTAACTGTCATTTTCAGTGGTGAACATTATTAGGTATCTCTCCCGCTGGGCTGATTACTCGGCCAGTGTGTTCTCCACTTGTTTTATTAACAACTGAATGTTAAGTAATTTTTCTTATACAATTTTTTATTAGCGACCTGTACATGTATTTATATTTGCTAATAATATAAAATATGGACTGTGATTGTGTATAGTTAAACAATGCTATGTTTTTTTAGATTTATTTTCGCCTGTTATAATAAATATATTTCTTGTTTGAATGTTTCCATTTCCTGTTACGATTTATGCGTAATTTTCCAGGAAATTTTGGACCTTTCCGTTATTTTACATCATCAAAACATTGTGTGAATGCACCTTTACTGTTCAACCCAGCAATCGCTAGCTCATGCTCTGTACTGTTCGACTAGCAATCACCTATTTCTTATATTTTGGTTGTTTTAAGTTTTATTTAACTGTAGTATGTTATTATTTAAATGTAACTGTAAATGAAGAGAACGATAGTTTGATAATCCAACTTTGTGTTAGCAAGAAATGTGTCGCTTCTCAGAGGTTTACTAATTCTTCAGGTTGCTTTATAACACACCCAACGATCCTTGCCAGTGGTGTTCAGTATCATATCTTGTCCATTTAAACGAATGCACGGATTATGCAATATTCCTTTTTCTTGAAGAAAATGTATAGTTCTTTCCTTAGTAGAAATAATAGGAACCAATTCCAAAAGATTCATTACGTATTGAACAGAACACGTGTGAAGCAAACAACCAACTAATGTGTATTAAACAGAACAAGTGCAAACAGTATCTACAATTAATTATAGTGAGTGGAAGTCATCAGTAATAATAGTAAAGATGTGTTTACACGAGACGACTTTAAGATTACAGATGATGTGATGTGAAATAACGGAATAGGTCCAAAATTTTAAACTACAAACAATATATTTTTGAAGTAAATCCAGATATGTAAGCTATTTTGCAAAGATACCTGCAAGGATATTAAATTCATAGCTTCCAACTTATTCTGAAAACCGATTAAAAATACTGTGTGAGTATATCACATGAGGGTATAAGACCCGTGTGACAAAAATTAAAAAAAACTGCACGGTTACAAAGAAAAAACCCTTCTGAAGACTATGCAATAGCTACAAATTTATATATGACAGGTATTCTTCCTCCAGAATTACTTAAAATGTTAACAAAACAGAACCTGCTTGGCGAGACAGCAGCCTGGTGGTAACACGCACCCATGACGCGTTAGGCAGGTCCCTAGCATTGAATGTGTTAAAACATCTGTAATAACAATGCAAAATATAAATTAATTTTGTATGGAAAACTGAAATTTTAATCTCAGTCTATGTTTTCTGTGAAGTCTTAAGAATACTTTAGATTAGTTTGTGAGGTAACTTTTGTGTTTTATTTTTATTTTTTAATAGGTGACAGTTGGAATGCCACCCACAAATGAACATACAATTACAGCACCTTTACCAGAAAATGAATTAAGACAGTTAATACATCAAGCATATGGTGATGATGAGAGTACTGCAATGTTAACGCAGGTGTGGTATTTTGTATTTTGTAACATTTACTTTTGGAACAAAATACCTTTTACATTCACTTTAAGGTTTAATTTTTTTATAACTGCATGCAGAATAGTCTAAAAAGAAATTTATGACATATCAAGATAAAAACTGATAAGTCTAAGTATTAATACTATGTGAATTTATTATGTTTTATTACTTCTACTCCTTGTTTCAATATGTGTGTCATCTTAACAATTTTTACCAAATAATTCACAATAATTTGCCATAGCATTTCAGAGTTTTAATTCTCTTTCCTTACACTAATAGTACTCGTATATTGGGTATGAGACAAATTGCTGCTAACAGTGTTTATTATTTAATCTGGCAATTTGTTTTGATGCAAATACCCACAGAAGCTTGTTGTTATGTATCTTTACTTGACTATCTCTGTATTTTTAATTTTTTTTTGCAGGAACTTCTAGTATATTTGGCCATGTTTATAAGAACTGAGCCTCAATTGTTTTTGGAAATGTTACGATTACGTGTTGGTCTGATCATTCAGGTAATTATCTTTGTTATATTTTTATTAATATTTTTAGTTTAGTGGGCACCCACCATCCATTTTTTGATTGGTTTGTTCTGACCACAATTAATAGTGGTTTCTCAACTGTAAATTGCAGTTGCGGTTACCTGAGATGCTGCTGTTCAAAGGTCAACAGTCGCAGCTGTCCACATTGTGGGTAACGTCCTAGAGACCTTAGAGCAGTGGTTCTCAACCTGGGGGCCGTGGTGATATTATAGGAGGGGGGGTCGCAAAAAAATAATGAAATCATTTAATCACTTTATGAGAAAAATCATTTATTATAAACTTACTTATAAAAATTTTACATGCAATAAGTATACTTACTTGTAAAGATAAGAAGTTAATCATTAATTAATTATTAATGTGATCATTGCTCATGTATTGCACGTCATACATGCATGTTCATACACGTCACTACTATAAAAGTATAAACGCAGCAATATAAAATAATAGCAATAATTGTATTCCATTTTTTTTTTACTGTCTGTATTTTCTTTTTAAGATATAAAATTAGTCCAGTTTAATTACATAATATTAAAAAAATATTTTACATTTATAATTACAGTCAAAATTTAATTATTAATAGTAAGGCTTACTGTATCGAGGGGGGGGGGTCGCGGAGCAAAAAAGATTGAGAATCACTGCCTTAGAGAATTAGTGATAAGCTAGTCAGTGAGAGCTTTCACATATATATGTAAAGAATAGTTGATTATTTAATATTATTGGCAGTGATAGATAAATAGACAAACATTTTGTGTTTTCAACGTGTTTAACAAAAATAGTTTTTGAAAGTTGTTTTACTAATTTATAATTACAAAAACATTGCTGAATTTCTATTTCATATAATGAATTAATATAATAATTTCACTAACCTTCTTTTTAAACTGCGTCACCTTTATTGTAATTTCTACTTACACGTGTTTCGGTGGATCCACCATCATCAGAGTAAATGAAAAATTGAAACTAAAAAATTTTTTCACATTTATTTAAAATTTACAGAAGATGGTACATCTTCAGTCACTTGTATAAAAACTGATTTAAAATTAATTTATTTTAATTTATCCCTTCTCATATTTACTGTAGATAGCAGCAGCAGTCAATATCACTTCATCATTCCTAAATTTTATTTGTTCATTCAAAATGTCCTGCTTTTGCTCTTTCAAATATTTATAAATATGGAACATCTCATATTTCTCAATTTTATTTTTATTCTCTATATTACATTGTTCTATTATATTGAAATGTTCATCTATTTTACCAAATTTATGTCTTTCTTCTTTTATATGATTGGTATAGTTAGATATAATGTAGTCACATTTCAGTGCTTTTTTATGTTCATTATACCTCACTTGAAAATTACGACTAGTCATACCAATGTAAAATTTTTTTTACAATCCTCATTACCACAATCTATTTTATACACACCCTTTTTATTGCTTAGTGTTTCATTTATATTATTTTTAATTATATTTGTGGACAGTAGTTTTTTATTATTACATATGTATGCGATTTTATAAAATTTATTTAATGTTCTGTATAATTTATTATTAATAGTTTTATTGCATTTTAATGCAATAAATGGTTTATGTTTTATTTTATTATCTATTATAAGGGTGGTTCTCAAGTTATTTTAAAAATATAGTTTGTTTTTAATTTTATTTATTACTTTATCTATTTCTTTTTCATAATACCCATTCTTTTGTGCTATGAATTTTATTGTTCTTAATTCATTTTCTAGTAGTTTTTTATCTTTTATATAATTATATGCTCTGTGAATCATACTATGGTAAGCTGCCATTTTATGCGAGTATGAGTGATTAGATGACTTATTTATATTTGTTATTGGTAATATACTTTTACGAAATACACCTGTTGTTATTTTACTATTACCCTTGATTAATTGTATGTCCATGAAATTTAATTTATTATTATTTTCAAGTTCCATAGTGTGGTGTAATTTATCATCAAATGTATTTAATTTTTTTAAAATAACATCCTCTTCATTTTTATATGTCTTTTCCAATATTACCAGTATGTCATCTACATATCTGTGCCACATTACTACATTATGTGTGTGTTCTATTTGATGTACAGTTATTTCTTCAAAATATTGTAAATAAATTTCAGACAAAATAGAGCTTAATGGTACTCCCATAGTAAGTCCATCTTTTTGTTTGTATATTTTTTCATTAAATTTAAAATAATTTTGTGAAGTACATTGTCTTAATAATCCTGTAACTTGCTTTACTTCATCTTCATGCAATTTACGTTCTGTTAATTTATTTTTTATAATGTTTATGGTTTTGTCAATGGGTATATTTGTGTACATATCTTTGTAAAAGCTGATAAAGTAAATGTACCTGTAATAATTTACAAAAATGAATACATACAAAAAACAGAAAAATATTTGAACAACAATAATTTTGAGATCATTAAAAAAGATCCAACTAAAAAATTCAATGCACAACTTAGAAAATTATTAGTGAATCAAATAAGATAATCGATAAAAAAATAAAAAATAAATACATAAATAATAATCATCAAGCACCAAATCTTAATGGCCTTCCTAAAATACACGTGGATGTACCTATAAGACCTCTGGTTAATTATAAAAATGCGGCTACATATAAAATATCTAAATTTTTATATGATTACCTAAAAACACATATAATATTAAATAACCGATATAGTATAAAAAACGCTCAAGAAATAATAGACAAAATACAAAAAATAGAAATTAATGACAAACATATTATGATGTCTTTCGATATCAAAGATATGTACACAAATATACCCATTGACAAAACCATAAACATTATAAAAAATAAATTAACAGAACGTAAATTGCATGAAGATGAAGTAAAGCAAGTTATAGGATTATTAAGACAATGTACTTCACAAAATTATTTTAAATTTAATGAAAAAATATACAAACAAAAAGATGGACTTACTATGGGAGCACCATTAAGCTCTATTTTGTCTGAAATTTATTTACAATATTTTGAAGAAATAACTGTGTATCAAATAGAACACACACATAATGTAGTAATGTGGCACAGATATGTAGATGACATACTGGTAATATTAGAAAAGACATATAAAAATGAAGAGGATGTTATTTTAAAAAAATTAAATACATTTGATAATAAATTACACCACACTATGGAACTTGAAAATAATAATAAATTAAATTTCATGGACATACAATTAATCAAGGGTAATAGTAAAATAACAACAGGTGTATTTCGTAAAAGTATATTACCAATAACAAATATAAATAAGTCATCTAATCACCCATACTCACATAAAATGGCAGCTTACCATAGTATGATTCACAGAGCATATAATTATATAAAAGATAAAAAACTACTAGAAAATGAATTAAGAACAATAAAATTCATAGCACAAAAGAATGGGAATCATGAAAAAGAAATAGATAAAGTAATAAATAAAATTAAAAACAAACTATATTTTTAAAATAACTTGAGAACCACCCTTATAATAGATAATAAAATAAAACATAAACCATTTATTGCATTAAAATGCAATAAAACTATTAATAATAAATTATACAGAACATTAAATAAATTTTATAAAATCGCATACATATGTAATAATAAAAAACTACTGTCCACAAATATAATTAAAAATAATATAAATGAAACACTAAGCAATAAAAAGGGTGTGTATAAAATAGATTGTGGTAATGAGGATTGTAAAAAAAATTTTACATTGGTATGACTAGTCGTAATTTTCAAGTGAGGTATAATGAACATAAAAAGCACTGAAATGTGACTACATTATATCTAACTATACCAATCATATAAAAGAAGAAAGACATAAATTTGGTAAAATAGATGAACATTTCAATATAATAGAACAATGTAATATAGAGAATAAAAATAAAATTGAGAAATATGAGATGTTCCATATTTATAAATATTTGAAAGAGCAAAAGCAGGACATTTTGAATGAACAAATAAAATTTAGGAATGATGAAGTGATATTGACTGCTGCTGCTATCTACAGTAAATATGAGAAGGGATAAATTAAAATAAATTAATTTTAAATCAGTTTTATACAAGTGACTGAAGATGTACCATCTTCTGTAAATTTTAAATAAATGTGAAAAAATTTTTTAGTTTCAATTTTTCATTTACTCTGATGATGGTGGATCCACCGAAACACGTGTAAGTAGAAATTTCAATAAAGGTGACGCAGTTTAAAAAGAAGGTTAGTGAAATTATTATATTAATTCATTATATGAAATAGAAATAATTTCAAACTGCAGGATGCATTATAAAGATTTACATTGCTGAATGTTTTAATTGATTTCTGTGTTAGCTATTTTTAATTGTAGAGGTGATTAAAATATCTGTATTTGAGTTATTTTAATACTTCAGTGATTATTTCAGGTAATGGCTACTGAATTGTCTAGAACATTAATTTGTTCAGGAGAAGAAGCATCTGAACATTTACTGAATTTGTCACCTTTTGAAATGAAGAATCTGTTACACCATATAATGAGTGGAAAGGAATTCGCTATCAGCAGTGGTAAGAAATGATGGTATTTTTTGTTTGTATTTTATAACTTTTCCACAAAAATCACTTGTTTTGTTGTATAATTTCTTGGAATTTTGTTGGTAAAATGTATATGTGTTCAAAACCAAAGTAAAATCGTAAAAATCACTGTTAGATTCGTTTCACGTATATCCAGTTTCGTATGGCATGGTAAAGAATCAAAACCTTTCGCATGATACCAGACAAATATGAAGCGACATGTCAAGTGGGTGTTGACTGTCTAGATGCCATTATGTTGCCATATAAGCACCAAAACCATTCCTTAGTTAGACCAGTGACCATTATGTCTTCATTATGCCAATCAGGCTTGAGGGTGTCACCGCCCCCTCTATCCACATCGATAGGTTGGCCCAGGGGTGGACAAAAAACACAAGGAAGCCAAATAAAAAAAGAGTTGTTGTTGCATATGATTATAATTGCTCAAAGAAAACACACAAATAAAAAAAATATAATAATATTAATTAAACAGTAATAAATCCAAGTTGTTTCTTTTAAAAAAAAGCAGAAAAATAGTTATACGAACATAATTTAAGTTATTACAAAATTAAATGTCTGAATAAAAAAAATTTCAGGAAAATTTTAAGAGAATCTCACAAATGAATTTAAACTACAATATTTAATGAATAATAAGATTCAAATAGTTATTATGTTAAGTTTTCATTATAACAGATACAATTTGACCAAAATTAGAAACAGATTTATTTGTTTTAAAAGAATTTACTATTGTAAGAAAAATTTTTAAATGGAAGAATTAATTTTACATAAGATCAGATCATTGTCTGTTAATAGTATGATATCATAATAGTTTTTTTTATAAACGTATTGCGTACCATGGTAGCTTTTACAAAATTATTAAAGAAAATAAAAAAACAAAAATATTTAAAAAAAATATAAAATTTATAATAATAAACGCCAAGATTATAAATAAAGAATATTCATTATAAAAGAGGAAAACATGATAAAGTTTTTGATTTTAAATATTTTTAAGTTAGATTCTAGCCAAGTTCGTTCATCAACATTTTCAGTCCAGGACATGCACAGCACAGAAAACTTTCATGACAGGTGCAGAAACGGTCAAGTAAAAACAACAGAATTTTGCAAGAAAAATAAATAATTAACCAAACATACCGGTTCGCAGAAATCAAACCTTCCAGGATAGAATCGATGGTTAACAGCCAAATTAATCAGTTGAATAAATTAAACAGCCACTGCAGGAAGTGACATATGTTTAGCAGCCAAATTTTCTAGATTCGGGAATCGAACCCGTGAGAGTCATCCTCCGGAACCACGTTGTGCAAGGTAAAGTGAATGGCACTGCTATCCAAAACTTCAACCCTCCAAATTGTTAGAACAGAAAACATTCCTGAATCGAAATGAACCCATAGTAGAAATCTCCTATAGCCGAAGAACAGTCCCAGAGTAGAACACAAAATAAATTTAGCCGACGAAACCAAGAAAATTTTCCTGAGCAAAATGGTAAAACACAAACCCGGTAAAGACTATTACAAATTACGTAACATCATAAAAAAATTAAAAAACAGCAGATAAAAAGACGAATCATAATTACACATTAGCAATAATAAACACGCAACATTTTAAAATAAAAGACGACATTCTTTAACTAAAAGAACGAAATTATTAAATCGGCATAACATTTCTATGTAATAGAAAGCAACCGTTCCATTTCACAATACAACCAAGAGTGTAAGTCAAACCAGGAAAAAACGTACATAATTAAATTAACAGAAATAAAATTCAACTCAGGCTAGAATAGTACAATAGAAAAACGCTAGATAGCAACAGCTTACAGTGAACAGAAATAATTATTGATACAAACTGAAATTCGACACCAAGATATGAAACAAAAAAATCCCACAGTAACGTATTTCAACTAGACGTTACAAGGGATAGACATTGCCATTGTTCATTCGTTTAACATGTAAATATTCATCATACATGTAACCAGTTCAGTTTGAGTTCAGTGTTAGTAGAGCTCACAAGTATTTATAGTAGCCTTGTTCATATCACTTGTTGAAGAAAGACCTGTGATATGGAACATTTCTTTTTCTGGTGCCAACCCACTACTAAATGTTGGCAATCATTCTGGCACTGATTCATTTTATTTGCTGCTGCTTTGAAGAATCCTGTAGTAGAAGTTACAAACCAGTTTATCAAGTTGTTAGCCAAGATATTTATCATCTTCCAACGCCACTCTTACCCTGTACCTTTCCTTTCAAAATGCTTTTTTTTGGAAAGAATATGGGACATGACAGACGAAAAAGACAGAGTTATTCTTCTTTTTTTGCATCCTGGAAACTCCAAATGGAGTATAGGACATATCAAGATAAAACTGATAAACAAAAGTTTATCACAATGATAAATTCATCATCACCACCAAAAATTTGTTTCTGCTACTACTTACTTCAGTAGGCTTGTCATGAACCCCATTGTATCAAATATCACACAAAATTTAAAATTAAGAAGTCAAACACAATAATAAATTTATCACTTACCAATAATTTTTTCCCGCTACTGCTTAACTGAGTAGGCTTGTCATGAACCCCTTTGTATCAAATAGTACACAATATTTGTTTAATTAGAAGTTAAATACTTTTCAACCAAAACTATTTAGAAAGGAATTTGTGTACACTGTAAAATGTTTCATCAATCAAATATTGTTGTAGCTTTTTTTTTTAAATGACTTAAATTGTCACAACTTTTTAAACCGTGTGGCAATTTATTGATGTATTTTCTACCTGCATAAGTTGGTTTTTGTTCAAACAATTTAGTGTTGTGATTAGCAACATAATAATCAATTCTGTTCGATGTTTAATCAATTCGATCCATGTTGAGAAGCAACTACTACATTTCACAGAGCTTAAACCTAAGAGCGAGCGGATGTATGTAAAAGAACCTCACCAATTCCTATCACCATGTTGTATCAAACTGGATGTGTGTGAAACGAGGCTTAGAAATCACTCATGAGAATAATTGCGTTAAAATTTATGAAAAATAGTTTTTTTATTAACTGCAAAAGAACACAAGTGCCTGCAGCATTTAATTTTCCAAGAGTTCTCATCAGTGTCAATAGCATAACCTTTTTGTAAATTAAAAATGAAAAGAGGCCTTGTTTGTCATCCAACGCTATATGGACAGTAATATATGAAATGGTAATAAAAAAATTAACTGCTCTGATGTCAGTTTCTGAACCTAATGTTGAAGGTCCTGGATTCGAGTTGAAATGTTTCAAATGGTAGTGAAAAATTAACTGCTTGTAGGAAATGCATCAATTTTATATTAAGTTATAAAGTTGTAGTTGATTTTTGACTGCAAAATTTTTTTGACTTTTAATCGTTATCACTTTAAATTTCTGTTGGAAATGTTTGCAGTTGGCCATGGAAATTTCTCCGTAATCAGCTGTAAATCTGGTCGTGTGAGTAAGGTGAGTACAGCTGAAGTTCAAAGTAAAATAAAAGTTAGTTATAGCTGCATAGTCAGTATCCACCCTAATTTTTTCTATTAATTCTTTAATTAGCTTTGTCTTTGTAAGATGGTAAGTAGTTTTAGGTTTTTTTATAAGTTTTCTTTTCTTTTCTGTACTTTTTCACTTTGTGTAATTGTTTTCACTTTTCATAAGTTCATTCTATTCTGGTTTCTTTTTTGTTCTGAATTTCTCACTAAAAGAAATATCAGAAATTGACCTAAAAATATTCTGAAATTATTACATTTAATCATTTATCATTCGTGCGATATAAGTATGCTGTGCCATAGATGTTATGAAAAGCCTGCATTAATGCTTTGTCTTGGATTGTGTATACACTATTTATAAGATCACATTGAAAATGAAATATGTAAGTTATGAATTTGGGCATTTTCATGCTCTAGAAATTTGTAAATATCACCTTTCTGCCTGTCCCAGCTTCACCCAGGTATAATTTTGTTTTTTACGATAGTTTTTAAATTAGAGTTATAAATAAATTAAAAATAAGATTTTCTGATTTGGGAAAATCTGATATGTACGTATATATTATGGACACTTCCATCGAGTTTCAGCCTTCTACCTCATCCAGACCTTAATAAAAAAAAAAATTGGTTTAAGGGTTGAAAACCATTTTCAACCCCTTATGGGTAAATTTTTTGTAATCCTTAAGGGGTAATTTTTAAAAATGTAGTAATAGGTAACATCTCCACCGAGTTTCAGCCATCTAACTCGTCCGGAACTTAGTAAATAAAAAATATTGGTTTAAGGGGTTGCATACCTTTTTCAACCGTTTAGGGGTACATTTTTGAAAGTGTTAAGGGGTAATTTTTTTAGTTGCACTGTAAAATAACATTACCGAAATTTAGCCATTTACTAATTCATCTGAAACTTTTAAATATTGGTTTGAGGATTAAACACCATTTTCATCACCTTAGGGATACATTTTGGAAATATTTAAGGGTTTTTTTTGTAGTTGAACTATAAGTAACATCTTCACCGAGATTCAACTATCTAGCTTGTCCGGAACTCAGTAAAAGGAAAATATCAATTTAAGGGTTGAACACTCGTTTTGACCCCTTAACGTTGAATGTTAAAATCATTTATGTTTAACTTTTCTATTTACCATAAAGGAATTATTCCCACCAAATTTCAGCTTTCTATAGCTATTGTGCAAGTAGGAGAACAGTGATGAGTGAGTCAGTAAGGTCTGTCCCATTATACAGATGTCTTAATGGGTTCATATGTATGTCTGTAATTTGGTTTGGCTTTGTCTTTACTTTTTTAGATTCTATGTGACCTGGTTGAATTATTCTGCTGTTGTCTTTCTCTGCTCATAGCAGACAGGTGGAGTTTCAAATTATTTACACTCAATCTCTTCGTTGCAGGGCTAAAATAAATAGTTCTGTTTCTTATCACATGTTCAGCCAATTAAATGACTGACTCATTTAAGAACAGAAGAGGTAGAGGTGTAAAAGACACTAATCTGAATTATCTCCTCGGAAAGTAATGAATTTCATTAAACAGCCAGTCCCTGTGGTGAATGAAGTGAAGGTGTCATTTGCAGAGTGGAAAATATGTGCTTTTCAGAGGGCCCGGGATGCTGCTAAGCGTACTTTTCCACTCAGTGAGGAAGGCATTGGTAAACCACCTCACTCCTCGTTTTACTTAGTATAACCTCTACAGGTTCAAACCAGCCTTTCAGCTGATGACCTAAACAACAACGTTGTCTTTCTATTATTTTCTTAAGTACAGATATTCCTGGTTAGTCTGTTGTTATTACCTGTAACTATCAGGAATCCATAAAGTATAAATCTGCATTTTTTTTAACTGTGTCAGATAATTTGTCTACTTTTCAGTAAAGTTGACCTGTTAGTATAGGAGTTGTAGTTTTCAATCAACGTCTGCTTTTCTGAGTCCTAATGTTTTTAATAATTATTTATTATTTAGGATAATGTCTTAATAGACAATTACATATTAGTTAACTACAGTAAATGAACAGACATATGTTTCAAAATTAAAAATTTTATAGTAACCTTGTAAATTTTAATTTATCTATTTCATATAATAAATTTATTTTATGAAATACGAGGTACGTTTGTAAAGTAATTTCCGTTTTGAAATAAAAAAAGAACAAGTACAGATACAACAATGAAATTTATTTCATAAAAATCTACAACTCTTAAACTATTTTTCCACATAACTCCTGTGATTTTCCAGGCATTTGTCATAGCGTAGTACAAGCTTTGGTATACCCTCTTCATAGAATGCTGCCACCTGTGTAGTCAACCAAGAGGTTACTTGTTCTTTCAGCTCTTCATTGCTGTTTAACCGCTGACCGCCAAGGAAAGACTTCAGATGCAGAAACAAATGAAAGTTGCTAGGAGCGAGGTCAGGGCTGTACGGAGGATGGTTGAACAAGTCCCAGTCAAAGTCCTGAAGGAGTCTTTTGTTTCATTCACAGTGTGTGGTCAGGCATTGTCATGAATGAAAACCGCGCCTTTCATGAGCATTCCTCGGCGCTTGTTCTGTATTGCGCGGCACAGTTTCTTGAGAGTCTCGCAGTAAACTTCTTTATTGATTGTTTGACCTCGTGGCAAAAAATCAATCAGTAAAATTCCTTTTCTGTCCCAAAACACTGAACACATGGCTTCTCAAGGTGTCAAAATTTGTTTTGGTTTAACTCATACAGGCAACTATGCAGGCGGCAGCATTCTATGAAGAGGGTATACAAAAGCTTGTACCACGCTATGACAAATTCCTGGAAAATCACGGGAGTTATGTCGAAAAATAGTCTGAGTTGTAGATTTTTATGAAATAAATTTCATTGATGTATCTGTACTTGTTCTTTTTTTTATTTCAAAACGGAACTTACTTTACGAACGTACCTCGTAGAATTGATTTCAAGCTGCAGGCCAGACTGTTGGTGTCGTAATAAGCACAACTGGCTTCTACAGCGGGATCCCAGGTTCGATTCCCAGTAAGGTCTGGGATTTTTCCATCACTCATCTTCATGTATCATCCTTTTCACCATCTGCATTAGTAGCAATAGCAAAACAGTTTTAGACGTAAAACCAACCAAAAAAACAGCAGGATACGTTATAAGGATTTGTTTTTTTGTACTTATCTGATTGTAAAACAGATTATGCTAACTCAATGTAATTAAAATTAATCTAAGCTAATATTTGTTAATGTATTGCATTTAGAAAAGTCAAATCGGAGGTTTTATGGGTATCGACTCTAGTATTGACCCTGCATCGATTGCTGCGACTGTTGTTGACAGTAGTACATCCAGTATTGGGGAAGAAGAGAGACAGGGTCAGTGGTTGCGTAGAAGACGCCTAGATGGAGCACTGAATAGAGTACCTCGTGATTTCTACCCTCGTGTTTGGTCTGTTCTTGAACGAGTAAGTAGTTTATATATTTTTCCATTGTTTTTGTAAGTTCTGTAATTTAGAAGAACTCATAATTTTACAAAGTAAATCACAGTGACATTTAAATGTGATTGCCATTAACCACCTCAACTGGTTTCTATGCCAGAGATCCTGGGTTTGATTCCCGGTCAAATTTGGGGTTAAAACATTTTTTTCCCATTAGCATTGATTTGCAGAACAGTCCCAACATAAAGCAAAAAAGGTGAGCTCGATACATAGACAATAGGGCTAACTTGTTCTGTTCAATTTATTTATCAATAATGAAAAATGAATATTATTTATTTGTGATTTACTAATTAGTTTTCTTAATTGTTGTTACAGTGTCAAGGTCTTGCAATTGAAGGTAGACTTTTACCTCAAAATTTAACTCAAGAGGTAAGTTATAAATATAAGTATAGTAATTATTAACATATGGTTCTTCATAATGACAAATTGGCAATAAATTTTTTGGGATAGGGTAAAATATTAAATATTTTTCACAGGCTTTAAACAGCAAATAACTTATCACTATGTATTTGGAAAAAGTGTTATCTGTTATTTTTGCCCACAGCAGGCAGTTGAAGTATTAAATTATTTACCCTCGATTTACTAGTTCTAGGGGTATAAAAGAAAGTTCTGTTTCTTATCACATGGTCAGCCAATTATATGGCTGAAGTGTTAGGGAACAGAAGAGGTAGAGGTGTAACACTTGTCAGAGTTATCTCCTCTGATAGTAATGAATTTCATTATACAGCCAGACCCTTTGGTGAATGAAATGAAGTGTTGTTTGCAGGATGGAAAGTAGGTGCTATTCAGAGGGCCTGGCTTGCTGATAAGCGTACCTTTCAACTTATGAGGAAGGCAATTGTAAACCACCTCACTCATTGTTTTATTTTGTAAAGCCTCTAGAGGTTCAAATGAGCTTTCTGATAACTTAATCAACAACAATCTGTTGTTATAAAGTAACAAGCAAAAACTTTTTTTGGAACAAAAATTTTATCGATTTCAAATACAAAAGAATGTAAAATGTTTTAAAATATACTTACAGGTGTAAAATGGGTGTTTTAATAAAATGAAATGTAATATAAATGAACTGTTATGGTTAATACGAATGCCACCACTATTTTTATTTTCTATTTCCAAAGGTTTTTTCGTGAATTCTTTAAAATTGTTGGTTTCCTGTAGAGAATGTGAAATAAACAAATAATAGGAAAATCTCAGATTCATCAAATTAATATTTTAATGGAAAAATCAAAACTTAAATTACTAATACACATTTTATCAAACAAATTAATATTCATTATTTCAAAATACCATAACTGTTGTATATTTATGAGTTTAATTAATAAAACAGAAGTTAATGTTCATTGTATAAATTTAGAGAGAGAAAAACTAAGAAATTACATATATTCATTATTACAGTAAAGTACCTGTGACCACTTGAAGTTCATTGAAACCGTTGAACGCGTTACTATTAATTTAAATACTCCATGAGTTTGATAAATGAATGAATGATTGTTGGAGGAAGTGCAAAATCCCGGAATCATGGAATAAAGCGGAGGTAATTTCTCTTTTTAAAAAAGGAAAGAGGAATGATTGCAAAAATTACCGTGGTATTAGCTTACTAAATGTGGGATATAAGATATATTCAAAAATAAATTAATAACCGATTAAAGAACATAGCTGAAGCAATACTACAAGAAGAACAAAATGGATTTAGATCTGGTCGCTCATGCTCTGATAACATCTTCTCAGTGAGAAGAATAATAGAGAAAAGAAGAGAATTTAACCTAGAAACTCATATGGCATTTATTGACTTCGAAAAAGCGTTCGATCGAGTAGATAGGAATAGGCTCTGGAAGATTCTGTGGAGGAAAGGTTATCCCATTCATCTAATAAACACAATCAAAAGTTTATATAACGATACGCAAATAGTGATAAATACGGGTAAAAAGAGACTAACAGAAATGAAGATTAATCAAGGAGTGAGACAAGGGTGTAGTTTATCACCCACTTTATTTAATATATATATTGACCACATTCTTAGAATTTGGAAAGGTAGAGTTAATCTGGGAATTAGATTAAGTGATGACGACTACCTAAATGTTTTACTATTTGCGGATGATTTATGGATTGTGCAGGAAAATGAAGAAGAACTCCAAAGATCAGAGTACACGCTGACGAATTGTGCAAGGAATATAATTTTAGAGTTTCCGTAAAGAAATCAAAAATAATGGCGTTCACTGGTAACTATCCTACGAGGTCCAAAATTGTGATCGATAATGATATACTAGAGCAAGTATCACGGTGTAATTATCTAGGTTGTGACCTTAGTTTCGTTCAAGAGTTTGATGTAGAAAGGAAAGTTGGGAAATTCCAGGCAATTTGTGGTAATATTAGTAGAACCCTAGGAAATAAAACACGAAAAGAAACCAGACTAAAATTTTATAAAGTGATGGCTGCCCCAGTACTATTATATGGGAGCGAATCGTGGGTCAGTACAAGACCACAAGAGAGTAAAATACAGACTGCGGAAATGAGGTTTCTAAGAAGAACGAAGGGTTGTAGCCGGAGAGACCAACTAAGGAACGAGGCTATACGAAGAGAACTGAATATCTACAATATGAATGAAAAGGTGAAAGAATATAGATCGAAATGGAAAGACCACGTAGAGAGAATGTCAAATGAAAGGGTTCCCCTCAAAGTTTTAAAGTACAGACCGGAAGGGAGGAGAGATGTGGGGAGACCACGCAAGAGATGGGAGTGATTGTTGTAAGAATCATATAAAGACATAATGTAACAAAACAGGAAAATATATATAAAATATATAACTTAAATGTTGTGTAAATACATAGGAAAAGGAAATTGAGTTAAATTTTGCTGTTATGAGTCGGAACAGGCGCAAGCCTAATCCTTGTTTGTAAGAAGAAGAAGAGAGAGTTTGATAAAAAACACACTACATTATATTATATTAACACTCAATTTGATAATTTCCTCAAATAGACAAAGCAATACAAATTCAATTACATGATTACTATTTTTTTGACTGAAACATACAGACTAAACAGAAGTACATGATGACTTCGTAATGTCCGGAGGCAGAGTGTTTGGCGTACCCAAGCTCCTACATCTCCAGCATCCCAATTTTTAACAGCAAAGCCGACATTTTAATCATGAGAGCCAATCAGAAAAATCTAATTGTTCTCCCACTCTAATTAATTTAAAAATTATACGTTAACGGCTCAATCCTTCTCGAAGCGTCACCTATCCCTCTCTCACTTCTACATACACGCTCTCTCTTTTTCATCAGTTACATATTACTATTATACTTATAAACATCCTGTTATTGAACTTTAAAATTGATTTACGACTTCCTCTGAAATAAAAATTAATCCTAACTTATACACTAACATAATATATTATTTAACTGAATCTGATATTTACCATACTTAAACTACAATTGATTTTATTTTAAATAACAAAAAAAAATAAAAAAACCTTCTTTATTAATTCCCGTATTAATTATTTAAAATAATAAAAATATATGTGATTAAAAGTCACACTACACAGGTTTATTTTACATGTAGACTCAAAATTTTCAAATTCTCTATCCTAGGTTTTTTATTTACTGCACTAGCAATCTTTGTATTTGTTTCATATCTCTACAGGTTTTCATCTTCCTCCAAGTACTACAACTAAATTTTTATTTAACCACACTCTTTTGAGTAGCTTTTTAGGTATCACCCAGTCTATTTTATTGCTGGTATTTTATTTTATGAATGGCCAATTGTGGATTGCGACATTTTAAGAAACAAACCCCAAGTTGATTTTATTTGTTTTACGTCAGTCCAATCTTCTCTTTTCTCTTGCAAATTGATAACTAATTGTTTTGGATTTTGTGTTTTTATTTTTTAAATTCATTTGTATTTTTTCTTCTTTGGAAAACTTTTTTACAATCTATTATACTATATTTCAGGAAAATAGTACTATGTTTTTGGGTTAAATTATTGATTTTCAATTTTCTTGCTTTCTCCATTATGCAAACTTTCCTCTACTATTAGACAGCGTCTGGTGTATTAAGATATGAGAGGTGTTCAAAAAGATCCCAAAATGGTGATTCAGCTTGCTAATGTTATGACCTATGACAATGCTTACCTAATTTCGTTCAAAGAAGGACCCTTGTGCACACACACACACTTGCTCTATCGATCCTGCGATTGTTGGAAGCAGCGGTAGAAAGCTTCTTTTGGAATTTGTTGGAGCAGAGTCATCACATTTGATTCGATGTCCGTCTTTGTCTAGGAGACAATGTGGTGGGTCACTCCAATGATTGCTGTTTTGTCTGTAAGTCGTAGGCTAACACCTAAGACACCTAAGACCAGTGATGATCTGTTGGAGGAATGTAGAGTCCTTCAAACTTGTCTCAAACAGCAAGCCAGCGATTGTCATGCGACATTCCATCTGATCAGTGTTCAGCAGCCTGAGAATAAACTTCTCACTGACACGTCTCATTTTTAAATCATCGCAAAAAATGGCATGAATTGATCCCTGTGAGATACCAACTCCCCACTTGTCTTTCTTCAATCATCTAGAATCAGTTGTTTCACTTTTGCAATCATTTTGGGATGTTGACGGTTTCCCGCTGCGGTCATGGTCCTTTAATGTCTCTGAAACTGTGCAAACTAGTTGTAAACCGCGGATTTTTTAGTGCATATTCACTTGCTGCAAAGCCAACAGCATCTCTGAAGCCAACTTTCCCAATTTGCACATGAACTTGCCCATGACATTGTGTTGACTGACAACCATTCACATCCACGTCAAATGGAACTGACATCTCTATGCACTGTTCAAACAAGAATGTGCATGCAATCATATTGCTAGTTCAACTATCTCATCGCTTGTTTGGCGACGGCAAGACAATTCCAGGACTTTTTGAGCATCCCTCATATATCATTGAGGCTAAATAATATGCTCCACTGGTATTAATAGTTTAATTTAATAATAATAATAATTTAATAGAATTTAATTTGATAACTGATATAACTTACAGTTCTGGTGTGATAATTGTGTAGTAATGACAGTTAATTTGACATAAACAAATTCTTTATGAATAGTTGTTTGTCAAATACTAAGAATGTACTATTCAATTACCAAGGGCATTAGATTACTTATTTCATGTAGAGAATTAAAGTTCTGCAAAACTATAGATGTATCTATCTATTATTGAAGGCTTAATTATACAACTTGCATTTTTGCAGATGACTTCAGGTGAACTGAAATTTGCGTTAGCTGTTGAAACAGTATTGAATGCAATACCTCAACCAGAATATCGTCAGTTAGTTGTGGAAGCATTAATGGTGTTAACAATTATTGCTGAATACAATGTCGTGGAATGTCTCGGGGGTGTAATAGCTGTAGAGAATCTAGTTCATAAAGCCAATCAGATATTTCTGGAAGATCAGGTAAGTTAAGAAATGAATGATTATTATTTAGGTGGATGCTAAAACTAAAAATATTTTTCACTCTTGATCATATTGATACAAGAAATCATGATGTGACTTTTTTCAGGATTTCAGCTGTGTTAATATTTTTTATTCTGATATTGACTATACTCATCAGCAGCTAAATTTATGGAATAGCCTCATCATGTAGCTAAACAATTTTTAGTAGTGTAGAGGTGAAATACTATTGTCAAGTAAATTAATGATTTTTTTAGTATATGCTGCAATATTTTGGCTAGAATAAACAATGTATAGTATCCATAGTTGTGGCTAGCCCATGGTGTTGCGGTCTGCAACACAGGGGTCTCATGTTCGATTCCCAGAATTGGGTCTGGTATTTTTTCATAAACATAAACTTCTTTCACCTTAAACTGGGAGAACTGAATAAATATATGTTAATAACTATTCAGTGATGGGAATAACAGTTAAAATTGACAGTGTGTACCGGCCTCATCAAAGGAAGTGTACAAACCATAAATGTTGAACAAACTTTGTACATTAGATCTAAAAACACTTAATTACCCGTAACAGGCAGGTGGCATGTTAAATTATTTTCACTTGATCTACTAGTTCCAGGGCTACAAAAAGTAGTTTCTTATCAAATGGTCAGCCAGTTATATGACTGAGGTGTAAAGGACACTAGTCACAGTTATCTCCTCAGAAAGTAATGAATTTCATTTTACAGTCAGATTCTGTGGTAAATGAAGTGAAGGTGTCATTTGCAGGATGGAAAGTAGATAGATGGTTTTCAGAGGGCCTGGCATACTGATAACCATACTTTTCCACTCAGTGAGGAAGGCAATTATAAACCACCTCACTCCTTGCTTTAGTTCATAAAGCCTATAGTGGTTTAAAGCAGCCTTGTGGGTGATGGCATCAACAACATTAGATCTAAGTGTTTCAGATGCAATGTTATGAACTGGCTCGTATGTTTAAAGATAACTCATTTCATTTTCTACTGTCTATAAGAAATGGAGAAACAGTCTATTTAATGTTTTTAAAAGCTTTCAAAACAATATAACCTACAAGGTATGTTTGCCTAGTATTTTTACTTTCTCTTGCCTATGTGAATATATAGGAAGGAAAGAATTGTTTTCATGTTGATTTTTAGAAATCGAGTTTTCACCGGATGTACACATTTTCACACCCCCTGAACCCAAAAAACGTTTTAGCAATTGATCTGTGTGTGTGTGTGTGAACAAAAATCTCAATAACGGAACATCGTACAAACTTGAAACTTAAAACTTAAGTTAGATACCATTAGAGGATCCAACATGAACATTTTCATCAAAATCGGTCGACCAGAAGTAGTAGTTTGTTTGTGTAATTTTTAACTTTTTGCGATTTTCTCGAAAACGACTCCGATTTTTTTAAAAATTGTCTTATTTACTACATTTTTCTATGCTCTACAAGACTTGGTAGGCACCATGTCTATTGATATTCTTTGGAAGGCTTTCCTCTCGTAGAAAAAACTGTTTTTTTTAAGATTGCAGCCTTAATATGCGTTTAAGCGCAAAAATGTACGTTGTAAAAGTTGTAGAGAATTTTAAAATCTACAACTTTTAGTTTGAACTGTTTTTGTATAACGCTTAGTTTAGCAGTAATTAGTGATTTTCTGTTTTTTTCCATGAAAATCTGTAAAAAATCGATTTTTTAAGATTTCAGCCATAGTATCCATTTTACGACAAAATGCATATAATCAAATTTATAGGAAATTAAAAAATCTGTTTGTTTTGTTTTGAAGCAAGTTTTGCAACCTTAGAGTCGCTTCTCGCATCCCTTCCGCCATCGCTCCCTATCTCTCCAGTCCCCCTCTCGCAATCCTCTACCTTCCATCTCCTGTCGAACATTGGTCATCCATATTTTCCTTGGCCTACCCCGCTTCTGATGCTGGTTTGGAGCCCATTCAAAGATTTTCAATGGTATTCTCTCCGTATTCATTCGACGAAGGTGGCCATACCATTTTACCTGATTCCTCCCAATGCTACTTAGTATTGTTTCTTTTGCCTGCATCTGCTCTCTTATTACTTCATTTCTTACTTTATCTAATAATGAATAAGCCTGCGCATCTTCTCCAATACATCATTTCTGCAGCAAGCAATTTTGCAGCATGTCTGCGATCCATGACCCACACCTCAGATCCATACGTCAATATTGGTTCTATCATAGCTTGATATATGTTCGTTTTTGTCTTTTTTGTAAGTGTTTTGTTCCACAGAATTGGATGCAGTGCTCTGATGTTTTTTCCTTTCCCTATTTTCCTCAAAATATCTTCATTGTCTCTACCATCCTCATTTATTGTAACACCCAAGTAATTATATTGCCTCACCATTTTTTATAGCACCAAAATCTGTCTGTATGTCTTGCCCCTTGCCACCAATATTCAAATAATTTGTTTTATCTATGTTGACCTCAAGTCCCCACTCGTGAAAATCTCATATCAGTTTGTTCAGCATATATGTCATATCCTGCTGGTCTTCTGCTAATACAACTTGATCATCTGCAAACAATATAGTATATATGGGCCCGTTTCCTGTTTGTATTCCCATAGGGCTACATTTCCTGATCCACTGTCTGAGAGCACTATTTAAGTAAATTTTGAACAGGGTTGGTGATAGACATGAACCTTGTTTAACGCCCTTATTTGGGAATATAGCAGCTGATTCTTGACTTCCAAATCCAATAATTGATTTATTGTTTTTATAAATTTCCTTTATAGCGTTTATGTAGACCGCATTTACACCAGAATCCCTCATAACAGTCCATAATTTTTTACGCAGTACAGAATCGAATGCTTTTTTTAAGTCTATAAAAGGTGGCATGGAGCTCCAAACCTCTTGCTAATCTTTTTTCTATCAACTGCTTCAATGTGAAAATATTGTCTACACAAGACCGTCCTGGTCTAAATCCACTCTGTTCTTCACTTTCTGTTAAATCAAATTCTATACGAGCTTTAAGGACTCTTTCATAAAGCATTTCATAATAATCTTTCCATTGATCTACTGTGATGGGGCTAATTCTTTTTTGTTCATTGGAATTCTTTCTCAATACGTTAATCGTTCCCCACGCCTCCCTTGACCTAGATCCACCTACTAGTGAGCTGATTTCTGCACATTTGATGTTCCACAAATCATTTTTCACAGTTTTTATTTCTTTTTTCACAATATATCTATATCTATTATAATTTCTCAGGTCTTCATCATCCTTTGTGTTTAACCACCTTAGATATAGTCTTTTTTTCTCTTCAACAACTCCTTTCAGGTCCTCTGTCCACCAAGAATGAGTGTGCCTTGTCTTCTCTTCAAATCCCAGTGCCTCTAGTGCTGCTTCGTGAACTTTCGTCTTCAATGCATCATACATCATCTCTGCAGAACCATTTACTTCTCCACGAAAACTCTGAGCCAAACAAAGTTTATACAGGAAACTGGTGGATTCATTCTTTAAACTATCAATGTTATACTTCCTATGTAATTCTTTATTAGTGTTTTGTTCATGCGGCCTTCTTCTTGTTGAATACTGAATTTCAAGTTTGGCTTTCACAAGAAAGTGATCTGAACCACACTCTGCTCCTCTCCAAACTTTTACATCATAAGGCTTTATTGCTGAGTTCTGCTTCATTATAACATAGTCGATAATTGACCTTAGCTTTCTTGATTTCTGGGTCCACGTATATTTATGAATATCCTTGTGCTGAAAATATCCATTTAGAATTCTCAGGGAGAACTGCTCACATATCTCTATCCATCTCTTTCCATTATCATTTATTGCATCCTCGCCATGTTGTCCTATTATTCTATTGTCCAGTGCTTTACCAACTCTTCCATTCAAGTCCCCCAATAGAATTACTTCTTGTCTGCTTTTCGTTTTATTCAACTCTTCTGTGAGTTTATCGAAAAAGGCGTCCTTTGTGTTATCATCTGAATCATCGGTGGGTGGATAGATGCCAAATATTTTTATTTCTCTACCATTCACCTTAACATCAACAGTAATGATCCTTTCATCCACAGGTGTCCAATCAATTATATTTTTCATCATAGTTCTCTTTATTGCAACAGCCACCCCCGCCTTAGCTCTTCTAGATTTGTCCACTCCACTCCAAAACAATATGTAATCTGCTCTGTAAGCGTTTCCTTGTCCCTTCTTTTTCGTTTCACTTCGAACCGCTACATCCATATTGTATGCATGGAGCTCCTTAAACACTTGTTCTTCTTTCGTGTTCAATCCTTGTACATTCCAGCATCCAATATTCTTTAGTTGTTTGTGTTTCCGTTTTATTTTCCGAGAGTTCCAGTCCGTCCGAGGCAAGATTTTGGGATTTTTTGCGGTAAGAATTTTTACAGATGACAGGGTGCAGGCCTATCGATCTAACCCTCTACCAGAAGGATCGGTCAATTTTCTTTCAGGGTTTTCTTCCCTCAGCCTTTGATAAACCAATATCACATCTACAAGGCAGCAGCATTTCTTAGACTTTATACTAACCCTAAAATTTGGGCTGCCACTTCCGCCATTCAAGCCGTTTCTGGAGACACTCTCCTTCGCCATGTCTGCCGTTGTGGTCTTCACCCGTATCCCTGGGCAGGGGTCCGTGTTATATCCCACAGAACTGGGTCCCTACCTGAACTTGGCCACCTATTCACTCCGGCCTACTGGAGTGAGAGGTGCCCACCCCCGCGACTTGGACGCGCCAGGTAAGAATTCTTCATGTGGGTATCAGAGAAGGGAGCTCTGATTCCCCATGAGGCGGGTTAATGAGCATGTTTGGTCCATGCCCAAAGGCATTAAAATATCTACAATGTTTATTTTAAGCATTTTTCTCTGCAGAGCCTAGTTTAGCATGAAAGAGTGATTTTCCATATTATTAAGCCAAACTGAGGTTGATTTTAATTTTTCCTCATTCACTCATTATTAAAATTAAGGTTATTTGAGGTTAGTTTTTTGTTTATTTGTAATGTTTTATTACTAATTCTATATTATATTGTTCATTATTTTCATTGGCAAGAGAAAGTCGTGTGAGTGTTTCACGCCAATTGAATCGGTGTGTGGAAAAAGGGTAATATTCCAAAAAATGTGAAATTGAACGAAGATAGCAGTTTTGTTACGTTTACTTCGGCGCATGTATTGGTTGATAAAAGGGAAATATTCCTTGGATCTTAAAGCAGCTAAGCTACATTAAAAATTTAGTAGAGTGGAAAAAGGATAATATTCCAGGAATATTACCCTTCTTCCATTCAATAGCGAACAGCTGTTGGACCACTGGTTTCTGTGTTATTATTTTCAAAATGTAACTGTAAATTATTTTTAAATTAAAATAAAGTTTTGTAGCATATTGGCACATTATATTGTTTTTTCAACTTAATTTTTCCCATTCACTTGTTCTAAATCTAGAAAAAGGTGAATAGTCAACATAATAATCAAAAATCAATCCCATGATTATTTTAAAACAAATTCTAAAGTCGCCATTAAAAAGCTTTAATATAGTACTACAAATGACCAATTGAACATTTTACCATTAAACCAAAAACAAAGTCACAAAACAGTTTTTTTTAATTTCTCGAAAATAAGGATTTTGGAATATTACCCTTTTTCCACTCACCGATTCAATTTTTAAAATTGTATTAATTAGATTAGGACTTTGCCATTTGCAATATGGTTTTATTATTAAAATAATAATAATAATTTGTTAATTTTTCTTCGTGTTGCTTTTCAGATGAAAGTGAATGGTGATGCTACATTATGTTGTGCTAAGTCTTTAAAAGAGAGAGATTTAACATGCGGTGGAGCATTAATATGCGGAGGAGCTGGATACATATGTCAGCATTTTTACGCACTCTGATATGTGGGTAGTTTTGGTACAATGACTTACATAATGCGTGCGTGTGCTACTGTACTAAACTGTTTTCCACAAGATGGGGAAATAGATTGTAATGTACAATGATACATTGAAATTTTTATTTGAAAGATCAATACTTGAAAAAAATGTTCACATTGTTTAAGTCAATGGTGCCTGTTATGTGTAGATATTAGATGATTTTTTTTTTATACTAGTCATTACTGTTAATCAGTGAAGCAACATTACTACTATCGGTTTCAGAATCATAGACACCCGAGTTTGAACCCTTGCAACTCCAAAACTATGAGTCGTATTTCAACATACTTTACATCAAAATATAGCTCATTTTTTTCTGCATTTACCTATAATAGTCCGATATTTTTAATGTTGTTCAAAAATTGCCATATCGAGGTTGGAGGACAAAACAACCTGGGTTTTTTTGATACCGCAACAAATTTCATGCTTAGAGGCGTGAACTCGATAAATAATTGACCGGAAAGTTTGAAATTTTAAAACAACATAGACAATTATATTTTTACAGCGTGTACAAAATTTCAAATTCATACGTTATTAAAATTTTGATTTATTGCCAATATTCTGAACCCTTGTTATCTCGGTGCCTGCCCGAGCGTTCGGCTCGGGTAAACTATCATTTTATTCAGCGTAAAAAACTTAGTACAGATATTTTAATAACATGAAATATCGATTGGCCAATGTTGTGGTTGAAATTTTATAATTTTGAAAAATAGATTGGTAATGTGGGGGGTGGGCGCTACTACCCATGTTGCCTGAATCTGACTGTCTACCTGATTGACAATGCAGTCTCTTAATTCAGGTAGACAGTCCGACAGGATGTTACGCACACAAACTAGCAACATGGATAGTAACACCCACCCCTGCATTACCAATCTATTTTTAAAAATTCTACCACAACATTGGCCAATTGATATTTCATGTTATTACATATCTGTACTAAGTTTTTTATGCTGAATAAAACTAGTTTACCCGTGCCGAACGATCGAGCGGTTACCGAGATAGCAAGAGTTCAGAATAAATAAATCAAAATTTAAATAATGTATGAATTTGAAATTTTGTATACGCTGTAAGAATATAATTGTCTATACTGTGTTAAAGTTTCAAACTTTTCGGTCAAATATTTATCGAGTTACACGCCTCTAAACACGTACAGTTTGTTGCGGTATCAAAAATACCGGGTCTTTTTGTCTTCCAACCTCGATATGGCAATTTTTAAACATTTAAAATATAGGACTATTGTAGGTAGACGCAGAATAAAGTGAGCTAAATTTTGATGTAAGTGGAAATCAGACTCATAGTTTTGGAGATGTAAGGGTTCAAACTCGAGTGTCTATGATTTTGAAACCGATATAAAGTCTTGTAACTTGTTAACCAATAACAGCAGCTATTTTTTAAGGTAGGGTTGTTGCTTCATTTGATTGAATGTTTAAAAGGTTTTAGTTTTTAAAAATTAGATACTTTGGCTAAATCCATGTGTTCCAATACAAGTTACTTAGTTCAGTATAAAAAACTAATTATAATTGGTTTTATTTAATTTAAATTCTCTGTGATTTAAAACAGTAGAAATTCGTTACTGTATAGGTGGGGCTGTCAGTTATCTCATTGTGTCAATTTTATATTTTTAGTCGTCCGAGTAAGTACTCATTTTTATTTAAATTGTACTGTTAGAATAGAATGGAGTGTTACTTATAAAATATGTTTTTATTTATTTATTTTTTTAGCCGAAGTGCAAATACCATTTTTAACTTCCCATTAATAGTTTTGTTATTAGTTAGTCTTATTGGTTTTTAGTGTAAGTTGTTAATTCTCATTTTTTGCAGAAAGGTTTGAATTCACATCTTGATGTTAAAACGGTGATCAGTAAAATTGTAAAATAGAGAACTGTAACAATTGAAATTTTTAAATGTGAAATCACTTTAATTTATATTTCTCTAAAAGCTGCCTCTGTGTGGCCCTGTGGCCAGAGCGCTAAACTGTGCTACACATTGGAAAGGTCCCAGGTTCAATTCCCAGCTAGTGTCTGGAGTTATTAAACATTAAAACCCACCAATTCTGGACCATAACCCACAGTAGTTTATAATAAACAAAGCAGTTTATGCTACTTCAATAAACAAAGGGAAAAACCTAATTTTTTAAATTTGTTAAGTAGTATTAAATTCAATAGAAAAATAAAGAAATTTTAAAAATACAATAGTGCATTATGTTACATTGCTCTAGAATATTGAAGGAAATTTGAGATGTATCATGTGGAGAAGTTTCAGCTAATATTTTTATTCACTCTATGATTCAAAAGATGAAAAATATTAGTGAAAACATAAAATGTGGATACAATGTTACATGTTGATTAAACCAATTCAGTTATTACTATGAAACACGATTTCTTATTTTATAAAATCAAAGTAATGATTCAAATGTAACTTTTAAATAATTTTAATTCTTTATTGTAAAAATTCATGTGTTTTGGAATTCATAGTCCTTGCCTTGATTTTACGAAATTCTTTAGTCCAAAAACTTTTCTCAAGAGATTGTGTTGGACCTGGCAGGAAAAGAAATATTTAATTATAGAGTAAATCGTAAACGCAGGTATTTGGTCGGTTGTATAGTACAACTGCAATTTACTTATATTATTGTTGAAATAAAAACAAAAAAGTAAATAGTTTTGTGTATTACAGTTAAGTACAATTTATAGAGTAGTGACCTTTTTAAGGCCACAATGATTCTGTATGTGCCATTGTTTTTCATTATTGTTTTTTATGTAACTTAGTGTCATAATTATTGTTGTGTAACTAGAAGGTGAAATTTACATTTTTTATAGTGCCATTACTGCCTCTATTTATATTAAATTTAATTCCTGTTTTAGTTTATATAAGTGCCAATATTATTTATTGTAGTTAGCTAGTTGTTATTAAAATATATTGTATATATTTTATTTTTAATTTTGTTTTATTTCAATCTCTTGAATGCTCTCATATGCCTGCGAAGAAATAATTGACTATTTAAATGTGAAATATTAGAGCAAATTATTGTACAACAGTATTATATGATAATACCAGAAATATATATTTTCAAGCCCCGGAACCCAAAGGACATGTTTTAACCCAAGAACGAAATATCGTATGAAGTTGAAATTTGGGACTTATAATTGGTACTACTAGGGGACCTGATACGAACATTTTCATCAAAATCAGTCAACTGGAAGTAGTAGTTTATTCATGCAATTTTTTCAAAATGGCTTTTACAATTTTGTTTAAAATCACCTCGTTTACATGTTTATTCTCTACAAGTTATAGTAAGCGCCATGTCTGCTGAAATTTTTGTGGAGGCCATATAATTAAAGTTGTAGGAAACTTTTATTTCAAACATTTTTTCTACAATGCTTAGTTTAGCGCCAATTACCAGTAGTGATCTTCTGTATTCATGAAAATCAGTAAAATATGGGATTTTTTTAACATTGTGGAATTAAAAAACCTAAAACTTTTATTTTAAGCATTTTCTCTACAGACTTAGTCATCAATTAGTGATTTAACCATTTTCTTTTTAAAAGACGCTGTAATTCCGTAACCCTTTGTACTAAAAGTGATTTTTAGTGATTTTTCTTAGGCATCAATTAGTGATTTTCTGTATTTTCAAGTCTAATAGTGGTTGATTTTTGTTTTGCTCCATTCCCTCATGATTAAAATTAGGTTATTATTTTTCATATTTGTTTAATAAAGATTAAGCGTAGATTAAATTGTTCATTATTTACATTGGCAAGAGAAAATCGTGTGAGTGTTTTACACCATATTTTATTCTATTTTAGATGTTTCTATATTTTATAGATAGCGATTCTGCTCAGCCAGTTAACTGTTTTGTTGAACAAACATATATTTCATTCAAAAAATTGTATCTTGTAAATACTTATGATAAACATGTTTGTTTGCCTTAATCTGAACAGTAAAATTGTTTTTTATGAGTGGCAGAACTGAAATTTTTGGAACATTTATGCTTTGTTGAAGTTTAAAGTTTTGAAAAACAAAAATTTTCCTGGAATCTGTGAAAGTATCCATTTATAATATGTAACATGAAAGAACCTTGTGTTTGGAACCACGTATCTCATCAAGTAAGAAACATAAAAATTTCTGGTTTGACTCGTTTTAAAGCTTGGTTTCTTGTTATTTTATTCGTATAGGCCTACATTACGAAACATGTGAGTGCATTAGACTTTTTCTAGCAGTTTGGAAACAAAATATGTACCAGTTTTTAGCGCATTTTTCACTTAGTCCATGTTTCAGATTTTGTAGCACAATCAATTTTAAGAGGAAAAATATGGTGTTTTAGAATAGTGTTCCTGCATGTTTTCTAATTAATTTTAGCTAAAATTCAGCCTTTTAGTACAAAGGGTTAAGGAATTACAGCATCTTTTAAAAAGAAAATGGTTATTTTTGTTCCTCATGGACGGGAATTAGAACCAATGCTACATCCCTTTAATTAATAAGGGAATGTAATTGCACTACATATAAATGTCGTAAATGTGAAGGTTTTTTTCAGTTGCATGACAAATATTAAAAAACCTTGCATTAAAAATGTACATTTGGCAGGAAGATTTTAAAGTTTGTGATATGCAGCTGAGGACACTATGCAAACTGGTTTTGAACTAAGTAGAAGTACCCACACAAGACGCTTTCATTTTTATGTAATTACACAGTATCAGACTCACATTTGACACGAAACAGAGCGTACAATGCGACACCACATCACTACCTGGTTACCCACAACGTAGCCTACTGCCTGCTTTGAATTTATAAAACCCGTCTAGAAATCTACCTTTTTTTAGAAAATCCGTTAAATTTAAAATAATTATTTCTAGTGTAATTTCATTCCCTCATTAATTAAAAGGATAGAGCGTTGGTTCTAACTCGTTACGTCCATCGGGAACAAAAATAAAACTTTTTTTTAAAAACTAATTCCTTTACCCTTTGTGCTACAAGGCTGAAGTTGAGCTAAAATTAATTAGAAAGTATGCAGAAACACTATTCTAAAACGCCATATTTTTCCTCTTAAAATTGATCATGTTCTGAAACATGGACTAAGTGAATAATGCGCTAAAAAACGGGTACATGTTGTGTTTCCAAATCACTAGAAAAAGCCTAATGCACTCCCATGTTTCGTAATTTATATGAATAAAATAACAAAAAACCAAGCTTTAAAACGAGCCGTAAAACCAGACATTTTTATGTTTCTTACTTGATGAGATATGCCGTTTTAAGCACAGTCTTCTTCTTTCATTTTACCTACAATAATGGTACTGTTAGACCCCAGTTAACTGTTAATACTAAGTTAACAATTAATGTGAACTGAATAACCTGGTTAAGATGGAATGTCATGAAATAAAGAAAATACGAACACAAGTAATGCATTTTCAAATTTATGTAGGCTAACTAAATTCCTAATCATAAAAATATTTTGCGCTGACAACGTAATTTTAAAAAAAATTATTTAAGAAAGATAACTGGGAAAGATAACACCAGGTTGGCTTGCCGGCTGCATTGACGTAGTTGGTAGCGTGCTCGCCTCTCATCATGCGGTCTTGGGTTCGAATCCCATTCAGGCATGGCATTTTTTCATACGTTACAAAATATCATTTCATCCTTCACCGTCTGCATTAGCAGTAATTGCAGAACAGTCGGACGTTAAACCAAAAAAGAAAAAACAAAAAAACCAGTTTGGCTTAGAGGTAAAGTTGTGCCACGAGTCACCTGTTTAACAGCTGATTTTGGAGACAAAAGTTTCCTGGTTCAAATCCTAGTTAAGCTATTACTTTTTTACAGATTTGTATACTATAGTGCTTTTCGCGGTTGATGAGCTCTGCTGTCCCATGCGTTTAGACCAATCAGAATGTTTGCCAGCGTTATCAGACCATACAAATGTATCAGCATGAGAAACATTATCCACGCATCCCTGTAAGAGCTGCAGAACGTGCATGTTGTGCATTGATTGTAGAGCACGTTTACATGCAACACTCTATAGTATAATCAGCTGGTTGTATGTTCATAAGTTATAATTGTTATTGAAAGACCAAAAAAATGGCTGAAAATATAAGAGAGCTACAAGAGCAAGTATTAGCAACGTTTCTGGCAAGTCATTGGCTAGCTATGAAGTGGGTAGAGGGAAACGCATACTTTCAGAGCTCATCAGCCCTGAAAAATAGATTAGACTGTTTTTTATTACGTCTAAATTAATCACATAATTTTTAAGACAATAAAAAAAGTTTAGGCCTATTTATAAATTAAATAAATACTTATAAATGGCCGGCCCGTTGGCATAATGGTTAGCATAACTGGCTTCTACGTCGGGATCCCGGATTCGATTCACGGTCAGGTCTGGCTTTTTTTGTCACTCATCTTCATCTGTTGCTTTTCTTACAGTCTGCATTTGCAGCAATTGCAAAACAGTCAGACAAAAAAAAATCAAAGAAAAAACTTATACATACTCCACATTTACTACACATACTCCACTTATAATTATTAAAAAATGTCTACTGATACTTGGTTTACTGAATCTGATGGATAGTGTACTGATGGATACTGATTCTTGGTTCAAATTCTAATAAAGGTACTTTTATACAGATTTAATTACTAGCCAGTGGTTACCAATGTACTGTGTTGGTTGGGGTTCAAGTAACCATACTCAGGAATGGTTAGCCTGAGTCTGTACAAGTCTATACCTCATTTACATGTCATGCATATCATCCTCATATTATTGGCCGGCCCATTGGTGTAAAGGTTAGTGTAATATTTATTTTTTTATGCTCTACAAGATAGGGTAGGTGCCATGTCTGCTGAAATTCTTGGAGAGGCTGTCCTCTCATAGAAAAAAATCGTGTTTTTAAGATTGCAGCGTTAATATGCATTTTAGCGCAAAAGTGTGTATAATCAAAGTTGTAGACAATTTAAAAATCTACAACTTTTATTTTAAACATTTCTTTGTATACTGATTAGTTTAGCAGTAATTAGTAATTTTGTTTTTTTTTTCATAAAAATCTGTTAAAAATTAATATTTTAAAGATTTTGTCATTCGTATGCATTTTACGAAGTGTGTATAATCAAATTTATAAGAAAATTAAAAGATCTAAAATTTTTATTTCAAGCATTTTTTTCTACAGAGCCTATTTTAGCATCAAAGAGTATTTTCCATATTATTAAGCCAGACTGTAAAGTTGGTTTTCATTATGCATCATTGACTCATTAAAATAAGCTTATGTTTGTTGAGGTCAGTTATTTTGTTTATTTCTAATGTTTTATTACTAATGTTAGATTATATTGTTAATTATTTGCATTGGCAAGAGAAGAGAGTCTGAGTGTTTCACACCAGATTTTTCTTTTAAGAAAAGTCTGCGACAAAGTTAATCTAATCAGTATTACGTTACTAGTAAAAGTCTAGTTTTCTGGGTCGAAATCAATTAAAAAAGGTCTGAGCTCAATATCTTTAGCTGTTTAGGAGTTACAACATATTTTAAGATTTTTAAGCCCCCAAAGTGGTCGTTCCTTGGAGTTTTAATTTATCATGGGGGTTTCAGAGGGTGAGAAACAAAAAAGGTACTTTCTTGCTCCCCGGCCTCCTTAAGGGTTAGCATTTCCAGATGTATCCTGTTACATTTAGCTATATATATATATAAGAAGACAAGTACTAAATAAATATTTGAAAAAAAAAATTTAATATTTTATTGGATGGTTGATTTATTTACATTACAACCAGTAACCTTCTTTTGTATGTCGAATGTTGTCTAACGCATCTTCAATTAACAGAAAAGCTATTACAATGGACATAACAGAAAATCCAATTATAAGTAATCGATAACATACTGGATTTTTGTATTTAACTGAAATTCCAGTGCATTTACTTGGTGCTTGAAAAGAAGACCCATCAATGACAACAACTTTTTTACCAAATCTTCCAAGGTATACCTTACTTGCATTCATTGCAAAACCAGTTGGAAGATTTATGAGAAATGTTGCTTTATTCTTCCTTTTCATATTTTTATTCGTTTGCAAACATAACAAGCGACTTTTTCGGTTTGACTTATTTTCAAGGTCTATATATTCTAAGGACTTGCATTTATATGGTTGAATGTCATGAATTTTTTCATCGTTTGTTTGGCTCGATATGGTATTATTAGAATATGACAAGTTATCATCTGAACCCGGTAAACAAATTTTTGAAATTTTAGAATTAGATGATTCAACTGTACAGAAACTGCTCTTTTGTATAACTACATCATTGTCCAAAGAAATATAACTTGGATTTTTATTCGTCTCTAGACATTTACCAGCTTTTGATGTATTTGGTGTATTGTGAGGTACCTGAAAATCATACTTCGGTACCTGAAAATCATACTTCGGTACCTGAAAATCATACTTCGATACCTGTAATTTATTTTTCGGTACCGGTAATTCTAAAGAGTCTGTGTCAACTTCCTGAGGCGAACTATGCGAACTATACAAACTACTCTCCATGTTCACTTTTCCATCAGATTTATTATAAGTACTTGATGATTTCTCTGATGCACTATTAGAAACTAAATAGTAACTGTTATAAAAACAAGGATCTGTATTTTCTGTCAAATTTCCTCCTGGTGCCAATTCTTTGTCAACAGTTAAATTCCTGTCACTTTTAGGTGATTTAAGCTTTGGTTTTTCTAACTCTACTGGAAATTTTCTACAAGAATCAATGGAGCGATGAACCTTAAGTTCTGGAATTTTACTCTTTTCAGTACCTCTTTTATTTAATTTGTTTCTATTGGGAAAATTCATCTCTTCAGGAAGATTTAATTTAATCTCACACGTATTATAGGAATAAATAATCCTTTTAAAACTCTGTTCATTATTATAATTAAAATTAAATTTTGCTTTCATTAAATGTTTTATGTTTGGATCAAAAATTCTATTGTCACCGCTACCATTCATAATACTTGTATACTTATCACAACCATTACCTTTTGGTGAGATTATTTGATTTTCTGCATTTACTGAAGAACCATTCAAAGAAAATTGATCTAAATTATTTTTTAAAGCATTTCCATTATAATTCTTGTGAATGTTATGTTCTAGTAAATATTCATTCTTGTAATTATTACTTTTACTTGGACCAAATTTGTACACTTCAAAACGTAACGAAGATTTTGTTGAATAATCACCTTTTGCCGATTCTTTAAAAAGTTTATCAATTTTCTGTAACCAATAATGTATACCTTTTTCATCCCAACCACGTAATAAGTTTCCTAAATTTTTATTTTGTGATTTTTTTTCAAAATTTTTTGGCCTGTCATAAATATCTTGATCGTCATCATCATAATCTTTTTCTGATGAGTGATCAGTTCTTAAAAGTAATTTGAAAGAATCTAATTCATTTCGTAAAAATATTATTTTAAAATCATTTGTTTTATATTTGAATGGTGTTGTGCATTTAAAATTTTTTGAATTGTTTGACGAAATAGGGGTGTCCTTTAATTTGACATTTCCGTCTAGTTTGTTACGATATAGGAACGGTGCAAAATGTTGACAAGTAGTGTTATCTTGAAATGGTAACTTTCTAATTGGTATTTCAGATTTAGTTATTACTTTCTTTGACGTATAAGTTTTAGATGGAGATGTTACCCTTTCAAATTTATATGATTTTTTCTTTAGTACATATCGTTGCATAACTGGCTGATCTCTGTACAATAATAATGATGATTCAAGTGACGAATTTGATCGTAATCTATCTTGCAAATTGCTGTTCTTTCTTTGAGCTGACATTTTGTTATTCGTATTTGTCAAATTTATATTTGAATTTTTTAATAAGCTGCTTTTGTAACATATGATTTCTAAAACTTATGTTTTGTGACTAAATTAGTTTCCCATGGAATTTTTTCACAACCAATGATTTATGAGCTGATCATTATTTTTATTTAAATTATTTTATTTAAATTTCCAACACATATCTGTAATTAAAACAATTTGTTAAATTTAATAACGTACAATACCTAATTACTTTTATAATACATTACTAAGTGTTTTACACTAATCATAAAATGTATTCAGATGTGAATTTTATTAATGGTAGTTAAAACATTTCTCAAAAATTAAATAATTTTTTTATGTATTTGTAGTAATACAAATTTTTAAAGTATTTATTGCAGTTCATTGTGGAGGTTATGTGTTTTTTGCTACAAGTTTTTTTATAATGTCTGGGATTGCTTGTTTGCTACAAGAAGGGAGTATTACAAAGTTGATTATGCTTCCAAAAATTTCTGGCATCTATGGTTTGACATGTTTGTAGTCCACCTTAGCTCAGACTCGTTATTCTAATTTTCTTAATGGTCAAATTCTAAAATTTTACTTTTACAATGTGGCCTACTTTTTTTTAACTCATTAAGTTGTGATGGGGTTGCTGCTGCCGATAGATAGCGCAGCGGTCACACCTCTCGCAGTGCATGTGCCAAGTGGCAACATATGTATCTACGCACTGGCGAATGCGATAGTTGAGAAGGTGACTAGACAGTATCGAGTTCTATGTGATCGAAGACTGATAAGGGGGAATTGATAGCTCAACCTTGAGTCAGTTCTTCTGTCATTTACACCTCCCTTCCCTACCCCTCGCTTCACCGGCGACTGCTCCCCTTCGGAGGCTGCGGTAAAAGGTGCTCGCTGCGTCGGCGACGCGCTCCTATTTGATTAGGCAGCGGTACAGACGACCTCGCTTCGCTTCACCGGCGACTGCTCCTCTTCGGAGGCAGCGGTGAAAGGTGTTCGCTGCGTCGGCGGCTGCTCCTAATCATTTATGCAGCGGTAAAGACGACCCCCCCCCCCCTTCGCTAAGCATCTGGTTTTTATTTTGAACTACGCCGCCGGACGGTCCTATGAGCTCTACAGACTGCGCTGCTAAAAGCCGGTGGCGACAAAGTAATACTGTGTATTTAAAGACATTCAATGTAGATAATAACTACATGTTTTATTTGGAGATGGAGGTTGTTCACATATTATTTGAGCATTATTTTTTAGTTCCGATTATTTTTTACATTACTGCTAATGCAGACGATGAAAGGTGATACGTAAAAAAATGCCAAGAATCAGGAAACAAACCCGGGTTTCCTGGCGTAGAAATCAGTTGCGCTTCTCTGCCAGCAGTAGCTAATAGCTTTGTGTCCTGGACTGTTATTTGCCATCTGTTTAATTAAAGCAGTTGTAAATATTCGGTCGGACCGACTGCATTCTTAATATATGCGTGATAGATAGGTGCTCGCTAATCCGGTATAACGCGAGTTTCGAAATTAGTGGATTAGCAAACATCTACTTTCTAACTTCCCTGATTTTTAAATTACTGTTAAATTTAACGCTTGTAGAAAAAAAAATTACAAAATACAAAATTTAACAGGTAATTAATATCCAGTTTGCAATTTGTCAAAAATTCGCCAAATCGCCAACTGAATTTCAATCATTTTTTAAAAATATCTGAAATAAACAGTAATGTGAGTACGGCCGCCTTCGTAGCGTAGTGGTAGCACTCTAGCCTACAACGCGGAGGTCGCGGGTTTGATTCCCGGTTAGGGTATGGAAATTTTCACTAGTTAAAACCCACTGTTTCTTTACCCTTCGTAGACACTAATAATCGAGCTGTTGATGCAAATTTAAATAAACTAAAATAGAAAGAATATGGATACAGATAAATTAACAATCGAAACGCTCACTGCATTGTACTTTAAATGCAAAATTGTGTGTGGGTCATTAAAAAGAGTTCTTTAGTTGGACGCGATTGAATAAAGTGAAGTTGAAAAAAGTGAAGATCAGGTTGTTTTCTGTTCCAACATTGTGGCAATCATGTTGAAGTTCTTACCTCTGTGACCCTCGAAACCCGATAGGGCCTGCCGGCCCTGATCACTGATTTCCTTAAATTCTACACCGTACAATCTAAAATTGTTTAATATGTTAAAATTATTTTAGTATTTACTAACTGATTTTGAGGCGGTTTAGGAAAAACAAATTTTCACCAGACAGCAAAATTGTTAACACTACCTTTTAAACCCTCCACCAACTTTACGTGACTTAGGAGTGGGTTATGGAGAAACGTAGAAACACAGACTTTAGCTGAAAATTTTACCCAAATCCTTATTGTTTTATAAATTAAATACGCTACAACCAAAACAGAAATGTAACAAAGTAGGCTTATCCCACTTCAGTGCCTGTGTTTACAACAACGAAATATTGAAGTCAAAGATTATAAATGCACAAACTTTGAACATTGGTATAATTGGTTTAGTTGTATTCATATGTATTTAGAATAAATAGCTATTTAATAAAGCCTAGATTTCAGTCTAACTGCGTAAACAGATTAAAAATCACAAAGATTCGAAACCAAAATTATAATTTTATATTTTGAAATAAATATATAAATATTTAAGAGACATCTCACTTAAAAATAATTTAGGATACTTTAATGAATTTAGAATACTTACGATTTGATTTACCGAGTTTACAAAATTTTGATTCGTTTAAAAATAATTATGATGTATTTGTTTATGATTTAACCGTAAAAATTTTGTAAATTTAATAACGGAAACAGCTGTTTCAACATTATTTTTATGGGTTTTCTGGTATTTTTTGATTAAAGAGATAAATAAGTTTGTCAATAAGCCCAATGCATTTTTATGCATACAAGTCGTAAACTAATATCTTCAAATATTTTTCCGTAAACTACTACTATAATTCACGTTAAAACAAAATTTTGTTACTGACCTTGCTTATTGTGCTATTACTTAAAATTGGATATCTTAATTTACGTCTTAATTGCAACACGATTTTGTTTTTACAAATCTCAAGGAGAAGGTACTTTATAGTAGGCGCATGTACATTTTTTATAACGTCTAATCTGCGTACAGTTTTAATACCAGTGATGAGGTGTAATTCAATGAAGTAAAAATAATAATAATAATGGATAGGTACCTAAGTATTTTTAACTCGAGCAGATTAAATAAAGTGAATAATAAAGTTGTGTTACAAAATAACAACATTTAAAGCAGTCGTAGACATTTAGCTGTTAAAAAAATCTGGTGACACTCACACAACTTTCTCTTGCTAATGTAAATAATTAACAATAAACCTAACATTAGTAATAAAACATTAGATATAAACAAAAAACTAACCTCAAAAACCATAACCTAATTTTAACATGAGAGTGATGCAAAATGAAAATCAACCTCAGTTTGGCTTAAAAATACGGAAAATCACTCTTTCACGCTCAACTAGGCTCTGTAGAAAAAAATGCTTTAAATAAAAGTTGTAGATCTTTTAATTTTCTATAAAATTGATTATGTACACTTTTGTCCTAAAATGCATGCTGAGGCCGAAATCTTAAAAAAATCGATTTTTTTACACGTTTTCGTGAGAAAGAAACAGAAAATCAATATTTACCGCTAAACTAAGCGTTTACAAAAAATGTTTGCCGGCCGCATTGGCGCAGTTGGTAACGTGCTCGCCTCTCATCATGCGGTCCTGGGTTCGAATCCCACTCAGGCATGGCATATTTTCATACGTTACAAAAAATCATTTCATCCTCATTTACACACAGTTACACCCCAACGTCGTCGCTAATGACCTTGTAGTTGATGCGACGTTAAATAAATAAATAAAAAAAAATGTTTGAAATAAAAGTTGTAGAATTTTAAATTCTCTACAACTTTTATTAGGTAAATTTTTGCGCTAAAATGCATATTATGCAAGTCATATGTATGACGTGTAAATGAGGTGTAGTCTTGTACAGACCCAGGCCAACCATTCCTCTCTCAGGAATGGTTGGCCTGGGTCTGTACAAGACTACACCTCATTTACACGTCATACATATCATCCTCATCTCATTGGGTCATGGGGTTGCTTATTGTTCTAAATTGAACAGATTGCAACGTACACAAATTAGGAATAAAAAAAAAATGCATATTAAAGCCGTAACCATAAAAAAACAATTGTTCTACGTGAAAACAGCCTCACCAAGAATTTCAGCAGACATGGCGCATACCCTATCTTGTAGAGCATAAAAAATGTAGTAAATGAGGCGATTTAAAAAAATAATCGTACGACCAGTTTTTGAGGAAATCGAAAAAAGTGAAAAATTACACGAATAAACTACTACTTCCGGTTGACCGATTTTTATGAAAATGTTCGTGTCGGGTCCGGTAGTGATATGTAACTGACGTTTCAAGTTCGTACGATGTTCCGTTCTTGAGATATTCTGTTCAAAGACACACACACACACACACACAGCCAATCGCTAAAAACATGCTTTTTTGGGTTTAGGGGGTCTGAAAACGTGTAGATCCGGTGAAAACTCGATTTCGAAAAATCGATATGAAAACAATACTTTCCTTCATATATATTTATATAGGCAAGAGAAAGTAAAAAAATTAGTTGACATGAACAGTGACTGGGGTTGTATTTATTGGGGTCGAAAACACCGGGATTGGTTAAACAATTATAATTATTAAAAAGAAAATTATAAATAGGTAATAGTAGGGTTAATCGTTGTAATAACAACCAAATGGTCAAGTAATCAAGTCAGTAACTCAAAAAGGCGACAAAATATTGATCTGAAACAAAAATCACATAAATAACAAGTTAATACACAGGTTCCAGCCCCAATATAAACACAATCAAAAAATGAAACAAAATAAAAGTAGCTAGACAAACTGAAAGTAAAAACAACTTTACACTAATGTTTCTGAAAATGAGGTCGCCGAGCTGACAGATCATACCTAGGCCCTACGACTGAATAAAATGTGGTTTGAACATTTTTATCGCATTTTTTTGTTAAGGACTCTACGCTCGACTCGTCAGGGGCTATTTCATCTCTACGCCAAAAAATCATTTTCCGAATGGTTTAACGAACAGCTAAAAATTTCCAGATTTTTTTAGAACAATATAGGTAATTTAATCGAAATGATAACTCAATCTGTTAGTTGCAGGGCTAAAATAAATAGTTCTGTTTCTTATCACATGATTAGCCAATTAAATGACTGAATCATTTAAGAACAGAAGAGGTAGAGGTGTAAAAGACACTAATCAGAGTTGTCTCCTCTGAAAGTAATGAATTTCATTATACAGCCAGACCCTGTGGTGAATGAAGGGAAGGTGTCATTTGCAGTGTGGAAAATATGTGCTTTTCAGAGGGCCCGGCATGCTGATAAGCGTACTTTTCCACTCAGTGAGGAAGGCAATGGTAAACCACCTCACTCCTCGTTTTACTTAGTAAAACCTTTACAGGTTCAAACCAGCCTTTCGGCTTATGACCTTAACAACAACAACAATTTCATCGAAACCAAGAAAACCTCCTCAAAACAGCACAACTTAGTCGTCATGGAAACCACAAAGTGATCACTAATTACGGCATCAATACCGTAAATCTTCAGGGAACTTGAAAACGTGTATTTCCGATGAAAATTGATTTAAAAAACTACGCTACATGAAAACATTACTTCCTTTGCCTATTTAATGTAGAGCAATAGAAAGTAATATGTTTGCTAGTTTGCTCTGCCAACCTTTTTTTGGTGATAGTTTGCCCGTGCCAAGCGATGGAGCAGTTACCGAGATAGTAATGGTTCAGAATATTGTTAATAAATCAAAATTTAAATAACGTACGAATTTGAAATTTCGTACACGCTGTAAGAATATAATTGTCTATGTTGTTATAAAATTTCAAACTTTTCAGTCAAATGAAATTATCGAGTTACACGCCTCTAAACGGATATAATTTGTTGTGGTAGCAAAAATCCGGGTCTTTTTGTCTTCCAACCTCGTATGGAACTTTTTAAACAACATTAAAAATATACGACTATTATGGGCCAACGCAGAATAAAATGAGCTAAATTTTTATGTAAAATATGTTGAAATCCGACTCATAGTTTTGGAGATACAAGGGTTCAAACTCGGGGTGTCTATTATTATAGACACAATCGATTCGATAGTAAGTTCTTTATATTCGTTCTTGAAATAATCTTCTTCAGTAGAATGCAAATAAAATATATTAACAGGTAGCTAGTCTATAGTAGGGTAATACAGAAAACTTCTGTGAAAAGTAAAGTACCTAATAAAATATTTCTTTAGTGTTTAGACTAATTGTAGATAAAATAAAATTAACTGTATAGTATAGAAATTATGGCCAAGGGTTTTTTAAATAAAAATGTCATTAATTCAGAACCTAGCGTAAATAATGGATGTCATAAAATTAAAAGGCTATCAGTAGATTTGTCGTTTTGGTTGTTTCTTTCAATATCATGTTTTCTTTTATTTATTATTTGGTTTAGTTTTAAACTTTTCAGTAACTTAAGTAACTTGAAACTTCCTGGAGAGTGAAATCATTCAAGAAGTTTTTCTTCGTCTTTCACTAGGGTAAAGAAACATAATATTTTTTGGACAGACGGTTTAATTCCAGCAGATTTTAATGTTTAATTAATATTTTGTAACCGTTAATATTACAAACGTGTTATAACTAGTTGAGCTTTTGAGAAATAATACTCACGATAAAGTAAGAAATAACATGAACACTCGTACGTACAACTACTGTACTGGTTAATTTCTGTTGAAGCCCTCTGCGTTTCTCTTAGTTTTTTTTTTTTTTATTTAAAGTCGCATCAACTGCTTGGTTATTAGCGACTACGGTGGGTTATGAAACATTAACTGTGGGATTTGACACGTGAAAATTTCCAGACCCTGGCCGGGAATCGAACCCGGGACCTCTGCGTGGCAGGCTAACACGCTAACCACTACGCTACGGAGGCGGTCTCTCTTAGTTTTGTATTGCGTGTTGCATCTGGTTTAAGAGTGGAGCAGGATCCTTGGTTGGCAAATCAATCGGTAGATGGTGTTTGCATCACTTGTTTCATAAAGAGAAAGCAAGAAGCTGACATTCCTCGGGTAAATAGGCTTTTCATCCTATTCGTCTGTCTGTCTTTCTTGTGTTTTTGTTGCTGTGAGGTTGCAACAGTCTTGTTTGTACGTTGTTCGTAAAACATTAACTTTAACTCGGAGTGTTTATTTCAAAAACTGGGTTCACTGGTAATGACAAATTCGAATCTACTGGAATAACGACTTCGGATTATATTGTGACAGGAAGTTTCAAACTTTCAAATTGCTGTAGACGTATGAAATCTTAGTGAAACTTTTTTATCAACTTGTACTTACATAAATCAGCATTTTTTTCTTTTTCGTGTGTTACCTATTTATAATATGAGCGTATTATATAAGTGCAATGTACCATTAATAAGGATAACAATATTGTATCTGTAAAGGAGTCTTCAGTGTATTATGTGGTTAACAGACATTCTTGTTGTATTCTTTAGCAGTGTTAATATAATTGAAATGAGTGAATTATAGTGAAATTAGTACAGGTTTTATGTTTTTAAAATGTTTATTTAGAAATGCTTAACAGTGTTGTGAAGTGAAATTATTGCTGGGAGGAATTATTATACCGAAACATGGTGAAAGAAGGATGAACCTTGATGCCGATACTTTGGTAAGAAATTTTTATCGAATTATTAAGTTTTATTTTAGTTTATAGCCTACCGTACCAGTTTTAACGGCCCAAAGTTAAGGCGTTTGAGTACAAGCTGTCAGTCTTAACATTGATCGTAGTTAAGGCCTACCTACGTAATTTTCGAAAGTTTTTAACTGCATGTAAAATTTAAGATTAAGGCAGTAGATTATTGGGAGTAATATAGGTTGTAGGAACTTATTATCGTACCTGTTGCAGAGTTACATTAACAGGTACAATGGAGTTGGTATTATTTTAACTGATATCCTGTATAACATTTCAAATAGTATGGATAGATATTATTGACTCAATGTATTCGAATTCATCACAGAAGGAAACTATTTGAAACATTACACCAAAGTTTTTTCTGGAATCTAACCCTAAACTTTTAATGGATATTCTTCTGTTATCTTCTGTAAAAAGCTTACTTGCATTAACGATCAGTGGTCCCTTATTTGGCTTAATTTTGGTATTTTTATGATATCTTTATGGAACTAAAATTTATTGAAATTTTACTTATCTGTGAAATGTTCAAGCTAACTCAACTAAAACATCAGTTGTTAAATTTTATGAAAGCATTTAATTTTGCTTTATTATTTACTACTTTTCTACTTTCTTTTGTATTTCAACACTTATCAACAATAATATTATTGTATATTTCAACATTTTGTAAACTATGTTTATTTTTCTATTTTAACTGTTGTAGGCCTATCTAAAATGTAGGGTAACTGTATCAAGTTATTGACAATGAACTTAGTAAATAAAGCTGGTTATGTTATCACTTATCTATGTACAGGTCTTTTGTTTGGGTGGAGTATAGTCTGGTTATTTAAACAGTTCCTATTACAAATATATTTTTTTATTTATTACCTAATATATTTATCTGAATTTGTACAATTTATAGAAATGTATATTTATTACTGCCTGGTATTTTCATAGAATTGAGTGGATGTGTAGGCCAACGTTTTCGATTCGGTTTTTTAAAATAAATTTTCATTTACTTCAAGTAATGAAAAGGTTTATTGGGTGTGAATTACTGTTGATTGATGGGATATTTTAAAAAGAATTATCTTTAAATTTTCTGGTTTCTTCTTATGAAACACATTCATCTGCTTCGAAGTTTATGTCTTGGGTGTATTTTGGATAAGAGGTTCCATATTTAGAACAATCTGTGTACATTACAATTATCTTAACGTCCTCCCAATCTTGATGCACAAATTATATCAACATTTATTTCCAATTTTATATTGAAATACGGTATTATTTTTGATATTTAAGCTACTATTCTTGTATAATTGTATCAAACATTAATGCTAAAATTATTATTGGATCGAGGCTAATAAAAATATGGAAACAAAAACTTATTAAAACAGTTATAAAATTCATAACCATTTATTTTTTAAAAGTTGTTGTGGCTTATTTATAAAGAAATTTCTGTAAGTTATTTTAAGTAAGTTACATTATTTGTTGTGTGTCAATTTTGAACTATAAATAACGTTTCTAGTGTAGTGACTAACTTATTGTTAAAAATTTATCATACCCCAGTTACTGTTATGCTATAAATTAAGGGACAAGTTTTTGGTTATTTATGAGTCATATATTTCCAGGATTAACTAAAACAAAGTAAACCTTATTTATTGGAGTTAGGCGTGGATGAACTAGTAGAATGTGCAGAGTTTTAATGGTTGTAAAAAGGAACTGCATAAATTTATAGTGCAGAGTGATTTTTTAGTCCTGTTACCTAATAATTGACCCACCGGGTGGATCTAGTGGTAAAGTCGTCGCCAAAATCAGCTGTTAAACAGCTGATTTTCGAAGACGAAGGTTCCTGGTTCAAATCCTAGTAAAGGTAGTTACTTTTATACGGATTTGAATACTAGACAGTGGTTACCGGTGTACTTTGATGGTTGGTGTTCAATTAACCATACTCTCTCAGGAATGGTCGGCCTGGGTCTGTACAAGACTACACCTCATTTACACGTCATACACATCATCCTAATCTCGTTGGGTCATGGGGTTGCTTATTGTTCTGAAATGAACAGATTGCAACGTACACACATCATTAGGGAATTGTATGTCTTAGGTTACCTAATTGTTAATGTCTGGTAATTTTTTCTAAGAAAGGGAAATTTATTTTGTGAAACGGAAGTTTGTAGCCCTACTCAACCGGTATAAATATGCCTGTGTGAGTTTATTCTCCTTGAGCTGTGTAAAATTTTGTGCCGTTTCTGGGTGTTACGAACAGAATGTCTTTTACCCTAGAACAATTGCTTGTTTTAATCTGGAGGCTGAAGCAATTGGGCTAATCGTACGCGATACGGATACAATTTCAATTTTTTAGCAGCTTTCTGAACACTCAAATATGACAAACCAACTTGCGAGGTAAGTTTTCGTAAACTTTTCCGTGAAGAATTGAGCAATCTTGTTTTCACATTTTCTAAAACGTCATCTGTCAAGAGAGTTGGTCGACCAATACGTTTTCTCTCCTAAACACTACCTGTCTCTCGAAATTGGTTTGTTAGCCTAGAAATTGAAATTTTTTTCTGGTGGAGGATCACCAACAAAATTAATTGACATGATTCTTTTACACTTGCGTAGAATTTCGTAGAAAAATATTGTTCAATTGAATGAAAACCCGGTGTTCTAGGGTAAAAAAATATTCTGTTCGTAACACGACCGAAAACGGCACACAATTTTACACAACTCAAGGAGAATCAACTCACACTGCCGTATCTATACCGGTTGAGTAGAGCGACCAACTTCGTGTCACAAAATAAAATTTTCCTTTCTTAGAATAAAATTACCAGACATTAACAATTGGGTAACAGGGTGAAAAATCACTCTGTACAATGCGATGAGTGAGTCTTTGTCAGTTGGTTATCTTTGATGTACATCAATATGAGATTCCATGCAACTCAGCCAATTACTTTAAAAAAATTTATATAGGTTTACATGGCCTTCGGGCCAGCCCAGTCAGTCAGCTGGTAGTAAGTCGCTTTTATTTGTTAAGTAACACCGGTTGGGCGAGCGACTTTGCATGGTGACCAGCTGACAGCCATCCCGTGAACAAACTCTACTGGGGGTCCCTGTTCAAACTCATGCCTAATTCATGTCAAATAATACAGCAAAAGCAGCGATCAAATTAAGTAGTTGTCAATAATGTACAGTAACGATAACAAAAATAAAAGCTAAAAAAAAAATATGTAGGTTTACATAAATTATAATACTTTGTAATAATTTGATTGTTTATATCTCCAGATTACTTTTCTAAAATTTTGAAAACAAGTACGTATTGAATAATTATATCTACGATATTTTATCTGATTGGTTGTAAAACTTACACATCTGATTGATCAAAATATATTTTATCTGACCACACATTGAAATTATCCTGTTATCGGCATTACTGGTTATTTTTCTTTATCAGTTGTGATTACATACGTTGTAATCTATTCAGAGTTTTTGATAAGCATACGACATTGTTCTTCATGTAGTTTTGAAATGCATAGGCTATGATTTAACCCTTTACAGTGCCTGGAAAATTTTGTTAGTACCTACTGAAAAATGCCTGGTATTTTCCACCAGGTACTCCTTAAAAATGCCATCCTATTTTGTGCGATTTGAAGCATTTTATACGTCTATCCATAACTTGGCTATTTTTAAAGATAACTCAAAAAAATAAAAATTCTGCTTGATTATTTTTATTTTGTGGAAATTTCTTTTTTAATATAAAAAAATCACACTAAAATTATGTTACCCAACTTCGCTTATACCATTTTAAAGATGAATTCATTATGTACAAAGTCACTTAAACTCATTTACCAATAATTTGGAAAATGACACAATTATTGGTAAATGACTTAAGCGAAAAATAAAAATTCTATGAATTTTCTAGTCAACGTACGTTACAAGGACGTTGGCATTTTTTGGATGAACTGCTGACGTCCTAATATTGGGACGCTGGCACTGTAAGAGTTAACACTACAAAGAACGTTTTAATGAAGGGCCACGGTTTTTAAAGTATATAGTACGCGTATCTGGGTTCTATGCCGGGGTCCCGGAATCGTTTCTCGGTCTGGTCTGAAATTTTTTTCTTTGTATATCTCACCTATGCACAAGTCAAGGCCTGTGTCAACATCATCACTCAATAAATAAGAAAAATAAAATAATGTTTACCCTATTCTAAATAAGCGGTATGTAAACGTTATATGTAACTGCGTTTGTTCTCGGTCTGAAGATGATTTTTTTTACTTTCTCTTGTCTATATAAATATTAGTAAAGAAAGTATTGTTTTCATGTCGATTTTTTGAAATCGAGTTTTCACCGGATCTACACGTTTTCAGACACCCTGAACCCAATAAAATATGTTTTTAGCGGTTGGTGTGTGTGAGTGTGTGTGTGAACAGATTATCTTGAGAACGGAACATCGTACGAACTTTAAACTTACGTTATATACTACTACCGGACCCAATACGAACATTTTCATCAAAATCGGTCAACCGGATGTAGTATTCGTGTCATTTTTCACTTTTTGTAATTTTCTCAAAAACGGCTCCTACGATTCTTTTATAAATCGCCTTATTTACTAAATTTTGTATGCTCTACAAGATAGGGTAGGCGCCATGTCTGCTGATATTCTGAAGGAGGCTGTTTTCTCGTAAAAAAATTGTTTTTTTTAAATTGCGGCTTTAGTACGCATTTAAGCGCAAAAATGTATTTAATTAAAGTTGTAGAGAATTTAAAATCTTACAACTCTTATTTCTAACATTTTTTTTTGTATAACGCTTAGTTTAACGGTAATTAGTGATTTTCTGTTTTTTCCATGAAAATGTGTAAAAAATCTACTTTTTTAAGATTCCAGCGTTAGTATGCATTTTACGATAAAAGTGTATATAATAAAATTTATAGGAAATTAAAATATCTACCACTTTTATTTAAAGGTTTTTTTCTCTATTGAGCTTAGTTCAGCGTGAAAGAGTGATTTTCCATATTTTAAAGCCAAATTGAGGTTGATTTTCATTTTGCATCATTCATTCATGATTAAAATAAGGTTATGTTTTTTGAGGTTAGTTTTTTTATTTATTTCTAATGTTTTATTACTAATGCTAGGTTATATTGACGCACTCTGATATGTTCATTATTTGCATTGGTAAGAGAACGTTGTGTGTGTGTTTCACACCAGACTTTTGAAGTATGAACCGCTAGACTGAATTTTTTGTTGATACAAATCAACACAAAATTTCATAAACGGTTTCATCAGTATAATTTTGCGGAATTATCTAAAGTTTAGGAGAGTTTCGTTCCATAGAAAGCAATTTTTATTTTGCTATCACAAATAATTTATTTCCGCGTCGAAGGAAAGATGGATTTTAAAATCAGGTGGACTGAGTCATATTTTGAAAACAAGGTTAAGGCAAGTCATGTTTTGAGATTAAAATAATTTAGTTGGAAAATTATTATAATGTTAAATGAAGTCAGATTTTTGAAATAAATTAAACGTGGAAAATGTGTCAAATAGAACAAGGTTGAAAACGGTCAGTGATTTAAATGATAGCATCAGCAAGAAGGTTTGTGTGTTGTTGTTTAGGTCATCAGTCGAAAGGCGGGTTTGAACCTCTAAATGCTTTACTAAGTAAAACGAGGAGTGAGGTGGTTTATATTTGCCTTCCTCACTGAGTGGAAAAGTAGCCTATGCCTATCACCATGCCAGGACCTCCAAAAAACATATTTTTTCTACCCTGCAAATGACACTACTTCATTCACCACGGACTGTAGTATAATGAAATTATGACATTCTTTAACTCTCAGAGGAGATAATTCTAACTATATAGTGTCTTTTATACCTCTTTGTTCGTAAATGCTTCGGTCGTATAATTATTGGCTGACCATGTGACAAGAAACAGAACTATTTTTTGTAGCCCTGGAACTAGCACTCCAAATCTGCTAGTCAAATCAAATTTAACACTCCATCTGCCTGGTTTGAGCAAAGTCAAGGTTTTATTACTAAAAAATTATTTTAATATAATAATTAAATACTACGTAGTAGTAGTCTTATGAAAACAGAAAACTCGTTCTTTATTTTTAGGATTTAGGAACGTTAAGTTTTCGCAGATTTCAGTATTAATAATAAATCTACGTTGACGTTTTACATTTTCTTAGATTTTCTATTAAGTGTGTTCTATTGTCTTTATTTTAAAATGTAGGTAAGGATAGTATATTTTCTGATAGTTTGTATAAAAAATAAGTACTTTAAGGAGCCTAGTTTTGAATGAGTATCAGATGAATATATGCTTTGACTGTGGGAGTGTCATGACCGTTCCATAACTAAAGTGCTGTGTTACTCCATCCATGCTTATGAATCTTAACGTTATAAAATTCACATTGTTGTATAACGTACACAATTCTCTTCCTGTTATTCAAAACTCCAACAGTAACTATTGTATTCCGAGGTATAGCCGTTGTGTAATGTATAACATTGTTCTTACTGTAATGCAGACAATTCATATACTGTACTACAGTCTAACTGTAGGATTTTAATGCTGCACCTAGTTTTTCATTTTATAATTATATTGTCATCTTGTAGAGCATAAAAAATGTAGTAAAAGAGGCGATTTTAAAAAAATGTAGGAGCTGTTTTTGAGAAAATCGCAAAAAAGTGAAAAATCTCATGAATAAACTACTTCTTCTGGTTAACCGATTTTGATGCAAATATTTGTTTCGGGTCTCGTAGTGGTACCTAATGTAAGTTCCAAGTTTCAACTTCGTACGCTATTCCGTTCTTGAGATATTTTGTCACACTCACACCCATCGTTGAAACTTTTTTTGAGTTCAGGGAGCCTGAAAAAGTGTATTTCCGGTGAAAACTGAATTTCGGAAAATCGACACGAATCCTTAACAGGGAGGTGAAGTGTTAAATTATTTTGCACTCGATCTGTTAGTTCCAGGGTTACAAAAAATGAAATTATGTTTCTTATCACATAGTCAGTTAATTATATGTCTGAAGTATTTAGCCTAAGAACAGTAGAGGTAGGGGTGTAAAAGACACTACTATTAATTTTTCAGGGCTGATGAGCTCTGAACGTACGCATTGCCCTCTACTCACTTCATAGCTAGCCAATGACTTGTTAGCAACGTTGCCAACACTTGCTCTTAGTTATTTATTTCGTCAGCCATTTTTTTTTTTTTTTGGTTAATAACAGTTATAACCTATGAACATAAAATAACCAGCTGATTATAATTTATAAAGTATTGTATGTGAATGCGCTCTATAATCGATGTGTTCAGTAAAAGATGCAGGACACGAGTGAACTACTGCGACTCTTGTACGCATGTGTGTGTATGTAATGTTTGTCAAGCTGGTATGTATATTCGTACAATCTGACAACGCTGGTACACGTTCTGATTGGTCTAAACGCGTGGAACAGCAGAATTTCGTCATTATACAGTTAAATCCTGTGGTGAATGAAGTGATGTGTCATTTTCAGGGTAGAAAGTAGAGTCTTTTCTGAGGGTGTGGCATAGTGATACGCTTCGGTTACTTTTCCACTCAGTCAGGAAGGCAAGCACCTGTCTCGGGGGGGGGGTAAACTACCTCATTCCTCGTTTCACTTAGTAAAGCCTTTAGAGGTTCAAACCAGCCTTTTGGTTGATGACCTAAATAATAACAATGTATTTTCATATTGATAAATGGAAATTTAATTATAATTGAATTATATGAATCATGATTGAATAATTTTGTGCTGTGGTACAGCATATAAATAATAATAGTTGAAATTATCCAGGTCAAATATCATTTTATGTATTGTCCGGTCTAGATGAGGCGAGTTTTTAAAAAATTGTAGGGAGTCGTTTTTGAGAAAATGGAAAAAAGTGCCATTACGAATACTACTACTTCCGCTGGACCGATTTTGATAAAATATTAGTATTGGGTCCGTTAGTGGTACTGAGTCCCAGGAGCATGAAATGTGTCTGGATTTCGAAAAATCGACATGAAAACAATACTTTCCTTCCCTAAATATTAATTTAGGGCAAGACAAATTAAAAACTACAGACATTTAATTTTCAACGTTTTATACTCTACTATTACGTCTAATAATAAGTGTGTGAAAACGAAGACAAGAAATTTAAAAAAAATCTGGTGTGAAACACTCACCCAACTTTCTCTTGCCAATACAAATAATTAACAATACAACCTAACATTAGTAATAAAACATTAGAAATAAACAAAAAACTAACCTCAAAAACATAACCTTATTTTAATCATGAGTGAAACACTCAAAATGAAAATTAACCTCAGTTTGGCTTAAAAATACGGAAAATTACTCTTCGACACTAAACTAGGCTCTGTATAATTCTAGAGAATAATGCTCTAAATAAAAGTTGTAGGTCTTTTTCCTATAAATTTGATTATACAATTTTGTCATAAAATGCATACTAAGGCTGAAATCATTTAAACAAAAAAATCTATTTTTTACACATTTTCGTGAAAAAAAACAGAAATTCACTAATTACCGCTAAACTAAGCGTTATACAAAAAACGTTTGAAATAAAAGTTGTAGGTTTTTAAATTCTCTATAACTTTTATTATATACGTTGTTGCGCTAAACGCATATTAAAGCTGCAATCTGAAAAAAAACCATATTTTTACGAGAAAACCGCCTCCCGAAGAATTTCAGCAGACATGGCGCCTACCCTATCATGTAGAGCATAAAAAATGTAGTAAATGAGGCGATTTTTAAACAAAATTGTTGTAGCCGTTTCTGAGAAAATCGCAAAAAAGTTAAAATTGACGCGAATAAACTACTAGGCCTACTTCCGGTTGATTGATTTTGATGTGTGATGAAAATACACAAACGCACACCAATCGCTAAAAACATGTTTTTTGGGTTCAGGAGGTCTGAAAACGTGTAGATCCTGTGAAAACTCGATTTCGAAAAATCGATATGAAAACAATACTTTCCTTCCTATTTATTCATATAGGAAAGAGAAAGTAATTGATATAAGTGAAAGAAAAGTATAGTATTCACAAATTTTTTTAGAATAGTTGTTTTATCAGCAACACTGGCTGCCCTACGTGGTTCTACGAACAATCATTATATTAATAAAATTAATATTAGTTCGTTTGTATTAGACATTCAGTCGATAATTTTTGTTAAATTTGTAAGAGTTAATAACCAAGATGTATAGTTGAAGTGGGATTCACGCCTTAAGTGCACGATCACTGTTATTTTGTCTATACTGTAATTACGGATGAACTAGATAAGGTTTATTGAGGAAGTCCGCTAGTTTAAACAAGATAATCCGTTTCTGTCCAGATCTGGCATCTTATTTTCTTACCGTACTTAATTCTTTGTTAATTCGTTTGAAATTTATATGTTTCTATTAATGGACATAAAATCGATTAATTCGCAATTATGGTATATTCATGATTGAATAATTAACTGTGAAATTTATGTAGTAGTAAATATCTCTCATTATTTAATATGAATAAGTGTACCAAATACAATGTCCTGTAGTACTCTACAGGATATAGCATAGAAAATCGTAAGTTGTTTCTGGCTGAAGTATAAAATAAGTTTTTTTTAAATCTCTAATGTGTGTACATTGCAATCGGTTCAATTTAGAACAATAAGCAACCATATGACCCCATGAGATGAGAATGTATGACGTGTAAAATGAGGTGTAATCTTGTACGTACACTTTTTTTTGGTTTAACGTCCGACTGTTCTGCAATTACTGCTAATGCAGACGATGAAGGATGAAGTATGAAAATATGCCGTGCGTGAATGGGATTCGAACCCAAGACCGCATGATGAGAAGTGAACGCGTTACCAACTTCGCCAATGCGGCCGGCATAATCTGTAATCTTGTATAGACTCAGGCCGACCATTCCTGAGAGTGTGTGGTTAATTGAACCCCAACCATCAAAGTATTGTGCGGTTCCAAGCTCCGTGTAGTTGCGGGGTGAAGGGTACAGTCACCTGTACCCTTCATAATTGCTGAAAATAAATAAAGTAATTTAAAATCGTGCTAATTTTTACTTTCTCGTTCATTATACCTCACGGTATAATGAATGAGTGACGCATGCTGGGCGAACGATTGTTGCATTACTCTGATACAAAACATTCGTTTTCAAACTTTCCGTATTTAACATATTTGTGGCCTTCGGGCCAGCCCAGTCAGTCAGCTGGTAGAAAGTCGCTATTATTTGTTAAGTAACACCGGTTGGGCAAGCGACTTAGTATGGTGACCAGTTGACAGCCATCCATGAACAAACTCTACTGGGGGTCCCTGTTCAAACTCAAGTCTAATCCACGTCAAAAAAAAATACAGCAAAAAGCAGCGATCAAATTGGGTAGTTGTCAACAATGTACAGTTCCCGATAACAAATAAAAAAGTTAAAAAAAAAAACATATTTGTTTGTATTTATTACAGTCATTTATTTACATATTTTAATATAAATTGGAAAGTTAAATATTATGAATCCGACCAAGTTAATAACCCGGTAGGTTTTTGTTAAATTAATGCGCCGGATAATAAGAATATTTTTTTAGTCTAGTTAGTACACGCTACCACTACAAATGGATCAGTTGTGAAACACTACTAACTCATTCATTCTCCCACTACTATAACAACGCTCTGCATTCCTTCCAACTACACGGAACTGGGACTCAATCAATACACCAGTATCCGTTGTCTAGCATCCAAATCCGTATAAAAGAAGATTTGAATAAGAACCTTCGTCTCCAAAAGTAAGCTGTTAAACAGCTGGTTTTTACGACTACTTCATCTCTAGACCTACTCGGTGGGTTAAAAGTATGAATAACTGTACTAAATACACTTTGAATGTGGACTGTGCAATATGATGGATGTAATGCAGGTCTTGTTAGAGTTCACATTTTTGCCCTAACTTAAAACTTACTATGTACTTACAATGTTACTTACTGTATGGCGTTTTATTCTTCTAGCCCACGGTTGAATAATACACCTGGCTGTTTTTTTTTATATTATATTTTAACCCTGCTACCTCAAGTATAGTTTTTTTGTCAGTTCTCAAAAAAAGCTCGGTTTTAATTTCACTTTTGTGTCGATTTCAGAGTTGCAAACGTTCATAGTTGCTGTCTACGATATGATACAGGATTGCAAATTTGATTTTCGTTTTTAACAATTTGTTTGTATTTATTTATAAATTTTAATATAAATTGGAAAGTTAAGTATTATGAATCCGACCAAGTTAATAACCCGGTAGGTATTTGTTAAATTAATGCGCCGGATGATAAGAATTTTTTTTAGTTTAGTTAGTACACGCTACCACTACAAATGCATCAGCTGTGAAACACTACTAACTTATTCATTCTCCCACTACTATAACAATGCTCTGCATTCCTTCCAACCACACGGAGCTGGGACTCAAACAATAAAATACATTCGCAAAACATGCTTATATTTGTTAAAAAACGTTATTATTTCGAACTTTATATTTCTTAAGAGATAACAGGAAAAATCCAATTAATCTAACGTTGACTATCTACAGTTGTAGGCTATGTTCATGCAGGGCGGTGACATCATGTTAGAAGCCGTCTTATTAACTTTACTAGGAAAACAAAAGGAGTCCAAAAGTAAATAAAATGAAACAACAAAAATATCGGTTCGTTGGTTGTATTACAAACTTTAAACAAAAGATACACAGGAAAGAAATTTGTATAAAAAAAATCTGTTTCTTTTTCTTAATTACGCTTTAATGAAAATAATTCGAATAGGATGTACACAATTCGTTGTTCGGTTATTTTTAAGTACCGTTGTTTTGTTTTATGTTAATGTAAGAAGACTAATTTAAAATATTATTGTTTAACGTTAAAAATAAAATCCGATTTTCGGTGTACAGGATTCAATTGACAAAACTAATTAACAAATATAAAAAAATTCTCATTTACCTCTCATCTTGGATGACATTTGAAACTTTCTTGAAGACTTCCTTCCATTGAAAGTGGCCTTTTCTTGTCACAACAAACTTAATAAAGCAAGCCAACGGATTAAATAGACTAAAAGCTGAAGTCTGAGATATCTCATACCTATTGTAACACTTAAAACCAATTTGGCATACCAAATGCAATTTTAACACAGGACTTGCTGAACACTGGACTCGCAGCACATAACTGATTCAAAAAGTACAGCAAATCAACAATAGACGATAATTTGTTTATTAGACACATGCCATGGAACTAATGTTTAAGTTTTAAAACTTAAAAGCTAACGTACCTAGGGGAGAAAATAATTGCTGAAAATAAATAAAGTAATTTAAAATCTAACTCTGTGCTAATTTTTACTTTCTCTTGCCTATATGAATATATAGAAACAAAAGTAGTCTATTGTTTTCTTGTCGATTTTTCAAAATCGAGTTTTTTCCACATGTGTGTGTGCGTGCGTGCGTGAACAGAATATCTCAAGAACGGAACATCGTACAACTTGAACTTGAAATACCACTAGAGGACCCGACACGAACATTTTCATCAGTTCAATCATTTTCATCGGTCAACCGGAAGTAGTTTATTCGTGGTATTTTTCACTTTTGCGATTTTCTGAAAAACGGCTCCTCCGATTTTTTAAAAATCGCCTCATTTACTAATTTTTTTTATGCTCTACTAGATAGGGTAGGCGCCATGTCTGCTGAAATTCTTAAAGAGGTTGTTTTTTCGTAAAAAAAATTTTTTTTAAGATTGCGACTTTGATATACATTTTAGCGAAAAAAATGTATATAATAAACGTTGTAGAGAATTTAAAATCCTGCAACTTTTATTTTAAATATTTTCTTGTATAACGCTTAGTTTAGCGGTAATTAGCGAGTTTCTGTTTTTTTCTCATGAAAACGTGTAAAAAATCCATTTTTTTAAATTTCAGCCTTAGTATGATGCATTTTATGACAAATATATAATCAAATTTATAGGAAATTAAAAGAACTACAACTTTTATTCAGAGCATATTTCTCTACAGAGCCTAGTTTAGCGTGAAAGAGTGATTTTCCGTATTTTTTAGCTAACCTGAGGTTGATGAAAATGTGGTCCTGTTTTTTTATTTTATTTTTTTAGTATCTTTTTTACGTCTGACTGTTTTGCAATTTCTGCCAATGCCGACGGTGGATAAAGATGACCATGAAAATGAGATATAAAAAAATGCCACACCTGACCGGGAATCAAACCCGGGACCCCGGCGTAGAAGCCAGTTGTGTTAACCACTACGCCAACGGACCAGCCGAATAAAATCTAAGTTAAGACTGTTGTCGCTTTATCATCAATGATGGTAACAATTCCTATGGGGAATCCTCGGCTTTTCACATTCTGATGAACCATGAAACATTTCTTCAGGATTCGGAAGATAAAGAAGGTTCAGCAGAATGCTCCCCTCAGTCCGAACGATTGAAACGGTTCTATTTGTTTGTTTTTAATAAACAAGCCATAAAGTCGTAACTAGATCAGCACTAACCATAAATTTTTTCCAAAGGCTGTCGACAAGTAGTACGTAATTATTAACCGCGGATACGGGGATCTGACTTACTAAAATAGTCGACCAAATACTTCTAAGTACCGAACTGAATGCATAATATTATGAAAGAACCATTGTTTTTATAACCACGTTATTTATACTACTATTTTGTTTAAATGACTATTCTTTGCGGTTTAAAGTAATTCTGTTCCGTTCTTGTATTTTAACCTATTTAAAGCTATTGTCGCAGTAGAAAGTTATTTATATTAGGAATTCTACAAGGAACTTGAATTTAATTACAAGTCACAAGTTCCGCCTTCTCTTTAACCTCAGACGCCAACGTGTTTCTTATTACAAAAAAGGTAAATGATTTAAAACACGAATATCACCCTAACTCACGACAATCTTATTTTGGGAAATCATGTATTCCATTACACAATATTAACGTATGAAATATTTTTATGGATTTTAAATATGCTAAGATAATCATAAAGCAAGTTATTGTACAATGATTATTTAAAATATTATTTAATATAAAAAACAAGACAGTGTTAAGAACAAATTTACTTACAGAAACGTATGCAACAACCCCGCTAGTACAAAATTTCGGATAATCAAAACTGATTTTTATTTTTTAATATGCTTTTTACGAATATAACTTGTTTTAGAATAAATATTTTAATATATTTAACGTCTTTATTTATATTGTAAAATTACAAGTAAATTAGTTAAAAACTGAAGTAAAAGACATGTAATTATTACCCGGTGGTTTTTGTTCTAATATGAAAAATGTTACACTTTTACAATAAAGTAAAAAACCTAGAAAAAATTATTTTATTTTACTTTTTTTAATTTAAATGCCACTTTTGGTCTCTATTCTATAATCTACGCAATCGTTTTGGTGGAGGAATATTTTATATTTCAGTTAGTATTATCGGTTAGTCGTTGAATAGTGTGTAATTTTTTGCGCATTTCGTCTTTAATGGAGGGAATTTTGTGGCCATTGTGAAGAGTTTTATTGCTCAAGTAGTAAAGTACACCGGTAACAGGTCGGAGAAATTTATAGTGAAATATTTATAACTTTTGAATGTTGCTCGGTTTAGCAGAGCCGAAAATTTGAATTGAATAAGCCCAAATAGGTTTTAAAAAGATTTGTGTTAGCCTAGTAACAATTTTGTTCGTAGATAGTCTTGATCGTTTACCTTATTCGGGTAAGTTCTTTAAAATTTCAAAATCATTAACTCGTTTTTGTATGAGGCACCCAGATAAGCCTTTTGTCTACGTATATTCCAAGGTATCGAAATTTGTCCTTCTGAAGGATGAGCACGTTATCTAAAAACAAAGAGGAGCGTTATTTTTTCTGAAGGGTTAAAGAGACGTGAACCGTTTTTGACGCATTTATTCGCATTTTCCTTATTTCTAGACAGTATTTAAAAAAAAAAAAATTAAAATGATTTTGGATGTTCTTAACGGCTTTTTCCGGTAATAAAAATGATAACCGAATCATCTGCATTCTTAGAATAAAAACTTAGTATCTTTTGTAATAAAATATTATTTTATTAATAGGTTTCTTAACGTAAAAATTTAATTTAAAAAAAATTAACAGTGTGAGTGAGAATAGAAAACGAACATAACCAAGTGCTTATTACATGACATACTTAAAATTAAATCGCTTACTGATAAAACATTTCCTCTATAATCCATTTGAAATCAATGTGCGGGTGAAGGTCATGCCACTTCCTCACCTCGCCTACCCCACCAGTCGTCTGAATGATGCAGCGCGGAGTATGTGTGTGCACTTGTGCCTACACCTACATCAGGTTCACATTATTTCTCTTCGTGAAGTAGCGTACGCTTAAAACATCTGACGAGACCAACACATAAATGTGTTATTTAAATCAACTTAAACTTAAACTCATTCGAGAAGTTTAATAACAAACAAAAGGAAAACTGCAATGGAAAAAAATCTAAATCCAGTTTTTCTTTTGTTTGTAATTAAAAAAACTTCTTAAATGAGTTTAATTTTCATAGACGTTATTTATATCATTTTTTAGAATAAAATTCTCTACAATTTTCATTAAAATGTTTCGTGTTTTTATTCGCAATTTAACAGAGTTATTTTACGCTAAACTTAAAAAGTATATTTTCTAAGCCCACTCTTTAATGTGTTCACGTAGTTTTCTTAAAAACTAAAAGCGATACAGTTCTGGGACTCATTTTTTTAAGTTTCCCAGGTTAAATAAAAACCATAAGAAACCACTAAAAATTTTCGTAAATATACCTTCTCAAAATTTCAGTATTGCTTTATTTCACTCTTTGCCCAGGAATCAAGGCAAAATCTTTCGCCAGGCATAACTCGCCAACGAAGCGTTTCCGGACGTATATTTAGACAAACATTTTGTTACATGTAGGCTAATAATAATAGTTTATACGTAGTGTAATTTGTATTATATTATTGTTATAATTGTTATTAATATTGTTTTATGGTTATTATAGATATTATATGTACGCACTATTACAACGTAATATGGAATAATAGAAAAGTCACTGAAATAGAAATAGTCATTATACTATGCGTCAGCAATGACTCTGATATTTTATGACTTTATGAAGCTTACATGTATTGTTTTAAAAACAAACATGTTACAGCACGTTTGTCACCACACACAGGCCTATTTATTTGATTTTTGATACTCTTATAATTGTGTCTTATGAAGTGATTGTGTGTAATATGTTACAAATTTTTCAGTGTCTTTATTTATTTGTTTAAATTTAATTTTGAGTTTAAATCAGTGATTTCGTTTCACTTTTTATCGATAAAACAACTGCGACTGTGTGTTGATCTTTGTGACTGCGACTGTGTGTGAAATTAATTCTTTGCGAACGGCGCTCAAGATTACATAAAAGGTTAAGTAACAGTTTATTTCTCAGTCGTATACAAATTTGTAACAATCCAGTTTCTGTATGCATGCTTTAAAACATATAAGATAAATAATCATTTTTTCGTTTAGGTAAAAAGGTTGGCGATGTTTTTGTTAAGGTGCAGTTTGTATAAAGAAATATTAGGATAGAACTGTTCCAACGATCCGAAAGTTAAGCACAAAAATTAGGAAAATATATTGTGTAAAATAAAAAGGTTTCACATATCATAGTAGGCTTAATGTCGTATGTGTATCAGAGTAACCATTAAATTTCTTCTCGTTAATAGACAAAACTTTAGTCTGTAGAGAGAAAAGAAGCAGTTCAATTCAGTAATGTAGAAGTAGTGTAAGGGGTATGAGGAGAAATCTTGCGGAAGGGAAGGGCAAGAAGCGCGTGACCTTCACCCGCACGAAGAAATCAAATGGACTTTAGTTCAGCGTGGCCCAGCTCGCGGCCCTCTTATTCATTTTGTTGGCACTTGGCCTTGTTACTTCTTCTGATTCTACATAAGCCTTATTTTATTTAAAATTTTCGTGTGAAAGATGGTGGAGAGGCACTAAGTTAAGCAAAAGTCGAATTTACGGCTGCGACGTGATGAAAATATGCCCCTTCCTCCTGTCCCGGGGGTGGGGTCTTTCATTCCCAGAGATGGGAGCACCTTACCTACTTTAAGTGTAAATAATATGTAGGCCTACTGCTTTAAGAAAATGAAAAATGTTAGTATGTTTCATGAAATAATAACTGACATCAAGAAAGAGTTCGAGGATTTTGACTCTCTGAAACCAAAACTTGCACTATTCAACAACCCCATGAAGATTAAAGTGAGTGAGGTGCCCTGCGACCTTCAAATGGGAGTTTGTGATATTCAAGGAGACCAATTCTACCAGACTAAAAAGTGTGATGGCTCTGAAAATTTCTGGAACCTCACTTGTAAAGAACGTTTCCACAAATTGCTTAAATTCTCTCTGCAATAATGTTATCGCTGTTTGGTAGTGCATGTGTGCGTGAATGTGCTTTCTCTCCTCTCAAACAAATTAAATTAAAAAAGGAGATATCGCAATGAAAGTGCTGCACTGGAATCGAGCCTGAGACTTTGCCTAACTGAACGTACAGTGGATAAACGTGTTTCAGAAAAGCAGTGCCAATCATCGGATTAATTTCTCGACTGTAAAATAAAGTGATGTATTAAACTAGTGAATTAACTTCGTTTTCTGTCTTTAAAGTCTCTGGTCCTCACTTTCCTATACTAAATAAAGTTTGATTGGCCCTTGGGCAATTAAAGGTTGGACCACACTGTTCTAGTTCATTAGCAATCAAGGAAATTATACTAGTTCACTAATGTCTGGCTGCATTAAATCACTAATTATGATGTGCGTTTATAATGCCTAAACCTTTGATGATGACGTAATACTTCGCCAACATCTCATGAACATCTGTGTGCGTATAGTTGTTGTGATGCTCTGCGTACTTCAGTGCTTTTGCTACTTTTGAAACTTAAATAAGCCGCTCCGTGTTAAATATTTCATCTGGTTTTCGATTTTTTATTATGTACTTTTTTCGGATAATCTGAACATTACAAAATCCTTTTCCCAATTAATTCGGATTAGCGGGATTATTGTGTATATGATATAATAATTTGAATACATTTGTTAAAATCGAAGAGAATTCTTTAATTGAATTACTGAGTTTTCCATTATTAAGACGAATAAAAGAGTGTTTTCTCGTTTTGTATTTATTTATCAATTTCCAATTCTCGCCAGCGTTTACAATTAAAATACTCTATGCGTTCAATAAATGAAAACGTTTCGAAAAGTAATTTCCTTCTTTTAATGAGAATTTGTGCACTGGCTACGTCGTCATGAAATACTGAAAAAACAACTTTTCGATTAAGTTTAAAAATTTCTAATCGTACGTAGTAACTTAGTTACGTAAAAACAAGTAACAGTTCTATACTATTTTTCAGGGCTGATGAGCTCTGAACGTACGCATGCCCCCTACCCACTTCATAGCTAGCCAATCACTTGCCAGCAACGTTGCGAACACTTGCTCTCGTGGCTCGGTTATATGGCTCGCAGGCATTTTTTTAGTTATATGGTTATAATGGCTCACAGCCATTTTTTCGGTCTTTCAATAACAATATTATAACTTATGAACATACAACCAGCTGTTTTATTATAACGTGTTGCATTAACGCGCTCTATAATCGATGTGTTTAATACGAGATGTAAGACACCAGTAAACTACTGCGGCTCTTAGACGCATGCGCGCGTAATGTTAGTCAGGTTTATACATTTGTACAATCTGACAACGCTGGCAAACGTTCTGATTGGTCTAAACACGTTAAACAGCAGAGCTCATCAACCGTGAAAGGTATTATAACGTGTTATGTGTGCTAATTATTGGTAAAAGTCTCACGTGCTTTAATGATTTTACTGTTGTGGTGTTGTTTAGGTCATTAGCCGAAAGCCTGGTTGAACCTCTAGAAGCTTTACTAAGTCAACCGTTGAGTGAGGTGGTTCACCATTGCCTTCTTCATCGAGAGGAAAAGTATGCTTAACAGCATGCCAGGCCCTCTGAAAAGCATTTTTACTTTCCACCCTGCAAATGACACCTTCATTTCATTCACCGAAGTGTCTGACTGTATAGTGAAATTCATTACTCTCTGAGGAGATAACTCTTGACTAATGTCTTTTACACCTCTACTTCTTCTGTTCTTAAATTCTTCAGTCTTGTAATTAAATAACCATGTGATAAGAAACAGAACTATTTTTTGTACCCCTGGAACTTTACTGTTGCAGACACAACTATTTGGTAGTCTTTTATTGGGGTGTAATGACAAGTTACAAATAACTTTTTTAATTATTTTTTCGTTTATTTACCAAAAACATTTTTATTGTTACAACTATAATTGATATAAGAAACTCATATTCCAAGCTGTCGGTATTTTTGAAGTACATCTTTATCGACTAAATAATAGGCCTACGTGCAGGTGTAGTGATAAAACTAATTTGTCCTTCCCTTCGTTTGTGAGTTCTAGATCTGTTACCGTACATTCAGTTACGACAGCGACTTAAGAAACTGGGAACGGAACTAGCATAGGTGTAATCGTTGCCCATCAAAGTATATTTTGTGGAATATGGTTTTCCGTATTCAGATTTAGTTTGGTTATCTAAATAGTAAATATATTTACTACATTATTAATTGTATCTAAAAATATTAAGGTTTTCTTTTTAAATCTATTCAAAGTTTTTTTTTATATTATTCCTATTTTGTGTACGTTGCAATCTGTTCAATTGAGAACAATAAGCAACCCCATGACCCAATGAGATGAGGATGATGTATATGACGTGTAAATGAGGTGTAGTCTTGTACAGACCCAGGCCGACCATTCCTGATAGAGTATGGTTAATAAAACCCCAACTATCAAAGTACACCGGTAACCACGGACTAGTATTCAAATCCGTATAAAAGTAACTACCTTTACTAGGATTTGAACCAGGAACCTTCGTCTCCAAAAATCAGCTGTTAAACAGCTGATTTTGGCGACGACTTTATCTCTAGACCAACCCGGTGGGTTACTATTCAAAGTTAAATCTATTTTATGGGGTTTAGGAACTACATGGGCGATGGAACAGAACAGTGAATTTTAACTTGTTAAAATTTCCTGATGTTAGGTAGGAATTATTAGTTCAACTCGTTTTTGTAATCTAGCTTACCTCTGTTACTAATACGGTGTGAAGGTAGAGTTATTTATTGTCGTTACGTATGCATTTATTAAGTATCCTCTAATAGATGTATTTAAATTCGGAAGACACAAATAGTTTGACAAACCACAAATAGGTTCACATGATATTTCGACGTTTATAAATATTGGCACCGAAATGGCTGAAAAATGTAGCGGTTGTTAAAAAATGCATTATGGGGAATTGCATTCGTGTTAGAAAAAAGAAATTATATGAGTTTTTTAGTTTTCAACTTGCAAACTAACGAAGCATACCTTAAATGGATAAGTATATTACAGATCAATTTCTGTGCTTAAATAAATGAGTTTAGTTAAAGAAATTATTATTAAATAAATAAATTAAAAAATTAGTAAATTTACTCTTTAAACTTGATCAGTTTGTTACTTTTTCTTGCCCCTTATGAATATATTGTATAGGGAATGAAAGTATTATTTTCATTTCAATTTGTCACCGAAAATACATGTTTCCGGGCTCCCTGAACCCAAAAACCATGTTTTTAGTGATTGGTCTGTGTGTGAACAAAATATCTCAAGAACGGTATATCGTACAAAGTTGAAACATGAAATTTATGTTAAATACCATTAGGGGACCCGATACAAATATTTTCACCAAAATCGGTCAATTAGAAATAGTAGTTTATTCGTTTTATTTCCTACATTTTTTTATTCTCTACAAGGTATAGTAACCGCCATTTCTGCTGAGATTCATGGGAAGGCTGTGCTTTCGGGGTAAAAAATCATGTTTTTTAAGATTGGGGTCTTAATATGCTTTTTAAGGCAAAAGTGTTTATAATTAAAATTGCAAAAATTGAAAAAAAGTCCTACTAATTTTATTCATACATTTTTTTTTCGACGTAATAAGCGTTGTAAAAGTAGTAGTAACCTTCTTCTTATATTTCAAACAATATTTTACAACGTAAGCATTGTTAAGCGTCAATTAATGTTTTTTGCTCATCAAAATCCGTAACAAATGGGAATTAGTAAGGTTAAGGCATTACTACGAATTTTTTATCAAAAGTGTAGGTACGTAATTAAAGTTATAGAAAATTTAAAAACCTGTAACTTTCATTTCAAGCATTACTTTCTATAAAGCATAGTTTAGCATCAATTAATGATTTTCCATACTTTTTAATTTCTACAGAGGTTGATTTTCATTTAGGGTCTTTAACTCATGATTAAAATTAGGTTATGTTGGTCATTATCTACATTAGCAAGAGAAAGTCGTGTTAGTGTGTTACACCAGATTTTTGGTGTTTTTTATTTCAGGGAACCGTTTAAAAATTCAGGTTCAAGCATTAGTTGCCAAGTAAATATTTTGTTAAAAAAGTAGCTATGTACTACTAATCGCAACCAAAAATTTTAATACTATTATCTATTTAGATGTAGGTTATTGTAAAATGATCGTAGTAGTCAAATTGTTTTACTCTGGTCCTGTTTTTAAAAGACAAAATTATTTAAAATGTGTGTAAAAATCCAGTTATTTTGTCCTTGACAAATTAATTCTAGTATCATCACGTTCGCCACTAAATTCTATATTCAGTTTCATATTCAAAGGTCACTGTATGTTTCATGCAATATATATTTCACAAATGTAGTAGTATTGCGCACGTTTAGGTTAAACTTGCATTTCGAGTAGTCGATGATGAGCGAATGTAATTAGTGAAGGTCTGTATTTGCTTTATATCGTATAATTATGTAAAATGGCGTGTAAATACTGTACTCGCTTCACTGCCACCACCAGAATGTGACATCGGTCGTTACATGATGATTTAGTGAGTCGTTTTCAACCGTTGTTGGATTACATTAAAGTAACGCCCTTACAAATAATTATTTCCATTTGTTAATTAATTAATAATTTTTTATTAAAAATCCTATTTTTTTGCTTTTGCCCTATATGAGTATGTTGTTTAGGTCCTCAGTTGAAAAACTGGTTTGAATCTCTAGAGGCTTTACTAAGAAAAACAAGGAGTGAGGTGGTTTACCATGCCTTCCTTACTGAGTGGAAAAGTATACTTATAAACATGCCAGGCTCTCTGAAAAGCATCTACTTTCCTCCCTATAAAGACACCTTTACTTCATTCACCACAGGGTCTGGCTGTATAATGAAATTCATTACTTTTAGAGGAGATAACTCTGAATATTGTATTTTACTTCTCTTCCTTCTGTTCTTAAATGCTTCAGTCATATAATTTGGTTGACCATGTGATAAGAAACATAACTATATTTTGTTGCCCTGAGCTAACAAATCAAGTCCAAATAATTTAACGCTCCACCTGTCTGTTACGGGCAATATCTGAATGTATAGAGAAGGAAAGTATTGTTTTCATGTCGATTTTTCAAATTCAAGTTTTACCGGAATTACACATTTTCAAACCTCCTGAAACCAAAATAAGTTTTTAACGATTGGTCTGTCTGTGGACAAAATATCTCAAAAGCAGAATAGCGTACTAAGTTAAAAGTTGGAACTGAAGTTAGGTACCTTTACCGGACCTGACACGAATATGTTCATAAAAATCTGTTCAAAATTAGTTAGGCTACTTAGTACAGTGGTTCGTAACATTTTAGACACTGCGACCTTCGTTTTAGCTTGAGTACTTTGCTAACTCCCTCTGAATTAAATTAAAAAATTTACCATAGTTTTTTTACAATTTTATAATGTTATATTATTATTTTACGATTTTATTATTTTTTACTTAAGGATATAATTGGATATTTGTGTGTAGTCAATCCGTTTAATGAACTAGGTGTACAAAGTCCTTAGCTAAGTGTTCGTTTTAATGATGAACAGATAGAGCTATCAAGTGATCAGGCAATGAAATTAACTTTCAAAAATGCTTTTGCCGACAAATTTTGGATAAGTACTTATTAAAAAGAAATACCCAGAACTGTCAAGAGCAGCCTTGAAAATTGTGATACAATTTGCCACATCTCTTACATTTGTGAACAAAATTTTTCCATAGTAATGGTGAATTTGAAAACCAAATCAAGAAATCGTTTGACACTGGAAAATGACATCGTTTTATGTACTACAGAAATAAATCCTGACATTCAAAATTTGGTTAATTCCAAACAAGCCCAAGTTTTGAGTTAATTGAATTGGAAAAAGTAATGTACAATTTATGTGTCTCTTTTTTTAATAAATAACTTTAACGATAACTGTTTTTAAATTTGCCCCCGTATTTCGCGGATCTTCTTCCCAGACAACTCCTGCGACCCACCCGTTGAGAAACACTGACTTAGTTATCTGCATAGTAAATTTTTTTGTTTCAAAGTTATTGGAGTCAATTGCAATATCTAGGACTAAAAGAAATGAACGCGTTTCTGGGTCGGGGATATTTTTGATACAGTGAAGGGTGTATGGGATATCGTTACAGTAGGAATTTTATTATATTTTATTGGTAATTTTTTAAGAGTTTTCTATTTTATATTGATATTTTGACATGATATATCAAGTAATGGGTTATTCAGATGAACCATTTTTCAATGAATGTCACTGACATGTATTGCTGACGTCACCTAATTGAGTAATGAGAGATAAATAATACTGTTTTGCATACATTTGTTAATTATTTCATCCAAAGACACATAGGAAATTGGAAATGGTTTAGAATGGAAAAGCAATCGGATTTGTTTAGATTGGAAACAATATCGTATATCTAAACCAAATTACTATCGTTACTTTGCTTTTCGCTTTGTAATCCTACATAGTAAATTTATTTAAATCCAATATGGGACGTACTAAATAAATAAGTTAAATTACTGATCAGTTTACAAAATTAACCTTTGCCATTTCATTAATTACAACCTGTCAGGTTGGTGTTCTGATTTTACTACTCTATCTATATTACCTTATCGTAACTTATAGTTACTCTTCTTCTTTTTAAGTAAATAAACCATGTTACTTAAAGTTGATTAGTTTTTACTGGTGGACTTACTTTTAAGTACGTGTGATGTCTTAAGAAGTATTCGCCGTTTTTGACTCTTCAGTTATTAAGGATTGTAAGAATGCTTACGAAGGATTACTGAACCAATGATATAAATTTTGAATGAAGTAAAAAAAAAACTAGTAGTTTGCTTGGAAATAGACACGGTTTGCATCCTTAGGATATTCCCGATCCCGGTAGCGGAATAATCCTGAATAAACGGCGTTACTTTGAATATACACAGGGACGTTGATTATCCGAACCACCATAGATGGAAAAATACATATTTACTCACGCAGAGGACTTTTCTGCTCTAGAAACTGCAATGCTGTGGTGCGAAAAACAGACTGAATTTAGTGCTGATGAAGCTTTGTTCTTTGTGAAAGAACGAGAGTTGTTTCTACTACAAAAAGTTCACTCCTAGTTCAAAAGAAAATTCAAGATATTTTTTAAAAAAATCACTGTATAGCATGTACAAGTCCGTCAAAAATATTTCATAAAGAATTTTTACCGTAGTTCATTTTATTTTATTCAGTTTTTGAAATTCTGTATTTTTCCGTTTATTTTTATAATCTGTAGTACTCTACATTTGCAATAAATACAATAATTAGTGTTTAATAATTAGTAAAGTTATGTAGCCTTTAATAAAATTGTTACCGTTTAGGTTATAATACATTGTTTCAATACTGTATATCAAATTACTGTATTTAGCGTATTTGTGTATCCGAACTATTTGATTATCAGAACCGCTCTGATCCCAATTAGTTCAGATAACTGGCGCCGCTCCATTGTACTTTTAAAGTGCTCAATCTATTTATCTAATTTAGTTCTTTTCTCGTTGTACAATTCTGAAAATTGTTTAACTCGAACTATTTTAATGTAACACCATTGAATTCATTCAGCACTATACAATAATTTATCGCTTTTATGATCACCACATGAATGTTACATTGCATTGCATGAATAATAGTATAGTAATCTCATTAATTAACAATAAATTATTGGTCCTAAATGTTTCTATATCTGCAATGTTTTGGAGCCCCTTTAAGGGGAGACTGTACTTTGTATCCCGCCTATGTTAAATTTGACATACGAGTATTTAGGTAATTTTTTTATAAAACTGGAAAAAGATAGCGTAATGAAACTTTACATACTTATATTGTTGGGGTTTTCTAGCTACTGACAGTTTTTCAATTTAATGTGTTGAACCATAAAATTTTAAAAAAAATGAATAACATAAAAATTTTACAAATTTTTTTCTACGTTTTTTGCATATTACTAATTTTTGGAGCAGCTCAGAAAGTCATAAAAATGTCGGTATATGTGCATGTACAAGATGACTGGTACATATAGTACGGGAAGATAGCTGGAAGATATAACTGGTACAAATTTCAGCTTGTTAGGTACGAGGAAAATGTAACTTACCTAAATGTTAAAAATCTAAATTAACGGGAAAAAGACAAAAAACAGAAAAGCACATACCAAAAACAAAATGTAAACAAACAAGTCAATTTCCCATATCTACCTCTTCTGTTCTTAAATGCTTCAGTCATGTAATTGGCTGAAGCCTGTGATAAGAAACAGAACTATTTTTTGTAGCCCTGAATTTAGCAGATCAAGTGCAAATACTCCACCCTGGCTGTTATGGGCATAAGTATAAAATTATGAAAAATATTCGTTCATGGTATAACTTGACGATTATTCTGGGTAAACCTGATAAAAACTTATTTTTCCATTAAAATAATTTTTTTGACGTAATTGTTTTGTTTTTTCTGATAGATCTTGGTCAAAACTATTGAAAAACATAAAAATCAGAATATCTAAATTTACAATCAAAACTATCATAACCTCCCCCTAAAACCGCTAAAAGAGTTTATATCGTGCGAAGGAATTAACTTCATATAACCTGGACAGTTCATTTCAGTGACAGTAGCTTACTTTCCATTGCAAAAATCATTTAAAAATTGTTTATAGGCCCTATTGTACGTGCACGATTGATAATCAAATTATGTAGTCTATTATCTTTGAGATAAGATTATGCATACATTTCATGCACTATTGAAACTTTATTTAAATATATGTATATAAATGTTAATTTTATTATAAATACATTTCTTATTTAAATTTTGTTTTAAGCAGATATTTCAATGTAAATATAATCCCGAAAATGGGTTTTGCATTTTTTATTTTACTGCAAACCTGTAATGTATTGTAGCAGTATCTTTAATAAAGAGGTCATTGCTCGCACGTGTTCTCTCTCTCACTTAAATCATATTCAATATTGAATAGTTTGCGGTAGGAATACTATTACTGGATAAAGTAATATATCATAGTAATAATAGTAAATTTAATCAATAGCGACTTAACGTTAGTTTCAAAAATCGCTTTCAGTAGACCATTTCTATCTCAGATTATTAACTTATTGTTCACATTTTATAGTGGAATAAATTTTCATAAAATCAACTATTTCCGTCTTTTCATTAGAATTTTTCTCCGGTACCTGATTACAATAACGTAGGCCCTACATCATGTAAAGAATGCAGAAAATTAAGGTCTGTATGTGTTACGACATATTCTTCAACTACTTTACAATTTATAATTATGTTCGTAAGATTGTATTGTGCAAGATTGTATTTGCCCATAAAGGGCGTGTGGAGTGTTAAATTAATTACACTTGATCTGTTGGTTCCAGGTCTACAAAAAATAGTTTCTGTTTCCTATCATATAATAGCCAATTATGACTGAACTGTTTAAGAACAGAAGAGGTAGAGGTGTAAAAGACACTAGTCAATAGTTATCTCCTCTGAGAGTAATGAATTTCACTATGCAGCCAGACCCTATGGTGAATGAAGTGAAGGTGTCATTCGCAGGGTGCTTTTCGGAGGGCCTGGTATGCTGATAAGCATACTCTTTCAACTCAGTGAGAGAGGCATAAGTAAACCACCACACTCCTCGGTTTTACTTAGTAAAACCTCTAGAGGTTCAAACCAGACTTTCAGCTGTTGACCTTAACAACAAGATTGTACTGATTTTATTTTTAGATAATATTGTAATTTGCCCATAACGGGCAGTTGGAATGGTAATTAATTGCACTTGATCTGTTGGTTCCAGGGCTACAAAAAATAGTTCTGTTTCTTATCACATATATTCAGCCAACTGTATGACTGAACTATTTAAAAATAGAAGAGGTAGAGGTGTAAATGACACTAGTCAAAGTTATCTGCTCTGAAAGTAATAAATTTCACTATACAGCCAGACCCTATGGTGAATGAAGTGAAGGTGTCATTTGCTTGGTGGGAAGTGGGTGCTTTTCGGAGGGCCTGGTATGTTGATAATCATACTCTTTTAACTTTGTGAGGAAGACAAAGGTAAACCACCTCACTCCTCGTTTTTATTTAGTAAAACCTCTAGAGGTTCAAACCAGTCTTTCAGCTGTTGACCTAAACAACAAGATTGTACTAATTTTAATATTAGATAATATTGTAATGTATATTTATAACGGTACTTGAATTATTTATTAACTTTGTAATTAAGTTTTATTACATTTTAAGTTAAGTAATAAGTTTTGGGTTAAGTAATAAGGTGCATTATTCTGATATATTATTTAGGTATTAAATTAAGTACTTCCTTTTCTCTTAATTTATTAATTTGTACGGAATACTGAATCGCTCACAGCAATTTAAAGAAGTAGATTACTTTACAGTTCCCTTTCTATATTGTGGTACTCTAGATGTAACTGCTCTTAAATGACGCGATGTCACTACACCACCGCCGGTTAGCACTACTTTAGTGCCCGCTACGAAAGAAGTCCTGTGTTTGAAGAGCTCTATTCAAAAAACGACCGAACGGAAAAATTTTAACGCTACAGAAAATTAAAGTCTGTTCTTTCTTGCATTTATTCGATTAACCTATAACTTTTTTAATTTTTCAGAGATTCAGCAATTTATGGATAAAAATCTGGTGTGAAACACACACACAACTTTCTCTTGCCAATGTAAATAATGACCAATATAATCTAATATTAACAATAAAAAATTAGAAATAGACAAAGAAACAACCTAATTTTAATCATGAGTGAAAGACGCAAAATGAAAATCAACCTCAGTTTGGTTGAAAAATGCGGAAAATCACTCTTTCACGTTAAACTAGGCTCTGTAGAGAAAATGCTCTAATTACAAGTTGTAGAACTTTTAATTTCCTATAAATTTGATTATGTAGACTACACTTTTGTCGTAAAATGCATACTAAGGCCAAAATCTTTAAAAAATCGATTTTCACACGTTTTCGTGAGAAAAAAAAACATAAAATCGCTAATTGCCGCTAAACTAAGCGTTAGACAAAAAAAGTTTGATAGAAAAGTTGTCGGAATTTGAATTTTCTATAAATTTTATTACGTACATTTTAGCGCTAAAATGCATTTTAAAGCCGCAATCTTAAAAAAACAATTTTTTTACGTAAAAACAGCCTCCCTAAGAATTTCAGAAGACATGACGCCTAACTTATCTAGTAGAGCATAAAAATGTAAATGAGGCGATTTTTATAAAAATCGTACGAGCTGTTTTTGAGAAAATCGCAAAAAAGTGACAAATTACACGGATAAACTACTACTTGCGGTTGACCGATTTCGATGAAAATGTTTGTGTTGGATCCGGTAGTGGTGTCTAACTTAAGTTTCAAGTTCGTGCGAAGTTCCGTTTTTGAGATACTCTGTTCACACACACACAGACAGACCAATCTCTAAAAACATTTTTTTGGGTTCAGGGGGTCTGAAAACGTGTAGATCCGGTGAAACTCGACTTCGAAAAATCTACATGAAAACAATACTTTCCTTCCTATATATTCATATAGGCAAAAGAAAGCAAAAATTAGGGGTTATATAATTATGTTAAAGATCACAGTGTTTTTTACAAAGTGAATATTTAAAAAGTAAAATATTATTTTCCGTTTTAATACGGCATCTAATTAGAAAAAGTGCTATTTGGCTCCACGTGAAGATTGGGAGATGATTTTCCGATTGAACTATGGATTTTTACAGCAGTATTGTGCCAAGTGTAGTAGACTTAAATTTATAAACTACAAATAAAAAAGAAATTATATTGTGATGGAAATAGAAAATTTTATTAAATTGGTTGATGGGGAACTGGTCTTCACAACGGACTTCTTTCGTGGCGAGAAGTACAGCATGTACTTCACGAGTCTCTGATTCGATTCCCGATTAGGTCTGGCATTTTTTCACTCATTTTCATCTATCCCCCTTCATCGTCTTCATTTGCATTATTGTATAAACCAGTCGGACGTAAAACAAAACGAGAAACAATGGGTGTTGCATTTGAAAGAATATACAGGGTGATTTAGAACTACGACAATCTCTCTGTAGCTCATTCTGTAGCTAAAAATAAGAAAAAAAGTTCATATAAAAATAAACCCAAAAATGCTTCGTTAGCGAGTTATACAGGGTCAAAGATTTTGCTGAGATCAGTCTCTCAGTGAAATGAAACCATACATTTTTGAGGCTGTAATAAAGAGACAAATATGATGGTTTCTTTTGTATTTTTACCTAATAAATTGAATAAAATTGGTCCAAGTAATGTACCTTCGTCAGTTTTAAAGATATCTTACGTAAAACACTAGAATTAGGGCTAAAAAAACACATTTTTGTCTTTAACGTGAAATTAATTTGGTAAATGGTAAATAAAAGTGTATTTTTTCTAAATTAGATTTGCAAAAAATTCAATTCTTAAAAGATTCATGTAAATAATTTAAAAAAATTGAACACTAGATATTGAAATTTAACTTTATTTAAAAAGAAAACCGTGTAGAAGAAAAAAAAACATTTATTTTCTTTTAATTTTAAAATTTTATTTCCAAAAAAACTAAAAATGTTATACTTTAATGGGAAATCTGACAATTTTTTTCTTTTGATAAGTTCAATGTATATTTCTATGTTTGTAGTTGCTATTCTCAAAGTTGATTCCAAATGACTGTGCTAAGTCACAAGAACGTGTACAAGTGGCTTAACCGTGTACGAGCTTTTGATTTGATAGGTTTCATTAACGATAAAGCTTGCTCACATTAATATAAGTACTACAAAATAAACAGGAAAGTTTTAAAAATATTTCTCGCAGATTAACTATTTCTTGCGGTTAGTAATTTTTGTAGAAATCTAATGAAACATTTTAGGTATTAAACAAAATGAGGAGTTGAAGTGGTTTACCAATACCTTCCTCTCTGAGTTGAAAGAGTATTCTTATCAACATGCCAGGCTCTCCAAAAACCACCCACTTTCCACTAAGCAAATGACACCTTCACTTCATTCACCACAGGGTCTGGCTGTATAGTGAAATTCATTACTCTCAGAGGAGATAACTCTGACTAGTGTTATATACTCCTCTACCTCTTCTGTTCTTAAATAGTTCAGTCATATAATTGGCTGACTATGTGATAAGAAACAGAACTATTTTTTGTAACCCTAAAACCAACAGATCGAGTGCAATGAATTTAACACTCCACCTGCTCGTTATGGGCAAGAATGAAGAATATCAGGCCTGATTAGGGATCGAACTCGGTACACCAACATACCGGCCACAGCATCAAGAAAATCGTTCGAAGAACGGGTATTTTAGTTAGTCTCTTATAAAATTAATTCCTCTCATTTCGTAAATTTCGTAAATTAAGTTATGGTAGGTAATATTTTAAATTGTGTTTTTCTTTATTAATTATTGTTATTTTAGAAATTTTGTAAAATATATTTTTACACAAATTATCCATTCACTTTTTGTGATTATTATAGGTAATTTTCTTTTATTGTTTTGTTATGGAAGTAAATATTTTAAGCGGTGCACTACTTATAAGTAACTGAATCCTGTCATTGTTTAATAATTAAGTTAAAAAAATGAGTTAAGTCCGGATTAGATAAGATATTAAGTGGGTGTTGTTATTAAGAAAGAGTGGGATGATACAATGGAAAGAGAGAAGTAATATTGTAGGGTGTTGGGGGAGTCGATAGGAGTGACGTCACGCACGGCGCTTATCACCGATCGAGCTCAATGGCGCGGTATCGTGTCGAAAAGTGAACAACGCAGGTTATACTGAGTCGGAAGCAGTGACTCAGTTTTGCCGCGGTAGCCGGTGTCTGCAGGCGCTTCGTATTTTATGGCAGCCGTCTTCCCGGAGTACCTATTAACTCGTATACATTTTCTTTTATTTATAAAAAAATTCTAATCGTAAAGTGTTTATTGTTTATTAATTTTCTATTAATAAATATTTTAAATACATTTTATCAGTCAATTTTCAGTTTTAAAGAACTTAAAAATAGTTTTTGATTTCTTGAAATTTTTAAAAATATTTCATTCTTGTACCGTTTAAGTTATAATCTAAATTAATTTATTCTATCATTCGTACTTAACAGTGATAAGTAGTTTAACCAGTGCACGTTGATGCCAGCTGTAAGAACATATTAAAATAAGTTACACAATTAATATAAAATATACATTAACAATTGCATCAGTTTTATGTTTTAAATTACGAAATTAAATTTTATTCAGTGTTTAGTAATTTTATTATTATATAATAATTATTATTAACAATATATAAGTGACTTCATTTATGTTTACAATCGTATATACGTGTATATAGAGTGTATTATTCTCAGTTCGAATTTAAATCGACCGCATTGTATTGTTTTTAAATTAACAATGGCATTATTAGCTGACGTTTTAATAATGTTGAATTTATCATACCGGAAATATAATGTCGTGAATTGTTTTGATACGATTATCATTTGCGATTAAATTTAAATTTTGTGTGTTTTTCATTAAAAATCAAATTTGAAAAGTAATCAAATGTTGTGGCTAAATTACGTGCATCCAGCTGGTAGTAACGGACCAAATTTTGATTCAAGTAATAATACAAGTAGTGTCGTTAAAAACCGTCTGCAACAAAATCAAGCCGGTGGTGTTTTTCGTGATTTATTACTTCAGTGTCCATGTACTGGTGCAGCATTACAACCTAATTCATCTTCTGTGTGGTATGTCAAGGTATGTTATATATAGTATTGTTTTATTTTACTAAAGCGGAAATTAGTATTGTAATACCGGAAGTTATTTTGTTTATAACATTTATATTATATATGTTCATCGTATGAAAGAGAGGGGAGATAAATATTTATAAATTCGTATTTTATTGATGTATTATTAAATTGTAATTATTAAATATCATCTTGTGAGACCGCCATTGTGTCAGAATACAATTTTTGGAGTTCATTTACGTGTCCCTATTAACTAAAATATTTTTTTAGTAGCCTTTAATATTGTGCATTATATAGCCTTCTAAAATAATGATTTTAAGATACTAAAACTAATTGCTTTTAGAAATATTTTTAAAAAATTGTCGGAGGGCCAGTCGAGTCAGTCAGCTGATAGAAAGTTCCTTGTTGTTTAGCTCAACAACCGAAAGGCTGGTTCGAACCTCTTGAACAGTGATTCTCAACCTTGTTTGCTCCGCGACCCCAGATAGTAAAAATAAATAAAATTAATATTTCGCGGCCTCCCTCGATAATAATAGTAAGCCTTGCTATTATTAATTGAATTTTGAGTAATTAGAAACGTAGCCTAATATGTTTTTTTAATATTATATAATCAAACTGCCAAAATGTCTGTAAAGAAGATGTAAAATTTTTATACATAAGTTTGTAATAAATGATTTTTTCTCATAAAATGATTTAATGATTTCATTATTGTTTCGCGACTCCCCTGTTATATCACCACGACCTCCAAGTTAAGAATCACTGCTCTAGAGGTTTTATTAAGTAAAAGTGAAGAGTGAGATGGTTTACCATTGCCTTGTTCACTGAGTTGAAAGAGTATGCTTATCAGCATGCCAGGCCCTTCGAAAAGCACCTACTTTCCACCCTGCAAATGACACCTTTATTTCATTCTCCACAGGGTCTGGCTGTATAGTGAAATTCATTACTCTCAAAGGAGATAACTGACTAGTTTTTTTACACCTATACCTCTTCTGTTTTTAAATAGTTCAGTCATATAATTGGCTGACTATGAGATAAGAAACAGAACTATTTTTTGTAGTCCTGGAATCAACAGATCGAGTGCAATTAATTTAACACTCCACCTGCCCGTTTTGGGCAAGGAAAATTCCTATTAACTGTTAAATAACAATCGTTGGGGGAGTAAATGGCACCAGTACATGAACAAACTCCAGTGGAGGGATCCCTGTTCAAATTTGTGTATATTTGTTCAAAAACCATTAAAATTTAGTGATTAAATTTAGTGGTTGTCATTATTGTACAGTTCCTGATAAACATAATCATAACTAGCAGACCGTCTGAGTGGCTCTGTGGTTAGAGTGTTTAGTGGGCAACTGCGCTGCTCACTGTAAATAGGAAGGTCCCGGGTTCTATTCCCGACTAGAATGTAGAATTATCAAACGTTAAAACCTACAGATTTTATACTGTAGAAGCAGTTGATGTGACTCAAAAAAGTCCATTGAAATTGTACCCGCGATACGCATGGGATTTTTTTCTAGAGGGATTGTAATAAATTTGAGTTACATATGTAGGGTGATCATAAAGTCTTGTAAATAACAAGGGTACGTTACACCACGGTAGTTATCAAAGTAAATGTTGTAAATAAGGTAGAGTTTGGCTCAATCGTCGCATGAGTAGACCAAACTACAATAAATAATCAGAAGTTAATCAGTAACTCAAAAGCTCTGGTGAGTGTATATTTAAGGGAAAAGTGTAATACAAAAAATCAAATGTTAATGAAAAATCGTCTGTAGATAGCTGAAACAAAAATCTCACAAATAATTTGTTATTAAAGAGAGTAACTCACCGGGTTGGTCAAGAGGTAAAGTCGTCGCCATGAGTCAACTGTTTGAGAGCTGATTTACGGAGACGAAGGTTCCTGCTTCAAATCCTAGTAAAGCTAGTTAGCTATTTTTATACGGATTTCAATACTAGACAGTGGTTACCGGTGTACTTTAATGGTTGGGGTTTAATCAACAGTACTCTCTCAGGAATGTTCAGTTTGGGTCTGTACAAGACTATACCTCATTTACACGTCAAATACATCACCCTCATCTCATTGGGTTATGGGGTTGCTTATTGTTCTGAATTGAACGGATTTTTTTTTTGGTTTAACGTCCGACTGTTCTGCAATTACTGCTAATGCAGACGGTGAATGATGAAATGATTTTTTGTAACGTATGAAAATATGCCGTGCCTGAATGGGATTCGAACCCAAGACCGCATGATGAGAGAGTTGAGCACGTTACCAACTTCGCCAATGCGGCCGGCAATTGAACGGATTGGAACGTACACCCATTAGGTATTAGGTATAAAAAATTAAAGATAGAATCTAACCACAACACAAAAATAATAAAAAATATACAAACAACATGGGTAAAAACAAAATGAAATAAAGCCAATGTTGTCATAATTTTTGAAGTTGATTCTGAAGGGGAAGTCGCCGATCCGATTGAGCGAACGACTGAAAAAATATCTATTTAAAGTTTTTGGTCCCATTTTTACTGTAAGAACTCTAAAAAGGGCTTGGTAGATCAATTTTTGTTTTCTACGCAAAAACATCACGAATCTCCAAATGGGTCAGTCAACAGCTGCTGAAGACTCAGATATTTCTAAACTTTACAATTTTATTTGAAACACAGAAAATTTAGGCAAAACATCACTACTTAGCTTCTCATCGAGGCCACAAAGTGATTAAGAACGGCGCAATAAATCTTAAAAAACCGAGTTTCATAAAACAAAAACATTTATTTTATGTTCTTCGTTAATCGGGTATTTGGAAATAGTAAAGATGCGTGATGGAAATCTGTGCATGGAGAGTTTAATTTTTTAAAAATTATCGGATTCAGTCTAATGGGAGCTGAGACGAAACTGGGGAAAAACACTTATCGTTTTAAATATATTAAAATATATTACTTAGGTGGTAATGAAGTTATAACACTTAATTTGTTCACTTTTCTATTTTATGTAACTAGGTATTCAATTCCATTAGGTATTTCTCGTATTTTCATTACAACCTTCATAGAGATTATGGGTTGGCTATTATAATTTTGAAGATGATATAAGTTTGAGGAAGTTTCAACGAATTCAGTTAATCTGATTTCATAAAATATCTTTAAGCTTAATGTATGCATCATCATGAAATCCCTATTCAAGCATTCTTCCGGATAGTTTATTTCCTGGTTTTGTGCTTGCGCACGTACGTTTTGATGTAGTACATTAAAAAAGAAGGTTTTTCAACGTTGAACTGAACTTGTCAGGGTTACTGATTGCTTTTAAATACCATTACTTTTTTTTTATTAATTTCACAGTAATTTGTCTTAACTAATCTGTGGTGTGTCACACAGTACACAGTGTATATTATGTCACTTTTCTATTTGTATGAAAAAACATTGTTTTTTCTTTATTATTAACGAGTTTATAAAATCACAAAACACTTGAAAGAACACTTGGTGGGTGGATACATATCCATCCATTGTTTGTTATAGCGAAAATGTATATCGTAATTATAAAAAAATAAACTGTTTTTGACTTCTCTTTCAGTTTGTTGTTGTTTAGGTCATCAGCCGAAAGGCTTGGTGAGAACCTCTATAGAGCCTTTACTAAGTAAAATGAGGAGTGAGGTGGTTTACCATTACCTTCATCACTGAGTGGAAAGTATGCTTATTAGCATGCCAGGCCCTCCGAAAAGCTTCTACTTTCCATCCTGCAAATGAGACCTTTTCTTCATTCACCACAGGGTCTGGTTATACAGTGAAATTCATTACTCCCGGAGGAGACAGCTCTGACTAGTGTCTTTTCATCTCTACCTCTTCTGTTCTTAAATTATAGTTTAGTCACACGTAATTGGCCGACTATGTGATAAGAAACAGAACTATTTTTTGTATCCCTGGAACTAGCAGATCGAGTGCAAATAATTTAACTCTCCATCTGCCTGTTATGGCCAATTTCTACTCTTTTTCCTTTAATTTCCTAACGAGTTTATAAAATTACAAAACACTTAGAAGAACTCTTGTTGGATGAATACATATCCATCCATTGTTTGTTATAGCAAAAATGTATATTGTAATTATAAAAAATAAACTGTTTTGACTTCACTTTCAGTTTAATAAACCGTAAAAAACGACTGGGGTTTTTTTGTCCGATTTCTGAGTGACTTAACATTTTACATCTTCAAATATTATTAAACTTTGATGAAATTGGTACCTCAAATTAAATAAAATTTTCAGAAAAGACATTGATAATTTAACCAAAAAATTATTTCATTCCATCAAATATCTTTTTCTGAAACGGCTTAACGATTGCGATGTAACTTGCCCATTTATTTTGTCAAGTTATATCAACGTATTGTATGTTTTCTAGCATGCCACTTCGTTTGTTTTTTTTTAGTGCTTGTTTAGCCACAATGGACCACTTTACTCAATTTGGAAGTTTTCAGTCTGTTTTTGGCGTGATATTCCCTCATGTTCTGAGCACGCTTCTGTTATGCTGCTTCTGAAAATTCCCTGTTCTTATACTATCTTTTCTGTGTCGTAAGCCGATGGTTGTGGTCCTTGATGACCTGTTTGTATTAGGGTGATTTTTCCGTTAGATCTTCGTGAGTTAGTTCAAGTTCTTGTAAATCCCTTTTGATTTCTTTGTGCCACATGTATGCGTTACCAGCGTCCGTTTTCCGTCTCATTGCATAATCAATTATTCTGCGTAAAAGTCTAGTGTTTGGTGTTCTTAGTATATGTCTAAAGTACGACAACCGTTTCTTGCGCATGGCCGCTATTAGTTTATTTATTTACTTCTTTTTTCTGGTCAGTAAAATTATGCACGATGATCTATGAGGAAAACTCTTTTGTCAGTGCTTTCCTTTAGGCAAATATATATGTCTCATGAAAATCATGATCCTTAGCATTAATTAGGTTCGAACGAAGTGCATGAAGTTAAATTTAAAATCATAAAATTTAAGGAGTCCTATCATCTCTCTCATTTTTTTTTTACGAAAATCGGTTCATTCATTTCAAAGCAAGGTTGAGATTTACATATTATTATTTTTATAATGAAGTTAGTACTTTGACTACAAAAACCCCAAAAAATTAGATACATGTAAAAAACTTATTCCAGTTTTCGGATCATTCATCTAACTCTTATTTTTAGTTTATTTAAAGCCACATCAACTGCTAGGTTATGAGCGACCACGGTGGGTTATGTATACTGAACAGTGGGTTTTGACTTGTGAAAATTTCCAGACCTTAGCCGGTAATCAAACCCGGAACCTCCGCGTTGTAAGCTAGCTTGCTTAACTCTTCTATTATCCATTTAAATTAAATAATTCAATAAATATTAAAAAGTAAGGGTATGTTTGAACGTATATAAGGCGTAATAAGACATTGAAAATTCTTGTGTTTGTGTGTATGTATTTATGATTCATGTTTACTCACATTTTTATGTTTACTCAGACGTTATTGTGAAGTAAACACATATATTGAATTTTGTAACGTAGATTTTACATAATTACTTTTCAATTTATCGGAAGTGCGTTTAATTGCCGTAAACAAGGTTGGTACTGAATTTAATTTTTTTAAAAGCTTTCCTTGTTTGTCGCTGCTACCATTAGGTCCTCTCATTCTTTTGTACTTACTTATTTTAAATTTCATACATTTTATCAACTTCTAGTTCCTCGGCCTCCCGTCCTCTTTTAAATAAAATTGCGGCCCAAAAATATTTAGAATGAAATCATTTGTTTCTGTGTACTAAAGTTGGTTTCACGGTACTAAAGTTCCGTTGATCTGGAATAAATAATTACAATTTCTAGTGCGGTATAAATGAAATTTTTTATTCAATTTTTTACGCTTGATCCGGAATAAATTTTTTACGATCAAAATTTTCAGTGATTTATAAACTATTTAAAAAAGGTATTTTTTACACAAACTAATAAAGTAAGTAGTTTTTTAGTAGTAGTAAACTAATAAAGTACTAGAATAAAGTAAAAATAAAATAAACAAGATGGCGAGTGTTTTAATTAATTTTTTCATATCCAGAAAACTGAAATTTTCAAATCAAATAATTTTCATGCGTCTCCGCAATCTAATTCGATTGCGGAAAATTATTTGATTTGAAAATTTCAGTTTTCTGGATATGAAAAAATTAATTAAAACACTCGCCATCTTGTTTATTTTATTTTTACTTTATTCTAGTCAAGGTCATTTGAGAGCTGAATACGTATGTTTTATGATAATTTACTTAAGTAAGTTGAAGTTGTTTTTGTTCTTTTAGTTTTACGATGGTGTAAGGAATACACTTTCACAAATGAATATATTTGAATACCTTATGTTTCCTGCACTAGGGGTATTACTGTAATTTTGGATTTAGGTGACATAATGTACTTACAATTTTCTTTTCTTCAAAACTGTAATTTATAAATTTCCAATCCTTATTATTCTCATTATTTAGAACAAATTCGTTAGTATAAAACTTACTACATTTTATCAACACATGTATATTCAAAAACATTATTATGAAACCTATATATTATAGGGCTTACCTATATATAAAAAACCTATATATAAACCTATTATATATTGAAACCTATATATATTTTAAGTAAGTATTACTATTGTAAGTTAAGTTTTTATGAATAATTAGTAATGATGGATTTAAGATTTTGCTATTCTAGTTTAAATTTTCTTTGTGATCTCTCTCCGATTTACAGAACAGGAAAAATATTTTATTATAGCCGATCAAGTACTTAAGTATCTTTTCTAAATATCTCACGAATTTCTTTTCCCATATAATCATTACGGGTTTGCGTACTGGTTGGCTTGACCCTTGTTGTAGTCGTCAGTGCAACTGGCTTGTACGGTGGGGTCCCTTGTTCGATTCCCGGTCAGATCTGGCATTTTTCATCACTAATTTTCATCTTTTCATCGTCTGCATTAGCAGTATTGCAAAAAAATCTTACGTAAAACAAAAACAAAGTAGTATTGCGCGGCGTTACGAATTTCATTGTAACACCGTTGGTATTGACCGACCTGTTGTTGGTATTGAGTGATAAAGTATTACGATAGTAAAAACGTCAAAACTCGGTTTTTATGTTATATTCACATTTGATAACCACAAAGAGCCCAAATAATAATTTACTTTGTGGATATAATTGCATGTACGAACTGGTATCTCTGGAAACATCTTAAGGGTTCTTAAAACATAGTTTTTTTGGGTATAGCATTATGGTGAATTTCATTACATGACTTTAACCAAAGTAATAAAAAATTGAAAAAAAATTTACAAATGCTGTACATTTTGTACGTATTAAAATTTGCTGTAGGGGCGTAGTTATGTGCAAATTCACTTTCTGGTTCCATTTGCATCAAATTATTCACAAACTACATAAAAATTAGATTTACAACGATTGGTAATGGTAATTATGATTGTATATTCGCTAGAAAGTCAGTTCGGTTCTACGTTATTTATTTATTTAATATTTCAGTCAAAAAACATATTTTGGTCTTAATCAGTTAAAAAAACTCAGGACTTGTTCCACCAACAATCGACATCATTAGAGACGGATTTGTTTATTGAGTAATTACTATATACATTTGGAGACACGAATTTTTATTGAACTTTAAAATCGAAAGCTTGAGTTAATTTTGCGATATCGGTACATTTTTAATAAGAATAATACTAGTGAAATCACAAGTACGTTTATGATGTATCTACAATAAGTTTTTATGAATAATAGTAAAAAAAAAAAATAGTAGTAAGATTTTGAAATTACCATCCCATTTGATTTTTATATTAATTCCTAGAATGAATACATATTTCATAATTTATATATTTGTTAGTTTGGATAATATATATTTTGATTAGTAAAATACTCGGTATAATTATATTTCGGACCAATTAAAAGTTAAAATTGAATTGATTTATTTTTAATTAAACGATTCATTCATCGGCGTGGGTAATTTTAATTTTAGAATTCTCCAAGGAACTTTTATTTTTTTATAAAGCGTTTATAGTATAAGTGTTCGTAACCTAAAATAACTTGAAAATTGGAGGGATAGGAATGTTGTAGCTATTTAGTCATGCATAAATGTACATTACTAGGAAATTTATATAACGGCGTTATTGCTTCACAACACCCCTGATTTATTTTTACTGTTGCTTATTAGAAAAGATAAACTACGCTGGGTGTGCGTTTTCTGGTTTTTATTATTATTTGTACGAGTAATTTTAATTAGAATGCTATCTTCAGCTGTTTAATTCTTGGGAAAATAAAAGGAAACAAAATACCTTGTTTACTATCGCATTGTATTTAAAACAGTACGCTTTAAATATATTATGTTTTACATAGATTATGGGTTTAATGTGCGGATTGTATCAAAGTTCTTTTATTAAATTTCCATGTAATAAATTGTAGACTTTTTTCATTTGAATGTGTATTATGTTTATTTGTATTCCTATTGCAATCTGATATTACGCATGTGTTTTTTTATTTCATAGAAGTGGGTGTTTTTGATGCGTGGTGGGTAGTGTCTGTTTGTGACGCTTCAACGATTTCAAATAAATTTAAATCCATATTTTGTATTGTTTCAATTATAATACATTCAGGACTTCTGCGTAGGTAGCCAGGTTATTTCTCTATAAATCTGATTACTTAACTGGCGATTTATTATATTTGAGAATTATTAGGGTATCTTTGTACAAAATTAAAAGCTATAAATTTTTTTTGTATAAAATTAACACCTATAAATTATATTGTTGCCCATGACGGGCAGGTGGAGTGTTAAATTAATTGCACTCGATCTGCCGGTTCCAGGGATACAAAAAGTAGTTCTGTTGCTTTTTACATAGTCAGCCAATTATGTATGACTGAACTATAATTTAAGAACAGAAGAGGTAGAGGCGAAAAGACAATGGTCAGAGCTGTCTCCTCTGAGAGTAATGAATTTCACTATACAGCCAGACCCTGCGGCGAATGAAGTGAAGGTGTTATTTGCAGGGTGGAAAGTAGGTGATTTTCAGAGGGCCTGGCATGCTGCTAAGCATACTCTTTCAACTCGGTGAACTAGGAAATTGTAAACCACATCACTCCTCGTTTTACTTAGTAAAACCTCTAATAACCTCCTTATCGAGTTTCAAACCAGCCTTTCGGCTGTCCTAAACAACAAGGAACTTTCTACCAGCTGACTGACTCGACTGGCCCGAACACCTCCTACAATTTTTTTTATTGAATTTAATTATCCAATACATCTATATTTGTGTAATGATTTTTTTTTTTTTTTTTGGTTTAACGATTTTTTTGTGTAATGATAAATTAAAAATAATTTGACAACTCATACGTTATGAATCGGGCTCTTCCGCATGGCCGCATTAAATTAAACAATAATTTTGTATAAAACAGTTGTTAGGGGCTGGTGACTTTTTACTAGTGTTTTAAAGAGTCCACAAACCGTACAAATTTGAGAAATGTTGTTTATATGAATAATTTTTTTTTTCTCTTTAATTCTTTATTTACAACTGTAAAACGTTACAACAAGCAAATGTGATGATTATGATAATAATGTAAATGACATGATAGGCATGAGAGGGGTAGGGCCCCCATTGGTGCCTCCCCAAGAATGAAATTTGTATATCAAATTAGCAGGTCTCTACTCCAGCGTCTTTTAAGGCGTTTAGGGGGATTATCAGGTAAATGGACGGAGGAAAGTGAACGCACCAGGGGGTTCTCGTGTTCGTGTGACTTGTCGTGAAAGCGTTTGTATAGGTATTCAATGGAATTTTGTACAAGTGGTGTTTTCAAATCTGTATGTAAGGTTTTGTTGCTAACGTAAAGAGGTGCATTTGCTATAAGGCGTAATGTTTTTGACTGGAATGCTTGAATTTGTTGCAAATTAGAGGGTTTGGTTGAACCGTAAATTTGGGATCCGTAGGTCCAAATAGGTTTCAAAAGAGAACAATATATGCGTAATTTTTGTGCCATTGGTAATTTTGATCGTTTGTGAAGTAGGGAATATAGAAGTTTAAGTCGGGAATTCAGTAATAAACGTTTCCGTTTGATATGTGTGCTCCAAGTTAGTCGTTTATCGAAAGTCAGACCGAGATACTTGACCGTATCTGTCTTTGTGAATGAATAATTTAAAAAATTGTTTATATTTTGTAAAATTATGGTTTTTAATGAAATGTACTTACAAGTTGATCGAATAAATTAATTCAAACGTTCTTTAGTCATTTTAAGTACCTAATTTAAGTTGAATGATGGAGGAGGTTCAATAAAATATCCCAGTAGAAAGTGTTTGTCGATTGGTGGGTAGGGTCTGTTAGTAATATTAAGGTTACTTGATTAATAAATCTATCAGCTGATACTTTGGAAAAATTACTTTGAACATAAATAAAAGGCAATGGTTATAAGTTAATTTAAAAATTTGAGCCCTCGTTTTGTAAATTTTCTTTCTTTTAATTGAAAAACTGGGTTTTCTACGCTCTTGAAGTATATAAAGAAAAATAAATTGAATGGGTATTGTTTCAAGCTTAAGAAAAATATTAGTACAGTTACTAAACTAATTTTCGAAGAGCAGTTAAAATAACTTCATAACATCACTGCAAAAGACATCTTAACTCGATTTGGTGAGCTTTCATTCAATAAAATAATTTACGGTGACTTAAATTTTAGACAATAAAATTGTTTAAAACGAAAGCATCTAAGAACATTATAGGTTTTCTAGTACTTCTTTAAGGGTATCTTTTTACTTTCTTTTGCCCTATATGAATATTTGGAAAGGAAAGTATTGTTTTCGTGGAGATTTTCCTAAATCGAGTTTTCACTGGAAATACACGTTTTAGCCCCCTTGAAACAAAAAAATAACATGTTTTTAATGATTGTATGTGTGAACAAAATATCTCAAGAACGGAATATCGTACGAGGTTGAAACTGGAACCTTAAGTTAGGTACCACTAGGGGACCCGAAAAGAACATTTTCATCAAAATCGGTCACCTGAAAATACTGTAGTAGTTTATGCTGTTTTTTACTTTTCTTCGATTTTTTCTAAAACGACTTCTACAATTTTTTTAAAAAATCGCCCCATTATTATTTATATTTTTTTATTCTCTACAATGTAGTTTAGGCTCCATGCTGAAATATTTGGGGAAGTTGCACTCTTGCGGTAGAAAATGGTTTTTTGTGTAAAATTTTGGCCTTAAAATGCATTTTAGGGCAAAATTGTATAATTTAAGTTGTAAGAAATTTTAAAAACCTACAAATTTTATTTCAAACATTTTTCTACAATGCTTACCGTATAGTTTAGCGTCAATTAGTGATCTGCGGTATTTTCTCATTGAAATCGTTAAAAATGGAATTTTTAATATTACGGTCTTATAAATTTTTAGACAAAAGTGTAATATACAATCGAAGTTATAAAAAATAAAAAAAATACAACTTTTGTTTGAAGTATTTCTTTCTACAGTAGGCCTACTTAGTTTTGCGAAAATTATTTTCCGTTTTTACAAGTCGGACGGTTGATTTTCATTTTGCGTCATTCACTAATGATTAAAATTTTGTTGTTTTTCTTATTTATTTTTTAAAGTAATGAATTTATTCCTTTTAAATTATACACATAATGAACAAAAAAATCGATTTTTTTTAAAAAATTCAGCCTTAGTATGATGCATTTTACGACAAAGTGTGTGTAATAAAATTTATAGGAAATTAAAAGAACTACAATTTTTATTTAGAGCATATTTCTCTACGAGCCTAGTTTAGTAAGTGATTTTCCGTATTTTTTAGTTAACCTGAGGTTGATTTTCATTTTGCGTCTTTCACTCATGATTAAAATTAGGTTATGTTTATTGAGGTTAGTTTCTTGTTTATTTCTAATGTTTTATTACTATTTTTAGGTTTATTGTTAATTATTTGCATTGGCAAGAGAAAGTTGTGCGAAGGTTTCACACCAGATTTTTATTAACCATGTCAAATGTTTTTATTAGATATTGTATAAACCCTGGCGATATACGTTAACCAATGGGAACGTAGATTAGTCCATTACATTTTGCATTTACTATAATTTTCTTAAACATCACTTCAACGTATTAAAATGAGAATTTTAATGGATTCTAAAATGTAGTCCTATAAAGATGTATGAACCGAACTGTCGTACAACCCATTTTAAGTAGGATTTTATGTAGACTATTTTCTCAACTACAGTACTTTAGTTCTGCTGTCTTTATTACATTTTAAATTGCAAAATCTTAACGGTTATTTGTAACGTTTAACATTCGTAGAATACTTATTTCGTTTGTACGTTTAAACACATAAAAACATTTCAGTCATTAAAATGGTAGTCTTAAATATATCTGTATAATTGCACGGAATACTTCTCTCAGTATTACAGTCACAGTAATATTAAGTTTTACGATTCACAAATTATATTGTAGTTTCCCTTTTAAGTCCATTTACGTCATTTGAATAAATAAACATTGAAACTCATTGCAGTATTTGAGTTATGGTGTATTTATGCGCTGTGAATTCAGTACATAAAGTTGATGAAATTTGAAATGTCCTTTTACTATTGTACTTATGATTTTCGTGTTCTCGTAATCGTGGAATTTCATTAAACCGATTTTTTTCTTTTAAAATCACATTTTATTAATATTGCCTCTTTCTCATTGGTTCATAAATAAATCTAAGAGCACCTTCATTTCTTATTGGTTCATATGATTTGAGGAAAGGGGTTCAACGGATTTTTGGGCAGAATCTTGATATTTTGTTTTTCGCACTATTATATAGTTTTTGATATTTTAGCTTCAGAATGAGTTATAGTTTATCAAATAATTATTTACTTTATTGTTTTGATTATATACTCGTAATTATTTAATTTGCCCATAACGGGCAGGTGGAGTGTTACATTAATTGCACTCGATCTGTTGGTTCCAGGGCTACAAAAGATAGTTCTGTGTCTTATCACCAATTAATCAATAACAGAACATCGTACAAAGTTGAAACTAGAAACTTAAATTAGATACCACTAGAGGACCCGACACGAACATTTTCATCAAAATCGGTTAACCGGAAATAGTAGTTTATTCGTGTCATTTTCTTTTTTCGATTTTCTCAAAAACGGGTCCTACCATTTTTTTAAAAATCGCCTCACTTATTACATTTTTTATGTTTTACTAGATAGGGTAGGTGCCATGTCTGCTGAAATTCTTGGGTAGGCTGTTTTCTCGTAAAAAATTGTTTTTTTAAAGATTACGGCTTTAATTTGCATTTTAGCGCAAAAATGTATATAATAAAAGTTATAGAGAATTTAAAATCCTACAACGTTTATTTCAAACATTTTTTTTGTATAACGCTTAGTTTAGCGGTACGTAGCGATTTTCTGTTTTTTCTTACGAAAGTGTGTGAAAAATCGATTTTTTTTAAGAGTTCATCCTTAGTATGCATTTTACGACAAAAGTGTACTATATAATAAAATTTATAGGAAATGAAAAGATCTACAACTTTTATTTAAAGCATTTTTCTCTACAGAGGCTAGTTTAGCGTAAAAGAGTGATTTTCCGTATTTTTAAGCCAAACTGAGGTTGATTTTCATTTTGCGTCTTTCACTCATGATTAAAATAAGGTTATGTTTTTTGAGGTTAGGTTTCTGTTTATTTCTAATGTTTTTATTACGAATGGCAAGTTATATTGGTAATTATTTTCATTGGCAAGAGAAAGTCGTGTGAGTATTTCACACCAGATTTTTTTTTTTTTTTTTTTTTTTACTAAAATGTGATACTGACTATCTTGATTGTGTGACTTATGGTGATAAATAAGGTCAACTAACCAAACTTTTGCTTTGTTTTGATTATGACCAGTATGAATTTTATAACTAATCTTCACGTACTTTCCAGATCTTGTTTAAATTGTTGACACACGTGTCTTATAATGAAGGGATGTTCTCCTTTCTCTTGAACATGTTGTCTAGTAAATTGAATTTCTGCGGTCTTTACATTCGGAGTGAAACTTCGTTAAACATCTCTTTGGTTGTCGGGCACTTAGTCTCTGTAATAATACGAGTTTAGTTATTGTGTGCAAACTTACCCGGAAATTTATTCAACTACCTTGTACACGTTGCGTGGTTTTATGGTATTCAGTACTTAGTTTAAATTAACTGTGAACGTGATTTAATAACCACACTTATCATTTTTTTTCTACTGGTTCTTGAATGATAATCTTTTATTAGTTATTGTGTGCAAACTTACCCGGAAATTTATTCAACTACCTTGTACACGTTGCGTGGTTTTATGGTATTCAGTACTTAGTTTAAATTAACTGTGAACGTGATTTAATAACCACACTTATCATTTTTTTTCTACTGGTTCTTGAATGATAATCTTTTATTAATAATAATTCAAATAATGAATAAATTATTAATAAACAATTAGTTGTGTAACTAGAAGAACCTGACTTGCACAATTTTCCAAATTTTACGGAAAAGGAAAATAAATTTCTGAAAATGCAGTTCATAGCTGCTATTCGATTTGGAACTAAACTAAACTGTACAAGTATACAAAATTTTTAACTAAATATACTTATATGCAAAATCTCTTCCTCACTAAAAATTCTGTCCGCGCCTAGTATACTATACAATTTTTTTTTAAATTACATACTTATAACTACTATAAAAATTACTTAGTTATTATACTGATGTACAGGATCCAGTAACGTAAAATACTTTATTTTATTTAATATACCGGATGTTCCACGGAATTTGAATTATTGGGAAATAGTATTGATTTTCAAATGTATTTTAAGATAAAATACAGCTTAAAATGTATCAAAATTTATATTTTTTAAAGGTCTAAACATTTTGTCTTGCCCCTAACAGGCAGGTGGAGTATTAAATTATTTGCACTCGATCCAGGGCTACAAACAAATAGTTCTGGCACTAAAACAAAAGAAAAGACACTAGTCAGAGTTATCTCCTCTAAAAGTAATGAATTTCATTGTACAGTTAGAGGTGTAAAATATACTAGTCAGAGTTATCTCCTCTGAGACTAATGAATTTCATTATACAACCAGACCCTGTGGTGAATGAAATGAAGTTGTCATTTGCAGGGTGGAAAGTAGGTGCTTTTCAGAGGGCCTGGCATGCTGATAAGCATTCTTTTTCACTCAATGAGGAAGGTAATTGTAAACCACCTCACTTCTCGTTTTACTTAGTAAAGCCTCTAAACCAACCTTTCTTCGGCTGATGACCTAAACAACAAACATTTTCTAAAGATTCTTGATCAAGTCTTCATTTATTCGTGGGGAAAAATACATTGACTAAAGTAATGAAAATCAATCCTATTTCTTTATAGTTGAAATTCTGTGGGACATCCGTTAGGCCTATATTAGTTTATGTGTAGATTCATTACAAATCTGTGATATGTCATTTTCATACTTTTGCGAGAACATAGTTGTATTAATCAAGAAATCCATTGGTAATAATTGTTTAGATTTTTCTTTGTAGTTCTCGTGTATGTTTTTAAGGTGAATTCCTTTAACTTTCTTAGCTTCTTAGTTTTGTTGCTCTCCTGAGTGCTGATTTTTATTAGGTGATATCCAGCTTTTAATAGTGAGTGTCTAAACAAAGTAAAGAGTCGTTGGGTTTTAAAAGATTTATGATTTTCAAATACAGTAACAACATTGTTCAGAAAGCTAAGTTTGACCTTTTAAAACTATTGAAAGGCAGAAAGAAAATTGGTAGTTGATTCCGTTTTGGCAATACTTTTAGCAAATATAATTTTTGTATTACTTTAGATTTGTGTGTATCTAGAAACAAATGTCCTTTATTGTTCAGTTATTTAATAGGATATGGATGTACTATAATCTAACTTCCGAAGTTATATAATTTCTAACTTGTTTGAAAATGCGTAATAATAACTTAATTGCTTATGCCAAAGAAATTAACATTTCCTTATTTGAAAAAAAAAAAAAACATTTCTAACCTTTCTGTAAGATTAGATAATATTATTGACAGTCAACCTTCAGTGCAATGTTAATTAGTACGAGGACGCATATTTTATGGATTTTTAGTTCATATAATATAAAATGTAGCGTGTAACAACAATTTTGTTTTTAATTTATTTATTGTAAAATAACAGTGTAAATAGATAAATTAAATACTAATTAGTTAATTAACTAGCGGCAAACTGGGACAACAGTTCCAAAAGCAATTAACAAAATTAAATTTTTATTATTAGGTGTATGAGGGGTTTCATAATTTTTTTGTGTACTGCGAACAATTTTTGAAAAACTTTATGTGTAGTATGATTAATACGTCACGTGTCATACATTCTACTAACATAAAACTTATTCTCCTGTGGTGTATGTAGTTTTCTGATCCATGCTTATTTGCTGTTTTATTTGAAAAAAAAAATTAAAAAATTGGAATTCTTACACTACGGGTCTAGTAGTTCGGAACTTACTCATGTTTTAAATCGGTTATCAGGATCAGCTTTTTTATTTTAAGTCACTTTTACACCTTGGTTTTTAGCGACTACTTGAGGTTCAGGATCGGTAGGTTTGAATTTGTAACAATTTTTCAAGACCGTAGTCCGGAATCGAACCCGGTGTATCCGCTTAACACCGCAACCCATAACCACTGGGCCACAAAGGCAGCTAGCATCAGTTTTTTAACTTTTATAATCTATTCAATGAGAATGTAGATTTACATTGATTGCAGAACAATGACTAGTGATTCTGAAAACTGCACATACTAATTTTTAAGTATGTATTTTTCTACGCAGTGTGTCGCATTACCGGTGTTCCCGAAGGTGCAACCTGTATTTTGTACAGGATAGAACAATTCCCAACATAAACACATATTTTTACTTTCTCTTGCCTAAACGAATATATAGGAAGGAAAGTATTGTTTTCACGTCGATTTTTCGAAATCGTGTTTTCACCATACATACACATTTTACACGTTATACACGTTTTCAGACCCCTGAACCCCCAAAAAACATGTTTTAGCGATTGGTATGTGTGCGTGCGTGCGAGCATACAATAATACATTAGAAATAAACAGAAAAACTAACCTTAAGAAACATAACCTTATTTTAATCATGAGCGAATGATGCGAGATGAAAATCAACCTGTTTGGCTTAATAACACGGAAATCATTCTTTGACGCTAAACTAGGCTCTGTAGTGAAAAATGCTTAAAATAAAAGTTGTAGATCTCTTAATTTCCTATAAATTTGATTACGTACACTTTTATTGTTAAATGCAAACTAAAATAAATGTTAAATTAAATCTTAAAAAATAGATTTTTTACAATTTTCACGAAAAAAAGCAGAAAATCACAGATTACCGCTAAACTAAGCATTCTACAAAGAAATGTTTGAAATAAAAAATGTAGGTTCTTAAAATTTTCTACAACTGTGATTATATACCTTTTTTGCCCAAAAATGCATATTAAGGTCGCAATATTAAAAAAAAAACATTTTCCTACGAGAGAACAGCCTCCCAAGAATTTCAGCAGTCATGTCGCATACCCTATCTTGTAGAGGATAAAAAATTTAGTAAATGAGTCGATTTTTAAAAAAATCGTAGGAGCCGTTTTTTAAAAAAATCGCAAAAAATTGAAAAATAACACGAATAAACTACTATTTCCGGTTGACTGATTTTGGTGAAAATGTTCGTGTAGGATCCGGTAGTAGTATCTAACGTAAGTTTCAAGTTCGTACGATGTTCCGTTCTTGAGATATTGTGTTACACCAATCGCTAAAAACATGTTGTTTTTTGGATTCAGGGGGCTGAAAACGTGTAGATCCGGTGAAAACTGTATTTCGAAAAATCGACATGAAAACAATACTTTCCTTTCAATATATTCATATAGGCAAGAGAAAGTAAAAATGTATTATTTTGCTCAACGTAGTTGTTTATTATTCAGCTTATTAAGTTTTTCAATTAAGTAAGAGGCAGACAATAAATTTAGTACCTAAGTAGGCTAGTTAGTTGTCATAAAATTTTAAAATCGGTTAATACTCTTCGTATTACTTTTTTTTTAGCTTTTATTTGTTATCGGGAACTGTACTTTGTTAACAACTACCCAATTTGATCGCTGCTTTTTGCTGTATTTTTTTTGACGTGGATTAGACATGAGTTTGAACAGGGACCACCAGTAGGGTTTGTTCATGGATGGCTGTCAACTGGTCACCATACAAAGTCGCTTACCCAACCGGTGTTACTTAACAAATAATAGCGACTTTCTACCAGCTGACTGACTGGGCTGGCCCGAAGGCCTCGTATTACTTAATTGTATTTCATTTAAGTGAGTAATTATAATACATTGGTTTTAATTTTAAATACGTATCATTGTACTAAAGTATGTAATATTTAATATTAAATTGTTTTACTTGATAATTATGATATATGAATTAATTGTATTCAACTTTCATAACTAACTTATTAATTCAATTGCTACAGTAAGTGAACCATAATAATTAATATCGTAACTACCGGTATCATATTAAATTAACTTAGTTTTATTTGTTTTATTCACGGTACTATCTCGCAGTCAAACAATCTAAGCACGAGATTATCGTAAAGTTGAATCGTAATATTAACGGAAATTAAACATCGTTCGTTAAATACGTATTTCAATAAGCAATTTAAAGTTCCAGTAAACAATTTAGTAAGTTTATAACAGTTTGTATTCTGTATATTAACTGTTTCTATTATAAACATACGGAATTGTGTTTTTGTGAGAGGTTTTATAAACAGAATAAAGTTATTTTATTCGTATTTCATTTTTATTTACAAAAAGGTTTAAATCTGCATATTTCTGTTTCTCAATAACGTAGCTACGAGTATTTTTTGAATGATTTATACTTGGGTTTACTGTATTTCTGTAATTTACTTTCCGAATCGTTCTTGAATATCAATAAAGTTTTACAGTTGGTATGCGCGTTTCTTATATTTTATTTACCTACATGATTTTAAATGGTGTGGGCCAACAAACGCGTACTCCCGAGTTTTCGTTCATAATTTCACAAAACGAGGTTACACTCGATCGTCTATTTTTAAAACGATTTCTCATAGTTTGTAATATTACTCGTATTAAGTTGCTCGGATTTCAATTATTTTTTTGTTTTTATTTAAAATTTATTTGTAGAGGTCATGTCGTTTATCTAAAATCTGTATGCGAGTGGTTTACATTTACTTTCTGGTGATTTAAAATAATTTTACTTCTAAAGAATGTTTCAATATTAATTTTTGGATCAGAGTTTGTCAGAAATTTTCTAAAAATAATTTCGGTTAGCATTTGTGTGGCGGGAATTTAAAATTTAGTAAAAATATTGAGAATTTAATACTGTAAGTGCGCGCGCGCGTGAACAAAATATCTCAAAAAACGGAATGTCGTACGATATTGAAAATTGGAATTTTGGTGAGGCACCACTAGGAGATCCGACACTAATATTTTCATCAAAACCGGTCAACCGAAAATAGTAGTTTATTTGTGCAATTTTTCACATTATTTGTTATTTTCTCAAAACGGCTCTACGATTTTTCAAAATCGCTTCATTACATTATGTATCCTCTACAAAGTAGGGTAAGCGAAATGTCTGCTGCAATCTTGGAAGCCTGTATTTTTGTGGTAATATATATTTTTTTTAAGATTGCGGCCTTAATATGCCTTTTAGGGCTAAAGTGTGTAATATATGCCTAATTAAAGTTGTAGAACATATAAAAAACTTACAACTTTTATTTCAAACATTTTTTTCTACAACGCTTAGTTAAGCGTCAGTTGGTGATTTTTTGTTTCTTTCTCATTGAAATCTGTAAAACGTGGAATTTTTTTATGTTGCGGCCATAGTATGCATTTTAAGACAAAAGTGCTTATAATGAAAGGTACAGGAAGTATTAAAAACTACAACTCGTATTTCATGACATATTTTCTTGATTCACATCTTAGTTTAGCGTCAATTAGTGATTTTCTGTATTTTAAGGTCGAACAGAGGTTAATTTTCATTTTACGTCATTCACTCATGATTAGGTTATGTTTATCATTTTACATTGTTTACTAGCGATTAAACTTAGGTTATATAACTTAGGTCATTAATTACATTGGAAAGAGAAGGGTATTTATTTGATTGTTTTCCACCTGATTTTTCATTTGTAATTGTTTTTGTCAGATTAGATAAAGTTTTTTCCTAACATCTGAGATTATTTACAATTAGTTTAAAAACAAAAACTATAAGTAAATAACAGAAGTGTTCTCATGACGAAGAAAATACCCACTGGTATTGCTTCGAAAAGAAAAAAAAATTATTTATAATTTTTGAAAACATTAACTAGATAGAACATGAATAACAGTTATAGAAAAGGTAATAAAATTAATAGCGGTGATAGTACTATAGAATGCGTAGAGGAAGAAGATGATGATGTTGATATGGAATACAATTATTTACAATAGGCTATATAGGTTAGTCGGTAAATCGAAATCAATCTAAGGTCAATCATTTTTATTCGTTTTAGTCGTGTTACGTCTTCGCTATTATCAAGTAAATTAAGCACCAAAGAATTTGGGTGGTCTGATAATTTTACTTGATATTTAGAACTTAGCTGCGTAATTTCTTCTTTCACGGTGTTGACACGTAAGTCCTTATGCAACGCATCATTTGTAACATACCATGAAGGATTTGTTATAATCCGTAAAACTTTCGACTGGAATCGTTGGATAATACCAAGATTCGATTTCGCAGCTGATCCCATAACCAAAGCCAAAGGTAACCCATAAGTCCAAAGCGGTTTCAATATGACTTTGTACAGTAGGAGCTTGCTCTCTAATGACAGCTGTGAACATTTGTTCATCATCCAATACAAATCTTTCAGCTTCAACCTTTTGCGTGTGTTCCAAATATGTTTGGACCAGGTAAGGCGTCGATCTATGTGCATTCCCAAGTACTTTACATCATCTGACTGAAGAACTGATTTTTCATTTATTCGTATCGGTGGACATGTGTTATACGTTTTACGTATAAATAAAATGATCTGTGTTTCCAGCTGTTTTACTTATTGTATGAGTCCTTCATACTCGAAATGCAACTCGGGATCAGTCTAGAACTTCAGTTAAGCCAAAATATAAACAGACAATAGTGAAACATTTTTTTTAGCGTGAAATCATTTTTGGCTGTTGAGTCTTTGTACAGAAACTATAGACTGAAAAATTATATAATTCTATTTACTCAGTATTTTATCGTATTAAGTAAATTTCTAGTTTCATTTTTTTTTTTTAGGGGGGGGGAACGTCTACCATTTCTAGTAAATAGAAACGGCTCCAATATTTGTATAACTCGGTAAATATTTTCAACTTTTATCTTAGTATCTCAGTGTACGGTTGCGTTTCACCAACCACGTATTTCATGGATGAGTAATTCACAACAGGTAAAATCTTTTCATATATTGCTTTAACGTGGAAGAGTTCTTGATTTGGTATTGTCTTGACAAATTTAGATCCAAGTATTGCGAATGCATCAAATAAAAAAATAAAACAGTTCCTAAAATAATATGTATTTATAGCTGACTACTAGGACGCCCAACAATTTCCTTTTCTATAAGATTTGAGAAAAAGTCACACGATCCAAATATTTTGACAACTTAGAAAGTACCTTAATTAAAAATCAATTGCAAAGCGGGCGCCACTCTTCCTGTCAAACTTAAAATGTATTAGATTGCAAAAATACTAATATAATAGTTTTCGAAAATGTTATTTTCTAGCTATTTACTTTTCCAATCATATACTCGTATCTGTAATCTTCAAACTGTGATATAGTCATCAAATATTATTCGTTAATTAAATTACTTATGTTTTGTTTAGGACAGCGATATTTTGTATATTTCGTTCTTTAACAAAATTAAATTTCCAATGACCCCATTCGTGGCCCAGTGGTTAGGACGCTATACTGCAAAGCGGATATCCTGGGTTCTATTCCCGGCTAGGGTCTGAAGATTTATTATATGTTTAAACCTATCATTTCTTAATTCAAAGTAGTCACTAATTACCTAGATGTTAATCCTTTAAATAAACAAAAAAATTTACATTGATTTTGGCTTAATTTAATTTGTTTTGTCCGCATTTGTTCATACTCATCACTTTGAAATAAGATATGGATTACAGCATTAGGCCTATGCAGTGGGGAATATAAGGGGGGCCAGGGGGCCCGGGCCTCTTTCGAAATGAGAAAATGTAAGAAACAATTAACGATTGTGAATTATTGTAATGCATAATTTGCCAGGGTTAATAGAGGTTCGAGTCAACAGTGACCGGTGAGCGATTTGGTTGATAAGAATTCAACGTCGTCTCGGGCCTCTGCCGCGGCCAGAGTTTGATAGCTAAAGGTGATCTGCCCATGCCCGGATAAACTACAGCCTGGACTTTGGTGGACGTTTTGTTTTGTAAATATTTTTAACCTCGTTAGTTGATATAGCGAGTCAAGCTCATTTTTACTTTCTCTTGCCTAAATGAATATATAGGAAGGAAAGTATTGTTTTCATGTCGAGTTTTCACCAAATCTACACGTTTTCAGACCCCCTGAATCCAAAAAAACATGTTGTTAGCGATTAGTCTGTGTCTCCGTGTGTTTGTGTGTGTGTGTGTGCGCGCGCGTGTGCGTGCGTGTGTGTGAGTGAGTGAACAGAATATCTCAAGAACGGAACAACGTACGAACTTGAAACTTGAAGTTACAAACTACTACCGGACCCGACACGAACATTTTTATCAAAATCGGTCAACCGGAAGTAGTAGTTTATTCGTGTAATTTTTCACTTTTTTGCGATTTTCTCAAAAACTGGTTCTATGATTTTTTAAAAACCGCCTGGTTTACTAAATATTTTATGCTCTACAAGATAGGGTAAGCGCCATGTTTGCTGAAATTTTTGGTGAGGCTGTTATCACGTAAAAAAAATCGTTTTTTATGATTACGGATTTAATATGCATTTTAGCGTAAAACTTTATATAATAGAAAATGTAGAGAATTTAAAATCCTACAAATTTTATTTGTAACATTTTTTTGAATAACGCTTACTTTAGCGGTAATTAGAGATTTTCTGTTTCTTTCTCACGAAAACGTGTGAAAAATCGATTTTTTAAAGATTTCGGCCTTTGTATGCATTTTACGACAAAAGTGTATATAATTAATTTTATAGTAAATAAAAAGATCTACAACTTTTATTTAAAGCATTTTTCTCTACAGAGGTTTGTTTAGCCTGAAGGAGTGATTTTACGTATTTTTAAGCCAAACTGAGGTTGATTTTAATTTTGCGTCCTTCATTCATGATTAAAATTAGGTAATGTTTTTTGTGGTTCGTTTTTCGTTTATTTTTAATGTTTTATTACTAATGTTAGGTTATATTGGTCATTATTTGCATTGGCAAGAGAAAGTTGTGTGAATGTTTCACACCAGATTTTTAAGTATGTATTCACTGTATTGTTAATTTTATAATTTGTAATATACAATATTTCTTGAGTTGCCGAACATCTACTTTGTTTTGTTAAACCCTTTTTAAAACAATATTCAAAGAATCTAGTTGTAATTTTAATTTAACCTCTGAATTTGGCCGTAAAAAATAATGTTAAACATTGAGTGTAACTACTTGTTACCCAAATAACGTAACATTACATTGGTCTTGCCCCCCCCCCCCAATACTATTTATATAAGCCGCTGGGCGTATTTGTGTTAACCAACCTTAAATACTAAAAATAACCTTAAAAATTAAAAATTTTAATTTAGTGAACCTTACCAGGATTTCAACCCGGGTCTTTAGCTTAGTAATCGAGTGGAATAACTTTATCACCATGGTGCTGGTGATACTATTTAAATATAAAGATTTTAATTTTTGAGTTAAAAATATTGTTTTGTACATTGAATAAATTTTATTTTAAATGCATAGGAAATGTTCTATTTGAAAAGGAAAATGAGCTTGTATTTCTGGTTTGAGTGTTAAATCGTGTCTTCTGAAAAATGAAAAACATGTACCTTGATATAATTTGTATTTTAGATATTCCGATCAAATCATATCTGTTGTGTAATAATTATGAGTCAATTTTATTACAGATTACAGACCTATTTTAAATAGCAATATTATATCGTAAGCGTAATAATTTTATAAAGTTTTTTATTACAGTGCATAATTACAGTAATTATGAATAATTAATGTAACTCGATCAATATTAACTAATCTAAATTATATTTGAATTTGTCATGTTCATGACCATAGGAGTTTTAGAATGTGCATTGTAATTAACATTTTTCAAATATGTCTGTTGACGTTTGAGTCGACTATTGATTAACAGTAAAACATGACTCGTTTTAAGGTGGAATAGTAATGCATTGTCAACATGTAAATCTATTGACTGTCTAGAGATGAGCCTTGTGACTCACGCTTCCGTGTCTAAAGCTTTTATAAATTTTTTATACATCCACACCACGTTGACTTAAGTTTTTGCTGACATTTTATTACCTACCTCATTAGTAACTGTGTTTAGGTTACTTTGAACATGTTATAATCATGTCATTACATCATAAAATATTGTTTTGTTTTTCTCGCCGTAATGATATACTTTTTGTTTGTTTAAAACGATGACGTAATTTTGTTATTTTTAATTATCTTGCTTGTATGAACATATAAGAAGGAAAGCATTGTTTTCATGTCGATTTTTCGAAATCCAGTTTTCACCAGATGTACACGTTTTCAGAGCCCCTGAACCCTAAATAACATGTTTTTAGCGATTGCTCTACCTCCCTCCCATCCCCTCCTCCACTCTGGAGATGTTTGTGAGTGCTTGTGTGAACAAAATATCTCACAAACGAAACATAGTACGATGTGGAAACTTGAAACTTAAGTTTGGTATTACTAGAGGACCCGGCACGAATATTTTCATCAAAATCGGTCAACCGGAAGTAGTAGTTTATTCGTGTCATTTTTTACTTTTTGAGATTTTCTCAAAAACGGCTCCTACGATTTTTTTAAAAAATCGCCTCATTAACTACACTTTTTATGCTCCACGAGATAGGGTAGGCGCCATGTCTGCTGAAATTCTTAGGGAGGCTGTGCTGGCGTAGAATTTTTTTTTTTAAGATTGGGGCCTTATTATGCATTTTAGGGCAAAAGTGTATAATTAAAGTTGTAGATAATTTAAAATTCTACAACTTCTATTTCTAACATTTTTTTGTATAACGCTTGGTTTAGCGGTAATTAATGATTTTCTAGTTTTTTTCATGAAAATGTAAAAAATGGATATATTAAATATTTCGGCCTTAGTATCAATTTTACGACAAAAGTGTGTATAATCAAATTTATTAGAAAATTAAAATATTTACAACTTTTATTTTAAGCTTTTTTCTCTACAGAGCCTATTTTTGCGTCAAAGAGGGATTTTCCGTATTAAGCCAAACTATAAAGTTGGTTTTGATTATGCATCATTCACTCATGATTAAAATAAGCTATTATTTTTTTTTGTTATTTTTTTTGAGGTTAGTTATTTGGTTTATTTTTAATGTTTTATTACTAATGTTAGATTACGTATATTGTTAATTATTTGCATTGGCAAGAAAAAGTTTTTTGAATGTCTCACACCAGATTTTTTTTATAAGAGGAATTTTAAAAATTTGTACTACTTGATTAATATTTGATAAGTCCCAATGTTACAGAAGGTTTTATATTTTACTCTTTAGTTTCGCTGGTTAATTTTTACCTTTGTTTTATTTTCACTTCTTTTTCTAAAGGCCTTTTTTCAACTTGCGTAGGTTGTAGTTTTCCACTTCACTGCCCAGAAAATCCATTCAAGCAACGCTAGGATATTTGTTCACTCCGGAAAATCCTATTCGTAGGCCACCAACGTTTTACCACTATGTCATAGTGTATTATAGCTTTTCTTTTCTTGTGAAAACTTTTCTTCCGTTCGTTATAGAAACATGTGAATGGTCTATTTCGCTTCTATTTTTAAATCTAATATACAAAAATCAATTTGTCCCGTTCAATTTTATCTCATGTAATTTTATAATACCTCTCTTTTCCTACGCATAATATATTATAGTATTTTATGGTCGATTTATTTTGAATAATGCAAAACCGATAACGGTAAAAATAGTTTTCTGTTAAAAAAATGAGTTACTTACGCGTGATTCCAATTTTGTAACACATGTGTTTAAAATGCATAGTTAGGTGTATAAGAAAAAACCAGCGATACGAAATTTTACTAGAATACATCTTATAACCAACCTCTTATAATGTATGTCGTTTCAGAGGATCATATTTTTATGACCGAAAATCAGGTGGGGATCGTTGAAACATTTTGACTTAACCCTGTCATCTTTTTTTCCTTTTTTTTATGACCACAAAGGATCACTTTAGTCTCTTTGGTTAGCTCTTTTTCTTCGGCAGTTTATTTCCTTTTCATTTCTTTCTTGCCAATACTTTTTCATTCTGTCGGATCTTGCTTTTCTCAATTCGTCTGAACAAACCTGTTCTTTTCGTTTAATTGTTCTTACTGATAAAATTTTGTTTTTGCCATTAATTGTTTCTTTGTAAACCGGTGTGCGATCTTTGACATCAGCAATTGGTAGATTTAATTCTGTTCTGTCTTTTTTGATTTCTTCAAGCCAAGGAATTGTAGCTCCTTCTGTTTTTGCACACATGAATTTTTCTACAATTTTTCTTAATAATCAGTTTTCTGGAGTTCTGAGGATATGCGAAAAGAAAGAAAGTCTCTTTTTGCGCATTGCATCAGTGATTGGTTCTATTTCTTTGTAAATTTGTTCTCCCGGTAAAAGTCTGTGCTGGTTGTCAACTATGTGTTTCTTGTTTATGCAGGTTCTAAGAATCCTTCTTTCTATTTTTCTTATTGTTTCTTTTATTCCGTTTCCATCACCCTGTCATCTTTAGTATAAAAGAAAATCTTATTTTCTGAAATCACTTGTTTCTCCTTATAATGTGAAAAGTGTTTGTAAATAGGTTGTATGCCTTTAATATACCGGGTCATCGAGAAAAGTTGTAGGTATCCATTTTAAAAAATTACAGTTTAATATCTACTGGAGATAATCATAATTTTACTTTCTCTTGCCTGTATGAATATAATATTGGAAGGAAAGTATTGTTTTCATGTCGATTTCTCTAAATCGTGTTTTCAGCGGATATACACGTTTCTAGACCCTCTGAACCCAAAAAACATGTTTTTAGCGATTACTCCCCCTCTATGTTTGGGGGGGGGGGTACTCGCGCGCGTGTGTGTGAACAGAATATCTCAAGAACGGAACATTGTACGAAGTTGAAACTTAAAACTTATGTTAGATACCACTAGAGGACTCGACACAAACATTTTCATCAAAATTGGTTAAACCGGAAGTAGTAATTTTTTCATGTCATTTTTCACTTTTTTGCGATTTTCTCAAAAGCGGCTCCTATTATACGATATTTTAACATTTTTATGCTCTACAAGATAGGGTAGGCGCCATATTTGCTGAAATTCTTAGGGAAGCTGTTCTTTTGTAAAAAAAAAGTTTTTTTTAGATTGCGGCCTTAATATGCATTTTAGCGCAAAAGAAATAGAAGTTGTAGAGATTTAAAAATCTACAACTTTTATTTCAAACATTTCTTTGTATAACACTTAGTTTAGCGATAATTAGTGATTTTCTGTTTTTTTTCATGAAAATTTGAAAAAAAATTGAATTTAAAGATATCGGTCTTAGTATGCATTTCACGACAAAAGTGTATATAATAAAATTTATAGAAAATTAACAGATCTACAAGTTTTATTTTAAGCATTTTTCTCTACTGAGCTTAGTTTAGCGTGGAAGAGTGATTTTCCGTATTATTGAGCCAAACTAAGATTGATTTTCATTTTGTATCATTCACTCATGATTAAAATTAGGTAATGTTTTTTGTGGTTCGTTTTTTGTTTATTTCTAATGTTTTATTACTAATTTTAGGTTGTTGTTGTTTAGGTCATCAGCCAAAAGGCTGGTTTGAACCTGTAGAGGTTTTACTAAGTAAAACGAGGAGTGAGGTGGTTTACCCTGCCTTCCTCACTGAGTGGAACAGTACGCTTATCAGCATGCCGGGCCTTCTGAAAAGCACATATTTTCCACTCTGCAAATTACACCTTCACTTCATTCACCACAGGGTCTGGCTGTATAATAAAATTTATTACTTTCAGAGGAGATAACTCTGATAGTGTCTTTTACACCTCTATCTCATCTGTTCTTAAATGATTCAGTCATTTAATTGGCTGACCATGTGATAAGAAACAGAACTATTCATTTTAGCCCTGCAACGAACAGATTGAGTGTAAATAATTTGACACTACCTGTCCGTTATGGGCAGAATGTTAGGTTATATTGTCATTATTTGCATTGACAAGTGAAAGTCGTTCAGAAGAAAAAAATCAAGTGGGGTTAAATCTGGACTCATGTGAGGCCAAAGCACAGTACCGGACCTATCGATGCATCAGTCAGGTAACCTTTCATTGAGGGAGTGGTGCACTGGAAGACTGAAATGAGGAGGCGAGCCGTCTTGCTGCCAAATTATAATGTTGTTTTTTTCAAATTCAGTTTTTTTAACTTGCGGTACAGTCGTACCAACAAAAAAAATTAATATTTTCTGTTGAGAATAAAAAAATATATAACTATCTCCAGCAGTTTTTAAACTGTAATTTTTTAAATGGTTGCAACCTTTCTCGATGACCCCGGTACTTATTTTCATAGTTTCAAACTTTCTTTAGAAAAAAAATTATTTTTCTGTAGTCTTTTAAAAGTAGTAGACCTACATTTCAATGGTTTTCTTTAGTTACATTCTGCGCGTTAGTGAACAACAGAAGTATTCTCTTTTGTTACTTTCACATTACTTCCTGTATATAAAATGAATACGATATGACGTATTTAGATATTCAGTAGGTTAGTTAACGGTTCGGTTTGACGCGGCTAATAAAATTTCGGAGAAGAATACAACATGAAAAATGTATATGGAGTTAAGAAAAACTGAACCATGCATTTTTAAACTGAGTTATGTAGGCGTATTATTACATAAGTAGGCTATTTAGCCTCCTGTTGTTATTTTTTTGACTTTATTTCCGCAATAGAGTATTGTATGTATTTGTGTAAGTAAGATTAGGTTTATTTTATATTGTTTGAAAATGATTCCTTGATGAGGATTCTTTTGCAATACAGTATGGTCGCGGTAATCCGAACCCCTGGTACACCGAAACCTCCAGTATTCCTAACGATCACTTATTATCATGTCTTTAATTATTTCTTTAGCATTTAGAAAATTCTTTAAAATGTCTAATAAATGGAGTGCGGGCCACTGAAAAGAAAAACATTGATAGCAGCAAGTAAACCTAATGCCGAACGGGTTTTATACTCATGACTTTCAAGCCAGTAATGGCTGGCTGGAGAAATTCAAACAACAATACGGTGTTAGATTTTTAACTGTTACTGGTGAAAAAAATTCTGGTGATATCTATGATTTTATGGATTTTAAAAAAAATTCAGGATGAAGTAGAAAACCAGGGTTTAACAGCAGATCAAGTTTAATGGAGGTGAGTCGGCATTATACTGGAAAATGTTGCCAAGAAAAACCTTTGTTCATAAGAGAAAAGACTGCCGCTGGATTCAAAGTTAAAAAAGATCATATAACATTTTTCCCGTGGAGTAACAGTACTGGCAGTAACAAGTTACTATTGTTTGTTTTAAAATTGTGTTTTGTTTAAAAATGATAGGAAAATAATACTGTAAACGATTTCAAATAAAAGGTATCAATTATAATTTTGTGTTCTCGTATTTGAAATTTGATTGCCGAAATCTAAGATTGTAGACATCGATAATCCGCAAAGGTCGGAAATCTCTTACATGTTCGGATTACCGCGACTATACTGTACTTAAATATTAAATTTATTGCAAAAGTTTCCTACGGTTGAAAATGGTTGGTAACTAAAAGCTTGTTGTTTCGCAACTACTGTGGTAAATTTGACTTTGAAAGGAAATTTTGTAAACTTAATAATTAACCTAATTGTTAACTATGTGTCTTTATTCTGTTCAATTAAAAAATACTAGTACATCTAACTTAGACCTACTTGTATATTGTCTGTTAAACAATCATTTATCTTTTGTGTAAGGTTTTGACTTCAATTAAACTCCGCTTTTCTTCCTTTGTCGATTTATAATTTTATCAATTATAAATACATATTATTTTTTTACTAAATAAAAGACAAAATTTCTTTCACTTATAGTTCTTTCTTATCTCTGTTACTGCTAATATAAAAAAAATTCCCTAGGAACGGAATGCCTTAACGATTTGTAAAATATTCCGTTATTAGAAAATATCTAACAAAAAAACGTGTTCAGTATTTTAACGTTCTGATATTCTCTACAACTTTACCCGAGAATGATATTGGCGAATCAGATAGCATGATCTGAACTTATTCTGATTAGTCAATACTGACCTATCATAATGCTTAATAGATTGTTCAAATGTAACCAATCAGAGTAGTTTATTTAAGAAAATTCTGGTTGGACGATATGAAACAATCAGATTATCAGTCTTCCTGCGTTGTGACTTGTTATTAACAGCCATTCGCAGTAAATTATTTGAAGCATTTCGATTGATTAGATTTAAAGTTTCTAATTCTAGTCGACCGTTAGAAACGTGTTTAAATATTTTATTTTATCTAATGTGTGTACGTAGCAATCTGTCCAATTCAGGACAGTAACCAACCCCCATGACCCAATGAGATGAGGATGATGATGTGTATATGTATGACGTGTAAATGAGGTGTAGTCTTGTACAGTCCCAGGCCTACCATTCATGACAAGAGTATGGTTAATTGAACCCCAACCATGAAAGTATACCGGTAACGCCAGTATTCTCTAGCATTCAAATCTATATAAAAGTAACTACCTTTACCAAGATTTGAACCAGGAACCTTCGTCTCCGAAAAACAGCTGTTAAACAGCTGACTAGCGGTGATTACTTTACCTTTAGACCAACCCCCGTGGGTTTTTAAACATTAGTGGCCAAATTTTTGTAAATTTGCGATATACACAGGAGCGTCAATTATCCGAACCACCATCGATAGAAAAAAATACATATTTACTACCAAAATACGGACGTAACAATTCAATGATAAATTTATACTACAGTTAAGTTTCCTTGTTCAATTTAGGGACAGTGAAGACTGTTTAGAGCAAAATTTAAAAAATTTAAAAAAATACTGTATAGTATGTGAAAATGGGTTAAAAAATATTTTATAAAGAATTTTACCGCAATTGTTTTCGTTAATATAATCAGTTTTGAGATTCTGTAGTTTTCCGCTTGTTTTTATAATCTTTAGTGCACTACATTTGTAATAAATGCAATAAATTAGTGTATTTTTTACACTAATTCACCGTCTGCATTAGCAGAAAAAAATTATTTTTTACACTAGTACACCGTCTGCATTAGCAGAAAAAAATTATAATCTATCAAACATATGGGTTATATGTATTAATATTACATTGTTACGGTACATGGTACCAAATTACAATATTTAGCGTGTTTGATTGTCCGAAGTATTTGTTTATCAGAACCGCTCTGGTCCCAATTAGTTCGGATAACTGACGCTCCACTGTATATTCACAAAAGGGGAAGTGCTGCGAATTTAGTATTCAATGCCGTTTTTAGTATTAAAGCATTTTTAGAATTTTAGTACATTAATTAAATATTTTGCTATTTTTGATGTGTGTAATTAAATAATTTTTATTGTTTGTTTTAGGTAAGTTCCTTGAACGATTCCATTTATAAGAAAGTAAATATTCGAGCAACCTCTGAGTAAGTAGCCTACTGTTTGTAAACTTCAGAATATATTTTTTTACTGCATCCTGGAGAATCCAAAAGGGAGAATAGGACATGTCAATGTCAAATTTGATGTAATGGTTAATATTTTCTTTCATAAAAGGTTTATGTAAGATAATGTACCTTGCTTAAATGTTTTAGCGATGCCCTACTCTGTACGTTTGTATTGCTGCCCTCTTTCTTGGGGGGGAAAGTGTTTCTGGAGTTGGCAGTCGAATAATAGTCATTTTAAAGTGGGAATTCTAAGCGTTCATCTTAGGAGGTGAAAAATGTTAAGAGGTATGTCTTTTGGAAAGTAGTTGAATGTTGAAAGTAGTTTAATGTGAGACTAGCAGAAGAAGGTTTTCGTTTTTCCTTATCGTGTACAACTTATGTTTTTTTTTTTTTTGGTTATCCAACTTTTGCAATTACTGTTAAAGCAGATAATGGAAAGGGTGATAGATGAAAATGAATGATGAGAAAAATGCCAGACCTGACTGGGAATAGAACCTGGGACCCTGGCATAGAAGCCAGTTTTGCTGAACACTACACCACAGGCCGGCCACTTGTAATTTAAATGTACTCTCTTAGTGGTAGATAATTTTAAGTTTGAGTTTCTTCACTGTTTTTCCATGCTGCAGCCAAAATTAGTTAGTTCCTAATAACTGGTATATGTATCATTCAGAAGAATATTTTGTTCACATCTTCGTCAACTTGGTTATTATTTATGTCCATATAAAAATATTTATATTCTTAATAAAAATATTATTTGTACTCTACCTGATAGTTCCAGGGCTACAAAAATAGTTCTATTTCTTATCACATGGGTAGCCAATTATATGACTGAAGCATTTATGAACAGAAGAGGTAGAGGTGTAAAAGACACAAGTCGGTGTTATCTCCTCTCAGAGTAATGAATTTAATTATACAGCCAGACCCTGTGGTGAATGAAGTGAAGGTGTCATTTGCAGGGTGGAAAGTAGATGCTTTTCAGAGGACCTGGGATACTGATAAGCAAACTTTTCCACTCAGTGAGGAAGGCAATTGTAAACCACCTCACTCCTCGTTTTATTTAGTAAAACCTCTAGAAAGTCAAACCAGGCATTCGGCTGATGACCTAAACAACATAAAATTATTATAAAGATTTTTCAGATTACATCTGCTATAATTATACTCTGAAAAACTGTTTTGTTAAAATCGTTCTTCTATTTAGGCCTACATATAAACAGAACACTACTGAATAATGAACTAAATTTACTTTTGGTGACAAGTCGATAACACCAGCGCGTCAAGAATCTTTCGTACATCGAGTCATTGGCTAGAATTAATGATTTAGTTAAAATTTCCTACGTTATTTAGCCAGGTGTTCTAATAAACACATCGCTTAGTTTTGCGGTAATTGGCGATTTTTTGTTTTTTCTTCACGAAAATGTGGGAAAAATCGATTTTTTAAGATTTCAGCCTTAGTATACATTTTACGACAAAAGTGTATGTAATAAAATTTATAGGAAATTAAAAGATATACAACTCTTATTTAGAACATTTTTCTCTATAGAGCCTAGTTTAGCATGAATAAGTGATTTTCCGTATTTTTAAGCCAAACTGAGGCCGATTTTCATTTTAGATTTTTCACTCATGATTAAACTAAGGTTATGTTTTTTTTTGAAATTAGTTTTTTCGTTCATTTTTAATGTTTTATTAGTAATGTTAGGTTGTTTTGTTAATTATTTGTATTGGTTAGAGAAAGTTGTATGAGTGTTTCACACCAGATTTTTGACTTTACAAAGTCACCTGAGTTTTACTCTTTATTGGTAGACTAAAACGCATAAAATATGAAGGGTGTTGTGTTAAACTCATAGCTCTTTGTTAATTTTGTTGGTTCATTATGAGTTATCGTCAAAGCTGTGTGGGTGTGGTGTGTCTGGGTTGTATAGAGGGTGAGTAGTTGCAATGAAGATACGATAGCACTTTTAGTTTGTTTAACACGTAATGTAAAGCTAAGGATGGATCATCGTCGGTAATATCCGAGGATGGATCACGATAAAACTTAATGGATTAAGGTTACATGATCTGTTTTCTAGTGCAGCATTTTCTTTGTTCTTTGCGTTTAAATTTCGTTTAAAACTATAAGTTATTAACTGTTTTATACGTAAGCAATTATATTTTATATTTATTACAGTCGTAAATTGATAATGGTATGACGTTTAATGGTCGTTTTTAAGACAGCTTTTTTTTAAAAAAAAGAAATATAAATTATACACGTGAATATTGTTTCGTAAGTAAAGGACATTAGAATTTAAGTTTTAAAAAATACAGTTTTCAGTCTAGTAATTGACAATAATATCGGTCTTGAATACCACTGAAGTACACTTCTAAATTTTCCTTATTTTCCTTCCTGTATTATAATTACTTTGGTCTCACTGAGCAATAGTATGTAAAATACTATTATATTACTATTATATCTTGAATACAGAATCGAGTATATATACATATAAATTTCACTGAATTTTTATTTTTTTTAATGGAAAAGTAAATTTAACCAAGACACCGGGAAGACCCGTTTCGGAACCGTTTTATGAAGAGCGTATTGAAAAGCTTGTACACCGGTATGATAAATTCGGCAATTTGAATGGTGGTTATGTTTAAAAGTAACTAATAATGTGTGTAACTTTTGATAATAAATTTATTTTATTATTGTCATTAGTTTTACTTTCATAACTTATCGGAGGTTGAAGAAAATAACCCTCGTATATAGGGGAAGGGAGCCATTTATAGAATAGGGTCTTATTATGGAATACTAGTGTTTTTCCAGACAGGACGTTGGAAATCCTGATCTTCTTGCACCATTGGTTATACCGACAGAAACAACTACCAGATTCAAACTGATCAAATACAGCGTGTTTTGTCAAGGTGATTATAATGAAGATAAAAAAGGTGAAAAGTGGATTCAGTGCTAGAGGTGTAATAATTGATATCATGAACAATACACTAGTGCTGAAAGGTTGTATTTTGTCTGCGATTACTGTGAATAAACTGATTGGACTAATACTTTGGTGCTTTAAAAGCTATGTAGGCAAATTATGTATCTATTCCAAGTATTCCAAATTATAATCCCATGTATTCCATATTAAGATCCTATTTTGTGAATTGTAAAAATCATATCGCTAAAGAAAATTAAAAAAAAAATTTATATTTGTAAATTTAAGATTTTGTATTTTCTAGTTGTGAAATAAACTATTTCTACTTGTTTAGGTCATCAGCTGAAAGGCTGGTTTGAACCTGTAGAGGTTTTACTAAGTAAAAACGAGGAGTGAGGTGGTTATCAACTGCCTTCCTCACTGAGTGTAAAAGTACGCTTATCAGCATGCCGGGCCCTCTGAAAAGCACATATTTTCTACTCTGCAAATGACACCTTCACTTTATTCACCACAGGGTCTGGCTGTATAATGAAATTCATTACTTTCAGAGGAGATAATTCTGATTGGTGTTTTTTTACACCTCTACCACTTCTGTTCTTAAATGATTCAGTCATTTAATTGGCTGACCATGTGATAAGAAACAGAACTATTTATTTTAGCCCTGCAACAAACAGATTGAAAAAAAAATTCAAGTAATTTTTAAAACCTAGAAAAATCAAAAAACGTAAATGGTATTCGATATTTTTGGTTCCTCTCCCCTATTTATCTCCGGAACTAACAGCTCAAGACCAATTACATTCACTGCTCGTTGTTTATTGAACAAAACAAAAAATAATTATGGTAGATGTACAGGATTCAAAAGAGAACTCATTGCAAGCTTGAAAAGAAGATAAAATGATATTATCTTGAAAATTTTCGATGTAAGATCCTATGTAAGAGACAAAAAGGAAAGCTAAGGGACCAAAACTTAAAAGGGTTAATGAAAGATATGAGATCTAATAAATTACGTAGACATGAAAAGATTGGTTACTGAAAGGAACTTTTAGTTGGAACGATAAGGCGAAGCCTTTAGTTTAAGTACAAATGGGTATAGCTTACATAGCAACTCGTGGAACTTTTTATAGTCATTGATGATGTTTATTACTAAAAAACTGTTATAAATTATTATTATTATAAGTAGTAAAAAATTAATTGATTTTTAATAGTTAAAACGTGTACAACTACTATTAATATCAAAAAAGCAAATATTTGTATGGTATCCATATCAGAAACAAAGCAAATAAATAATATCTATTACGAATAATAAAGAATTCTACTATCTGATAACATACTGTTTGTTTACAAACGCGAAACATAATGATCTCAATTGATTTTCATTTTTATTGCATTAATTATGAAGATGCATGTATGAGAGTCCCTCGTATCTTTTTACCTTTATCCTTGACCTTTATCGTTACATATTTCATAAACATTTTGCGTTTAAAATCTGTAATTATATATTTGTTATTATTTACTTTCTAGTGACAAATTGTAGCCTTTAACCGAGTTCCCTGAAATTTTTGATTTTAAGAAAGTCATACTTTGCAGTGATTGTTCTTCTTTAGTTAGAAACGTAACAGTTTCGCGTTGATAATTGGGGGGGGGGCAATTTTTTTAATTATCATCTATCATTTTCCTTTGTCTATTCGTCTCACCCAAGAAACTACAAGAGATAGCAACAAATGGTTTTTCGGATTCGTATTCTATACTAAAAGTTATTGGGCCTAATTTGGGTTTGGAGTTCTGGTTTTAACCGAAAGTGGCCTAAAACCGAAAGTCAAGAATTCAAAGTCGGAATTTGGAAACAAAATTATTGTCATTCGATTTCTCTTAAAAAGAAGGTACCGAAATCTTTAAGTTTGAAGTACTGGTTTCGACCGGAAATGGCCTAAAACCGGAAGTCAAGAAATGAAAGTAGGAATTTTTTAAACAAAAATTGTGCCATTCGATTCCTCTTAAACAGTAGATATAGAAATCAGTAATGGTTTTTTCTATTTGTCAAAAGTAAGCCTTTTTAAAAATTAAAAATCTGGTGTGAAACACACACACGATTTTCTCTTGCCAATGCAAATAATGAACATTATAACTTAACATTAGTAATAAAATATTATAAACAAAAAACTAACCTCAAATAAACCTTACTTTATTTTAATCATAGTGAAAAACGCAAAATGAAATTCAACCTCAGTTTGGCTTTAAAATACGGAAAATCACTCTTTCACTCTAAACTAGGCTCTGTAGAGAAAAATACCCTAAACAAAAGTCGTAGATCGTTTAATTTCCTATAAATTTTATTACATACACTTTTGTCGTAAAATGCATAGTCTACTAAGGCTGAAATCTTTAAAAAAAATCGATTTTTCACACGTTTTCGTGAGAAACAAAACAGAAAATCGCTAATTACCGCTAAACTAAGCGTTATACAAAAAAATGTTTGAAATAAAAATTGTAGGATTTTAAATTCTCTACATTTTTTTATTATGTACATTTTTGCGCTAAAATGCATATAAATCCGCTATCTTAAAAAAAGTTTTTATTACGTGAAAACCGCCTCACCAAGAATTCCAGCAAACATGGCGCCTACCTTATCTTGTAGAGCATAAAAAATTTAGTAAACCAAGCGATTTTTAAAAAAATCGTTGGACCAGTTTTTGAAAAAATCGCAAAAAAGTGAAAAATACACGAATAAACTACTACTTCCGGTTGACCGATTTTGATGAAAATGTTTGTGTCAGGTCCGGTAGTGGTATGTACGAGTAACCTAAGTTACAAGTTCGTACAATGTTCCGTTTTTGAGATATATTCTGCGCGCACGCGCGCGCGCACACACACACACACACACCCACACAGACTAATCGCTAAAACATGTTTTTTGGGTTCAAGGGGTCTGCAAACGTGTAAATCCGGTGAAAACTCGATTTCGTAAAATCGACATGAAAACAATACTTTCGTTAAAAAAAGTAAAAGAAAAAGCAAAAGTAAAAAGGGATTTTTAATTTTTGCGTTCACGTTGCAGTAATATGAGAATGTGCATATGAGTCCCTCGAATCTTTTCACCTAAACTCTTGACTTTTGATCGTTACATATTTCATAAACATTTTGAGTTAAAATAATTTTGTTCTAATCATATATTTGTTGGAATTTACTTTCTAATGACAATATTGTAGCCTTTATCAGAGTTCTCTGAAATTTTTAGAAAGTTATACTTTGTAGTGATTGTTCTTCTTTAGTTAGATTAGATACGTAACAATTCGCCTTGATAATTATTATTAGGATTCCAACGTGTACTAAATACAGGTCGCTGCTATTGAATCACGGTATTTTTAACATTGCTTTTGGTACACTTATGATGAAAACAGCTAAACCGTGTTACTTTACTTTCCTCGTTTCTTTATCACAGACGATTATTACTGAGGTCTATTTAAAAGGACTCCAGGGTTATGCTAATTTTCTTTTTCTTTGAACCTACGTGACAGCAACAAGATGTAAAATCCTACTTTTATTTTTATATCACTGGAAAAAAGAAAGAAAAATTACTTTTTTATTATAAAATGTTTGCGAGTTAATGCACGGGAAAGTAAATGTAAAAAAGAATTGATGGAACTTTTGATTAAATCTCCTCCGACGTCACAAGTGAATTTTTATTAGCCAATTTGGTTTTACAAGTGAAATTTTATTTACTTTTCTCTCATTCTTTGCAAAATATTTTATGAAAATTAGATTCTTTTTTATTGTTAACAAAATTAAAATATATTTACGTCAGCGTTTTGTGATTCTTTTTTTTAACATTTCTACGGGGAAAAAGATAGGGCTATTAATATTTTTCAGAAATATTATGCAGCTGTTTTGCAATTCAGTATATAAGTTTTTTTTAATGTGTATTTTGTTGCATTCGGTTCAATTTAAGATCAGTAAGTAATCCCATGACCCAATGAGATGAGGATGATTATTGTATTACATGTAAATAAGGTATAGTTTTGTACAGACACATGCTGACCATTGGTAAGATAGTATGGTTAATTGAACCACAACCATCAAAGTACACCGTAACTACTTACTAGTATTTAAATCTGTATAAAAGTAAATTAACTACCTTTAGTAGGATTTGAACCATAAGTATAAGTAAAAATATTATTATAAGTATAAGTACATATAAGTAGACTATGTGTAGTGTAAGTAAGCCTATATTTTTAAGTAGACATTTTTTATTGCTTTAAAATCATCTTATTAACTTAGAGGTACGTACTGATTAATTAATTACAAGGTACAGAAGTATTACAGAAAAGTTATATTGCCTAGAAATACTGGAAAATAACATAATAATTCTTTAATGAGTTATATTGATGTTTTGATTACAGTTTGTTACAAGTTAAAAATGAATTAAAGACAAAACTTAAAAGGTGTAGTGATTTATAAGTAGCTATTGCTGGAGTCCCAGCTCCGTGTAGTTGGAAAGAATTCAGTGTGTTGTTATAGTAGTGGGAGAATGAATGAGTTAGTAGTGTTTCATAGCTGATGCATTTGTAGTGGTAGCGTGTACTTACTAGACTAAAAAAATATTCTTATCATCCGGCGCATTTATTTAACAAATACTTATCGGGTTATTAACTTGGTCGGATTCATAATATTTAACTTGCTAATTTATATCAAAATATATAAATAAATAAATTTAATAAATGCAAACAAATATATTAAATACGGAAAGTTTGAAAACGAATGTTTTGTATCAGAGTAATACAACAATCGTTCGCCCAGCATGCGTCACTCATTCACTATACCTCACCCGTACCCTTCACCCCGCAACTACACGGAGCTTGGAACCGCACAATACTAAAGGCCTAAATAAATGTAGACTACAGTATTCAGTTTTTTTCTTTTGTTTGTAAGAAAATGAAGTGTTGCTGTACTTCACTAGTCGATCGTACGAAAACTTCAATTAACTCCCGTACAAGGAACTTGTACCAAATCCGTTACCCGGCATACGTATTTTGTTAACAGAAGTTACAAGATAAGAGTATTTTTAAGTTACTTTAAAGTAGTGATTTATTAGTTGTCATTAAAATTGTTAGACAAGTTTACGAAATTCAGAGAACTTTTAAATGGGAAAAGATTAAAGTAGATTGCTAGAACATTGTATTGATTGCATTCTAAGCGTTATTATAAGTTATTCCACTACTTGAATTGGGACTATACAAACGTGGAGTACTAAAGTGTGCCTATTTCTACTGAAACTTTTTTTACAAAATTTTTTATTGGTGCTTCACGAACCGTCAATCAAAAATCAACAATATTCCTTCAAATTTAGTTCATATAGTTTTAGTCGCATGATAACGAAAGGTTTAATCATTTGTTTCGCAAGCTATTGGGCTAGCCCACTTGACCTCATTAGTTATTAGTTGTTAAGATAACACCATTTGGACAAACGAGTTTGCCTAAATGGGCAAAGTGTCAGCTGGCAGCCCCATATTAACAAACTTTCGATCACCTTCTCTGCAAACAAAGCAAGTAACTTCCAGCTCTCCTCATCTCGAATCATCGCTGCCTTCTTTCTCTCTGGGTGGCACAGTTTAATTCATATCTTTTCAGATGTCTCCATTCTTTTGTGCTAAAAGTAGGGATATCTTTCAAAGATATCTGTAACGAACTCCTATTTGTCATTGTCGCATAGTCGACATTTCGGGACGTCCCGAAGTTTAAACCTTGTCAGATATGCCCCAAAACATCCATGCTCTGTTAATAACTACGTTATTTCATTATTGGCATCACCAAAAATGTCCTCCTTATCCATATTTCGACATTCGGAATGGACCTCCTTTTCTATTCCCTGACCCTCGTTTCGCTCCATCTCCTTAACCACCTGCCGAGTAATCACTTCCAACATTTCTTTCTAGCAACACCAGCTTGTTGCTCTTTCCTTCCGCACTTGAACTAGATCCCAATTTTTCACTTTTTTCGATTTTCTCAAAAACGGCTTCTACGATTTTTTTAAAAATCGCCTCTTTACTACATTTTTTATGCTCTACAAGATAGGGTAGGCGCTATGTCTGCTGAAATTCTTGGGAAGGCTGTTTTCTCGTAAATAAATTGTTTTAAATTGTAAAAATATTAAAATCTTACAACTTTTATTTCGAACATTTTTTTGTATAACGCTTAGTTTAGTGGTAATTAGCGATTTTCTGTTTTTTTATCACAAAAAGTGTAGTAAAAATTGTTTTTTTTATATTTCAGCCTTAGTATGCATATTACTACAAAAGTGTAGGCTATATAATAAAATTTATAGGAAATAAAAAGATCTACAACTTTTATTTAGAACATTTTTCTCTAATAGAGTCTAGTTTAGCGTGAAAGAGTGATTTTCCGTATTTTAAAGCCAAACTGAGGTTGATTATCATTTTGCGTCTTTCACCCATGATTAAAATAAGTTTATGTTTTTTGAGGTTAGTTTTTTGTTTATTTATAATGTTTTATTACTAATGCGAGGTTATATTGTTCATTATTTACTTTGGAAAGAGAAAGTTTTGTGAGTGTTTCACACCAGATTTAAAAAAAAAATATGTTTAAAGATTTGTAAATTATACCCAACAAAAGAGGGGGTTGAATCTCTCTTTCCACCAGCTATTCCCAAAAGTGTCCGTGGCCTTAATTACAGTTTTAAGTGATTGTAACTTTATGGGAATTACAGTAAACACTACAGTTCGTTTTTATGCTTTTATTAATGTATTAATAAATTGAAAAGTAAATAAATGAACAGTATTTGCTTTTAATTAATTATACGGGAAGTAATTCTGCAACGTATTACATTTTCATAATGTAATGCAACTATGATGTGCATATATAATATTTATTTACATATACGGTTATATAGGACGTTATGTTAAGTTACTAGTACTGATACAAGATTCAGATGAAAATCCGATAAATCGATTTCCTTGCGTTATTATTTTACCCATCAGCACTCCAATTAACAGTTCATTTTGGGAAGTTTTAGGTTGTTAGTCTAGTGATTCTATATGCCTAACCGATACATGAATATATACAGTAAGTAGACCTATATATTGTGTATTCGTGTAAGTTTATGATTGGTTAGTAAGAGGATTGGATGGTGAGGGTGTGTGGAGTATGAGAGAAAATTTAAGATGAGTTGGAGCTCCTAGTACCAGTTAGTTGATTTATCGTATAACCAACTTAACTGTAGAGTGCTGAGTACAGTCCCTGCGTAATTAATTACGTATTTTGATCAGTTCATTTAAATTTAAATTATATAACCATATTCGGTTTGGGTTGTAAGCTTATTAAATCTATCGCTATCTTCTTATACATAATACAAATTATGCTTAATCTGGAATGTTTGTTATAGAATAGGAAAAAACTTCGATGGATGTTCTGATTCTAAACTCTTCCTCCTCCTGCCCTGTAACCCTATGTGATCCTTGCCTTCCAAAACTAATCCCCTCGAACGTCCTCTGTCTCTTGCTCTCCCCATGTATCTCTCATACCCATAATTCGAACGTTCTCAGTTTCGTCATCAAGCCATCTAATTCTAAGTCGACCCCTTTTCCTGGTTATTTTTGTTGTTGTTGTTGTTTAGGTTAACAGCCGAAAGGCTGTTTTGAACCTCTAGAGGTTTTACTAAGTAAAAACGAGGAGTAAGGTGATTTACTATTGCCTTCCTCACTGAGTTGAAAGAGTATGCATATCAGCATGCCAGGCCCTCCGAAAAGCACCCACTTTCCACCCTGCAAATGACACCTTCACTTCATTGACCACAGGGTCTGGCTGTATAATGAAATTAATTACTCTCAGAGGAGATAACTCTGAGTAGTGTCTTTTACACTTCTACCTCTTGTGTTCTTAAATAGTTCTTAAATATAATTGCCTGACTACGTGATAAGAAACAGAACTATTTTCTGTAGCCCTGGAACCAGCAGATCGAATGCAATTAATTAAACACTCCACCTGCCCGTTATGGGCAAGGTACTTTTTTCTGGTACCGTAGCCAATAATCTTAATGTTCGATCTCATCATTTCATCTGCTATTTCTCAGATTTTTCCTACTGTTCTTATACTTATCCATTCCAAGTTGCCACTATCACGTCATATTTCAACCGTGATCTTTTCCGCAATCCATATGTTATGTCAACAGTTCGTTTTCTTGGGATCCAGTTTGTTTCGAGTCTGATAGTTGGTTTTTTAACAATTTACATTTTTTACTTGGTGGAGGTGTTACTCGACACAACGCATCTACAACCTATAGGACCAGGTATTTTTTTACGGGTTATCTTCCCCTAGCTTTTGGAGACCCAACTCGTAAGTAAAATGTAGCACTATCAGTTTTGGTGTGCCCTAAGCATTGCTTTTCCGGGTACCCGTCATATCTGACGAGGACTCCTGTCTGCTACGTGGGGTGGTTCCCGATAGGTGACCGGTAACATCAGACGGTACAGATTCAAAATTAAAAATAATTACTACTGGAAAATAAATTGGTAGTGGTTAGAGTAACTGGCTTGTACGCTGGGGTCTCGAATTCGATTCCCGGTCAGGTCTGGCCTTTTTTTCCTAACTCATCTTTATCTATCATCCTTCTCACTCTCTGCACTAGGAGCAATATTGTAAAACAGTCGGACGTTAAACAAAAATAAACAAAAACTGGAAACTACAATTTTTTCGTAGAACTATATTTTGATATTTGTTGAGGCTGTATTCACGATGAAAATCGTTTTTATAATAATTCAGTTGTAATTTTATTTAATTTCATGGAATTTACTGCGAAATTGATGAACCGTTTGTAATGGGGGTTTTCTAATAGTAGGATTAGGTTTTCTAATCATAATTTGTCAGGAAATTAACTATTAAGGAAAAACGTTTAGTACAAAAATGTGAGGTTTGAAGTTTAACTTGAATTTTTACGCTCTCTTGCCTGTATGAATATATAGGAAGGAAAGTATTGTTTTCATGTCGATTTTTCGAAAACGATTTTTCACGGAATCTATACGTTTTCAGACCCCTTGAACCCGAAAACAATGTTTTTAGCGATATGTGTGTGTAAACAGAATATCTGAAGAACGGAACATTGTACGAACTTGAAAATTGAGTTAGGTAACACTAGAGGACACTACACGAACATTTTCATCAAAATCGGTCAACCGGAAATATTAGATCATCCGTGTCATTTTTTACTTTTTTGCGATTTTCTCAGCTTCTTGGGGAGGCTGTGCTTTTGTAGAAAATAGTGTTTTTTTAAGATTGCGGCTTAAATATGCATGTTAGCGCAAAAATTTAATAAAAGTTGTAGAGAATTTCAAAACCTACAACTTTTATTCGAACATTTTTTGTATAACGCATAGTTCAGCTGTTCAGTCTTAGTATGCATTTTACGACAAAAGTGTATATAGTCTACTCAAATTTATAGGAAATTAAAAGATATAAAACTTTTATCTAAAACATTTGTCTCTACAGATCCTAGTTTAGCGTAAAAGAGTATATTCCGTATTTTTAAGCCAAACTGAGGTTCATTTTCATTTTGCGTCTTTCACTCATGATTAAAATTAGGTTATGTTTTTTGAGGTTAGTTTTTTTGTTTATTTCTGATGTTTTATTACTAATATTAGGATATTATTGTTCATTATTTGCATTGGCAAGAGAAAGTTGTGCGAGTGTTTCATACCAGATTTTTACTTTTCTTTAAAATAGGCTACTCGACCGCCTCCGTAGCGTAGTGGTTAGCGTGTTAGCCTGCCACGCGGAGGTCCCGGGTTCGATTCCCGGCCAGGGTCTGGAAATTTTCACGTGTCAAATCCCACAGTTAATGTTTCGTAACCCACCGTAGTCGCTAATAACCAAGCAGTTGATGCGACTTTAAATAAATATAAAAAAAAAATAGGCTACTGTAGTTATTTTTAGATTTAATTTGTTTAACATTGAAATATAGAAATTGACAGTATAATGTATTTTGCATGTTCAATGTTGATTTAATTTGGTAGTCTGGTGTTTGTAGTTTTTATAGGCTCATGCGTTAATTGTATGTAGGCTGATGACAGTAGAATATGAATATAGTAGAATGTATACTGGACACACTATATACATACATAATAGAATGTAAAACGTTACTTTTATAATGGTGGATGGGTTAACATATCAATTAAAGCAACGAATTGACCTACGTAACAGTTTTTATTGGTCTATTAAATGTTTTGATTAAATTGTGTGCATTTAAAATGAATGTATAATTCAGTTTATATACAGTAATAAAATATAGAATCTGCAATTAAAATGTATTCTTCTACTGTTTTTATTGGATTTTTAAATTATTATTTTGTAACAATTATGTTTACAAGGTTAACTGTAAGTCGCTTGACTAAAATTCATATTAATGGAAAATGACCCACCGGGTTGGTCTAGAGGTAAAGTCGTCGCCAAAATCAGCTGTTAACAGCTGATTTTCGGAGACGAAGGTTCCTGGTTCAAACCTTAGTAAAGGTAGTTACTTTTATACAGATTTGAATACTAGACAGTGGTTACCGGTGTACTTTGATGGTTGGGATTTAATTAACCATACTCTCTCAGGAATGGTCGGCCTGGGTCTGTACAAGACTACACCTCATTTACACGTCATACACATCATCCTCATCTCATTGGGTCATGGGGTTGCTTATTGTTCTAAATTGAACAGATTGCAACGTATACAAATTAGGAATAAAAATAATGTAAAATATTTATTTATAACTTAATCATTAAAATGCCGGTGTTTTTTTAACATGGATTTAGCTGACCTGTTTTTTGTATCTATTTAAAACGTCCTCCTGCTTTGTTAATACTACATTTATGTTTTACTGTTTAGTACAGAATAAATAGACTGTAAAATAACAATAATCTGCCTGGAGTACAGAATCTTAATAGAATCTATATTGTGCTTGCAAAGCTGTGTGTCATTTACGAATATTCGCAGAGCCTTACCAGGAATCAAACCTATGATTCTAAGCATTTTCTTTAGGGGTTAATAATCTCATCAATTCTCCACAGCAGCCAGTTGGAGTGTTACATTATTTTCACTCAATCTGCTAGTTTTAGGGCAACAAAAAATATTTCTGTTTCTTATCATATGGGTCAGCCAATTAAATGACTGAAGCATTTAAGAACAGAAAAGGTAGAGGTGTAAAAGACACTAGTCAGTTTTCTCCTCCGAGAGTAATGAATTTCATTATACAGCCAGACCCTTTGGTAAATGAAGTGAAGGTGTCATTTGCAGGGTGGAAAAGTAGATGCTTTTCGGAGAGCTCATGCTGATAAGTATACTTTTCCACTCAGTGAGGAAGGCAATGGTAGCCACCTAACTCCTCTCTTTACTTAATAAAGCCTCTAGAGGTTCAAACCAGTCTTTTGGCTAATGACCTAAACAACACCAATCACATTAACTATTAAATCTGTTAGTATTTTCATTGTCTATTTTTTAAATATCAAGGAAATTTGAGACATAGTACATTAGAGTTCTGATTAACTTTTTCACCTAGAAATTGCACAACGGAGTGTGCTGTTTATGTAATCGGAGTCTAGTAGGCTATATTGGTACATACTGAAGACTAAGAGGGGTTGTAATTTTTATTTTATTTCTTCTTACAAATTTTATAAATTTTTATTTCGATAATTATTTATTTTTAAAATGTATGCAATATAATACGTTCGGTAATGAATCATAAAATTTAGTACCTAGAGAAAAGTAGAAGGAATTCTTAATGCATTTATGTTATAATTTACAGTTTCAGAGATCCTGATGATGGGACATGTAGTGAATACATGTGTACAATCCATACAGAAGTGTAGTGAACTTAAATAGGATGTAAACTTATGTGATAGATGCGTATGAGAGACGGATTGTTTTGCAGGTTTAAAAATACGACAGTAACAGAACACATTTTTGAAGTTTTAAAACAAGAATAACTGATGATGAAAATATATATTTTGTAAGAAAAAATGAACGAACTTGCAAATGACAGAAATTGTAATCATTCATTTAGTAGGCGTACATATACATTTTGAAAGCAATGTTTTTATTTTAGATAATGTAACTTCCTCGTTTCAAATGTATTACTGTACAACAATCGAATTTCATTGCACATACTTGTCTAGTTGAATACGTAACGAATTAATATGTCATGATGGTCAGAAGACATGACATGATTCAGCCGCATTTCAAAACTGATGACAAATAGTCTAATGAAACATGAGGTCAATGCAAAATGGCTGCCTTTACAACACATTGTCTCGTGCATAACAATGAACAACCACCCAAAAGTAATAAGGTAATTTGTTAGTAATCGGTCTAACAGTTTATACATTTTGGCTTGCCAATATTTACGATATTGTTACTAATATTATATTGTTCTTGTTCATGATTGTACGTTGAAAATAAGTACGAAAACGTGTATGTTTTTATGGAGTATACATTTTTCAATCAGTTTTATTAAAGACATGTCACCATTTTAATAGATTCAACGATCACGTTATAGATAAAAATAAATGAGTCTTATTCGACAGGATTGCTACGGATTAAAAAATTCAATAAATTTTATTCTTTTCGTGTAATGGGTATCGTTTACGAAATCTTTGTGTGTTTATATTCGCCACGAGAGAAGTCCGTTGTGATTCAAATATGGAAAAACTAATTTGTACGCCTAATTGTCATATTTTCGGCTTTAACTCGTATTCCTGAATTCTAATTTAAAAATTCGTGTGAGGTACAGAACTTCGTGCCTAAAAATATGGTCAGTTTTCAGTTTAATGGGATTTTAAGGGCTATGTAATATATATCATATCATCCTCCAGGCTGTAAATAAAATAATCGATGTTCATATACCTTTGTTAAAGATCGCAGTTTTCTCTATAAATTAAATATTTTAAAAGTAATACCTGAAGTTTAATTTTACTATGGTAGACATTTTAAAAAAAGTTCGGTTCTACGCAGAGATAAAGAAATGATTTTTGGCCTGAACAATGCATTTTTACAGAACTGTTAGGCTATATGTACATTCATCAGTTAATAAAAAGTATTGTTTTTGTTCAAAATATTGGAAAAATTTCCAATATTTTCACTTCGACTACATTTTATTAGATTATGAACGTATCATTTGTGTTTTATAATTTTTAGGGACAGTATACTGAAGGTGATATGGTAGAGCTGAAAAAACCAATAAAATTTGTTTTTAGTATCATTTTAACTAAATTATCGCTACATAATTTATATTTCCCATATTTTAAAACAAATTTATCCGTAAACTTTTACATAATAGGGTATTAACAGGACCGTGATCAAAAATAATTCTTTACGCCAACGTATCTCAGATTTGAAACTTTCGAAAAGAAATTTAATTCCATTTTGCTAGTTTTAATATTTCCAGATAACTCAGTTTGGGTATATTTTCAGGTTAAAAAGTTGTATTTATTTGTACGTCCGTTAAAGAGGTAATCGAACGTACAAAATATTAATAATTTTACTATATAAACTACTAAAATAATCAATAAGGTAAGTTTTTGTGAGTTAACACCTTGCTAGGTTAGTTGGTACTAGACACCCAAGCCAAAAGTTTAAGTTTTTATTCCGGAAGAGGATCTGGAGCAAACTTAACGTTATTATCTAATGAATTGTTTTAATCAGAATGTATTTGCTAATAACCTTAGCAGATATGTGATTACAAACTCATAAAACAAAATAAAAACTTTAGTCCTTGTTAAAATAATAAACAATAACAAAAGAAACATTGTCTAAATTTATACAATATTTCCTGTTGTTAATAGGCCTAATGTAATAATACTTTCTTATCTGTCATCACACGAGCACATTGATATCTTTCAAGTACTACAAAGAAATAGAGAATTGTGTTAAGTGTAGGCCTTTATAATAGTACAGTATAATTTTGTATTGCAGCTTCGGTGGTTTATTTATCTTTAGGCCATTGAGTTATTAATATTTTGACTGTGTATGAATGAATTTTAAAAAAAATTAACATCAGAGTTTATTTTTTCAATCAGTTTAAAAAAAACATAAACTATAAGAAAAATCTGGTGTGAAACACTCACACAACTTCCGCTAGCCAATGCAAACAATTAACAATATAACCTAACTTTAATCATGAGTATATTTGTTGTTTCTGATTTGTGTACATTGCAATCTGTTCAATTTAGAACAATAAGCAACCCCATGACCCAATTAGATGAGGATGATATGTATGATGTGTAAATGAGATGTAGTCTTGTACAGACCCAGGCCGACTATTCCTTAGAGAGTATGGTTAATTGAACCTCAACCATCAAAGTATACCACCATACCATCAAAGTATATAAGTAAGAATTTCAGCAGTAAGTTTTGTATTCAAATCCGTATAAAAGTAACTACCTTTACTAGGATTTGAACCAGGAACCTTCGTCTCCGAAAATCAGCTGTTGAACAGTTGTCTCGCGGTGACAACTTTACCTCTAGACCAACCCGGTGGGTTAATCATGAGTGGAAGACGCAAAATTAAAACCACCTCAGTTTGGCTTAAAAATACGGAAAATCACTCTTTCACGCTAAACTAGGCTCTGTAGAGAAAAATACTCTAAATAAAAGTTGTAGATCTTTTAATTTCCTGTAAATTTTATTGTATACACTTTTGTAAAATGTATACTAAGGCTGAAATCTAAAAGATCGATTTTTACACAATTTTGGGGGGAAAAACAGGAAATCGCAAATTACCGCTGAACTAAGCGATATACAAAAAAATGTTTGAAATAAAAAGTTTTAGATTTTTAAAGTCTCTACAACTATTATTGTGTACATTTTTGCGCTAAAATCCGTATTAAAGCCGCAATCTCAAAAAACAAACATTTCTTTTTACGAGAAAACAGCCTCCCTAAGAATTTCAGCAGTCATGGCGCCTACCCTATCTTGTAGAGCCTAAAAAAATATAGTAAATCAGGCGATTTTTTAAAAAAATCGTAGAAGCTGTTTTTGAGAAAATGGCAAAAAAGTGAAAAATGACACGAATAAACTACTACTTCCGGTTGACCGATTTTGATGAAAATGTTAGTGTCTGGTCCGGTAGTAGTACCTAACTTAAGTTTCAAGTTTCAAAGTTCGTAGGATGTTTCGTTCGTGAGATATTCTGTTCACGCACACGCACAGAGAGATTGAGGGGGAGAGAGAGAGAGCAATCGCTAAAAACATGTTTTTTGGGTTCAGGGGGTCTGAAAACGTGTGAATTCGGTGAAAACTTGATTTCGAAAATTTGACATGAAAACAATACCTTCCTGTATATTCATATTGGCAAGAGAAAGTAATAATCAATGGATAAAATAAATATTTCGTTCCAAAAAAGTTACCTCACGGTATTGATAATCAGATTGGTTTGAAATAGAAAAGTACGTTCGTTTAAGCATTGAAAAAATCGAATTTATTTTCAAACATTTTGGTTAGAGGGGACCAGATTTTCTTTATGTGAGAGTGAAGATCAATCATGTGATAATGGTATTGAGTGAGCGTGGTTGCCTGAAGCAGTTAGACTTCCTTCGTTAGCGTTGGTTAGATAACCGAAATGCCTTGCAGCTACGGCTGTTTGTTTCCTTTTAAACGCCGCCCTTTTACATCACTTTGTTTGGAGCCCACTGTAGACAATACCAGAAAAGGTTTTCATTTATTACTTGGAATTGAGAAAATTCTTTTGGCCAAACCGCTACTCGGGATTGTTGTATGTATTTGTGTTTGTCTTAGAATACATTTTCCATTTTTTTTTGAATTTATTTCTGAAGTAGGTCTAATTATTCATAAATAAAATGAACAATTGTATTACCTATTAGGGATAATCTGGATTTTATTTTAGTACTGTATTTATTTTTTGAGGTCTCGTTCGTGTTCAAATTAATTGTTTGGTAAAAATATTTACGCTGTAAACAAAGAAAGAATTCTCTAAGATACTTTAATGATATTTAGGTTATTTCTGTTATTCCCCCCCCCCCCAGCATAATTTTTTGGATATTTCGTATGTGGGTATTCTTACAGTATTTTTAACGATAAAACGGGAAAAATATTTAAAAAAATTATATCAATATTGTTCAAGGTAACATTTAACTATTTATTGACAATTATTAAATTATTTAATAGTCTTCTTCTTACTATCAAGGATTAGGTATAAGCCTTTTCCGAACTCACAAACCATCCTGTACGTTTACACAAACACGAGACATTCCAACCCGTACATCTTGACTACTGCCATCTTCTTCGAGGTCTTCCCGCGTCCCTTCTTCCAACTGGAACATATTCCGTCACTTTTAAAGGTATTCTCTCCTCTGGCATCCGTTCCAAATGTTGCCTCTATTGATTCCGGTACTCCTCCACTTTTACATTTAAGCTGAATACACCCAACTTGGGTCTAATTTCCAGCCTCGAGCAGCGCTTCACCCTTCTTAAAAACCTCATTTCAGCTGCTTGGATCCTGCTTGGATTCTTGGCGTATTGTGGTAACCCATGACTTACTTCCATAAAGAAGAACTGGGGCTGCCATTACCTTCTAGAACTTCACTACTGTCTCTTTTCTAGCAGTTCTGTTACCCAGTGTCCTCTTAATGGTACCACAAATAGCTTGAAATTTATTTATTTTCGACATCCAAGTCCCTAAAAGCTCACATCGCAGCCCAGATAGTTATAGTGAGACACTTGTTCTAATACTACATTGTCTAAAACAATCTTTGAACGAGTAGGATTCTTCCCTCTGAATGCCATAACCTTTGATTTAGCAACCGAAACTCGTAAATTATACTTTTTACATAAATCATTTAAAACATAAACTGTTCTTTGAAGCTCATCTTCACTCTCCCGTATTATCCACATGTCATCCGCAAATAGCAAACAATTGAGGTAATCGTCAGTACTTATTCTAACCCCAGGACTAACCACACTTTTCCACTTTTTAAAAACATAGTCAATATCTATATATTAAATAAAGTTGGGGACAGACTGCACCCTTGTCTCAACCCTTGATCTACGAGTATTATTTAATAGTATTTAATATAATTATGTTAATTTTTTTTTAATGATAATTTATTTAATGACGTCATGTACTCAGAGTTTAATTTTCATTATTACATACAGTAACAATATTGAGAAAAAACAATGTATTTACCTCTACCTACATTTAACCTTAACTTGAAGAATATTGGTGTAGGAGTTTTTAAAATATTTTTCCCATTTTTATCGTTAAAAACTTTAAGATGGCATACGAAATATTCACAAAATGTAAAAAAATATACTGGCGGGAGGAATAACAGAAAAGACCCTGATATATTTTTAGAATAACATAACTTGTAGTTTAAATCGCGATTTAATATAAGTGATAAAATTTTGTGTAGAACCATGTTCAATTTTTACTTTCTCACGCCTATATGAATATATAGGAAGGAAACTATTGTTTTAATGTAGATTTTTCGAAATCGAGTTTTCACTGGATCTACACGTTTTCAGACCTCATGAACCCAAAAAACATGTTTTTAGCGATTGGTGTGTGTGTGTGTGTGCGCGCGCGCGCGCGCGTGTGAACAGAATATAATTTTCACGAACATTTTCATAAAAATTGGTCAACCGGAAGTAGTAGTTTATTCGTGTCATTTTTCACTTTTTTGCGATTTTCTCAAAAACGGCTCCTACGATTTTTTTGAAAAAAAATCACCTCATTTCCTATATTTTTATGCTATACAAAATAGGGTAGGCGCCATGTCTGCTGAAATTCTTGGGAAGGCTGTTTTTTCGTAAAATAAGTTTTTTTTCAAGATTGCGTCTTTAATCTATGCATTTTAGCGCAAAATTCAATAAAAGTTGTGGAGAATTTAAAATCCTACAAATTTTATTTCAAACGTTTTTTGTATAACGCTTAGTTTAGCGGTAATTAGTGATTTTCTGTTTTTTCATAATTTTGTGTGCAGCCATGTTAAATTTTTATTTAATTAAACAAATCATCAATAGTGGAAGGTACGGTGACATATGGGGCAGAAGTGTGGACCATTACGCAAAACATGACAAATAGAATCAGTACAGTGGAGAACAGATACTGGAGAAGATGTTGCAGATTGACGTTACGAGATAGGGTAACGAATATAAGAGTAAGAGAGATAATGGGAATTGAAGACTCAATAATAGACCATATTGAGAGAAAACAACTGCACTGGTATGGTCACATGCGAAGAATGAGCAACGTACGAATCCCACTGAAGGCATGGAACTGGAGACCGCAGCGAAATAGAAAAAGAGGAAGACCGAGAGGGAGATGGATGGAAGGTGTTGACAGAGCCATGGAAAGAAGAAACATAGAGGAGGAGTCATGGCAAGACAGGCAAAAATGGCGCTTTGACTGCGACAAACGACCCATAGTGTTGTAAATAGTCGCCACTATATATATATATATATATATATATATATATATATATATATATATAAACAAATCATATTAATTAAAAGCTTAAATAAGTAGCTATGTATGTAATGTAGTAGGAGGGTACTTACAATCATTAGTTAGTATAAATAGGCCCAAGACCTCTGTCTCCTGCTCTTTATAATTTATGTACGTTCACGATTATGTTAAAATTGTATAATTTTATTTTGTTTGTCGGCTTGTTAGTTGCCTAAGTAAGTTACTTCATGAATAATATTTGTTTACGGATGTAGATTACAGTATAATATGTTAATATTTTATGAAAACTGCGTAATTTGTGAACAGTTAATCATACGTTTTGTATTTCTGAACATGAGATCTAGTTCGGCTTCTAAAAATAAAGAAAAAGTTATTTTCCTGCTTAATATTGAACTGTTTGCTCAATCTAAGACCGGAACCCAGTTTTTATGATTGTATTGTAAAAATTCTAAAAATAAGAGTTTTTTAATTGTAAGTAATTTTTATAATCGATTGAATTTTCCACGTTAAGGAGTTTTTAAAATAAATAAACCAGTTAACAGAAGTTTATTAAAAAATCCAATAATTATAGTACAAATAGTTATTTGTAATTTACATTAAATGTTATAAAATGTATATTTGTACATTCAGTATTATTGATATCGAGGGGCGGGGCTTGTTTTTATGTATTAATATTGGATTGCTGAGTTTCCTTAGTTCACGGTTTCACGCCACCGCCTATTCCTCCAATAGGATTGACATTATTGTGGAGGGAGTGCAGAATACAGTTCAGTGTTGAGGAATTTAAAGTAATTTTAAGAGATCTTCATTTTCGTTATTTTATTGCTAATGATTATCTATGTAACATGAGATGATTGGTACATGCAGGAGAAAAAGTAGGTGGGAGAAATTAAGGGCTGTTTTTTTGGACTATTTCGCTAGTTTATTTGTTTTGTAGGAACGTCGGTGTTGCACACGTAACTGATATTATAGGCGTGTTTATCTGTTTTTTAGTGTATATTACTCTAAAATAAAAGAAATTTTTTATTCTAGTTTTGTTTTTACTGTAGTATAATTAACTAGCGCTCATAACAGACAGGTAGAGTGTTAAATTATTATTTAAATTCAATCTGTTAGTTTCAGGGCTACAAAAAATATTTCTGTTTCTTATCTCATGGCCAGCCAATTATATGACTAAACTATTTAAAAACAGAAGAGGTAGGTGTAAAGACACTACTCAGAGTTATCTCCTCTGAGAGTAATGAATTTCACTATACAGCCAGACCCTGTAGTGAATGAAGTGAAGATGTAATTTTCAGGGTGGAAAATGGAAAATATGTGCTTTTCATAGGGCCTGGCATGCTGATAATCATACTTTTCAACTCAGTAAAAAAGGTAATTGTAAACCACCTCACTTCTCGTTTTACTTAGTAAAACCTCTAGGAGTTCAAACCAGCCGTTCTGCTGACGACCTAAACGACAACATAATTAACTAATGTAGCGATATTTTAGGTTTGGGGTTTTTAGTTATACAAGGTTAGGTTAGGTTTTTTTAGGTTAGCTATATTTTTTAGGTTAATTTTTAGGTTATTGGCCTCAGAGGTGAGCTTTAAATAAATGGATGTTTATAAATTTAAAAAAATTCTTCTTAGTTCACTTTAATAGTATTGTGACACTTATCGCTAAGGTTCGTTTCGGGATCCAGGCAATCAAATAATCAGTACACTAAAGTTTACAAGTACAAGTATTTATTACAACTAAAAGATTAACAAAATAAATAATAAACTAATTGTAATGAAGTAATACAATAAATAACTTAATAATTTACTTAGTACTACTTACAAACAATTATATAGAATGCACATACACAATAAAACTGAATACACAATGCAGATATACAATAAGACAGTATAATAATAGTTGACCGATGCCTGGGACACGTCGACCTGATCTAACGTACCAATAGCACGCACCATAAACACTTGTCAAAGATCAAACGAATACTGACTCACTAACCGCCTTCGAGCTTCCCCCATATAGGCAGATCAAAGAGATAATTCTAGCAAAACAAAGAAATTCGATACAAAAATCTTTTTTATTGTTTCTGGAAAAATCATAACCAGTATAAACAAGTCACAATAGAATAAAAGGTGTTACAGGTAACCAAACGACTCTTTCACAAACAGTTGTACAACAAAGACCTTTTCAAATATCCTTTTACAACCAACCTCATTGCCACTCCGTCACTCCATTATCTACCATTCAACATTTTATGAATTAAGTACTAGAAATTTCTCGAACCATACTCTTCTTCGATATTTTCACAGTATAAAGGGATTGTATGTTGGCCATTTTTGGAATTGCAACTTCTTAGCCCTTATTATTCTTGAGATGCAGTGATCAGTCAGTATTACAATGGGTGAAGGTATTCAACTTTTTTTATGTAAGCCTGTTATAGAAGATAGGGTTGGGATAAATGGCACGGTTTATCTTGATATACAGAGTGATTCAATTAGATGGAAACAATTTCAATAAGCTGTATTTCCTGAACTACATGTTATATTTTAATTCTGTAAATTACATTTTGAAAGATAACGTTTTAAATTTTAATTTACATAGATGAAAGTTTATAGATGTTCAATGTGTCCTCCTCCGGCTGCACGTACAACATCTAGACGGTAACTGAACTCATCCCAAACTCTCTGACGCATGTCTTGGGTCACTGAGTTGACTGCAGCTGTGATACGATTCCTTAGTTCATTCAAATTGGTGGGAAGAGGTGGTATGTAAACTGCACTTTTCACGAACCTCTACAAGAAAAAGTCACAGGGTGTGAGATCTGGAGACCTCGGTGGCCAAAACTGAAGTGCAGAGTCGTCATTCGCCATGCGACCTATCCATCGTTGACGTATGGATTCATTTAGGAAACGCCGAACATTGCGATGCCAATGGGGTGGAGCTCCGTCCTGCTGGAAAATGTAATCTCCTGAATCTTCATTCATTTGAGGAACGAGCCAGTTTTGTAGCATTCTAAGATACGTTTCCCCAGTAACCGTATTCTCATCAAAAAAGAAAGGCCCATAAACTTTTGTCAGCGACAAGGCGCAAAAAACATTAACTTTTGGGCTCTCCCGCTCATGTTCCACTGTTACATGGGGATTTTGTAGCCCCCAGATCCTAACATTATGCCTGTTGACTTTCCCACTTAGATGAAATGTGGCTTCATCACTAAAAATCACTCGAGGCAGAAACAACTCATCTTCCATGTGTTGGAACATACGGTCACAAAATTCTACACGCCGTATCTTATCGCCTCGGCGAAGAGCCTGTAGCATTTGCAAACGGTAAGGTTTGTACAATAATCGGCGCCTCAATACACGCCAGACAGTTGTTTGCGGTAGTCCGAGTTCCATACTCACTCTACGGGTTGATTTCATAGGGCTACGCTCAAGGCTAGTTCGAACGCGTTCCACATTCTGCTCCGATACACGAGGTCTGCCTGGACTTTTACCTTTACACAGAGAGCTAGTTTCGTCAAATTGTTTATTCCAATGATAAATGCTCTTCCTCGTTGGAGGTTCGACGTTAAACTTAAGCCGAAATGCACGCTGCACCGCAGTTGCAGTCTCGGTTCTACTGTACTCACGCACGCAAAAAATCTTGTGTTCCATAGCAGCCATCATGCTTACAACTGACGCAGTACGCGGCTGCGCAGCTGACGGCAACAATGCGGTACTGGAGCGCTCGGGTGTCGTTATTTATAACTTTGTTATTTCCTCTTTCAAATTTAATTTACAGAATTAAAATATAACATGCAGTTTAGGAAATATAGCTGATTGAAATTGTTTCCATCTTATTGAATCACGCTGTATTTCAAATATAATTTTTCCAGGTAACTTGTGTTGTAGAGTTGTAAAAACGATAATTCCAAATTAAGCAGTAAACTAATTATTTAAGACTTAACCGAGCATTCGTGAAGGAATATAGTTTACCTATATTAAGATAACAACAGTTTTGTTCGTTATACTTGGTGCATGCACGTTCTCTACTTTTTTTAAGTGTCGTAGGTTCATAGCGTTGCTTGGTACCGTATCGTTTTGTAACTTGGTGCATATAAATTTGTATTCAACACAGTAAGTTAGTTTCATCGTAGTGTGTAATTTCCTTGGTATTATTTATTTCCTGGAGTTATATCTAGGCTACGTGCCGGTAAATGTAGTACTAGCTTTTCAAAACTAAGTTTTAAAATTAGATTACGAATCTTTGCAGTGGAAAATTATACGTAGTTATATTCACGTGGTGTTATAATTAAAAGTATGAACGACAAATGTTTTTCCGTGAAGGAAATAAGGAAATTATTGTAATGAAAACATCATTATAAAATACCTATATGGTTCTAAATGTACCTTATTATTTTTACTTTTTTGAAAAAAAAACAAGCAAGTATTGTTATGTGTAGCTACACTGCATCTTTTTTTAAATTCCTAATTTGTGTACGTTGCAATCTGTTCAGTTCAGAACAATAAGCAACCACTATGACCCAATGTGATGAAGATGATGTGTATGACATGTAAATGAGGTGTAGTCTGGTACAGACCCAGGCCGACCATTCGTGATAGTGTATGGTTAATTGAATCCCAACCATCAAAATACACTGGCAACCACTTTATTTTATTATAAATAAATGATATTTTCTTGTCACTTTAATTTGGAGTTCAAGGGAGCGATGACAGGGTTCGGGTATCCCTGCTCAAAGAAGGTTGAACAATAAATAAATAAATAAACAAACTTTTATTACCATGTAAATAATAATATAAATTATATGACAAGTGAAATTTTAAAATTAAGGGATTCGGAAGATTACGCTTCTACACAGATTGCGAAAAGAGGCATATCAGTAATTAATTTTAAATAGTCAAGGGAACTTGTAAAAAAATCTTGACCAGGCAGCCATTATTTCTGTTACAGAACCGAGGGAGTCTTACTGAAAAAAAACCTGGCCGGCCCGTTGGCGTAGTGGTTAGCGAACTGGCTTCTACGTCTGGCATTTTTTCATCACTCATTTTCATATATCATCATTCTCCACCGTCTGCATTAGCAGTAATTGCCAAACAGTCAGAGTAAAACAATAAAGAAAAACTTTCTGAAGAGATCTTAAATTATGCTTTGTGTTTCCATTGTCCGTGTGGTCCAAAGTTGAACGTGACATGTCGTCCCATTATTGCGGAACCGATGCTTTCCCGGGGCGTGCCCTCTTTGGACCTGAGATTTTATCATGGAGCCATTGGGCACGTTGTGAGGGCTGGGGAGCATCATGGTTTGGTGGCGCTCTCTTGTGTAACATAGAGTATGGGCCTTCTGGACCTTTCGAATAACCCGAGAGGGCACCGTACGGAACTGTGCAAAAAACAGGTCCCTTCAAGCCTTGCTTACTGCCATCCGCAGACGGTAAGAAAACAACAGGAGGCTTCAGCGTCCTTCCAAAGACTGCTGGCCCGCTGGGTGGTGTAGTCCCTTGATGTTGCGTCGTCCGCTCGGTGGTGTAATTCCTCCGGGGACTGCATTGGATTTGGGGCTACACCACGTTCCTATAGTCCCGAGAGAAGGTTTTTTTCTTTTTTCGGTCTTCTCCTTTGTGAGCCCTTTCTTGGTAGATCCGTCCACCGAGGAGTTTTCTTTTAATCGCGTTTAAAAATTAATCGTACGATTTATTTGAGAGGCACGAAGTTTGTGTAGAATTATTTACAAATAAATACTTTTAACGCCCTCTGATTTCCAAAAGAGTGTATTTCCTAAATTTATGTACGTTACATAATTTATGATCGGTAATAGTCTATATATTATTTATTGTGTGAACAATGCCTGATGTAGATGTAGTTTACTAAATAGAAAACATTAAAAAAACATTTTCTGGCGAGTTCGGTATAAAATTTTAAGTCTGAATTTAATTATGAAATAGATACATGCAATTTAAAATAACCTTATTTCTGCTTTAACTTGTGGTCTGGTTTATTACATGTTTCTGCTAATTTGAATTTACACAACTTAAACTGCATTAGAGAATTGCAGTTAATGAAAACTGATGGTTACATCCAATTGCATTACAGAACCGTACGTTTCATTTAACACTTCATTCTATATGTACATAGTGGACTTGCTACAAATTTTATGCATGACAAGACCTGAGATTTACTAAATTTAGAACACCATGTGAATTACAAGTCGTGTTTTAGTTCAGTTTCACTTCTACACTTTTAAAGTTGTACTTGATTATATCTGAAAATTCTAAAATTAATGTCAACTTTTTTTTGCTTCAAAGAATTTTTAACGTAGTTTTTATTAGAGTGAAAATGTTCTGATTTCTATTCTACAAATGTAAGAAATAAGACTGACTTATCAATACGTTCAAATTGCCTTTAGAAAATTATGTAAATATTTTTACTTTTTTAATATTAAATATTTTATTCAGACGTAAAATAATGAACTTACGGATCTCTTTGCCATTTTTCGATGAGAATAAAATGTATCGGTCGTTCTCAAAACTTTCCATGGGTTTTCACAAAATCTGACTTCAGTATCCATTTCAAAACGTGTAAATAAATAAATTATTGAAATTCTTAAAAATGTCTTCAACGTAAGTTTCTTTTTCTTGTTTATCGTTCTTGAAAAAAAATTGTTAAGTAATATGACTAAACGCTATCCGTTTTACAATTCTTTATTACCGTAAAAATACTAATATTTAAAAATATTGGACTTCAATGTAGCAGTACTAAATTTAATAGGTAACTTATAGATAGATAGCTACATGTTACTTAAGTGCTTTAAGACTTAAGTATATATATTTTTTACAAAACACAGTAAAATTGTGTATGAAATTTGCCATTAATGTAGGTGATAATCAGGTTGGTCGAAAATTGGTAGCAATGACAATGATAGGTTACGGTACAAAACCGGTTAGTTTTATTGTGTATTAATTCCAAAATCTAACCGGGATTCTTACATGGGACTTCCGCACTAGAAAACCTTTTCTAAAATGCAAGTTTTAGTCGTGTGTCAGTTAGCTTACAACTTGGTAATTTAATTTCCGTACTAAAATAAGTTCCTGGTTTCTCCTTTACTAGGTGGTATAAAAAAACTCCACTTCAGTGTTACTATTACTATGAACTATGCGTTTTACTGTTCAAAGTAAAAATCCAATTCAAATCTGATTATTTTAACCACTCAAATTGTGAAAATAATTACTGATATTAAAGTAAAAAACTTATTATTTAATTACTTTTTAAATATGTTAAAACAAGTTTCAATTACTTTCTCTATTAAAAGTTAATACTGATAATCATAGGTGTTCATTTTTTAAAATGTTGAATAAAAATTGGATTTATACTTTTTCAAAAATGTAATCAGTAGAAGTCCGTCAAATAAAAATGTATTAAGGGAGAAGGAAAGTCTTGTGATATTTTTGTCGTGGAATGAGGGGTTGAATTATATCTTGCTCTCACTGGGCTTTAAACCCTCCATCCCTTCCTTCATCTTTCAGAATCTTTCATCCCTGTTCTCCCATACGTAGTCTGCAACAATCTCATTCATGCACGCCCACATTATCCTGTATTATGCTTAATATAAAATTCCTAAATCTGGCTTCTGTCTATAACGACAGAAAATTCATTTCATGAAAATTCATGTATACTGAAATAGATCCTCTTTTTAATTTATATTTTTTTATAATTTAATTTTAATTAACTAAGCAACTTTTGTGTTATTACTGTGTACAAAAAACATATTTGTTATGAGTTGTATGTTATGGAAAATTAATTTATGAGTATAAGGAATTGTGATTTGTGGGACAGTTTTCCTCTTGTTTTCTTACGGCAGTAGAAAATATTTTGATTTACTTTTCTGGTTTGTAGGCTTCCGGACATCTACAGTTTTTTTTAAATTCCTAATATATGTGTACGTTGCAGTCTGTTCAATTCAGAACAATAAGCAACCCCATGACCCAATGAGATGAGGATGATATGTATGACGTGTAAATGAGGTGTAGTCTCGTACAGACCCAGGCCGACCATTCCTGAGAGAGTATGGTTAATTAAACCCCAACCATCAAAGTACACCGGTAACCACTGTCTAGTATTCAGATCCGTATAAAAGTAACTACCTTTACTAGGATTTGAACCAGGAACCTTCGTCTCCGAAAATCAGCTGGTAAACAGCTGATTTTGGCGACGACTTTACCTCTAGACCAACCCGGTGGGTTAACATCAACAGTTTGAGTGATTTTCTGTACAAGACATAGATGTAATAATTATTTTCAATATTCGCTAAACAATTATAAAGTAGCTTTCCTCGTAATTACGTACATTATTTACTGTAATTTTAATTACGAATTTTGAATATGTGGAGAATTTATTTTCAGAATGGACATTTTAATGCTGAATATTTAAGTTATTGTGGCCTACTGGTATTTAAGTTTCAGGAGATATTTATTCAAAATCTTTTTTGACAGTTTTAGAAATCTTGATATTGTAAGGTTAAATTGTCTTTTTTCTATACCAGAACAAATAAAATTACAGATTAAAGAAATTTATAATTAGTATTTTTTAACTTAAAGAATCTGTAGTAAATTTTTTACGTCAGTTCTTCTTATTTTCTTCGTTTCGGGCCATTTCAAACCACGTTTAGCTTTAGACATAATTCTGTAACCTGTTTTGGTGGTCCATAGCCTTAGCATTCATTTGTAGTCTTTTCTCCTTTTTCCGTCCATCCGCCTGTCGGATCTTTTCCTCTATAAGGAAACCCTTCAAGTTAGTAATTAGTTGTCTGAAATCATTTCAGTCCATTATGTTTTCTCAATTTATCCCAATTTTTTCAGTGCCTTTTAGACTATTAAGCCATCAAGTTTCTTAAATAATTAATTTAATTCCTCAATTAATTTGTTGTACATACATCTGTAGTTTTAATTTATATTTAAAATAATATTAGATGTGTAATGTTTTATCATTTAAATATTTGCTTAATGGATTTTTTATAAATCTGTTTTAAAAATATTTATTTTCAGATTGCTATTCTCTAAAAATGAAAATATTTTATTTAAAAAAAATCCAAGTTAATGTATATAAAAAATAACAGGTTAGTCGGACGTTTCTACTGTGGTGTTAAGCTAATGAAATTTATTGAAGAACTTTCACGTTGCTACTTAAAAAAATAAGTATTTATAGATCTAAATTTTCCTTTTAACAAAATTATGCTGTTACTTTTTACAGTATCTTTTATCAGGTTATTTTTAGAAATAAATTACTTAAATTACATTGCTTATTCATAGTTTCATCCTCATGCTGTTACAAATTTGTCAGCACGACCGGATGCAAAACCTACTCATGTTTAGTCAATGTCACGCACATTTTAGCAATGCTGTAGTTATTTTAAGTTACTCTATTGTATACTTTTTATAATGCATTGTGTTTGCAAAATAAAAGTATATGTATTAAATTGTGACAATTATTGCTAAAGTCCTTTTTGTTGGGGGGGGGGGGTCATTTCCGGTATCTTATAAATAGTTAACTATCGTTTAAAATTACACATATTTATTTTATATGGTAATAAATTACAAATACTACAGTCAAAATACTTGTAATTAATAATAAATTAATGATAATAAATGAACTTAACCAGTATCTAGATTATCTCGCACTTAATTTACATCCTACTTATAAGAACACCCAATTATACGGGACACCGTTACGATTCATACCTTTTCCAAAATTTAAACTGTTACGCAGTACCAAATTCGCTCTCTGAATGACAAATCAAGACTGACTTACCTCAAGATGGCCGGTGAAACTTATTCGGGCGTACTGTATTGTACTGTACTGCGTATTGTAACTTATAGAATAACAAAAAAATACAAAATCTTTCTGTCGGTTTGTTGATGAATCTTAACAGAAGGTAAACAAAAAAATTGTAATATCACACAATAAAAGAAGAGCTAATTATCTAAATAGATACACCAAACATTCTCAGGGAGCCGTGTTTACAATAGGCCTATACTATACCTAACCATTTATACACTTTATTTCTAACCCTTTTTTGGAAATAACCTGACTAACCTCTATTATTATTTACATTAACACTTCTACAAACTCGGTCATGCTAGATAATTCTGGAACCAACACTTCCTTTTAGATGTTTTTGTTGTTGTTTAGGTCAACAGCCGAAAGGCTGGTTTGAACCTCTAGAGGTTTACTAAGTAAAAATGAGGAGTGATGTGGTTTACTATTGCCTTCCTCACCGAGTTGAAAGAGTATGCTTATCAGCATGCCAGGCCCTCCGAAAAGCACCTACTTTCTACCCCGTAAATGACACCTCCATTTCATTCACCACAGGATCTGGCTTTATAGTGAAATTCTTTACTCTCAGAGGAGATAACTCAGAGTAGTGTCTTTTACACCTCTACCTCTTCTGTTCTTAAATAGTTCAGTTATATAATTGGCTGACTATGTGCTAAGAAACAGAACTTTTCTTGTAGCCCTGGAACCAGCAGATCAAGTGCAATTAATTTAACACTCCACCTGCCCGTTATGGGCAGATCCTTTTAGATATTGTCACAATATTTTAGTATTCTCTGTGAATAAACCATTTGGAATTTTATGGTAAACTTTTTTGAGAACTTTTGAGTAGTTTTTATCGATTTGTGTTATGTATTACTACAATTATATATTCGCAGGCAGTGTTCTTCGAATTGTAGACTGTAGCCACCTCTGTGAGAGAAAGTACTACCACTAAGTAGGCATACCCTTTGCGTGTGGTTAGTACGTTGGAAAGACCGTTTTTTCTGAATCCTTGTGTTAGTACACCATTTTTATTGACCGGAAAGAGAGTATTGTTATCACGCATGTTACTCCAGGTGTTTCTTTTTTGTTTTTTTTTTAATTGTGGGTAAGTCATGTATTTTGGAAGCCGATTATTTTTATTTAATTTTCTGTGTTAGAGCTTCTATTACGTACAATTTTCAAATTACTATTTAATTTTAATCAGTAACTACTTGAATTGTTTCAAGGTGCTCCACTGTTTATGTTAACATTTAAATGCTGAATTCAAAAATATGGATACCTTGTTACAAAAATTGTTTCGTTCAAAATCTTCCGCTAGTGGATATTTATTGTTGTACTGATATTTTACGGTAGAAATCCGGTTTCTTCTTACAGAAACGGAGAAAACTTCGATTAATTTGTTGAACTTAACTGAAATCAACTGAATTTTACGTCTTGTTTAAATAAAGTAAGTCGCAAGAGAAATTTGAAACAACTTCATATGACAAACGGATAATATTTTAGTTAGTTCTATCAATTCTTTAATCAAAATAGGATAAAGTGTATGTAACAGTCACGATGGTCAGTACTAGTACCATACAAATATATAAAGTAGTACCTATAACTAATATATAAAATTTTATTCATCAAATATAATATCAAATTTTATATATTTATAACCAATCAGACGTAATGTGTCAACTGATGAGGTGTTAAGTTTATTGAATGTCAAGTTATCCAAAAATAATAAATCAAGTCTAAAGGTTTGTTGGTTTCGGTACCAAACAAACAAGTTAGATAATAATTTTTATAAGTAATTTACAATTTTTAGAAACTTCTAACCTTTTTATTTATTTATTTCGTACAAAATCAAGTTCAGCTTGTATTGAACCGTTAAATTGTTACTTGACACAGTAATTATGACGTAACAGCGATGGTGGTCAGGTAGGAGCTCATTTAGCTGAAAGAAAACAGTAACGTTTGTTCGAGTCTTTTCTGTTATCCCACTCCCACCATTATTTTCCTTATTTTGTGGATCTTTCGTATGTAGAGATTCTTATAGTATTTTTAACGATAAAAACGAGAAAAATATTTAATAATATTTTATTTAATTATGTTAAATTAATTTAATGATTAATTTATTTAATGATGTGTACTCAATGAGTTTATATTTCATTATTACATACAACAACAATACCTATAAAAAAAGAGCAATGTATTTACCCTTCCTACGAGTATTTAACCATAACTTGAAGAATGTTGGTGTAGAATTTTTTAAAATATTTTTCTCGTTTATCGTTAAAAATTCTGTAAGGTTGCATACGAAATATTCACAAAATGTGAAAAATTATACTGTGGGGGCAATAACAGAAAAGACCCGAAAATTCTATTAGGAATCCAGCTTGTGTTTTTCTTTGTTAGGTTAAGGCCTATTGTATTGTGAGTATTACAGTCTTTCATATTTGTTTACCAGGTGTGGTTGGTTCTTTGGAATAGCTGACCCTTGGTTCCATTATAATTTTCACAACGTTAAATAATTACCAAAATTTTTTTGTTCTTGAATAAAATATCTCTTGTATTTTTTTGAAATCTGTTATTTGTAAATATTTCTGAGCTGTAGAAATATAAAGCGCCAAACGAATAGAAAATAAAGTGTGATCAAGGGGAAATTCCAGAGGAATTTAATAATAATTAATTAGCAATGGGGAAATTTGGAATTTATTTTTGGGAACGTTCATGAAGATAATTTCCGGGATCCAAATTAATAAACTGCTGTCAGTTACTCTGTCGGTTTTAAATTTAGTAAATATTTGTATGAAAATTAGTTTCTATTAATATTCTGTAGACTGAAAACCAGGCTGAAATTTTCTTCTCGGTATTTTAATATGGTTCAGTACGTCCATGTGTAAGCCTTTACTGTATTAAGCTAGCTTTGCATACATACAGGCGTACATAAATATCCGTTGAAATGTCTTTATTAAACTTAATAAATATGTGCTGGTATTAAACGTGGGTGGACTGTTACGGTATGCACGCATATTCCCGTGTGCATTACGTTCCGTGAATTATAATTTATTGTTTAGTTCATTCTTCTGACATATATGAATTGCATTTATTACTTTGTTAAGTAAAATGTATTTATGTTACTATACGTCGACGTGAGCGATCTTTGTAATACGTTTCAAGCGAATTTGATTGTCCGAGGTTAGATTAATTTTTGATTTTCGTTTTAGGGATGTTCCATTATTAATATTAATATTAATAGTAAAAGTAACACCTGAATTATTAATGCCAGATAAAACTTGTAACTCTCTCGTCGAGTTTTTAAATTATGGTATCACTATAAGTTTTTAAGGGTCGCATATACGAGGTGAAAAATTTAGTATTGCTTGATATTTTATTTATTTAATGATTTGGAAAATATAGGTTTCAAGTAAGTTAAGATGACAAATTGAGGGCTGTGTCTTTGCAATAAATTCATGTAAATTATTGTCCCTGGAAATATGTCTTTTTACTTTCTCTTGTCCTGTATGAATTTATAAGGTAGGAAGTATTGTTTCCATGTCGATTTTTCGAAATCGTGTTTTCAACTAAAGTACAAGTTTTCAGGTCCCCTAAATCTGTAGGCTAAACAAAAAAAAATGGATTCAGCGATTTCTCTCTCTCTCTCTCTCTCTCTCTCAGTGTGCGTGTGCGCTTGTGCGCGCGCGTGTAAGCAAAATCTTTAACGGAATATCGTACGAACTTGAAACGTGATTCTTAAGTAAGTTAGGTATCGCTGAGGGACCCAACACGAACATTTTCATCAAAATCGGCCTACCGGAAGTAATAGTTTATCGTCCATTTTTTAATTTCTTTACGATTTTCTCAAAACCACTATGCTTCTTATGCTCTACAGGATGGGGTAAGCGGCCTGTCTCTTAAAATACCTTGGGGGGGGGGGCTGTGCTCTCGTGGTATTTTTTTTTTAAGATTGCGGCCTTTGTGTTGTAAAAGTGTGTTGTCGTTTAGGTCATCAACCGAAAGGCTGGTTTGAACCTGTAGAGGTTTTACTAAGTAAATCGAGAAGCGAGGTGTTTTACCAGACCTTCCTCACTGAGTGGAAAAGTACCCTTATCAGCATGCCGGGCCCTCTGAAAAGCATATATTTTCCACTCTGCAGATGACACCTTCACTTCATTCACCACAGGGTCTGGCTGTATAATGAAAGTCATTACTTTCAGAGGAGACAACTTTGATTAGTGTGTCTTTTGCACCTCTACCTCTTCTGTTCTTAAATGATTCAGTCATTCAATTGGCTAACCATGTGATAAGAAACAGAACTATTTATTTTAGCCCTGCAACGAAAAGATTGAGTGTAAATATGGAAAAAGTGTATACATAATGAAATTTGCAAGAAATTAAAACCTACAATTAGAGATTTCGGTATGTCGCTTATTAAAATCGGTAAAAAATATATTTTTTATAATGGCGGTTTTAGTGTGCATTTTACTACAAAAGTGTAGGCCTACATAATCAAAGTTATAGAAAATTAGAAACCCTACAACTTTTGTTTTAGACATTTTTTTCTACAGAGCTTAATTTAGCGTTAATTTGTGTATTTCCGTATTTCAAAGTCCTACAGTGTTTGATTTACATATTTTATAGTGTTTACTAATGATAAAACATGGTTTTATTTTTAATTCAATTAATTATTTGGCAAGAGAAAATCGTTGGGGACCTAACAAGGTACTATACCATCCGGTGCCATATGGATCTTGGTTTTTTAACGAGGTTGTTACTCCTCCGGCTCCTCCTTCGTCTTCGCTTGCTAGATGATGAGGCCCTGGGCTTGCAACCGGCGGTATTAAAAACACCCTTGGCAGAGCTATCTTTCCAACTTTTTAAATAAAATTAAAGTTACACTGAGATGTGGTTGAAGTTTATCCAAATCGACATATATCAAAATGCATTGCTTTGTGAAAATATATTTGAAATATAAACGATGTTTTCTGTATTACGACTTATCGATTGTTTTGGTTTTTTGCATTTATCAGTGAAGTAAAAGTGGCTTTACCTTCCCTTTTCCACCCTTCGTCTGTCTATGACGTCTGATGATTTGTCTTCAATTCTGATTATACTTTCAACACGCTTGTCAATTCTTTTACGGCTTGGTTTTGTATTGTAAAGTATGATTTGCGTAGGAGGGTTTGTTTTTGTGGAGGTGTTTGCTATATTCGTCTGTCTACACTTCTGTGGCTTTTTTTCGATTTTATAAATACGATTTTTTGTGTTTTAACATTTATTTTTTAATTAAATAGAAGTTCTTTTCGTCTTTATTAATTTTATTCAAAGATTTGTAAAAACAAAAGAATCAGCGATATAAAAGTTTGTTAAATATCTAAACAGTTTTTTCATTATACAAATATAGAACGGCCTATAAATGAAATATTTTTTTTAAACACTACATCGTGCAATGATGGAATCTTTTCTTAATTATTATTTTAATGTTTTGTTATTGTAAAAATTGCTAATTATATGTTCATTTCCTTTTATCGATTGTTAATTGTAGGAAGTTTGAACTGTTAATTGACCAACCAGGAAAATACCGTAAAATATTATGTAATTAGTGATAATATTTTGTGGCATCTTACTATCGAAATAAAATTGGTGATCATTCAGGCTATTCTGATTATAGATACTGCAGTCCTTAACAAATCCACTGATGAGTAGCGGCACCAATCACGCAGGTTTCTGAGCCATGATATTCTTCTTCTCCCTACACCTCTCGACCCAGCTATTTTGCCTTGCATTGTTAATTATAGCAAACGATATTTGTCCCCACGTAGAAATATGATTCATATTAACTATTTAAAATTTAGGGAACATTTATATCAAGGCTGTTGGTGTAGTGGTTTGCGCAACTGACCACTTTTTTTGTTTAACGCCCGTCTGTTTTGGAATTACTGCTAATGGAAACTATGAGATGGTTGATAGATGAAAATTAATGATAAAAAATTCCAGCCCTGACCGGGAATCGAACCCGAAACCTCTGGCATAGAAACCGGTTGCGCTGACCGCCGCCACACCATGGGCCGACCTATTGATGACTACTGACTTAAGTAATTGATTACGATATCTATTTATAAAAAATCTTTATTTATGAACTAGACAGTGGTTACCGGTGTACTGTAATGGTTCATTAGTATTCAATTAACCATACTCTTTCAGAAATGGTCGGCGTGGCCCTGTACAAGACTACATCTCATTTACACGTCATACACATCATCCTCATCGTATTGGGCCTTGGGGTTGCTTATTGTTCTGAATCGAACAGATTACAACTTTCACACATTAGAAATAAAAAAAAGAAATTTTGGTCAGGAAATAAAAGTTTTCTCTTAAACATTCATTTAATTTTGATTCTGATTAGAACCATAATAAAGACTTGTAGAGAGAGTTTTATAGGTATCGTAAAATTAATTATTTATTTGTTTTGTTAAGCGTATTTAGAAATCCGGATCATCTCGATTCGCTTATCACTTTTTAAAACCACGTTACTTAAGGTATTATTGATTGAAGGGATTTTATTGTTTGTTACTTCAGTACAGTTCTTAGCTTTTAGCAGGTTTCCTGTAGATAACGACCTATTGAGGTCACCACCATGAAGCGATTTCCCGAAAATTTCTTCAAATATCCATCGATCCTTTATCAGAAATGTCAGAAACGAGGTCTTGTAAAATTCATATGTATTTGTCAGTTAACGTTGGGGCGTCCATAATTTTTGTCCAATTTTACTTAAACTCAATATTTTGTTTTTTATTTTAAATGATGAGTTCGTGTAAGATTGAAACTGAACCACTGGGTAAAGGCCTATTTCCACTTCTCTACTTTACTAGCTGCTTACTAGTAACTAAAGACGATTCCAAACGTTCACACCGAGCTAGTTTACTAGCGCTAGTCAATCACGTGACCTTTTCTCCCCTACTAGCGCTAATAAAATCAAACATGTTCAAAGTCACTAGCGCACTAGCACTTTAACTAAACTAGCTGCTGGTTGTTTGTTCAGCTAGTAAACTAGCAGCTAGTACTAGCATTGTGGGAATAGGCTTTAAAGGAATATTACGAGGTGTGGCTATTAAATAACGAGACTGACGTTGTAAAAAAAATGTTGTTTTTATTTTGTACATAATCACTTATTGTCACCTTCAATATACACTCCTTCTCTATCCCTACAACGCTCCATGCGAATTTTTCGTTGTTGGAAACAGTGCTGAAAGTCATCTTCTGTCAGCTCTTTCAGGACCCGTGCCGCTTTCTCTTTTACAGCTTCCACAGACTCAAATCTTGTCCCTTTTAATGCAGATTTCACCTTAGGGAACAGGTAGAAGTCACATGGTGGAAGATCTGGTGTATAAGGTGGATGTTCTGACATAGATGCTGTACTTGGCTAGGAACTTCTTGACAGATAACACGGAATGAGCTGGCGCATTGTCTTGGTGGAGAACCCATGATTTGTCCTTCCACATTTCGGGGCGTTCTTTCCTTACTCTGTGATGTAGTTTAGAAAGTACCTCAAGGTAGTAATTTTGAATTATTGATTGACCTTCCGAAACCCAGTGTAGGTACAAAATCCCATGGATAACAAAAAAACATACACCTGTAGAAACCTTTAGATGTTGACTTGCTCATCCGACCTTATTTGGCTCTCGGTGAAGTTCGGCTCTTCCAGTGCATGGATTGGCGCTTCGTTTCTGGATCATAAGTAAAAAACCACGTTTCATCACATGTTGTTATCGTTTCCAAAAAATCTGGGTCATTTTCAATCGCGTACAAAGTGTCAGTACAAACATTTTAGCGAGCTTCATTTCAAACATTTTTGAGCGGCACGTGTCCTGAAGAAGCTGATAGAAGACGACTTCCCGCACTGTTTCCAAGGATGGAAAATTCGCATGGAGCGTTGTAGGGATAGAGAAGGAGTGTATATTGAAGGTGACAATATGTGAATATGTATAAAATTAAAATCAATTTTTTTACGTCAGTCTCGTTATTTAATAGCCACACCTCGTGTCTACAAAAACCAGAGTCTAAAACCATACATGTTTCCGTTGGTATGATGTAGCTAAATTTGTAGAAATTATTATTCTCTTCAGTTTATAAATTCCTTGCATATTTGTGTACGACGCATACGAACGGAGACTTTTACAATTTTCTGACTAATTTCCTCTAAATTGAGCGAAACATTTTCAAGTGCCGCGCGCTGTTATTAGAAACCAGAGCATGCTTTGAGAGTGACGCACAAATCTTTATTATTGGTCACCTAGAAGCGCAGTTCTTTGCAAGTTTAATTGTGCTGAACTGTAAATTGGAAGATATTGGTTTCGAATCCCGTCATGGTCTGGAAAATTTTGACATGTTAATACTTCCAATTCTAGTCCATGACTTAACGTTGATTATACGATAAATTTTGCGTAATTTACGGAGCTCCAGTGTGACGAAAGTTTTCTTCTAATTTTCGATTTATTTTTGTCAAACTAGCGCTTCTGTGTTTTTGTACGTAGGTAATTTTCATTTAATATCAGGAAATAAGGCAAGGTTGGCAGACAATAGTGCAAATGAAAGGATCAGTTATTATTGCAATAAATGAATGTAGATCTAACAATTAAGGGATATAGAATTCCAAAGCAGGTTATGGGGTACAAACCTGGTGAAGAAGAAGTCGCTTGGGAAGACCTCTACAACGATGGGAGTAGTTTATCGTTATAACTTTATTTTGCTCATTACAGGCAGACGGAGTGTTAAATTATTTGCACTCGATCTGCTAGTTCCAGGTCTACAAAAATAGTTTTGTTTCTATTCACATGGTCAGCCAATTATATGACTGAAGGATTTAAGAACAGAAGAGGTAGAGGTGTAAAAGCACTAGTCATAGTTATCTCATCTTTTTTTGACACTTTTAATTGAACATTTAGTATCTGTTATTACAATAATATAACAATTTCTAAATATGAAGTTAAGGTTCCAAAACTTAAATTATTTGCTGGAGCTTGCAGTCATCACCACAGTCCTACAGTTGGCCAAGAAGATCCCTTGGCCAGAGGTGTTTTAAACGTCTGTGCTGAGTACCCGGTATCACCCTCGTGAACATGTTTTGTATGAGAGGGTTGTCATGCAATTCAAATTAATCGTGCATCGTCTTGTGTTGTTGTTTCGCGACGCCAAAATTACGTATGAGATTTGTACGTCTTTATACAACATTGAGTTTGTGACGTAAATGGGGCATTGCGTTATCGCTCGTTGAATTTTGTTTTGAATCGCTTGTATACGTTTCGTGTATGAAGGTTTAGCAGATCCCCAAAGTTGAATCCATGTGTCCAGATTGGTCTTAAGACTGTCTTGTAGATTGTTAATTTATGTGGCATGTTTAATTTAGAATGTCTTATCGAATAAGCATTTCAGTTGATAGAACCGTGTTTTCAGTTTGTGACGTGTGTGTGTAACATGCGCGTTTCATGTAAGTTTTCTGTTTAAGTGTAAGTCGAAATAGCGTGTTTTGAGTAGTGTGAGGAAGCGGAATATTATAAATGTTAACGGTTGGGCAGTTTAATCGTCTAAGAGTAAACGTCATTTGTTGTGATTTGTTTTCATTAATTTTGATTTTCCTTAGTTTAAGCCATGACTCGATAAGGTTATCTCCTCTATGAGTAATGAATTTAATCATAATACAGCCAGACCCTGTGGTGAATGAAGTGAAGGTGTTTTTCAGGATGGAAAGTATATTCTTTTCAGAGAGCCTGGTATGCTGATAAGCATACTTTTCCACTCAGTGAGGAAGGCATTGATTAACCACCTCACTCCTCAATTTACTTTGATAAGTCTTTAGAGATTCAAATCAGGCTTTTGGCTGATAACCTAAACAACATCTTCTTATGGCATACACAATTTTTATTCCGTAACAGGGTACATGGTTTATACCATTAAGTGAAGAGAAAGATAACAGGAAATTGACCCTTTACTGTTGTTCATGAATTTTTTACTTTCTCTTGCCTATATGAATATATAGGAAGGAAAGTATTGTTTTCATGTCGACTTTTCGAAATCGAGTTTTCACCGGATCTATACGTTTTCAGACCCCCTGAACCCAAAAAACATGTTTTTAGCGATTGGTCTGTGTGTGTGTGTGTGTGCGCGCGCGCGCGCGCGCGCGTATGTGTGTGCGCGTGTGCGTGCGTGCGTGTGTGTGTGTGTGTGTGTGTGTGTGTGTGTGTGTGTGAACAGAATATCTCAAGAACGGAACATCGTACGAACTTGAAACTTAAGTTACATATCACTACCGGACCCGACACGAACATTTTCATCAAAATCGGTCAACCGGAAGTAGTAGTTTATTCGTATAATTTTTAACTTTTTTGCGATTTTCTCAAAAACTAGTCCTACGATTTTTTTTAAAATCAACTGGTTTACTACATTTTTTATGCTCTACAATATAGGGTAGGCGCCATGTTTGCTGAAATTCTGCTTGAGGCTGTTTTTACGTAAAAACATTTTCTTTTTAAGATTGCGGCTTTAGTATGCATTTTAGCGCAAAACGTTATATAATAAAAGTTGTAGAGAATGTAAAATTCTACAACTTTTATTTCAAACATTTTTTTGTATAACGCTTAGTTTAGCGGTAATTAGCGATTTTCTGTTTTTTTTTCTCACGAAAACGTGAGAAAAATCGATTTTTTTAACATTTCGGTCTTAGTATGCATTTTACGACAAAAGTGTATATAATTAAATTTATAGAAAATTAAAAGATCTACAACTTTTGTTTAGAGCATTTTTCTCTACAGAGCCTAGTTTAGCGTGAAAGCGTGAATTTCCGTATTTTTAAGCCAAACTGAGTTCGATTGTCATTTTGCGTCATTCACTCATGATTAAAATAAGGTTATGTTTTTGAGGTTAGTTTTTGTTTATTTCTAATATTTTATTAATAATGTTAGGTTTATTATTAATTATTTGCATTGGCAAGAGAAAGTTGTGTGAGTGTTTCACACCAGATTTTTTATCTCGCAGTGAATTAGAAAACATCAAGTACAGTACGTTAGGATTCACGTCAAGTACCAAATATTTTACATATGTTATTATAGGAATTACTCATCATTTTGTACTCATCTGCGAACTAAAATGAAGTTCGGTTATTTGTCGAGAATATCTCAGATAAAGTAATGAGAGGATGAATTACGATGCTGGTATCAGAGACTGTATTGTAACTGTTTTTTTGCTTGCATTTGTATCACCTATTTTGGCAGCTGATTCTGTTTTGCGAACAACAAATCTAATTCCTGGAAATGAATCTGTGCCAAGTTCTCATACTGAAAAATGACGTAGGCCTAATTCAGAGCACAATCAAGCTTAAAAGATCTTTATGCGTACATTTTTGTGTCTCTAGTTATGTAATTATAAATGTGATTCTGCAAAAAATCCTCACGTATTTACCATTCTCTTTTTTTACAACTGTTTGGAAGTTTTCCAGAAACTGTAAATTGTAAGTAGAATTTGTTTTATAATTTAGATACCTTCAAGAAAATGTTTAACATATTTAACCTATTGATGGAATTATCTGTTATACGTACAAAAAAGTTGATTTGTGGACTTTTTACTAGTTTCTTTTTTATTACTTAATGGCTTTTCGTTCATTTGGATCTAGATTTGCAAGTAGATTTTTACCAGTAAATGAATTTAAATACGAGTGACTCTTTTAACATATTCAGCTCTAGTTTGTTTTACAAGCAACTAATTTAAATGCTGGACTAACGCAGGTTACTTCGTAAACTTTAGATATGGATTCTAGTAAAATAAGAAATCTGTAAGTACACATTTAATATATGGGTAATAAATTAAATGCTTAGATAATAAATATCACGTAAAGAAGTGACATTTAAAATCTGTAATCGTTGTATGTATATTTTAAAAAGAAATCTTGGAATTAACACTTAAGTTTATTTTACACATAATACAGATGTTGGACCTGTATCAAAAAGAGCAAGGAATGATTTTTCTATAGCTGAAATTTTTAATTTTATACTTAAAACTAGCAAACCCCGATCGCTTCTCTGTATATTAATTAATGTTTTATTTGCTGAACAATTTGTAACAATGTTTTGCGTATTGAAATATGTATGTGAACCTTACTTTTTTAACAATTTATTAACTTTCACGTCAAATTCAAGATCGATTCTAGTTGTTTATGATAAAAGTTGGTTTTGTTCTTGTCGTTGTAAATATTGCAAATCTTTTTCTTAAACAAGGTTCGTTGTTTAAATCAACAGCCAACAAGAGGCTGGTTTGAACCTCTCGAGATTTTACTAAGTAAAACGAGTTGTGAGGTGGTTGACGTCTACCTTCCTTATCGAGTTGAAAGAGTACGCTTATCAGCATACCAGACCCACCGAAAAGCGCCTACTTTCCATCCTGTAAGACACCTTTACTTCACCACAGGGTCTGACTGAATAATGAAACCATTATTTTCTGAGGAGATAACTCTGACTAAGTGTCTTTTACATCTCTACCTCTTCTGTTCTTAAATGCTTCAATCATAAATTTGGCTGACCGTGTGATAAGAAACAGAACTATTTTTTGTAGCCCTGGAACTAGCAGATTGATTGCAAATACATAATTTAACACTTCACCTGTCTTGTTACTAGCAAAATGTTTTATTTAGTGAATAATTTCCAACAATCTTTTGTGTATTAAGTTATTTCGGATAAGCTTATTTTTTAGCAATATAAAATTTCACAGCAAATCCTAGATCGATTTCCAGTTATTGTTTGTGATTAAAGTTGGTTTTGTTCTTTTCATTGCAAATATTTTTGTTAAACCGCGTTCATACATTTCAAACGATTTAAGAGTATTTTTTTGTCAATTTAATTTTTTCTTTTGGTGAGTTCACTGCAGACAATTACCGTTGTCAAATTATTTTTGTACAAATTTTTGAAATTTTTTTAATAAATTCAATAAAAAAATTCAAAGAAGTTTTCAATGAAATGCTACAGTAAAACGTGTTAATGTTTATGGTTATGGTTTATTATGGTTTCATTTCATCAGTTTTTTAGACCTTCTGTAGTTCGTAATACTGAACGTCAAATAGACCTAATACTGAAATGAATTACAGTACAGTATGTAATTATGTTATTACAACGTTCATTTTACCATGACGTGAAGGTCTGTTGCTGGGAAGAAATCAATTCTGTTATTTCCTTTTAATTCGTACGAATGAGTCATGCTGGGAAATTCTACTGATTCGTTTCTTACTGTTGTAATTCTTTCTGTGCTAATTTCATGATAAAATTGTTTGAACTGACTCAACTATTTTTTATGTAGTTTAATTGGTTTAATTTTTTCACCTTATTACTTCTGTATTTAACTAATATCAGAAATATTTACAATATCTTTTGAGTTATAACACCTCGCATCTATGATTGGTTATGTTGTGCCTAATATTATGTTTCATTCATACTTTATTCGTATTCAGTAAAAATAATTAAATTATTTTCCTAGAAAAATTGTAAACAATTTTTTGTTTTAATTAACGAAGTATCATCACAATTTTTTCTTTTTCTTTAGCGAATACGTTTGGGTAGAATACAATAATATAATTATATCTTATAATCTCCATACTTCAAAATTTTTGAACGGACATCGTACCTAGGACCTTGAGCTTGAATACATAACTAGAATAATGAAGCAGCAAAAACCACAATATTCTGTAATAATTTAATATTAATCATGTTTTTGTCTAGTATTCAGACCAGTGTTAACACTTTTCTGATACGATTGTAGAGTTTAAGTTAGGGCTGCAAATAAGTGATGAAATGTAGCCATAATAAGTTTTTTGTTCCATTAATTAAAATATATTGTCATTATCGAAAACTAAAATTCCCTTAAGTTTGTTCCTCGTAAAAACCCTTGAAAGTAGTAATCAGTAGTGTGAAGTTGGTTTAGTTAATCAAGTTCTTGGTTTATTCCAATTTTCTCAATGTCCTGTATGACGTTTGTAAATCATTTATCCACCATCTTAGGTCTATTGTTTAGTACCTTAAAAATTAATTTTGTCGAGGTTTGTAGTCAATTCTATATAGGTGTTCGTAGAATTTTAGTCTTCATGTTTTAATCGTTTTCATATTAATCGTTAATTTTTCTTGTACAATTCTTCTTTTCCTCATAACCTGCTCTCCATCTACCATATTCGAACCTTATAACCTTTAAATGGTGTTGATATTTCGTTGAAAAGTTGTAACATTTTGTACCTAATATTAACACCTAATATTAACTGATATGTTGTTTAGGTCATCAGCCGAAAGGATGGTTTGAACCTATAGAGGCTTAATTAAGTAAAACGAGAAGTGAGGTGGTTTACTATTGACTTTTTCACTGAGTGGAAAAATATCCTTATCAACATGCCAGGTCCTCTGAAAAGCATGTACTTTCCACCCTGCAAATTACACCTTCACCATAGAGTCTGGCTGTAAAATGAAATTCATTACTCTCAGAGTAACTCTTGATTAAAATGTCTTTTACACGTCTATCTCTTCTGTTCTTTAATGCTTCAGTCATATAACTGGTTGATCATGTGATAAGAAATATAATTCTGTTTTTTGTAGCCCTGGAACTAGCAGATCGAGTGCAAATAATTTAAGACTCTACCTGTAATGGGCAAATGAATTTATATCTGGACGTAATTATTGCACTTCTATCTTCTATTAAAAATATTTTTTCTAAATCCTGAACGTAAATTGAAGTTGAAATTTAAAATTTAAAAAAACTATAAATGTGAACATAATAAAAAAATATATATAATAAATTTTTATGTCTAGGGTTTTTATTTCGTGCGTCATTGTATTTTTAATTACTATTTAAATCGTTAATAATAGTTACGTAACAAAAGCAACATAAAGCTTGTCAGTTTATTTGATTAACCTAATTTACTAGTGTTTTATTATAGATGCACCTTCAAAAACATACGAATGTATTTTTAGAGCATAGATTTTATCGAAGCTGATGTTAATTTTGTTGCGCTATACATATGGTGGTATGAAAATTCGTATATTTTAATTAAGTTACTATTGGAATTTTCTGCACCGAAACCTAAAAACGTACGTTGTAATAAATTCGTTTACTGTCTGCAGCTAACAAACGTGTCTATATTTTGGATATTTTCGCGTTAAAATGTTTTACAGGGTTTTGGTCTTCAATGAAATAAATAGTAACATTTTTACATAATATCTTTCATTTTATGTCGTTTTTATCGTTGTGGTTTAATAACAGTCTTTTAACGCGTCAAAATCTAATAAAGCATCCAATGTGTACATTTGCTAACAAACCGATGAACTTTAAACTCACTTTATTAAAAAAATCTGGTATCAAACACTCACACAACTTTCTCTTGCCAATGAAAATAATGAACATTTATAACCCAACATTGGTAATAAAACATTAGAAATAAAAAAAACTAACCTCAAAAAACATAACCTTTTTTTAATCATGATTGCATATATATTAATCAATGATGCAAATTTAAAATCAAACTCAGTTTGGCTTAATAATACGGAAAATCACTTTAATGCTAAACTGTAGAGAAAAATACTTAAAATAAAAGTTGTAGATCTTTTATGTCCCTTTAAATTTGATTATGAATACTTTTGTCGTAAAATGCATACTAGGGCTAAAATCTAAAATAAAACATTTTTTACAGATTTTCGTGTAAAAAACAGAAAATTACTAATTATCGCTAAAAGAAGCGTATACAAAACAATGTTTGAAATAAAAGTTGTAGGTTTCTAAATTGTCTACAACTTTTATTATATACATTTTTGTGCTAAAATGCGTATTAAGGCCGCAATCGTAAAAAAACATTGTTTTTGTACGACAGCACAGCCTTTCCAAGCATTTCAGCATACTTGGCGCCTACTCTATCATATAGAGCATAAAACATATAGTTAATGAGGAGATTTTTAAAAAAATGGTAGGAGCCGTTTTGGAAAAAATCGCAAAAAGTGAAAAATTACACGAATAAAAACTACTTCCGGTTGACCGATTTTGATGAATATGTTCGTGTTCATGTACCTAACTGAAGTTTCAAGTTCGTACGATGTTCAGTTCTTGAGATATTATGTTCACACACACATACACAGACCAATCGGTAAAAGCATGTTTTTTGGGTTCAGAGGGTCTGAAAACGTGTATATCGGGTAAAAACTCACTTTCGAAAAATCAACATGAAAACAATACTTTCCTTCCTATATATTTATTTAGGAAGAGAAAGTAAAAGTCGCGTGAAAACCTGCGTTTCGTGTATATTTTTAAACAAAATATTCCATCAATAGTAGCTAGTATACCTTGGACAATTCGAATTGGCACAAGCAGCTTTGGTGCTTATCTACTCCACTCTTCGCCTCTCGCCATCCAACGACCGTACAGTCACAAAAGTTTACTTATAAATTGTAGTAGCGATTTGTACAATCGCTACTGTAATTTACGACTCGCGCTCTGTCGTTACGCTTTGTTTTTACTGTTATTAATAATGTATCAGACATAATGATGTGACTAATTTGAATAAATAACTAACTAATAATTAATAATAAATAATAACTAATAATTAATAATATAATAATATTAATATAATATATAATATATTATATAAAATATTATAATATATAATATATTATATAATATATAATATATTATATAATATATAATATAATATAATATAATAATATTATATTATATATAATATTATATAATATATAATATAATTATAATTATATAATATAATTATATATTATAATATAATATAATAATATTATATTATATATAATATTATATAATATATAATATAATTATAATTATATAATATAATTATATATTATAATATAATTATATATTATAATATATATAATATATAATATAATATAATAATATTATTAATATTAATAATTAATAATAACTAATAATTTGAATTAATAATAAATAATAATTTGAAAATAATTAACATAATGATGTTAATTATTTTTTTTCATATATGATTTTCCGTTCATTATTCAAACCCATTTGTTTAGTTAGTTGCGTGCGTCTATAGAGCATAGTGTAGTGAGTTTTTGCAGTTTAGTTCTTGTTATTTATAATTTAAATTCTTACTGGGACAAATTAAATACATATTTTAAAATTAAATAATTATTTGTATGATTTTACATTGAGATAAGATTGTAGGCATTTGCGTACATTAAAATTTGTAGACCTATTTGAAAGAATAGCTTATGGATATACTTAATGTGAAACTGTGTGTACACGCAGAGCAAGAGTTGTGCCAGTTCGAATTGTCCACAGTATACGTCTGTATTAATAAAAAGAAGTTCTTCTGAGCGTCATAATGTAACGGTTCCTATTAATTCGTCAATTTTTTACTGTGTATTTTATGAAATGGTATGATGTACTTAAATTACATTGCCTAGACCTTGGTATTACGAACAATGAACTTGTTCATATACTTACAATTAATTTAAATCATTCAATCCAGTTTAAATCGGAAAGTTGTAATAAGAGCTTGCCTATTTATACTGTTAGTCATGATTAGTTAGTAGTTATTACTTTATTTGTTGTGCGTAGAATTGGTGCTCTTTTATTGTTCTTTAATTATTAACACAGTGTGACTCATATTCTTTGCTACTTTGTCTATATTCTGATTTAAGATAGGCTAATAAGAATTTGGCTTCGTATATTTTTTTGGTTTAGAGAATGCTGTTTTCTATTGCATTATTAAGTACAGTATACAGTATACAGTATTGTAACACCAAAGCCTGTGTTGTTTAGGTCAACAGCCGAAAGGCTGGTTTGAACCTCTAGAGGTTTAACTAAGTAAAAACAAGGAGTAAGGTGGTTTACCATTGCCTTCCTCACTGAGTTGAAAGAGCATGCTTATCAGTATGCCTGGGCCTCCGAAAAGCACTCACTTTCCACCCTGCAAATGACAACTTCACTTCATTCACCACAGGGTCTGGCTGCATAGTGAAATTCATTACTCTCAGAGGAGATAACTCTGACTAGTGTCTTTTACACCTCTACCTCTTCTGTTCTTAAATAGTTCAGTCATATAAGTGGCTGACTATGTGATAAGAAACAGAACTATTTTTTTTAGCCCTGGACCAAACAGATAGAGTGCAATTAAAATAACACTCCACCTGCCCGTTTTTGGCATAACCTAAGCCTATAGATCCGTTCTGGATCTGGGTGTAATAAATAACAAACTGACTTACTTTAAACTTATTGGTGGCAATTTTTAAAATTGTCATTGTATCATTTTCCGATGTCCGACCGTCACATCCAGATATCAGGAATTACAAGATAAAGCTACAAACGGTTTTTGGATTCGTAATCTACACAAAAAATTAGTGAACCCTTTCATGAGACGCGGCGTCTCATAAAAGGGATTTTAACAATTAATTATTTATTTACGCAATTAATGATTAAACTTACCCTACTAACAAATACAAGTAGATTAATTGAAGTAAATTAATTTCAAAATTGAAGCTTAAACTAAACTTTACTACAAGTAAAATAATGTCACTTAACCGATCAAAACAATGGTTTACCTTGTCGATAACGACTTTAAACCACCCTACGCACACGCACTATTAACGTGATTTAGGACGGTCTCACAATAACATTATTTCGAACGACCCGACAACATTTTCCATTCACAATTTAAGTAACAACTGACACACTACAAAGACGCTTATTCTTTTTTTACCTGCAGTATGACTGTTTCCCAAACAAACGTTTCTACTATTTTCGATTTCTGAGAACTCCTGTTCAAAAAATTCAATAAATTATAACAATAATTAGAATATCACTCAACATTACGTAATGTATTGTATTATGAGAGGAGTTTATTATTATATTTGCGGTACAACTCCAGTTATCCGAGCTAAAGGGTGCTGGATGGGATTCGGTTATGCAGAAATCTGAATAATTGAAACAATCATAAGAAGTTTATTGTAAAATAAAATGTGAGTTTGCTTCAGCATCACTTTTCATTTTTTTACAAGAATACATAATCTTTAAGTAGGATCTTGAATAAAAATAAGACTAAAAATATCAAAATAAGCGAACTCATTACCCATCGTGAGTAGATCCCGATTCTTGATTAATTGAAGCTATTTAATCATCGTCTACTTGCCGTGAATAAATTCGGTACCATTAGGTTAAATTTCATTTATGACTGCCTCGGTGGCGCAGTGGTAAGCGTGCTATGCTGCAAAGAGGAAAGTTCCCGGGTAAAAGAATCGATTTGTGCCAAAGTTCTGGAAATTTTTACTTGTTCGTACCCACCTTTACTTGTTATCAATCATATAGAAATGAAACAATAAGTTACTTACTTGTATTTAAATTAACCGTGGGCTGAATGCCAGAACATTAAATAATTTGTTTAATGTTAACATTGAAGTTCAAATAGTAAAGTTCATATAATAAGCGTATCGACAGGGTTATTAGCTAAATATTTTAATTTAAAAAATTCAATTTAAATAAAATAACGTTTTACTTTTCTTAGGGTAAACATGAAAGAGAAATAACTTAAAGAAGTTGGTGTTAGGGGGATTTTCCAATAATGTAGTTTTTTTCTGGTATCTTGTTTCAGTAACTGAGATATTTTACTCGTCTTATATGTATGGATAATTGTTTTTTATTGTATAAAATCAAGATTTGATTGGCGTGTTAAGGTCGAACTTGTTTTTTTCTTTCACCTGACTAACTGATCCTTTCAACGAAGGTTTTTCTTGATATCTTGCGCAATTTCTCAGTAAACGATCAATAGAATTCTCCATGCTTATAAATATAAAAAGAAAATGTAAATTTATCTACAAAGAAATGTAAATCTTTAGTCTTTAGTGATATCTCTTTTCAGTGTTGTACAAAACCTAACAGAAATACATTTTCATTCTTGAACGATATAGTATGTCGCTTCGACATTCAATGTATGTTTGAAGTTCTTTTCAAACGTTATTATAGTATCTTCGTAAAAGTATTTTGAGTAGGTTTTTAACTTTACTTGTAGAACGGATTGCCCATAATAGGCAGGTGGAGTGTTGAATTATTTCAATTCAATTCAATTATGTATTAAATACAAAATACATTAACTAATAACATTCACAAATTTTTATTATAATTATTTGCACTCGATGTCCTAGTTCTAGGGCTACAAAAAAAGTTATGTTTCTTATCACATGGTCAGCCAATTATATGACTGAAGCATTTAAGAACAGAAGAAGTAGAGGTGTAAAATACATATAATATACTTTGTCAGAGTTATCTCCTCTTTAATGAATTTCATTATACAGCCAGACCCTGTGGTGAATAAAGTGAAGGTGTAATTTTCAGGGTGGAAAGTAGAAGCTTTTGAGAGGGTCTGGCATGCTGATAAACATACTTTTCCACTGGGTGAGGAAGGCAATTGTTAACCACCTTACTCTTCGTTTTACTTAGTAAAACTCTAGAAGTTCAAACCAGCGTTTGGGCTGATGACCTAAACAACAACAGTGGAACGGAACGTTTAATAAAACACTGTAGGACTTACAGAGAATCGAACCTAGAAACTTCGGTGTAGAGTGAGTTGCGCAGAAATTGGGGCACCGAAGAGTTTGAGTTATTTTTTCTAAATGAAAAATAATTTACATATATCAGTTGGAAATTAATTAAAACAATATACACTACTACTGTAAGAAATAATTAAAAAATAGTTGTACCTTGTGCAATAATATCGTATTTGCTTTACTTAATAATTTTAGTTCGAAACGAGTTGTCTTCGTTTTAGCAGCTTTTATTATAATTCCAACTGATTCTCTTGTGACAGTTACGTCAATATTTACCTCATTCCATTCTTTCTTTTCAATTTCATCAGTTCCCCCATTGATTGTTCCATTTTCCCTCCAATATATCGTATATTTTACTTTGTATATTATTCCCACTGCTTTTGGAATGTCAGGTAATTCGTAAATTCTACCCTACCGGCTATTTTGTAGATTGCAGAAGGTCGACCTACGCTTCTGTTTCTCACTTCTCTTGTGACCATTTTCACGTTGAATGATGGTACCGCTGTGCCTACTATATAATAAAGGCCCATACACCAGCCTTGCACTGTTTATTTCATCTCGATCCCGGACATAGAGAGGAAATTATGTGGCCTCCCACAGCTTCAATCTAACTCCCTCGTGTGTCACTACAATTGTGTTACAAATCACAGTGTTGTCAGATATATCATATTTATGGAAGGTCAAATTGTCCGTACGATAGTTTTATGTCTATTGACCCGTTAAACAATATAATTAGCCTAAATAATTCCTCACTTTTTAGTGATCTGGAAGATCATTCGCGGCAGTTGGGAATCTTGAACTTGGGAGAGATGTATAACAGAAATTCTAAAACTATAGAGCGGGCAGACAACGAAATTAAAAAATTTAGCTACAAAATACTTAGTTTTTTAATACTGTCTGGATGAATTTGGACGAAGGAGTAAAACAGACAGTCTACCAACGTTACTACGAAAGAATATTTTTTTTTTTTGAGAATAATATTATATAATTTAATAACTTTAATGTAAAGGAACTACTACGCTTGTATTATTATTAAATAGAAATATACTTTATTGAAGATAATTTGCCAAAGTTCAGTAAGTTTACTCTAGGCCCTGATTTATATCCCATTTCACTACAAAATCTGTTGTGAAAATAAATACTGTTTTAGTAGTTTTATTAGATTGTTTGTGCTTTTTAACGGTATTTAATTAGGTTTTCTTTTCGTCTGGTGTAGACTTTCACATAGTCATCCAGAATTACAATACATTAAAAGGGTTTTTAAGTAAAGGTAATAAAACTTTCGGCATTTGAAAAATTCTTTTTCTTAACTCTGCTACTTGTCCTTTTAACTCTTATATGAATCGTCCAATTTAAATAATTATTTCACTAAAAATTAATTGAAAAATGTTCTTTTATTTCATTTTATACATGTGGTACAGTTATCTTTAAAAACCGAAAAGTTTCTCGCATGCTGACTTTTTTATGTCGTGTTTCGCGATTTTACAAAATTAATTTATGAAAATACCTCGTAACTTTGTAAGTAATGATTTTTTATTAAATTTTATCGCATCTTCGTTTTCCATAATTTTTACAGAACAAACCTGCCAAATATGATATTAATCCACATATAGTTTAATTCGTAAATAATTGTTGGAACAATGACGATGTATTTCAAAAATACACTTTTTTTCTTAAAAAACAAAACTTTTTCTAAAATATACATTACCTCATTAAGCGTGTGTTTTTCGGAATAATTTTATTGAACAAAAAACATGCGAAATACTTTGTTTTATAAAAATACGTCATATACGACAAGTTTAAGGGTACGTAAAAAAAAATTAGATATGTTTTCTGAAATGGTTTTACAATCTGCGTATTGCTCCTCTCTGCTGGAGGCCATCAAGTTATAAAGACAGTACTTAAAATTATGAATTGAAACTTGTTATACTATTAGATATTGTAGATTTTAGATTTTGGTACCTAATTTATTTTTGCAATTAGTAATTAGTTCTATTAGCTCATCAGCTGTGTACAAACGGTTGGAATCTCAGGGCTCGTTTAAGAAAATGATATAAGTACTCGTACATGTCCTTTTAACATTTAATAGTTCATTTGAGGTCTGATTTTTTAATGGTCAACGTTGCCAAATGTGATTAACGTTCTTGAAGTATTATTTTTTCGCCAAAAATTTGAAAGCGACCGCTGCCCTCTCACCCATTTAATCGCTGTCACAGTAAAAGAAAGTCGATTTTTTATTTTTGTGAGGTTTCCTTGGTTGATTATTTCGTGTATTCAGTTTTGCGAATTGCGGTCACTTACATCTCACCATTATAAAAAAACGTAAATAGTATTAGTACTTAACATTGTATACAATTTACTGTTAGTTAATGTCCAGTAAATACCTGAATTGCTCACACGTGATTACCTGTCGTTTCCTGTTGTTAATTTAGGAAGAGAATAATTAACAGCTTTTTTGTAATTATTTGTGTGCCCATACAAAAGAAAGAGCAATATTTTTCAATTCCTTTTGTGCAAGATGTTTTCCAGATATTTTTAAAAGGATTTACCACCGATTATACCTGATTTACTCTATAAATAACGTTTTCTTTAATTTAAGCAAAGATTATTTGGTAGTAACCTAAATGATATCTTTGATGATTACTGAAACTACAAGTCTGGCCTAGTTATAAATAAACAAAGAGGTGTATTCGATGTTTAAACAACAGGAATAGTCCGTTGTGTAAATGTACCCTATCTATATTTATTTATTCAACCTAGTTTGTCTGTATAATACTTACTCGGAATGTAAATGTTTACAGTATATTCTCTTTGATGGTATTGTCTACTTTATTTTGTAATTTCGAATCCCGCATTGTATGTTAAGTAAGTATATTCAAACTAAATACTATATTGTGCAAATTCCGTTACACATTGTTAACTTAATCTTGTAACTGGGCGGAGGATAACTAACGAAAATTCCAAAGAAAATATGGTTTGTACGTTCTAAGTTTCCGAATTATAGCAGTGTCTGAATTATAAAAATACTTGTGGAGGTATAAATTAAATTTTCCATTGGTTTTCCTTTGATTTTACCTCCGATTGTCAAGTCAAAACAGTTATTAAAAAAAGTGACCGATGAAGATACGAGGTGTGGCTATTGAATAACGAGAATGACGTAAAAAACTTTTATTTTTATTTTATACATTAATCACTTTATTGTCTATTATTAATCATTAAAGAGTATTATTAATCATATTATTGTCACCTTCAATATACTTTCCTTCTGTATCCCTACAACGCTCCATGTGAATTTTCAATTGTTGGAAACAGTGCTGGAAGTCATCTTCTGTCAGCTCCTTCAGGACACGTGCCGCTTTCTCTTTTACAGCTTCCACAGACTCAAATCTTGTTCCTTTTGATACCCATCCAATGCCGGCCACATTGGCGCAGTTGGTAACGTGCTCGCCTCTCATCATGCGGTCTTGGGGTCGAATCCCATTCAGGCACGGCATATTTTCATACGTTACAAAAAATAATTTTATCATTCATAGTCTGCATTAGCAGTAATTGCGCAACAGTCGGACGTTAAACCAAAAAAATAAAAAATAAATAAAAACTAAAAATAGATGCCTTTAATTGATGTTTTTAGTTGCGCTAATAGCAGTGAAGATTCCATAAGATCCATTGTCAACTGAACGTGCGAACGACTATAGTTTTTCTAAATTATTATTTTTTTAATCACATGTAGTCTCTACTAAGTACGATATTCTATCATACATCATTTAATCAACTAAACACAGTGTACTACAAAATTAATTAGTTACACGAATCCAGAAATACGAACAATTTTTACACCCACAGGTACCGCAAATGAGATTTGATACATTACACACGTATTGTCATTATACGTGTTTATAGTACTGATGGTCGTATTAATTTACAGTTGTAGTTTATTTTTCAAAATGATAAAAATAGAAAAGGGTTGTAACGCTTTTAGTGTAATTTGAGCGTTTGGCCTCGAATTGCTTTTTCCAATGAAACCTTATTACTTTCTCTTGCCTATATGAATAGGCCTATATAGGAAGGAAAGTATTGTTTTCATGTCGATTTTTCGAAATCGAGTTTTCACCGGATCTATACGTTTTCAGACCCCCTGAACCCAAAAAACATGTTTTTAGCGATTGGTCTGTGTGTGTGTGTGTGTGTCTGTGTGTCTGTGTGTGAACAGAATATCTCAAGAACGGAACATCGTACGAACTTGAAACTTGAAACTTAAGTTACATTCCACTACCGGACGCGACACGAACATTTTCATCAAAATCGGTCAACCGGAAGTAGTAGTTTATTCGTATAATTTTTCAGTTTTTTGCAATTTTCTCAAAAACTGGTCCTACGATTTTTTTTAAAATCGCCTATTTTACTCAATTTTTTATTCTCTACAAGATAGGGTAGGCGCCATGTTTGCTGAAATTCTCGGTGAGGCTGTTTTCACATAAAAACGTTGTTTTTTTAAGATTACGGCTTTAATATAAATTTTAGCGCAAAAACTTATATAATAAAAGTTGTAGAGAATTTAAAAACCTACAACTTCTGTTTCAAACATTTTTTTGTATAACGCTTAGTTTAGCGGTAATTTGCGATTTTCTGTTTTTTTTCTCACGAAAACGTGAGAAAATCGATTTTTTTAACATTTCGGTCTTAGTATGCATTTTACGACAAAAGTGTATATAATTAAATTTATAGAAAATTAAAAGATCTACAACTTTTGTTTAGAGCATTTTTCTCTACAGAGCCTAGTTTAGCGTGAAAGCGTGATTTTCCGTATTTTTAAGCCAAACTGAGTTCGATTGTCATTTTGCGTCATTCACTCATGATTAAAATAAGGTTATGTTTTTGAGGTTAGTTTTTGTTCATTTCTAATGTTTTAATACTAATGTTAGGTTTATTGTTAATTATTTGCATTGGCAAGAGAAAGTTGTGTGAGTGTTTCATACCAGATTTTTTTTAATTTGTTTTATTAGTGTGGGTTGTGTGACCACGTAAAACTACATTAACTGATGAATCAATAATAATTTAATAAATATGAATGCGCTTATATTAGCTACTAATTTATTTATTTAATTGGAAATGCACTCATAGTTTTATTTTTGTTAATTAACTAAAACATTTACAGATTAACGTAATACTCTTAATTATGTACTCTTAGTTGTTTTATTGTGGTTTGTTTCAATATTATTCCGTAATCCGGTAAATCTAATCATGTTTTATAATGGATTAAGGATCACTGTAAATTGAAATTCTGTCGGTATTGTCAGTTTGTAGTCGGTGTGTCTCTAGTAGTGTAGTGTGTATCCCTAAAATATAATTAATTTTATGTAAGCTTCAGTGCCATAATTATTGATTTTATATCTTATACTATGTTCTAAATGTAAATTTTTGCATGTTTAACTAAAAATGCGGGTAGTCTACGTAATTTCAGTTTTTTGTGTTGAAAACAAGCTATTTTGTACAGAGTTAGTATACAACTCAACTTTTTTATTTATTTAATTGTGTGTTGTTTCAAAAGGAGTCCTAGTTAATGCTTGAATTTACACACAGTTCAGTTTTTATAATTTTTGCTGCATTCGAATCTTCGTATCGTACATCCGCAAATAATTATTTAACTGGAGTCCCTCATTTTAAAAGTGAAGGATGTTATACATAACAAAAACGGGACTGAAATTAAAGTTTGTTCTAACATACGAAACTATGCAGGGGATTCTTCATACATATCTTTTTGGCCTGTTGGATTCTCCGTAAAGTAAATTCCCACGACGCTAGTTTTACTAGCTGTTAGTACTAGCATTGTGGGAACGAAGAACTAGCTGCTAGTTTAGTTAAAGCGCTAGTGACTTTGAACATGTCTGAATTTACTAGCACTAGTAGGGTAAAAATGTCACGTGATTGACTAGCGCTAGTAAAGTAGCTTGGTGTGAACGTTTGGAAACGTTGATAGTTACTAATTAACTGTTATTACTAGCAGCTAGTGAACTAGCGCCGTGGGAACCGTCACCGACGCGCTAGTAGGTCCTGCTAGTACTAGTATATAAAGTCGTGGGAATAAGCCTGAACACAGTTTTTTTCAACAATTTTGTGATTTTTCATTGAATTATCGTACTTGAAAGTCAGTAAAGAACTGTGATTGGTAAATGTTCACCATTATTAATTTTTTAAGTTGGTCATCTTGTAGTCGTGTGGCGCGAAAATATAAACTTTTGTCGTAAAATGCATGCTAAGGCTGAAATCGTAAAAAAATCGATTTTTTACACGTTTTCGTGAGAAAAAAACCAGAAAATCACTAATTACTGCTAAACTAAGCGTTATGCAAACAAATGTTTGAAATAAAAGTTGTAGGATTTTAAATTGTCTACAACTTTTATTATATACATTTTTGTGCTAAAATTCATATTTAAGCCGCAATCTTACATAAGAGCCGTTTTTGAGAAAATCGCAATAAAGTGAAAAATTACACAAATAAACTCGTACTTCCGGTTGACCGATTTTAATGAAAAGTTCGTGTCGGGTCCTATAGTAGTACCTAACTTAAATTTCAAATTACCTAACTTAAATTTCAAGTTAAAATACATAGTTCTTCGTACGATGTTCAGTTCTTGAGATATTTTGTTCACACACACAAATCAGTCACTACAAAACTTGTTTTTTTGAGTTCAGGGGGTCTAAAAATTGTATATCCGGTGAAAGCTCAATTTAAAAAAATCGACATGAAAACAATACTTTTCTTTCTATATGGGTATTCATTTAGGCTTGAAAAAGTAAAAAAACCCATTGATAAGTTGAGTAGTAGTAGTAGTAGTAGTAGTAGTAGTAGAAGTAGAAGTAGAAGTAGAAGTAGTAGTAGTAGTAGTAGTAGTAGTAGTAGTAGTAGTAGTAGTAGTAGTAGTAGTAGTAGTAGTAGCAGTAGCAGTAGCAGTAGCAGTAGCAGTAGCAGTAGCAGTAGCAGTAGCAGTAGCAGTAGCAGTAGCAGTAAAATTGATAACGGTGGATTTATGTCAAAAAATTTATTGAATGCAGTATGAATGAATGTACGAACCAATGGAAATGAACCACTTCTTAGTAAGTAAACAATAGGCTGCTTTACTACAAAAGAAAATCTTACAAATAAATAAACAAGTGAAGTGGAAACAAACACCCGATATCAAAAGAGGAATACTTGCTAGGAAATAAAAAGCCTACTTGATTTAAATTTGTTTAATCATTGAATTCTTTCTTTGTGAGATAAAACAAGAATAAAATACGGCGTTTAAAATATATTTCGTTTGAAATACTGAAATACCTAATTTACGATGGAATGGTCTTAATAAGAAAGGTTGGCTGTTTTGGACAATCCACCAATAAAATTAATGTACTGTAAAAAGATAAAGTAAAGACTTTTACGTTAAGTGAATGCCTAGATGGGCGTAGAAAAACTGTGTTATTTTCAGTAAAAACGAAAATTTTAGAGGTTTTATTTGAAAATAGGCAATTGTTTATTGGACCAGTTGTGTATGTAAATTGTTAGCAAATCTTCCTGCAGAGTACAATATCTTTGGATACTTTTGTGTAAAGTATTTCTATGCGCTTTAGTATGCTTATGTAATTGCTACACGCTTCGATAAAATACATGACCTGTTCGGAAATTGAAGAAAAACTTTTGTGAAGGATGATCCACGAATTTTTACAGTATTTTACAAATCGTACACAATTTTTACTTTCTTTATGGATATATAAGAGGAAAGTATTGTTTTCATTTCAATTTTTCGAAATCCAGTTTTCACCGGATCTACACGTTTTCAGATCCCCTGAACTAAAAAAATCATGTTTTTTAGCCATTGGTGCGTGCGCGCGCACGCACGCACCAATTTTTTATTTCAAACATTTTTTTGTATAACGCTTAGTTAAGCAGTAATTAGCGATTTTTTGTTTTTTTTTCACTAAAATGTGTAAAAAATCGATATTTTAAAGATTTCAGCCTTAGTATGCATTTTACGATAAAAGTATATTTATTAAAATTAAAGGAAATTAAAAGATCTACAACTTTTATTTAGAGAATTTTTCTCTACAGAGCCTAGTTTAGCGTGGTAGAGTGATTTTTCCGTATTTTTAAGCCAAACTGAGGTTGATTTTCATTTTGTGTCTTTCACTAATGATTAAAATTAGGTTATGTTTTTAAGGTTAGTCTTTTTTTTATTTCTAATATTTTGTTACTAATATTAGGTTATATTGGGCATTGGCCAGAGAAAGTCGTGTGAGTGTTTCACACCAACTTTTTTTTTTGTTAACGTAAATAACCTCACATAACGTTTAGTTGTATTATTTTTTTAGATTGATAATGCCTACAAAAGCCTTTGTTTGTACCGTATGTAATGATGTACGGTGATATCCAGATGAAAAATGTCTAACTTGACTGGGAACCGAACCCGGGATCTCTGGCGTAGAAGCAAGTTGCGCTAATCACTTTTGGACACTTTGGGCTGGCTGGCCCTGGTGTAGTGGTCAATAATTAACAACTCCGGGTTTACCCCTGTACCCAATAAAAGACATTATAAAAAGTACTTAATTACTTATAAGCATACAAATTAATTTGTAGATGAGTAGGCCTATGTATATTCAAAATATATTGTCGATTACATAAATATTTTCTCCATTCTACTTATGCTGAGAAAGTTAAAAGTGAAATTAACGACTTTCGTTTCATATCAAGTAAACCAGTTCTTTCTACTCTGTTTGTTGATAGACACTGAAGTTAAGTAACGATGTAAGTTTTATTAACTTTTTAGATGTAACTATGTAGTTATCTAATTAGTAAATTTGTGATAAATCTTATTGTCTTCCAAATGCACCTGCATTCTGAAAATCTTTGACACTATTTCTGTCTAGCCACTATTTTGAAATGTAATTAAATTAATTTGTAAGTTAGCTAAGTTCCATCTAATTTCGAAAAATAAATTAACGTAAAAATTACTAATTAATTATTAAATTAATTTTACGGCTTGCATAAGGCTTTTTTAGTTTTTTATTGAGTCTCATTAACGGATAGATCGTTTGCAACTTCTTTAAAATTCGGAATTGAACGTGTTATAATTATTGTCCGGGCCCAGACCAAGGAATTGAACCCGGGACCTTCCGCTCTGCAGCGTCGAACGCTAACCACTGTACCATGGATGCTTGATATTTACTATTTTCTTCTGTTAATGTATTTAATTTGTACGCTAATTCTGCACATATTTTCAGATAGATTAACAAAATTTTCTCTTTTGAAATCTTTATCTTATTATCGAACTTAATGGTACTGTAATATTAATGTGTAAATATAATTTAAAAAATTAACAACCTTATGTAGCTACGTTAATTTTTCTCCATTTTTATACAAATGGCTGAGGATATGACTTCTTCTATTAAGATTCTAATAAATTACTTTCAATTTTTATGTATTTTATGTATGCTGATGATGGTGGATCCACCGAAACATGTAAGTTTATTTGCATAAAATCATAAGTAAAGGAAATACAAAGCTGCTACAAAAGGTTTATAAGTAAAATAGAAATAAAAAAAATGTATTTAATCCATTAGAATTTATTACAAGCTTCAGGATGTATTTGAAGTATTTATTTGCAAATGAACTTATATTAATTCTGAAAAATGTTGTATCAACAAGTTATTTACCCACCGGGTTGGTCTAGTTCTAGTGGCAAAGTCGCCGCTTCGAGTCAGCTGTTTTTGGAGACAAAGGTTCCTGGTTCAAATACTATTGAAAGTAGTTACTTTTATACAGATTTGAATACGAGACAGTGGTTACGGGTGTATTTTAATGGTTGAGATTTAATTAACCATGCTCTCTCAGGTTGCTTATTGTTCTTGAATTGAACATATTGCAACAAATACACATTAGGGATTAAAAAAAAGTTATTTGGTTTTATTTTTTGTTGTAAAATATAATTTGGTTTAGAAACCGAATTTTACGGTACTATAGTACTACAATTTAAAAAAAATGAAATCAGTCTGTTCTTAACCGACAAAAATTAGCAGTAGATAAATGATGGTACGCTCATGGAAACCAACCAATTGAGTTACTTCATGGTTTTATGATGTTTGGGTTATCGTCGTTTCGCCTGATGCAAATTTATGACAGAGTTGCTAATCTTAAGTTGTTCAGTACTACTTAAAATTGAAATCCAATGTACAAGTAAAATCCAACTTTAGGATTCAAAATCATATTAGATACACGAAATAGAGAAGTTTTTGTTTTTATTAATAACTTAAATGCACAACGTAATCCTTTTCTTACGTTCGGTGAAATGAAATGAAATGTTATTCTATTAAATAAATTTAATAATATTGTACGTGCATTTTTGTCCTATTTTTCCATCTTAAAACCTTATCTAATCATTATTTAGTAAAGTATTTTTAGATATTAAATCTATCTGATTTTTTTATGCTCGATTTGTTTCTAAATGAATTTAATTATTACATAATGATTATTATCAGATAATTAAAAAAATATCTCTTAAAAGATTGTCGGATTAAATTTAAAAAATACTTCTTTAATGTTTTGACACTACAAAATTTCATGTATTCCGAAGAGTATAAAACAAGTTTTTCAGTGATTTATAGATGATTAGTAGGTGCTACTGAAATCTTGAATTTTTGAAGATATTTTTGTAAACTTAAGTTTTTAGAGGATACGATGTTAGCCGGAGAAACATGTAACATAAAAATACTGTCGTTATTTCAAACAATTTTTCGCAATTTGACCTTCTAAAGATCAATTCAACCATTTTAGATTACGTAGGTTGTACGAGGGGTACCCAAAAGTATCCGGAATAGCTCTGCTGTGGGCGGAGCTTGTGCAGTACAAATTCCCGCCACTAGGCTGCTTGTAGCGCTACTCATTGCCAGTTCAATGCCATTTTGTTCGTTGATCTAGCTTGTTCTGTTCTCGTGCAGTGATTGTTCTCGCTAGTGCTGTTTTGTGCTCGTGTCGTTTTTCATGACGGCAAGTTTTAATGAACAACGTGCGGCTGTGAAATTTTGCTTCTTGCTCGGTAAAAACGCCGCGGAAACAGTTGTAATGTTGAACACAGCTTACAAAGACGACGCTATTGGAAAAACCCAAGTGTACGAGTGGTTTTTGCGCTTTAAAAATGGCGACATGTCGATTGAGAACAAACCTCGTTCTGGACGACCGTCGACTTCCCGAACAGACGAAAATGTTGTGAAAGTGAAAGAAATTGTACGAACAGACCGACGACAGACCATTGACCAAATATCACAGGTTAGTGGGTTATCTTGGAGCTCAGTCCAACGCATTTTAACAGAAGACTTGACAATGAAAAGAGTCGCTGCCAAGTTTGTGCCTCGGGTTCCGACAGACACTCAAAAGGAACGTCGAATTGAAACGTGTAGTGATTTGAAACAACAGCTTGAAACTGATCCAGATTTCATGTCAAAGATCATTACGGGTGACGAGTCTTGGTGCTATGGGTACGACCCAGAAACCAAACAACAATCCAGTCAATGGAAGACTTCATTATCACCCCGACCAAAAAAAAAGTCGTCAAGTCAGATCGAACATCAAAACAATGCTGATTTGTTTTTTTGATGTGAGGGGAATTGTCCATTCAGAGTTCGTTCCACCAGGCCAGACGGTAAATCAAGCTTTTTATCTTGAAGTGTTAAGAAGACTACGAAACAGCATTCGTCGTAAAAGACCTAATTTGTGGCAGACAGGGGACTGGTTTTTCCACCACGATAACGCGCCTGCACACACGGCAATCTCGGTTACCCAGTTTTTGGCGAAAAACGGCATGGTTTTGCTACCACACGCACCGTACTCACCCGATCTGGCTCCGTGTGATTTTTTTCTTGTTCCCACGCATGAAAAGGGGCATGAAAGGTCTCCGATTTAACAACGTTGATGATGTCAAGAAAAAAACGACGGATGAGCTGGCAGCCATCACTGAAGAGGAGTACAAAAAATGTTTTGAACAGTGGAAGCACCGGTGGGACAAATGTATTAGTTGTAATGGAGAGTATTTTGAAGGGGATAAGGTTCTTTTGTAAAAAAATTAAAAATAAATAGTTTTAAAAAATAATTCCGGTTTCTTTTGGGTACCCCCTCGTATTGACTTAACCAAAAAATTAGAAAAGGACCTGATACGCTATAGGAAAGTTTGATTACCGGTGGTATTGTTTTAATTTGTTTTTGTCTTTTCGATTAAAGACTGGTTGTAATTAAAAAAGGGTAATATTGTAGAAGTGATTAAAAATTATAAGTTATAATTTTAAATTTCAGAAAGTATGCTGGTGGTGTTTTACTAATTTTTAGGCAGGAGACATTATTCTCTCAACCGCATTTTTGTTTTATCGATCATGATTCATGTATTTCTTTTTTGTTAACTTATTTTATTTCGTTTTGTAACTGTACAAATACAACCAGCAAAAATGTTCACAGTATGTGTATTGAAATTTAAAAAACGCGTTAATGGTGTTGAGGAGGAGAAGCAGTAGAGAATGTTTGGGTTATCGTTATTTCGCGTGATGCAAATTTATGACCGAGTTGCTAATTACGTTGTTAAGTACTACTTATTCTTAAAATCTTAGATCCAGCCTATGCATTACCGGTGGCAATGCAGTTGAGCGCGATATTGATTAGATTGTTTTTGCCTTTTCCGATAGTTTAGTTACCAAAACTATAATTATTATGAAATATCACCCAGTGTTAGTGCTCCGAATAATTAAAATGTGTTAAGTGTTAATTTTACATTAAATGTGTAATTACTTTTAGTGTTGTGTTATGTATCTCTACAGCATCAGTGTTTCAGTCGTCTTTATACGATTCCTGGTAAATCGGTAGGATTTAAGTTGTATATTAAAGGAATTTTGCCCATAACAGACAGGTGAAGTGTCAAATTATTTACACTCAATCTGTTCGTTGCAGGGCTAAAATAAATAGTTCTGTTTCTTATCACATGGTCAGCCAATTAAATGACTGAATCATTTAAGAACAGAAGAGGTAGAGGTGTAAAAGACACTAATCAGAGTTATCTCCTCTGAAAGTAATGAATTTCATTATACAGCCAGACCCTGTGGTGAATGAAGTGAAGGTGTCATTTGCAGAGTGGAAAATATGTGCTTTTCAGAGGGCCCGGTATGCTGATAAGCGTACTTTTACACTCAGTGACGAAGGCATAGTAAACCACCTCACTCCTCGTTTTACTTAGTAAAACCTCTACAGGTTCAAACCAGCCTTTCGGCTGATGACCTAAACAACAACAACATTAAAGGAATTAATATGATTCAGTTTAGTCTGTCTCTAAATATTCAGTACAATTTTAAAAACGTGTCGTTGACGTAAAGTATCCTCAAGTCATCGTGTAATGTTCTATTGGATACGTAACTCGGGGAATTAGCAATCGCAAGAGATTACTTAAGAAACACCGTTTTCGTGAAATGACTGATGACTTTGCTGCATCTGATTTCCATTCATCCAGATCGGTTTGAGCATTGCCTTGTACGTCAAGGGACTAGTTTTGATCGCTTGATCATGATAAATATAAATTTATTTAATTAATTCCTATTTTAATTGAATACACTGCTTCTGATTAATACAATAGTGATGAGTACTTTAAAAAACGTGTTGCAATGAAAATAAAGTCTTTTACTTGAACGCTCACTAATATTGTTCTGATATTTGTTTAGCATGTAAAGAATAACTAACTATCCATTAAGTAAAAAATGTATTGGATTTTTTTATTATTGTGATTTTGTAGAAATATGTAATATGCCTATATTTTGCGTTAATAAGTGTGTTTTTTTTTGTTTTAGGTGAGTGTTTAACTGAGGTTACTAATTAACAGTACTTATGACGAAGCTGTAAGTTACTTTTTATTAATACTCGTACTTGAAATGTAATTGAAAATTAATTAGCGATAAGACGATACCACTTAATATATTTTTAAACATTGATGCACTCCTAAAACTACTTAAAAATATTTGTATAAAAGAACGAAAACTGAAACTGCTGATTTTGTTCAGTATTTAAAGTTTAGTTACCTGCTCTTTTCGTTGCTTTTCTATTGTTGGCTTGAGTTTGGACAGTTATTTAACTAAAATTACGAAACATTCAAACCTAAGTAAAATTAAAATATTCTATTCTAATATAATTGTAAATATTATAATTGGTAAATGGGGAAAAATAATTCCAACAATGCAGTATTTACGTTCTGTTTGTTATTCCATTAACATAAAATGTGTTGTTGTTAAGGTCAACAGCCGAAAGGCTGGTTTGAACCTCTAGAGGTTTTACGAAGTAAAAACAAGGAGTATTGTGATTTATTCTTGCTTTCCTCACCGAGTTGAAAGAGTATGCTTATCAGCATGCCGGGCCTTCCGAAAAGCACCCACTTTCCATCCTGCGAATGACACCTTCACTTCATTCACCACAGGGTCTGGCTGTATAGTGAAATTCATTACTCTCAGAGGAGATAAATCGACTAGTGTCTTTTACACCTCTACCTCTTCTGTTCTTAAATAGTTCAGTCGTATAATTGGCTGACTACGAGATAAGAAACAGAACTATTTTTTGTAGCCCTGGAACCAACAGATCGAGTGCAATGAATTTAACACTCCACCTGCCCGTTATGGGCAAAACCTAAAATGTGAAATTTGATTGTAAAGACTACTTTGGATAATTCAATTAAATATGGTACGAAATTGTAAACTGGAGTACCTAGCAAATCTGTTGTTCCGAGCTACTAAAGATAAGAAGGTGGAACATAATCTCTATTTTAAAATTTAGTATGGATCTAAATAATATGTTCACATCTGGAAGTAAATAATCGTTTTAAAATATTATATCCTTTATTATCGCATAGTTTGAAATTAAATTTAAACGTGAAAATAACATTCTTATCAATTTTATAACATATTCGGATTCCTACTCTTCAGTGCAGCTGCAAAAAGCGAAATTTCGAAAGTCTACCCTTTTAATCTAAATTTTGAAGTATAATTTTTAGTGTCCCTTACTACATTTCAAATTTAACACTTCAAAGTATCTAAACGTGCACTTGAAATTGCTTAATCTACTTATTCAACATTTCATAGCCGACTCTCATCATGGGGTCTTGGGTTCGAATCCCATTCAGGCACGGCATATTTTCATACGTTACAAAAAATCATTTCATCCTTCAACGCCTGCATTAGCAGTAATTGCAGAACGGTAGGACGTTAAACAAGAAAAAAACTTAGCCGAATAAACCCACATCCAAATTTCTTTAATACAACATCCAAGATGAAAAACCATATAATTATCAATAAGGAGATTTTTTGGTTTAACGTCCGGTTGTTCTGCAATTACTGCTAATTCAGGCGGTGAAGGATGAAATAATTTTTTTGTAACGTATGAAAACATGCCGTGCCTGAATGGAATTCGAACCGAAGACCGCATGATGAGAGGCGAGCACGTTACTAACTACGTCAATGCGGCCGGCAAAGAGACTATTATAAGATAGAGTCGTGATCTACTAAATTAGGAGTAAATAACAAAAAAGTCTGTCCTGAAAGTGTTAATGTGAACTGATATTTTACTCTTTCAAAAATATTATCTTGCTATTTTTATTTGTTCCTTATCCTTAGTGGTTATCTTATTCATTAATTGGTCCCTCACTCATTCACTGACTGATGTAAATCCTAACCCATAAGGAGGCTTCGAAGAGCAAAAACAACAAACAGTTATAAGCTCAATCAGGTATAAGCTCCTTTTTTTCTTATTCGTTGGGTGAAACCCGCCAGAAAATTGTCACTTTTCGGGTATCGCCTTCGAGGATGTTAGGGGGCGCTCGGAAATTTTGAAATTTTAACGGTGCATCGAACGAAAAAGTTTACTGAATATTTTTCTTTCTTTCGTGGAGTTAGATGGGGGAAATACTAAAAACCGCCCGATAACCCACCCACAATTACGGTGCGAAGCGCCGCTGGAGTGGCGAGTATTGTGTATAGCCCAGTTCTAACTCTCAAATAAAAGTGAAAAAAAGAATATACGTACTGTAAAACCGACTGTAAATGAGTTGCGCAAAGTAAAAACAATTATTCTTTTTAAACTTGTTAACTCACATTTTTAATTAATTATTACGTTCCCTTTGTACCTTACTTTAAATTTAGGGAGATGTTGTTAACCAACAGGTATAAAATTAGCTTCATAAATTTAGTTAATATGTGTACAATTTCATTATACGTGAATTTCTCTTAGGTTCAACGGCTATCTGGCAGCCTAATTATAATTATGTCGTTATGGTTGTTGGTTGTGAAAAAAGCGAGTGAAAAATATTTTCTCATTTTTAAGTGGTCACAGGCCTGTTAAGAGCATTTAATGCTCAATGCTTCATAATCCTCTAATTCCTTGTTAGGTATCTAAAATTATAAATGTAATTTATAATTGTAATATCTTTAGTAGGCATCATGATGTTACATTAGGCCTACTTAATAGGCTAATAATTATTATTATAATTACCTTTTTGTTTGTAAGTAGAAAATAGTAGGTAAACCCGTGGTAATTTGATATTGTATTAGTTTTCCACGTATAAATTTATTTTTCTCGTTGAGCATTGGTAACCATAACGGTAATTTGGTCCTTAATTGAGCCAGTCTAAAAAACTAACTCGTATTTATACCATACCAATCTTAGGTTTTTAGACATGTTGTTTTTCTTCGCTCTGGACCATGTTCAGGCCTACCTGTTATTTATCCTTGCGTGATATTTTGAAATGATTTAGATTTCTGAACTCTCATGACGTATCCAAAGTATTAAAATTTTCTTCTTTTGACTGTACCTGTAATGCCAGTGGTTTTGAGTACTTCAGAGTTGCCAAAATTTCATTCAAGAACATTTTGTTTGTGCCGGTATATTTATACCAGTAAACATTACGGGACCATATTAGTAACGGAGATTTCTACGTCGAAGAATAGGCGTCACTAAGATTGTTACGTATGAATGTTGAAGTGAAATTAGGCAGAACATGTAGCCCGGAGACCTAGAGCATATAGGTGATGCAGAGGAAGATATCCCATAAGTTTGACAATGTAAAAACAATGGCTGGCAACTCGATGCGAAGAGCTCAAACAAAATAGGACAGAGTGGTTAGCAACGAGGGAGATTTTGCCGTGGACGCAAAAGGCTCGTTGATGATTATGAACCAGTAAACGCGTTATTTGAACAGTTTAATAAATTAGATTTATATATGAATTCCTCTTTACAATTCGACATTTTAAACACAGTTACACATTTTTAACTAAACACAGTGTACTACAAAATTAATTAGTTACACGAATCCAGAAATACGAACAATTTTTACACCCACAGGTACCGCAAATGAGATTTGATACATTACACACGTATTGTCATTATACGTGTTTATAGTACTGATGGTCGTATTAATTTACAGTTGTAGTTTATTTTTCAAAATGATAAAAATAGAAAAGGGTTGTAACGCTTTTAGTGTAATTTGAGCGTTTGGCCTCGAATTGCTTTTTCCAATGAAACCTTATTACTTTCTCTTGCCTATATGAATAGGCCTATATAGGAAGGAAAGTATTGTTTTCATGTCGATTTTTCGAAATCGAGTTTTCACCGGATCTATACGTTTTCAGACCCCCTGAACCCAAAAAACATGTTTTTAGCGATTGGTCTGTGTGTGTGTGTGTGTGTCTGTGTGTCTGTGTGTGAACAGAATATCTCAAGAACGGAACATCGTACGAACTTGAAACTTGAAACTTAAGTTACATTCCACTACCGGACGCGACACGAACATTTTCATCAAAATCGGTCAACCGGAAGTAGTAGTTTATTCGTATAATTTTTCAGTTTTTTGCAATTTTCTCAAAAACTGGTCCTACGATTTTTTTTAAAATCGCCTATTTTACTCAATTTTTTATTCTCTACAAGATAGGGTAGGCGCCATGTTTGCTGAAATTCTCGGTGAGGCTGTTTTCACATAAAAACGTTGTTTTTTTAAGATTACGGCTTTAATATAAATTTTAGCGCAAAAACTTATATAATAAAAGTTGTAGAGAATTTAAAAACCTACAACTTCTGTTTCAAACATTTTTTTGTATAACGCTTAGTTTAGCGGTAATTTGCGATTTTCTGTTTTTTTCTCACGAAAACGTGAGAAAATCGATTTTTTTAACATTTCGGTCTTAGTATGCATTTTACGACAAAAGTGTATATAATTAAATTTATAGAAAATTAAAAGATCTACAACTTTTGTTTAGAGCATTTTTCTCTACAGAGCCTAGTTTAGCGTGAAAGCGTGATTTTCCGTATTTTTAAGCCAAACTGAGTTCGATTGTCATGTTGCGTCATTCACTCATGATTAAAATAAGGTTATGTTTTTGAGGTTAGTTTTTGTTCATTTCTAATGTTTTAATACTAATGTTAGGTTTATTGTTAATTATTTGCATTGGCAAGAGAAAGTTGTGTGAGTGTTTCATACCAGATTTTTTTTAATTTGTTTTATTAGTGTGGGTTGTGTGACCACGTAAAACTACATTAACTGATGAATCAATAATAATTTAATAAATATGAATGCGCTTATATTAGCTACTAATTTATTTATTTAATTGGAAATGCACTCATAGTTTTATTTTTGTTAATTAACTAAAACATTTACAGATTAACGTAATACTCTTAATTATGTACTCTTAGTTGTTTTATTGTGGTTTGTTTCAATATTATTCCGTAATCCGGTAAATCTAATCATGTTTTATAATGGATTAAGGATCACTGTAAATTGAAATTCTGTCGGTATTGTCAGTTTGTAGTCGGTGTGTCTCTAGTAGTGTAGTGTGTATCCCTAAAATATAATTAATTTTATGTAAGCTTCAGTGCCATAATTATTGATTTTATATCTTATACTATGTTCTAAATGTAAATTTTTGCATGTTTAACTAAAAATGCGGGTAGTCTACGTAATTTCAGTTTTTTGTGTTGAAAACAAGCTATTTTGTACAGAGTTAGTATACAACTCAACTTTTTTATTTATTTAATTGTGTGTTGTTTCAAAAGGAGTCCTAGTTAATGCTTGAATTTACACACAGTTCAGTTTTTATAATTTTTGCTGCATTCGAATCTTCGTATCGTACATCCGCAAATAATTATTTAACTGGAGTCCCTCATTTTAAAAGTGAAGGATGTTATACATAACAAAAACGGGACTGAAATTAAAGTTTGTTCTAACATACGAAACTATGCAGGGGATTCTTCATACATATCTTTTTGGCCTGTTGGATTCTCCGTAAAGTAAATTCCCACGACGCTAGTTTTACTAGCTGTTAGTACTAGCATTGTGGGAACGAAGAACTAGCTGCTAGTTTAGTTAAAGCGCTAGTGACTTTGAACATGTTTGAATTTACTAGCACTAGTAGGGTAAAAATGTCACGTGATTGACTAGCGCTAGTAAAGTAGCTTGGTGTGAACGTTTGGAAACGTTGATAGTTACTAATTAACTGTTATTACTAGCAGCTAGTGAACTAGCGCCGTGGGAACCGTCACCGACGCGCTAGTAGGTCCTGCTAGTACTAGTATATAAAGTCGTGGGAATAAGCCTGAACACAGTTTTTTCAACAATTTTGTGATTTTTCATTGAATTATCGTACTTGAAAGTCAGTAAAGAACTGTGATTGGTAAATGTTCACCATTATTAATTTTTTAAGTTGGTCATCTTGTAGTCGTGTGGCGCGAAAATATAAACTTTTGTCGTAAAATGCATGCTAAGGCTGAAATCGTAAAAAAATCGATTTTTTACACGTTTTCGTGAGAAAAAAACCAGAAAATCACTAATTACTGCTAAACTAAGCGTTATGCAAACAAATGTTTGAAATAAAAGTTGTAGGATTTTAAATTGTCTACAACTTTTATTATATACATTTTTGTGCTAAAATTCATATTTAAGCCGCAATCTTACATAAGAGCCGTTTTTGAGAAAATCGCAATAAAGTGAAAAATTACACAAATAAACTCGTACTTCCGGTTGACCGATTTTAATGAAAAGTTCGTGTCGGGTCCTATAGTAGTACCTAACTTAAATTTCAAATTACCTAACTTAAATTTCAAGTTAAAATACATAGTTCTTCGTACGATGTTCAGTTCTTGAGATATTTTGTTCACACACACAAATCAGTCACTACAAAACTTGTTTTTTTGAGTTCAGGGGGTCTAAAAATTGTATATCCGGTGAAAGCTCAATTTAAAAAAATCGACATGAAAACAATACTTTTCTTTCTATATGGGTATTCATTTAGGCTTGAAAAAGTAAAAAACCCATTGATAAGTTGAGTAGTAGTAGTAGTAGTAGTAGTAGTAGAAGTAGAAGTAGAAGTAGAAGTAGTAGTAGTAGTAGTAGTAGTAGTAGTAGTAGTAGTAGTAGTAGTAGTAGTAGTAGTAGCAGTAGCAGTAGCAGTAGCAGTAGCAGTAGCAGTAGCAGTAGCAGTAGCAGTAGCAGTAGCAGTAAAATTGATAACGGTGGATTTATGTCAAAAAATTTATTGAATGCAGTATGAATGAATGTACGAACCAATGGAAATGAACCACTTCTTAGTAAGTAAACAATAGGCTGCTTTACTACAAAAGAAAATCTTACAAATAAATAAACAAGTGAAGTGGAAACAAACACCCGATATCAAAAGAGGAATACTTGCTAGGAAATAAAAAGCCTACTTGATTTAAATTTGTTTAATCATTGAATTCTTTCTTTGTGAGATAAAACAAGAATAAAATACGGCGTTTAAAATATATTTCGTTTGAAATACTGAAATACCTAATTTACGATGGAATGGTCTTAATAAGAAAGGTTGGCTGTTTTGGACAATCCACCAATAAAATTAATGTACTGTAAAAAGATAACGCACTCTGATATGTGTTAAGTGAATGCCTAGATGGGCGTAGAAAAACTGTGTTATTTTCAGTAAAAACGAAAATTTTAGAGGTTTTATTTGAAAATAGGCAATTGTTTATTGGACCAGTTGTGTATGTAAATTGTTAGCAAATCTTCCTGCAGAGTACAATATCTTTGGATACTTTTGTGTAAAGTATTTCTATGCGCTTTAGTATGCTTATGTAATTGCTACACGCTTCGATAAAATACATGACCTGTTCGGAAATTGAAGAAAAACTTTTGTGAAGGATGATCCACGAATTTTTACAGTATTTTACAAATCGTACACAATTTTTACTTTCTTTATGGATATATAAGAGGAAAGTATTGTTTTCATTTCAATTTTTCGAAATCCAGTTTTCACCGGATCTACACGTTTTCAGATCCCCTGAACTAAAAAAATCATGTTTTTTAGCCATTGGTGCGTGCGCGCGCACGCACGCACCAATTTTTTATTTCAAACATTTTTTTGTATAACGCTTAGTTAAGCAGTAATTAGCGATTTTTTGTTTTTTTTTCACTAAAATGTGTAAAAAATCGATATTTTAAAGATTTCAGCCTTAGTATGCATTTTACGATAAAAGTATATTTATTAAAATTAAAGGAAATTAAAAGATCTACAACTTTTATTTAGAGAATTTTTCTCTACAGAGCCTAGTTTAGCGTGGTAGAGTGATTTTTCCGTATTTTTAAGCCAAACTGAGGTTGATTTTCATTTTGTGTCTTTCACTAATGATTAAAATTAGGTTATGTTTTTAAGGTTAGTCTTTTTTTTATTTCTAATATTTTGTTACTAATATTAGGTTATATTGGGCATTGGCCAGAGAAAGTCGTGTGAGTGTTTCACACCAACTTTTTTTTTTGTTAACGTAAATAACCTCACATAACGTTTAGTTGTATTATTTTTTTAGATTGATAATGCCTACAAAAGCCTTTGTTTGTACCGTATGTAATGATGTACGGTGATATCCAGATGAAAAATGTCTAACTTGACTGGGAACCGAACCCGGGATCTCTGGCGTAGAAGCAAGTTGCGCTAATCACTTTTGGACACTTTGGGCTGGCTGGCCCTGGTGTAGTGGTCAATAATTAACAACTCCGGGTTTACCCCTGTACCCAATAAAAGACATTATAAAAAGTACTTAATTACTTATAAGCATACAAATTAATTTGTAGATGAGTAGGCCTATGTATATTCAAAATATATTGTCGATTACATAAATATTTTCTCCATTCTACTTATGCTGAGAAAGTTAAAAGTGAAATTAACGACTTTCGTTTCATATCAAGTAAACCAGTTCTTTCTACTCTGTTTGTTGATAGACACTGAAGTTAAGTAACGATGTAAGTTTTATTAACTTTTTAGATGTAACTATGTAGTTATCTAATTAGTAAATTTGTGATAAATCTTATTGTCTTCCAAATGCACCTGCATTCTGAAAATCTTTGACACTATTTCTGTCTAGCCACTATTTTGAAATGTAATTAAATTAATTTGTAAGTTAGCTAAGTTCCATCTAATTTCGAAAAATAAATTAACGTAAAAATTACTAATTAATTATTAAATTAATTTTACGGCTTGCATAAGGCTTTTTTAGTTTTTTATTGAGTCTCATTAACGGATAGATCGTTTGCAACTTCTTTAAAATTCGGAATTGAACGTGTTATAATTATTGTCCGGGCCCAGACCAAGGAATTGAACCCGGGACCTTCCGCTCTGCAGCGTCGAACGCTAACCACTGTACCATGGATGCTTGATATTTACTATTTTCTTCTGTTAATGTATTTAATTTGTACGCTAATTCTGCACATATTTTCAGATAGATTAACAAAATTTTCTCTTTTGAAATCTTTATCTTATTATCGAACTTAATGGTACTGTAATATTAATGTGTAAATATAATTTAAAAAATTAACAACCTTATGTAGCTACGTTAATTTTTCTCCATTTTTATACAAATGGCTGAGGATATGACTTCTTCTATTAAGATTTTAATAAATTACTTTCAATTTTTATGTATTTTATGTATGCTGATGATGGTGGATCCACCGAAACATGTAAGTTTATTTGCATAAAATCATAAGTAAAGGAAATACAAAGCTGCTACAAAAGGTTTATAAGTAAAATAGAAATAAAAAAAATGTATTTAATCCATTAGAATTTATTACAAGCTTCAGGATGTATTTGAAGTATTTATTTGCAAATGAACTTATATTAATTCTGAAAAATGTTGTATCAACAAGTTATTTACCCACCGGGTTGGTCTAGTTCTAGTGGCAAAGTCGCCGCTTCGAGTCAGCTGTTTTTGGAGACAAAGGTTCCTGGTTCAAATACTATTGAAAGTAGTTACTTTTATACAGATTTGAATACGAGACAGTGGTTACGGGTGTATTTTAATGGTTGAGATTTAATTAACCATGCTCTCTCAGGTTGCTTATTGTTCTTGAATTGAACATATTGCAACAAATACACATTAGGGATTAAAAAAAAGTTATTTGGTTTTATTTTTTGTTGTAAAATATAATTTGGTTTAGAAACCGAATTTTACGGTACTATAGTACTACAATTTAAAAAAAATGAAATCAGTCTGTTCTTAACCGACAAAAATTAGCAGTAGATAAATGATGGTACGCTCATGGAAACCAACCAATTGAGTTACTTCATGGTTTTATGATGTTTGGGTTATCGTCGTTTCGCCTGATGCAAATTTATGACAGAGTTGCTAATCTTAAGTTGTTCAGTACTACTTAAAATTGAAATCCAATGTACAAGTAAAATCCAACTTTAGGATTCAAAATCATATTAGATACACGAAATAGAGAAGTTTTTGTTTTTATTAATAACTTAAATGCACAACGTAATCCTTTTCTTACGTTCGGTGAAATGAAATGAAATGTTATTCTATTAAATAAATTTAATAATATTGTACGTGCATTTTTGTCCTATTTTTCCATCTTAAAACCTTATCTAATCATTATTTAGTAAAGTATTTTTAGATATTAAATCTATCTGATTTTTTTATGCTCGATTTGTTTCTAAATGAATTTAATTATTACATAATGATTATTATCAGATAATTAAAAAAATATCTCTTAAAAGATTGTCGGATTAAATTTAAAAAATACTTCTTTAATGTTTTGACACTACAAAATTTCATGTATTCCGAAGAGTATAAAACAAGTTTTTCAGTGATTTATAGATGATTAGTAGGTGCTACTGAAATCTTGAATTTTTGAAGATATTTTTGTAAACTTAAGTTTTTAGAGGATACGATGTTAGCCGGAGAAACATGTAACATAAAAATACTGTCGTTATTTCAAACAATTTTTCGCAATTTGACCTTCTAAAGATCAATTCAACCATTTTAGATTACGTAGGTTGTACGAGGGGTACCCAAAAGTATCCGGAATAGCTCTGCTGTGGGCGGAGCTTGTGCAGTACAAATTCCCGCCACTAGGCTGCTTGTAGCGCTACTCATTGCCAGTTCAATGCCATTTTGTTCGTTGATCTAGCTTGTTCTGTTCTCGTGCAGTGATTGTTCTCGCTAGTGCTGTTTTGTGCTCGTGTCGTTTTTCATGACGGCAAGTTTTAATGAACAACGTGCGGCTGTGAAATTTTGCTTCTTGCTCGGTAAAAACGCCGCGGAAACAGTTGTAATGTTGAACACAGCTTACAAAGACGACGCTATTGGAAAAACCCAAGTGTACGAGTGGTTTTTGCGCTTTAAAAATGGCGACATGTCGATTGAGAACAAACCTCGTTCTGGACGACCGTCGACTTCCCGAACAGACGAAAATGTTGTGAAAGTGAAAGAAATTGTACGAACAGACCGACGACAGACCATTGACCAAATATCACAGGTTAGTGGGTTATCTTGGAGCTCAGTCCAACGCATTTTAACAGAAGACTTGACAATGAAAAGAGTCGCTGCCAAGTTTGTGCCTCGGGTTCCGACAGACACTCAAAAGGAACGTCGAATTGAAACGTGTAGTGATTTGAAACAACAGCTTGAAACTGATCCAGATTTCATGTCAAAGATCATTACGGGTGACGAGTCTTGGTGCTATGGGTACGACCCAGAAACCAAACAACAATCCAGTCAATGGAAGACTTCATTATCACCCCGACCAAAAAAAAAGTCGTCAAGTCAGATCGAACATCAAAACAATGCTGATTTGTTTTTTTGATGTGAGGGGAATTGTCCATTCAGAGTTCGTTCCACCAGGCCAGACGGTAAATCAAGCTTTTTATCTTGAAGTGTTAAGAAGACTACGAAACAGCATTCGTCGTAAAAGACCTAATTTGTGGCAGACAGGGGACTGGTTTTTCCACCACGATAACGCGCCTGCACACACGGCAATCTCGGTTACCCAGTTTTTGGCGAAAAACGGCATGGTTTTGCTACCACACGCACCGTACTCACCCGATCTGGCTCCGTGTGATTTTTTTCTTGTTCCCACGCATGAAAAGGGGCATGAAAGGTCTCCGATTTAACAACGTTGATGATGTCAAGAAAAAAACGACGGATGAGCTGGCAGCCATCACTGAAGAGGAGTACAAAAAATGTTTTGAACAGTGGAAGCACCGGTGGGACAAATGTATTAGTTGTAATGGAGAGTATTTTGAAGGGGATAAGGTTCTTTTGTAAAAAAATTAAAAATAAATAGTTTTAAAAAATAATTCCGGTTTCTTTTGGGTACCCCCTCGTATTGACTTAACCAAAAAATTAGAAAAGGACCTGATACGCTATAGGAAAGTTTGATTACCGGTGGTATTGTTTTAATTTGTTTTTGTCTTTTCGATTAAAGACTGGTTGTAATTAAAAAAGGGTAATATTGTAGAAGTGATTAAAAATTATAAGTTATAATTTTAAATTTCAGAAAGTATGCTGGTGGTGTTTTACTAATTTTTAGGCAGGAGACATTATTCTCTCAACCGCATTTTTGTTTTATCGATCATGATTCATGTATTTCTTTTTTGTTAACTTATTTTATTTCGTTTTGTAACTGTACAAATACAACCAGCAAAAATGTTCACAGTATGTGTATTGAAATTTAAAAAACGCGTTAATGGTGTTGAGGAGGAGAAGCAGTAGAGAATGTTTGGGTTATCGTTATTTCGCGTGATGCAAATTTATGACCGAGTTGCTAATTACGTTGTTAAGTACTACTTATTCTTAAAATCTTAGATCCAGCCTATGCATTACCGGTGGCAATGCAGTTGAGCGCGATATTGATTAGATTGTTTTTGCCTTTTCCGATAGTTTAGTTACCAAAACTATAATTATTATGAAATATCACCCAGTGTTAGTGCTCCGAATAATTAAAATGTGTTAAGTGTTAATTTTACATTAAATGTGTAATTACTTTTAGTGTTGTGTTATGTATCTCTACAGCATCAGTGTTTCAGTCGTCTTTATACGATTCCTGGTAAATCGGTAGGATTTAAGTTGTATATTAAAGGAATTTTGCCCATAACAGACAGGTGAAGTGTCAAATTATTTACACTCAATCTGTTCGTTGCAGGGCTAAAATAAATAGTTCTGTTTCTTATCACATGGTCAGCCAATTAAATGACTGAATCATTTAAGAACAGAAGAGGTAGAGGTGTAAAAGACACTAATCAGAGTTATCTCCTCTGAAAGTAATGAATTTCATTATACAGCCAGACCCTGTGGTGAATGAAGTGAAGGTGTCATTTGCAGAGTGGAAAATATGTGCTTTTCAGAGGGCCCGGTATGCTGATAAGCGTACTTTTACACTCAGTGACGAAGGCATAGTAAACCACCTCACTCCTCGTTTTACTTAGTAAAACCTCTACAGGTTCAAACCAGCCTTTCGGCTGATGACCTAAACAACAACAACATTAAAGGAATTAATATGATTCAGTTTAGTCTGTCTCTAAATATTCAGTACAATTTTAAAAACGTGTCGTTGACGTAAAGTATCCTCAAGTCATCGTGTAATGTTCTATTGGATACGTAACTCGGGGAATTAGCAATCGCAAGAGATTACTTAAGAAACACCGTTTTCGTGAAATGACTGATGACTTTGCTGCATCTGATTTCCATTCATCCAGATCGGTTTGAGCATTGCCTTGTACGTCAAGGGACTAGTTTTGATCGCTTGATCATGATAAATATAAATTTATTTAATTAATTCCTATTTTAATTGAATACACTGCTTCTGATTAATACAATAGTGATGAGTACTTTAAAAAACGTGTTGCAATGAAAATAAAGTCTTTTACTTGAACGCTCACTAATATTGTTCTGATATTTGTTTAGCATGTAAAGAATAACTAACTATCCATTAAGTAAAAAATGTATTGGATTTTTTTATTATTGTGATTTTGTAGAAATATGTAATATGCCTATATTTTGCGTTAATAAGTGTGTTTTTTTTTGTTTTAGGTGAGTGTTTAACTGAGGTTACTAATTAACAGTACTTATGACGAAGCTGTAAGTTACTTTTTATTAATACTCGTACTTGAAATGTAATTGAAAATTAATTAGCGATAAGACGATACCACTTAATATATTTTTAAACATTGATGCACTCCTAAAACTACTTAAAAATATTTGTATAAAAGAACGAAAACTGAAACTGCTGATTTTGTTCAGTATTTAAAGTTTAGTTACCTGCTCTTTTCGTTGCTTTTCTATTGTTGGCTTGAGTTTGGACAGTTATTTAACTAAAATTACGAAACATTCAAACCTAAGTAAAATTAAAATATTCTATTCTAATATAATTGTAAATATTATAATTGGTAAATGGGGAAAAATAATTCCAACAATGCAGTATTTACGTTCTGTTTGTTATTCCATTAACATAAAATGTGTTGTTGTTAAGGTCAACAGCCGAAAGGCTGGTTTGAACCTCTAGAGGTTTTACGAAGTAAAAACAAGGAGTATTGTGATTTATTCTTGCTTTCCTCACCGAGTTGAAAGAGTATGCTTATCAGCATGCCGGGCCTTCCGAAAAGCACCCACTTTCCATCCTGCGAATGACACCTTCACTTCATTCACCACAGGGTCTGGCTGTATAGTGAAATTCATTACTCTCAGAGGAGATAAATCGACTAGTGTCTTTTACACCTCTACCTCTTCTGTTCTTAAATAGTTCAGTCGTATAATTGGCTGACTACGAGATAAGAAACAGAACTATTTTTTGTAGCCCTGGAACCAACAGATCGAGTGCAATGAATTTAACACTCCACCTGCCCGTTATGGGCAAAACCTAAAATGTGAAATTTGATTGTAAAGACTACTTTGGATAATTCAATTAAATATGGTACGAAATTGTAAACTGGAGTACCTAGCAAATCTGTTGTTCCGAGCTACTAAAGATAAGAAGGTGGAACATAATCTCTATTTTAAAATTTAGTATGGATCTAAATAATATGTTCACATCTGGAAGTAAATAATCGTTTTAAAATATTATATCCTTTATTATCGCATAGTTTGAAATTAAATTTAAACGTGAAAATAACATTCTTATCAATTTTATAACATATTCGGATTCCTACTCTTCAGTGCAGCTGCAAAAAGCGAAATTTCGAAAGTCTACCCTTTTAATCTAAATTTTGAAGTATAATTTTTAGTGTCCCTTACTACATTTCAAATTTAACACTTCAAAGTATCTAAACGTGCACTTGAAATTGCTTAATCTACTTATTCAACATTTCATAGCCGACTCTCATCATGGGGTCTTGGGTTCGAATCCCATTCAGGCACGGCATATTTTCATACGTTACAAAAAATCATTTCATCCTTCAACGCCTGCATTAGCAGTAATTGCAGAACGGTAGGACGTTAAACAAGAAAAAAACTTAGCCGAATAAACCCACATCCAAATTTCTTTAATACAACATCCAAGATGAAAAACCATATAATTATCAATAAGGAGATTTTTTGGTTTAACGTCCGGTTGTTCTGCAATTACTGCTAATTCAGGCGGTGAAGGATGAAATAATTTTTTTGTAACGTATGAAAACATGCCGTGCCTGAATGGAATTCGAACCGAAGACCGCATGATGAGAGGCGAGCACGTTACTAACTACGTCAATGCGGCCGGCAAAGAGACTATTATAAGATAGAGTCGTGATCTACTAAATTAGGAGTAAATAACAAAAAAGTCTGTCCTGAAAGTGTTAATGTGAACTGATATTTTACTCTTTCAAAAATATTATCTTGCTATTTTTATTTGTTCCTTATCCTTAGTGGTTATCTTATTCATTAATTGGTCCCTCACTCATTCACTGACTGATGTAAATCCTAACCCATAAGGAGGCTTCGAAGAGCAAAAACAACAAACAGTTATAAGCTCAATCAGGTATAAGCTCCTTTTTTTCTTATTCGTTGGGTGAAACCCGCCAGAAAATTGTCACTTTTCGGGTATCGCCTTCGAGGATGTTAGGGGGCGCTCGGAAATTTTGAAATTTTAACGGTGCATCGAACGAAAAAGTTTACTGAATATTTTTCTTTCTTTCGTGGAGTTAGATGGGGGAAATACTAAAAACCGCCCGATAACCCACCCACAATTACGGTGCGAAGCGCCGCTGGAGTGGCGAGTATTGTGTATAGCCCAGTTCTAACTCTCAAATAAAAGTGAAAAAAAGAATATACGTACTGTAAAACCGACTGTAAATGAGTTGCGCAAAGTAAAAACAATTATTCTTTTTAAACTTGTTAACTCACATTTTTAATTAATTATTACGTTCCCTTTGTACCTTACTTTAAATTTAGGGAGATGTTGTTAACCAACAGGTATAAAATTAGCTTCATAAATTTAGTTAATATGTGTACAATTTCATTATACGTGAATTTCTCTTAGGTTCAACGGCTATCTGGCAGCCTAATTATAATTATGTCGTTATGGTTGTTGGTTGTGAAAAAAGCGAGTGAAAAATATTTTCTCATTTTTAAGTGGTCACAGGCCTGTTAAGAGCATTTAATGCTCAATGCTTCATAATCCTCTAATTCCTTGTTAGGTATCTAAAATTATAAATGTAATTTATAATTGTAATATCTTTAGTAGGCATCATGATGTTACATTAGGCCTACTTAATAGGCTAATAATTATTATTATAATTACCTTTTTGTTTGTAAGTAGAAAATAGTAGGTAAACCCGTGGTAATTTGATATTGTATTAGTTTTCCACGTATAAATTTATTTTTCTCGTTGAGCATTGGTAACCATAACGGTAATTTGGTCCTTAATTGAGCCAGTCTAAAAAACTAACTCGTATTTATACCATACCAATCTTAGGTTTTTAGACATGTTGTTTTTCTTCGCTCTGGACCATGTTCAGGCCTACCTGTTATTTATCCTTGCGTGATATTTTGAAATGATTTAGATTTCTGAACTCTCATGACGTATCCAAAGTATTAAAATTTTCTTCTTTTGACTGTACCTGTAATGCCAGTGGTTTTGAGTACTTCAGAGTTGCCAAAATTTCATTCAAGAACATTTTGTTTGTGCCGGTATATTTATACCAGTAAACATTACGGGACCATATTAGTAACGGAGATTTCTACGTCGAAGAATAGGCGTCACTAAGATTGTTACGTATGAATGTTGAAGTGAAATTAGGCAGAACATGTAGCCCGGAGACCTAGAGCATATAGGTGATGCAGAGGAAGATATCCCATAAGTTTGACAATGTAAAAACAATGGCTGGCAACTCGATGCGAAGAGCTCAAACAAAATAGGACAGAGTGGTTAGCAACGAGGGAGATTTTGCCGTGGACGCAAAAGGCTCGTTGATGATTATGAACCAGTAAACGCGTTATTTGAACAGTTTAATAAATTAGATTTATATATGAATTCCTCTTTACAATTCGACATTTTAAACACAGTTACACATTTTTAACGTGTTCTTTTTGAGTGTAAATTAAAACAATACTTTTTATTGTTCCACTTTTCTAATTTTTAACAATATTTTTTTGTTATCCGAGGCGGTGAGAAAAACTCATGTTCACTCCACTCCCTCACGATGGGGGAAGTAGTGTTGGACTGAATTGAGGCGTGTTGACTCGAATTAGTTAATATGAAAAAATAGCGTAATTTGCAAATACTCTTGTTTTCTTGTTAGTAAAATAATTTCTCTCGGGAGTGTGTTTACTCTAATTTTGAGGTAGTTTCATATTATTACTTTCTCTTGCCTATATGAATATATAGGAAGGAAAGTATTGTTTTCATGTCGATTTTTCGAAATCGAGTTTTCACCGGATCTACACGTTCTCAGACCTCCTGAACCCAAAAAACATGTTTTTAGCTATTGGTCTGTGTTGTGTGTGTGTGTGCGTGTGTGCGCGCGCGCAAAATATCTCAAGAACGGAATATCGTACGAACTTGAAACTTAAGTTACATACCACTACCGGACCTGACACGAACATTTTCATCAAAATTGGTCAACCGGAATTAGTAGTTTATTCGTGTAATTTTTCACTTTTTTGCGATTTTTTAAAAAATCGCCTGGTTTACTCATTTTTTATGCTCTACAAGATAGGGTAGGTCCTATGTTTGCTGAAATTCTCGGCGAGGCTGTTTTCACGTAAAACAATTGTTTTTTTTAAGATTACGGCTTTAATATGCATTTAAGCGTAAAAATGTATATAATAAAAGTTGTAGAGAATTTAAAATTCTACAACTTTTATTTCAAACATTTTTTTGTATAACGCTTAGTTTAACGGTAATTAGCGATTTTCTGTTTTTTTCTCACGAAAACGTGTGAAAAATCAATTTTTTTAAGATTTCGGCCTTAGTATGCACTTCACGACAAAAGTGTATGTAATCAAATTTATAGGAAATTAAAAGATGTACAACTTTTATTTCGAGCATTTTTCTCTACAGAGCCTAGTTTAGCGTGAAAGAGTGATTTTCCGTATTTTTAAGGCAAACTGAGATCGTTTTTCATTTTGCGTCTTTCATATATGATTAAAATTAGGTTATGTTTATTGAGGTTAGTATTTTGTTTATTTCTAATGTTTTATTACTGATGGTTTATTGTTGTATTGGTTTATAATTAGGTTTATTGTTAATTATTTGCATTGGCAAGAGAAAGTTGTGTGAGTTTGTGTTTCACACCAAATGTTTTTATTTATGTCTGAAATATCGTCGTATAATTATCTTTGCAGTAAGTCTTATAAATAAATAAATTTGACTTTAGTAACTTGTATCGATAGCATTACAATAGAATTAAAAAATACGAAAGTTTCTTAATAATAACAGTACCATAGCGTATAGAAGAGACTCTTCTATACGCTATGACAGTACTAATAGTAGTAGTAATTACATTGATCCATTTCAGTAATATTGCCTGTTCAGGCATATATTTACGAACAAATTATTAAACAGTCAAAACAAATTGGCTAAATAAGAAGATGATAATGAGAAATATTTTGCATATCAAAGAAAAATCTATAAAATATTCTTACTTATCGTACATGTACAATTGGTTACTTGGTTACTTTAACGTGTACACTTTAAAATAATATTCTTTGGAATGTCCAAAAGTTTGAACAAAAGCATGTGCAGGCCTACATAATTTATTTTGACGATATAAAAATCACCTGGAGCACGATCTACTTATATTTTATAGCCTTATATCGGGCACTGTAATAAGTGTTGAAAATTTTCGATTGAATTGAAATTAAAAATCGGTCTTTGCACAAATATCTGTAGTGTACCTATAGTTTTTACATACGTTCTGTTTATTATATGATTAAGATTTCGATAGGTTTTGTAGTAAAGTTTCTTGTAAATTTATATTATGTAAAAGTTTTTAGAGCGTGACATAATTTTGTTTTGTTATTACATAAATAAAGTTGTGAGCTTACTACTATGTTTGATGTTGATTGATGATTTATTGTTTGTATATTCATAATAAATATTATAGTTCTTGTAAATTGAATCGGTGGATGAGCGTAAAATTTACTGTCTTTTTTTTGTTTAACGATTTATTCCATATTTTTGAGTTTTTTTTTTAGAATAGGCTTCTTTTGTATTATTTCTCATTAAAATAATTCTTGCCACAAATTAATTTACGCTTGCTAAACTCTATTCCACGACAGAATAGAGTAAAGGAATGCACGTGAACTCGGTTATAGGTCTTATTCTTAGCGCGATCCGCTGAAGCCATTACATTTTATTGTACCAGACGAAAAATTAATATAATAGCCTATATTTAAAAAATTAACTATAGGTATATAAAAAGCAAATACGAGGGGGTACCCAAAAGAAACCGGAATTATTTTTTAAAACTATTTATTTTTAATTTTTTTACAAAAGAACCTTATCCCCTTCAAAATACTCTCCATTACAACTAATACATTTGTCCCACCGGTGCTTCCACTGTTCAAAACATTTTTTGTACTCCTCTTCAGTGATGGCTGCCAGCTCATCCGTCGTTTTTTTCTTGACATCATCAACGTTGTTAAATCGGAGACCTTTCATGCCCCTTTTCATGCGTGGGAACAAGAAAAAAATCACACGGAGCCAGATCGGGTGAGTACGGTGCGTGTGGTAGCAAAACCATGCCGTTTTTCGCCAAAAACTGGGTAACCGAGATTGCCGTGTGTGCAGGCGCGTTGTCGTGGTGGAAAAACCAGTCCCCTGTCTGCCACAAATTAGGTCTTTTACGACGAATGCTGTTTCGTAGTCTTCTTAACACTTCAAGATAAAAAGCTTGATTTACCGTCTGGCCTGGTGGAACGAACTCTGAATGGACAATTCCCCTCACATCAAAAAAGCAAATCAGCATTGTTTTGATGTTCGATCTGACTTGACGACTTTTTTTTGGTCGGGGTGATAATGAAGTCTTCCATTGACTGGATTGTTGTTTGGTTTCTGGGTCGTACCCATAGCACCAAGACTCGTCACCCGTAATGATCTTTGACATGAAATCTGGATCAGTTTCAAGCTGTTGTTTCAAATCACTGCACGTTTCAATTCGACGTTCCTTTTGAGTGTCTGTCGGAACCCGAGGCACAAACTTGGCAGCGACTCTTTTCATTGTCAAGTCTTCTGTTAAAATGCGTTGGACTGAGCTCCAAGATAACCCACTAACCTGTGATATTTGGTCAATGGTCTGTCGTCGGTCTGTTCGTACAATTTCTTTCACTTTCACAACATTTTCGTCTGTTCGGGAAGTCGACGGTCGTCCAGAACGAGGTTTGTTCTCAATCGACATGTCGCCATTTTTAAAGCGCAAAAACCACTCGTACACTTGGGTTTTTCCAATAGCATCGTCTTTGTAAGCTGTGTTCAACATTACAACTGTTTCCGCGGCGTTTTTACCGAGCAAGAAGCAAAATTTCACAGCCGCACGTTGTTCATTAAAACTTGCCGTCATGAAAAACGACACGAGCACAAAACAGCACTAGCGAGAACAATCACTGCACGAGAACAGAACAAGCTAGATCAACGAACAAAATTGCATTGAACTGGCAATGAGTAGCGCTACAAGCAGCCTAGTGGCGGGAATTTGTACTGCACAAGCTCCGCCCACAGCAGAGCTATTCCGGATACTTTTGGGTACCCCCTCGTATTAATATGAATTAAAATGTTTACCGACTATATACTATGGTAACCTTTTATTTTGTTCACGTCTTTACTGCAATTCTTCTATCCCGGGCAATTCTTCATCACTCGACAAACCACTTTCACAATAATTGTTTGTAATTAGTTTTTCTATCAAAACTTCACTTACGGAATCAACCCTCCACATTTCACTCTCTTCATTTTCTACGTGCTTTACACATTTTGACTGGCCCGTTGGCGTAGTGGTTAGCGCAACTGGCTTCTACGCCGGGTCGCGGGTTCGATTCCCAGTCAGGTCTGGCATTTTTTTCATCACGCATCTTTTCTATCATCCTTCTCACCGTCTGCATTAGCAGCAATTAGAAAACAGTCAGACGTAAAAAACCAACTTTACACATGTTTGCCAATTTTCTGCAGTTACATTGTTTTATGCTTATCTCTAAAAGTTTCTTTACTTCATTTAACTTGAATGTTTTGTTGTGTATCGTTTATTTTATAGATGTTGAAAACGATTCGTTGAGATTAGTCGTAGCAATATTCTGCGGACATAAGAATAAATCACTTTCAAAACGCACGTTCTACATTTGTAACGAATGATTGAGTCATATTCGTATTGCTACGAGTTACTGCTTACACACACAATCGGCTTGCCGGGCCGACAAGCCGCCAGGCGTAGTCAACCATTGGCGTCAATGTTGCTTTAGATATTGTAGCCGGCCCGGTTTCTAGCCAGTTTGCTGCCGGGACTGTCGACTCGACTATCCGATTGTCGGCCGCCGGTTTGAATATGATGGTCGACTACGGCCAGCAAACCGGCCCAGCATGCCGGCTGTGTGTGTAAGCAGTCTTAATAGTTAACAGAACGAGCGGTTTAATTGTTTACGTTCATCAATCACTATATAAAATAGCTACGGAATGCACTATCATCGGTGTCAAAGCAGTGTTTCTGAAAAGAAGTATTCGCAGTAAGGCTGAACAGAACGCGCTGTCCGTAATTTCACAAAAGTTATTTACGTTCACTCTCGTAAAATACAGTATAGTTGCTTTTACATTCATATAGATTTATGCAGCTATAGTCATCCGTCAATTGATATTACGTGTACTATAGGACATAAGATGTCTGTCATGGTCGGTTAATCAGTATTAGTATGATTTGTGTATGTAATATCTAAAATTAATAAGCTCGAAGATACATTACAGATTAATTGTAGTGTATATAATTTAAGGATGTAACTTCATTACCGTTTTGCTTCTGCTGGGTGGGAGGAAAACCACAGTAAGTTATAAAAACAACATCTGAATAAGTATAAAGTTGAGTGTACCTTTGAAATAATGAATGAATTAATTAACAGATTAACTAAACTATAAAACAGTACAGTATTGGTTCCAAAAATATTATAGACCTGTACATACTCAGATTGAGTGAGTTTTTTTGAGTTACAAAAAGTTGTAGATTGTAAAAAATTGTCCGCGTTGCTCGATAATAATCTGTTTGTAATTTAATCTAATAATAACGTGTCGATTATAACACAACTTGGCGTATGCATGTTAGTATGTCCAACTTTTCACGAAAACGGTTCTGACGATTTTCCTGAAAATTCGTACAAAGGGTGTCTCACGGAATTTGAACCATGGGGAAGTAGCATTGATTTTCATTAATTCGTTAATATTTTCTTCCTACGAATAAATGAAGACTTGTAATAATCAGGAATCACTAGAAAACATTTAGACCTTTAAAACTAAAATTTTGATACATTTTACGTTGTATTTTAGCTTAAAATACATAAATACATAAATTTTTAACCGTTTTCTATTTAAGTATTGTAAATTTTAAAAACATACTTGAAATATAAACAAAATTATTTTATTATTTATATTTTATTATTATTGGGTTCGAATCCCACTCAGGCACGGCATATTTTCATACGTTACAAAAAAAAATCATTTCATCCTCCATTGTACAATAGTTACACCCCAACGTCGTCGCTAATGATCGTTGTAGTTGATGCGACGTTAAATAAATTTAAAAAAAAAAGTTATTTTATTTATTTTAAAATTTTTACTATTGTTTTATCATCTAAAATTATTGCAACAGTCTGCTGTCTCTGAAAATTAAATGTTACTGATCAAAATTATATTAGGTAGTATTGAAAATAATACTGAATTTGCTTACAAAAAAAAAAATTTTTAAGTAACTAATCTTTTTTGAGATGATAAAACTAATTGTCAAAATTAGAAAATAAATAATTAATTTTTTGTAATAATTCCATTATTTTTTTAACGATAAAAAATATTTCCGCAGATGGATTCGACCCACCTATCTCTATAATTTACAATACTTGAATAGAAAAATGTTACAAATTCATGTATTTAAAGTTAAAATACAAAGTATGTATCAAAATTAATACTTTTAAAAGGTCAAAACATTTTCTTATGATTCCTGCTTGTACAAGTGTTAATAAAATTTATTCGTGGGAAGAAAATATTAAAAAACTAATAAAAATCAATGCTATTTCCTTAAGGTTCAAATTCCGTGGGACCCCGGTATATAAAAATAAGCAAAAAACGAAATCGTTCAGACTGAATTTAAACCCGCCAAAATAATTGATTGACCGGGATTTTTTCATGTAGTAAGAAAAATAATGTCTACGTTAAGTTATTTACTGCAGACAGTTATATCGTTGTGAAGAAATAAACATTGAATAAAAAATTTTTGATTGAGACATCGCGGGTACTGAGAGAGGAAATGACGATGCAATTCGTTGTACTTGATTTATATTTTCATTAGTCTCAAGTAGTGGTAGATTATATACAATCTGTTTATTTGGCATCTTAACAAAATTTTGTTTAAACATTAAATAAAACACTTACAGTTGGTCTAATAATAACTTATTGTTATTTAAATGAAGGGATGATTATGTAAATGAATTACAACTCATTTTGTTGAAGGTTGTTACAAGACCATTCTGTTGACTGACGCCTTTTCTCAGCCTTCTGTAAAGTATTATTAAACAGTTTTCTAAATTGCTAAAGCGTTACAAGTAGAATGCCTATTACACTTTTACATAATTGATGTTATTAAAGTTATTGTTTGTACAGATAAACATAATTTCAGAGTAACACTGTTTTAATCTTCTGGGTTTTCGACATCTTCCCACAATTTATATAACTAATACAGTCCATTAAATATTTTTTTGTTTAATTACGTACGTAGTACTGTGCTTGTATATAACCTTTGTACTTATTTATTCTTTATTGTGTATTGAAAGTGGCCTCTTTTGAATTAGTCCGTATTTTATTTCTACATTTTAATTTCGATGTTTGAAGTTGTAACACTGTACTTTAGAACTAAATGCTGCACATGACTATAGTCCGATTCACGAAAGACAACACCTGTCTATACAGAGCAATATCTTTTGAACCGTTGTATGTAAAAACAATTACGATACATCAAATTGAAGCTTGTTTTATTGTTGGTTACAGGATGTACATTAATGTTTTCGAAAATCAATAATGTATTAAATGCAGCGAATTACGCATAAAAAGTACCCTGTTTTTAACCACTTTTCCAGTATACCCAACTTCAAGGTACTATTATTTTGTTTACTCTTCTTCTTTATCTGCCCCTTCTGCCTCTCAGCGTAGGGTGTGCCATTGCCTCGATCCATCCGAGGCTTTGTGTTGTGCTTTGAATCCGTTTTTACCCAACGTGTGGGGGATTAGCCCAACACGCTGGGTTGGAGTACTTCTTAGTCTGGCTCCTACCCTTTGACCTGTCCGGCTTGGGTGGCCCTACCAGTAGTTACACTACCGCCGGCATAGCTCGCAGGGTCATAGGAACACGCTAGCCCCTCCACCAACGACAAGGTCTTGTACTCCCCAGGAGGGGTATTTTGTTTACGGATACTTTAAAATGTATATGGCTACTGAGTATTATAAAATAAAAATTTCCACGTGTGATGCATATTTTTGTTTTATTTTTGGGCGACTGGTTTTGAAATGGCGGCCGTTTTAAAAAAAAAAAGTTATTTCGGCTACCAGTAATGATACGGAATAATTTTTGTACTGACGGTTTCATGTTAAAAATAGTATTCAAAAACGTGACATGATTTTTCATTATTAATGTTTCAAAACCGGGTACTTTTTATGCGTAATGCGTTGTGTTTAATACATTATTGATTTACGAAAATATTAATATATATCCTGTAACCAACAATAAAATTAGCTTTAATTTGATGTATCGTAATTGTTTTTACATACAACGGTTCAAAAGATACTGCTCTGTAAAGACAGGTGTTTTCTTTCGTGAATCGGACAGTTGGTGTTGATAAATTCCTGTAGGTTTAATAGAATAAGCAACGATCAGTAGATTGAAACATCAGTTCTTCTTTCTTCCTTGCTGAGTCAACGAAAATAAATCTGTACCTAAGAAGTAAAGGAGAAGTTACCTCCATTTTTGTAATTTTTCAGAAGAACTAAAAACATGAAGATTTCTGAAAATGTGGGAATTTTAAAAAAATGTGTACCAAATAAAATAGCTTCTGATATTGAGATTTAAATGACTAAAAAACTTTCTTAACGTGTACTTCCCCCTAACCTCCCACAGGACTTCATACTCTTTACGTCATTCTGCGTTTTAATTACATAGTGTTAACCCCCATTGTAACTTGAGTTAATTAAACGAAAACAAAAATTAGACAGAATATATTGTGTTAACTCTATCCTGATGAAGAAACAGCATTTTATTCACAACAATGTTTGAAAAAATTACATAATTCAAGCAAATTCTGAGCCCAATCAGTAAGACAATAAAAATAAAATAACTTATTGTCAATAACGAGTATACATTCAATTCGAATTAAAAATAGTAGTCATGTAAAAAATCTTCTGCATCATTATACAAAAGTGGAGTTAATGTGGTTACTCCAACTTTTAAAGAGCTTTCTTGCTGATTTTCAAATTTAATTTTGCCATTATTGGAGTTAATTACCCTTTACCTCTAGGGCACAGAAATCAATCATATTCTGACTTGGCGTTCAGTGTTCTCATGTTTGATTAAAAGTCTTTATTTTTGTTCTATTAGCTGAGTTATTAGCATCCACTTTTGGGTTAGATTGATTTAACGCTTTTGATTCTGTTTTCGATGACTATTTAAGAGATGTTTTCTTGCAGCATTGTGAATCTTGAATTAATTTTTTTCCTGTAATTTGAATGTATGTAGTTATGCTTTGTACGTATTAACAATAGAGGTGCAAAATGGTATAGACAATTTTTAAGGTTTGTTAGTTATTCAAAAGGTCTTAGGCCTAATCTTCGAAAAATAAAATTATATTTCGAAGTTGGTAACATATTTTGTTACTGTTTGATATTAGTCTTGTAGATCTTTTAGACAAAACTGAATACAAAGGGAAGGAATACTGCATCCATACCATGGCGATTTATAGTAAGATCTTTCATTTATTTTGACACCAATTTTTTGTTGTTGTTTAGGTCATCAGCCGAAAGGCTGGTTTGAACCTGTAGAGGTTTTACTAAGTAAATTTAGGAGTGAGGTGGTTTACCAATGTTTTCCTCACTGAATGGAAAAGTACGCTTATCAACATGCCGGGCCCCCCCATATTTTCCACTCTGTAAATGACACCTTCACTTCAGTCACCAAAGGGTCTGGCTGTATAATGAAATCCATTACTTTCAGAGGAGATAACTCTGATTAGTGTCTTATGCACCTCTACCTCTTCTGTTCTTAAATGATTCAGTCATTCAATTGGCTGACCATGTGATAAGAAACAGAACTATTTATTTTAGCTCTGCAATGAACAGATTGAGTGTAAACAATTTGACACTCCACCTGTCTGTTTTGGGCAACTATTTCATGAACACTAGCCTAAATACTTCCAAGGTATAATATCTGAAACTATTGTCTGGTTTTCAACTCCAATCTTGATTTTATGGGATTACAGTTAGATATGAAATCATTTTTATTCAAGGTTTAATAAAAAGAACAGCTGAATTTCAGGCACACAAAAAGTGTTCCACTTATTTTCTGTACAAAAAAAATTTGTAGGTGGACTCCCTCCTTTAAATATAAGTCATTGAGGAGTGAGTCTTGTGACCAAAGTTTGATGTTTTAGATCTTTGATGTATCTTTTGGTTACCCATTTTAGATTGTATAGTTTCTAACAAATTGAAATTTTGTCTTTTATTACATTATATAATTACTGTAAGACATTTTTCTGTCTCATACGAATGATGACTATGATGTGAAAAATAAGCTGTCTAAATTTAATCAAATATGTGGGACGATTCATAGGACACTTAGGCAAAAAACAAGACCGGAAACAGGGTTAAAGTTTTGTAAGACGGTAGCAGTTCGAGCCTTGACATACGGCAGTGAAGCGTGGGTGATGAGAAAAGGGAAGAAAGAAACATCCAAACTGCAGAAATGAAATTCTTAAGGTCTGTCAAGGGTTGTTCAAGACTAGACAGGATTTGTTGTTGTTTAGGTCATCAGCCAAAAAGCTGGTTTGAACCTGTAGAGGTTTTACTAAGTAAAATGAGGAGTGAGGTGGTTTACCATTGCCTTCCTCACTGAATGGAAAAGTATGCTTATCAGCATGCCGGGCCCTCAGAAAACCACATACTTTCCACTCTGCAAAAGACACCTTCACTTCATTCACCACAGGGTCTGGCTGTATAATGAAATTCATTACTTTCAGAGGAGATAACTCTGATTAGTGTCTTTTACACCTCTACCTCTTCTGTTCTTAAATGATTCAGTCATTTCATTGGCTGACCATGTGATAAGAAACAGAACTATTTATTTTAGCCCTGCAAAGAACAGATAGAGAGTAATTAATTTGACTCTCCATCTGTCTGTTATGGGCAGTCAAACAGGATTATAAATAAAGATATAAGCCAAGAATTGGGAATTTTTCCACCCAACGAAAAAATAAAATTGTTTCGTGCTCAATGGGTCGATAATTTTAGTAGAATACCAGAAAGCCGCTTGCATAGTGTAGTTAGATCATACAAAACAGTGGGAAGCAGAGATATTGGCAGGCCGAAGAAAATATGGATGCCGGAACAGGTAAAAATGCCTAACCCGTGAAGAGGAGAAAGAGTCGGCGAAAATGATAAGGGGAAGGGGAACGAGAAAGAGACGGAAGAGGAGAGGGAGTTATTTTGCTGTTCTATTTTTCCGTTCAATAACAAATATTTTTTTAAATTCGGTTTTATTTAAAATACCTTCATAAGTGATATTAATTTTTTTGTTAATGTCGTGTTCTACAATGAGTTCAATATTTATTTTTTTAATCTGACTATTGAACAAAAATTCAAAGAAGCAACATCATGTGGTTGTTGCTTTTCAATGTCTTATGTAAGCTATTTTTCGTGGGATATGTTGCGTTTCACTGTTCACTTCCATTAGTAAATTACTTTCTTTTATATGTATTCCTTTTTTTACAACCATTTATGAATTACGTTGAAAAAGAGGGGTAGGTACTAAAAGTGTGAGGGTTTTCATATGCGAATATGTGAACGAACTTGAACTTGAGTTGTATCTGAAAGAGCCATCTTTTTTCCGTAGCTAAAATTCGATCACTATCAAATTCTAATTATCGAAATAGTATTTTTACAGCATTATTTTATAAATGTTACTTTTATGATTTGGAAAAATAATCACATTTCAGATCCATTTTTTTCATCATATCTGAATTTTGAGTTTTTTATTTTTTGTTTAGGCCTACTCTTTATAAAGTGAAGTGATTGTTCATGATATAAAATCTGTACTTTCCTAATTTGTGAGAATTCTAATGAACTTCGAAAAGGGTCGAAGAGATGGAGGAGAGATTTTCCTTCTCTGATACTGCGTTGTCGTTGTTTTATCACAATGAAGATTTTTTTCTTTATCTAGATTCTATTGAAACGTCCGTTGAATGTACATCGTTGAATGTAGTCGTTAAAAGATTTCCTATGGGGTTTCTTTATCTCATTTCTTATATTTTCATTAAACAGAACTATGTTACGGTTGCAGTACGAAAATTAATTTTTTACCCAAGTTTAATGAGCATTTTTTTATATAAGTGAAATGAAATAACAAACTAGAAATTAGTTTTTTTATTTATTTATTTCCTTGTGTACACTCTACGTACAGAAGAAATTACAAATTAAATTTTTCCTTGCCGTTTACAGTAACCATCACATGAAAGATTATTCTTACTGAAAATTAGATTCTAAATTTCACACAATCTGAGCCAAATTTACTTTTAAAAAAAATAACTCTTTGTTATTTTTAACTCTTTACTGAGTCTTTGAGGATTTACGGGGAAGGTATTAGTTAATATGAATTTAAATTAGTAATTTTAGTTTACTCACTTTTAAATAAATTACTTGAAGACGCATAGGCCTATGACTGTTGTATAATTAAAAAAAGTAAATGTATTTTATCAAGATTACCCTCCATGCTCTTTATATGTGTTTTGCATTCTAGAAGCTTAAGTACAAGTAATTGCTATAGCCTATTATGAAAAAATATTAATAACATATAAGCAACCCTGCTAACCCCAGACTTCGGATAATTCAAGTGTTCCTAATTTTTTAAACTTGCTTTATACGTATAAAAGGTGTTAAAATTATAAAAATAGGATAGCCTTCTAAACAGATAAATTAAAAAAGATAAACAGTGTTATTAGATTAATAAATAGTAGGCCTATAGTTCTTATTACAAGATTTACTTATAATTTAAATCTCATGCTGGTAAAACATTTCTTCTAGTTCATAAGTAAATACAAGAAAATAATTTATTAAAATATATAAACATTTTCATGACTCCATATAATCATTTGTTTGCTGTCGTAATGCTGAAAACCTTTATGGCGCAATATTCGCCAACGCCTCATAAAAATGACTTCTGTACGCGTATGGTGGTTTGTGCTGAAGTGCTATTTACAGAGTTTTTTCGGAATGTGAAATAAGCTGTTCCATGTAACGTATTTCATCAGTTTTTGAATTATTTTAGGTTATGTTGCTCCGTTTTTCGGATAATCCGAACAGATATTCGTTTCAATTAGTTCGGATAAGCGGGATTGTTGTGTATTATCGAGAAAAGATGTGCGAACAATTTGTTTTAATTTTGTATTCTCACGACCGTCACACGTTATTTTATAATTACTATCACAAAACAGAATCAAATTTTAAATAATCCAGTTTTAGTTTTCTTTACCTCTTTTTTGTACTTTTTCTGATAAACGTTTTTAAGTTTAAAAAATTTAACTACTATATCAAACCAAACAAATGCTTTGTTGACGCAATTTTATATGTGGCAAAGTAATTTTATGAAAAATGATTTGGTATTTTACATTAGTTGGCATTTCGATTAATACAACGTTTATGCATCGGTCATTAATGAATTTAAATGAATTAAAGTAAATTATTATTTTTAAAATCGTATTAGGAAGTGAGATTTTCGTGAACCTTGGTAAAAATAATCAAGATATCTTAATAATCTACAGGATTAGATAGGCCCCAATAAAATATTTAAATAAGAATGTATGTAAAGGGAAGATTATCTGTTTTATAACGATAAAACATTATTAATAAATTAATATTATTGTTAGTAAAAATCACGTCCTTGTTACACTGACTCATCAGTTCAAGATATTAAAATCAAGATTGGAAATTATTTACACAGGAAATCTGGAGGTAATATAATAGGCATAAATGTTGTAAATGTGCACAAATTTATTATTTTATCGAAAACACGTACATAAATGACGAAATTTGTAATTCATTAAGCGGTCTTGTTCGTGCAGTGATCACGCTACTGGCTTCTATGCTGCGGGGTTTCGGGTTCGATTGCCGGTTAGGTCTGGTATTTTATCATAATTTATTTCCGTCATATATTATAATCTACATTCTTTACATTAGCATTAATGAGCGGAAAAGTCGTACTTTTTATTATAGCACTCTTGTTACTTCCTGTCACTGTGACATTTATGCATGCAAACCTTTGAAACTGGATCCCGAATCCCTTAATGGAAAGAGACATTTCTTCAATCTCAGACAAATCCCTTTACAGACAGAATGAATATTTCTTTCACGTTCCTAGCCATTCAGTGGAAGTAGATGCATTGTGCACTCACTCATAAGTAGCTTTTACAATGATTTTCTTTTCGCGTGTTACACTTCTGTACTTTTCACACTCCTAAAAGAAAACTTTGCCAGTTAAATTTAAACTTGTTCCCTTATATTGTTATATCAACTTTTTATTGAATTCCCGTTGTAATAATAATGCTTTCAAAATATTTTCAAAAAAAAAAAGATTTTATAAATTTTACGAAACATTGTCGAATTAAAAGTAGGCCTATGTGTAATTTTTTTTAAGTCTTAGAACTATTCTACAATTTTGTTATGTTTAGTGAAAAAATTGATGAACAAGTCTACGAACTACGTTTTGGCATAAAGTAAACATTTTATATTTATTGTGATGTGTTTTAATTTTATCAAGTTATTGATTTATAAAAAAATTGTTTAAAAATTGATAATGATTTGTGAAAGATATATCTCAGTTCTGCTGCTATATGGTGTGGATACATGGTCTTTCAGTATGCAGTCCATAAATCGTTTAGAAGCTTTCAAGGTATGGGTATTCAAAAGATTGCTCCGGGTTTCGTAGGAAAACTGCATACCTTGGTAATTTCTACAAGTTTGATAAGTATGAATTTCTCAGGCTCTTTCTCGAAATTAAAATTGAGGGCAAGCGGCAGACCTTGCTGAAGGAAAAGCTAACGATTGAAAGTTATTAAAGACTGGAAAGTATGATGAGTACGCACATTCTTCCTGGTAGTTGATGATAGAGAGATTTACCAGAGTCGTGGCCAATCTTCAATGATGGAGTCGGCACTATAAAATAATATATTTTTTTTTAATAATGAAAACAATTATAATTTTAATTAAGTAAGTTACTTCATAAGTTAGTTTTAACTTTATTATAACTGGAATATTAGGGCTCAATAAAGAAATGTTATTTTTGATAGGAGCGGAAAGAGTTCAGCGGAAGTTAACAACAAGATTTCGCTAGGGCAAAGGGTTATAGGGCAGTTAAATTCTGCCCTTTGGAATGATAAAATGTGGAAGGAGACAAAGATTAATATTTATCATGCTATCCTGGAGAGTGTGTGTGCCTATAATGCGGACTGGTGGTTATTGACAAAGAGACACAAGGGTCGCCTAAAAGCGATGGAGATGGATTTCTGGAGGCGGAGCTGTGATGTGTCGCGGATCGATCGAATTCCGAATTATGAAATTAGGAGAAGAATCGGCGTTCAAGGAAATATCATGGATACCATATCCCGGAAGAAGTTAAAATGGTTTGGCCATTTGCAAAGGATGGAGGATGGTAGGTGGCCAAACAGAGCATGGGAGTGGACGCCATCCGGTAGAAGAAGGAGGTGGTAGGCCGGAATTTACATGGTTGGATGGTGTGTAGGAGACAATGTCCGCGGAGGCTCTCCGATGGGGACTGGCGAGACAGAGAGAGGTGGTGCTTAGGAAGCGAGATACGGCTGGGGCTGTAAATCCTTACATGAATATGTATATAAAGAAATGTTAATTTGTCTCATAGATTATACAAATTATTAACAATAATTTTAAAACAATAAAATTAATAAAATAGTTGCCTCCGTGGCGTACTGTACTCCGTGGAAACGTACTGAACTGCAAACAGAAATAAAAGTCGTGGGTCGAACAATTATAACATTTCCGCAATGACCAATCTGTTGATCCAATCTATTATATAAAGGGACAACCATGTCCAGGGTGATTCATTTATAGATCAACGCTCAGCCGAAACTACTGACGCTACAGACTTGAAATTTGGATGTTAGCTTTCTTATGTTGTGTAAGCGCGCACTAAGAAAGGATTTTTCAAAATTTTGATTTTAAAGGGCAGAAATAGCAAAAATTCCCCCCCACTGATGCGAGGATGAAGAATCAACGCGAAGCGCTACGCTTACTGCTGGTTCTCCAACACACATTTACCCCCTCCATAGGCATATTCCATAGCATCCAGTATTACGTTTTTATCGTACGTAAACAGCTGATCAATTACAAAACTATAGCTATTTTCCCAGAAGTTGAATTGACTTAAACACCGATTTTAATGTATGTTTTACTTTTGTCACTCCGGATGTTGTACTGTACATAGTGTTTAATCTTTTAACCTAACACTGGATTTACATTTCAGACAGAATTAATTCCAGAATTGTTGTAATTAGCGTAAATGTTATGTTTTTTTATGCTTTATAGTATTATTACTTATTATGCAAGATACGAATGTTATTGCTTAAGTCACACAATGTATTTGACTGACATTGTAAAAATGATTTTTGCAACCGAACAATTAAAATTTAATTTTAAAAAAAATTGTCTCAACCAATTCAGTAAAATGCATAGGATAAAGTTATTTTCTTAAATCTAACTTAAGTTTAAATAAAACAACAGTTATTTATGTAAATTCAGGAAATATGCTAATCTCTCTTTTTCATTTTTTCACCATAAGGGTCGATTCACACACATCCGTCACGTCACGTCTCAGTTCCGTCATTCCGAGAAGTTCACAGTCACAGAAAAATATTCTTTCTTGAAAAATTAATGACATTGTCTACACGGAGCACCGGCACCGTCCCGAATCCGGTGCGTTAGTCTTGTCGCCGTCACGGAACCGTCAAAACGATATTTTTTTCTCGACGATATTTTGTTTTTTACGGACGTGTTTGTCTCTGTAAAATGACTGAATGGAGTTTGACGGAAGGAAAACTGACGTATAGTACATGTGTGAATACTGTCATCATTTTTGACTTCGAGTGACCGTGCCGGTTCCGTTTCGGAATGGTGACGCGATTGATGTGTGTGAATTGTTCTTTATACGTAATTCCAAAAAATTATACTTGTGACTTAGCAAATAGGTTATTAGTAGATTATAAATCAGTTATTAGCAAATTAAAATACAGAATCATAGCCTTAAAATTGTATGGGCGAAGCCACGACAGGGCGCTATCTATTATATAAAACGAGATATCCTGATTTATAGATCATTTTAAGTTTTATAAACTGTTGCTAAGAAAGGATTTTGCAAAATTTTAGAATTCGCAAAAATACCTTCCCATAAGAAATACAGAGAGTATACTTAAACAGTTGATTCTTTGTTTACGTTTGCGTGGGCGAAGCCACGCGGGACCCGCTAATCTATTATATAAAAGGACAACCATGTCCAGGGTGATTCATTTATAGATCAACGCACAGCCGAAACTACTGACGCTACAGACTTGAAATTTGGATGTTAGCTTTCTTATGTTGTGTAAGCGCGCACTAAGAAAGGATTTTTCAAAATTTTGATTTTAAAGGGCAAAAATAGCGAAAATTCCCCCCACTGATGCGAGGATGAAGAATCAACGCGAAGCGCTACGCTTACTGCTGGTTCTCCAACACACATTTACCCCCTCCATAGGCATATTCCATAGCATCCAGTATTACATTCTTATCGTACAGCAGATCAATTACAAACTATAGCTATTTTCCCAGAACTTGAATTGACTTCAACACCGATTTTAATCTATGTTTTACTTTTGTCACTCCGGATGTTGTACTGTACATAGTGTTTAATCTTTTAACCTAACACTGGATTTACATTTTAGACAGAATTAATTCCATAATTGTTGTAATTAGCATAATAAGTGTTATGTTTTTTTATGCTTTTATTATTACTTATTATGCAAGATACGAATGTTATTGCTTTAGTCACACAATGTATTTGACTGACATTGTAAAAATGATTTTTGCAACCGAACAATTAAAATTTAATTTAAAAAAAATTTGTCTCAACCAATTCAGTAAAATGCATAGGATAAAGTTATTTTCTTAAATCTAACTTATTAAGTTTAAATAAAACAACAGTTATTTATGTAAATTCAGGAAATATGCTAATCCTTCTCTTTTTCATTTTTTCACCATAAGGGTCGATTCACACACATCCGTCACGTCACGTCTCAGTTCCGTCATTCCGAGAAGTTCACAGTCACAGAAAAATATTCTTTCTTGAAAAATTAATGACATTGTCTACACTGAGCACCGGCACCGTCCCGAATCCGGTGCGTCAGTCTTGTCGCCGTCACCGAACCGTCAAAACGATATTTTTTTCTCGACGATATTTTGTTTTTTACGGACGTGTTTGTCTCTGTAAAATGACTGAATGGAGTTTGACGGAAGGAAAACTGACGTACATGTATGAATACTGTCAACATTTTTGACTTCGAGTGGCCGTGCCGGTTCCGTTTCGGAACGGTGACGCGATTGATGTGTGTGAATTGTTCTTTATACGTAATTCCAAAAAAATTATATTTGTGACTTAGCAAACAGGTTATTAGCAGATTATAAATAAGTTATTAGCAAATTAAAATACAGAATCATAGCCTTAAAATTGCATGGGCGAAGCCACGACGGGGCGCTATCTGTATCTATTATATAAAAAGAGATGTCCTGATTTAAATATCATTTTAAGTTTTCTAAGCTGTTGCTAAGTAAGGATTTTGAAAAATTTTGATTTTAAATGGTAGAATTCGTAAAAATTTCCTCCCATAAGAAATACAGAGAGTATACTTAAACAGCTGATTCTTTGTTTACGTTTGCGTGGGCGAAGCCACGCGGGACCCGCTAGTATCATATAAACTAAAAAGAAAAAACAAAGAATAAAACATTATAATTCACATCCTCTTTGAAAGTAGAAAAGAACGTTTCGGTTTTTTGCATTGTGGAATGTTTAAGTAGTCCATCCGGTTTAAAAAAAATCGATTAGATGACTACCGACATTTCTGGGTGGTGTTATCTGGAAAGCGAGCGAGTATAATTTATAAAATACAATTGGTTCATGTAGTGGTCAGTGCAACTGGGTTCTCTATGTCAAAGTCCCGAGTTCGATTCTCGGTCAGGTTTGGAAATTTTTCATCCGTATATCACCTCATATCATCACCTAAGCACAACCCTTGGCTTACGTCGGCATCATCACTCAATAAAATATTTAAATAAAAGAACTAATAAACTAATTTGAGCATCTGATTTATGTAATTTTAGTTTTTCAGTATTTGTCTTTGAAACTATATTTTGTATGGTATGTAACACACATTGGTAGTAGTAAGCTCGCAATTTTCGCGTGGTTTACGGACAAGTTCAAATGAGCCTTATAGTATAGTATAGTATATAGACTATTTGTGTTGTTTAGGTCATCAGCCGAAAGGCTGGTTTGAACCTGTAGAGGTTTTACCAAGTAAAACGAGGAGTGAGGTGGTTTACCATTGCCTTCTATTCTAACCTATAGAACCTATATTAATCTATTCTAACTGAGTGGAAAAGTACGCTTATCAGCGTGCCGGGCCCTCTGAAAAGCACATATTTTCCACTCTGCAAATGACACCTTCACTTCATTCACCACAGGGTCTGGCTGTATAATGAAATTCATTACTTTCAGAGTACATAACCTTGATTAGTGCCTTTTACACCTCTACCTCTTCTGTTCTTAAATGGTTCAGCCATTTAATTAGCTGACCGTGTGATAACAAACAGAACTATTTATTTTAGCCCTGCAACGAACAGATCGAGTAAATAATTTGACACTTCACCTGTCTGTTATGGGCAGTAGTAGACTATATAGATCAGAAAAGTTTTTGAAAAGTATAAAAGGTAACAAAAGATTGAATTTACTTTAAGAATTATTTTGTCTTAATAAACAGAAATTTTATGCATTCGAATTGATTGCAAATATTTTTATTTACTACAGCTGTTGAAATAGGAACAATATATTTTTTGTTACGTTGTAGTATTTGTAACAGTAGACTAGGTCATGTAACCGATTAACTACAACAGAATTTTATCGCATACTAACATAGTGTGTACGACAGCTACGGAACCGCCCCATGGTCAAGGTCATTTAAATGCGACAACGCTACAGCTATCCTGGACTGCTGCTATCCATTCACGCACTTCACCCACTTTCTACGTCTGACCCCCTTTACAAGGCCGTTCATAGTACCCGTACTTTGCATCAATTTCATGTCGTCAACAAAAAAATTTATTGTTAATAATTTTCTATAAAAATTAGTAGGACACAGTATAATGAATTTATGTCCTTGTATATTCTGCTTAAATTATCCTTGTCTAAAGAATTATTTTTTTAAACTTTTGTTTCTGAGAAAATATTGTTATTGTATATAAATTAAGTCTCCTCTGACACATACAGGTGAAATGTAACATATGATACTTGACCCGCTGTTCCCAGTGTTACAAAAAAATAGTTCTGTATCTTCTCTTGGACATAGTTAATTGAATAGTATGCTAACGACTTTAGAACAGTTATAAGAACGTACATATGACTGAAAATATTTCCTCTAAAAGTAGGAAACGGGTTTTTTATACATCCAGACCCTTTATAATGATGTAGTGGTGTTATTTACAAGACAGAAAAATTTCTGCAGGAAATCTTGTATACTGACAAGTAATCATAAGTTCTTTTAAACCTACTGAGGAAGGTGAAGTACGATATTTTAATCCTTGAAAAAATCTCTTTAGAAATCTACGAAATTTTTGAACGTTTATGGAACTAAATAAAGTAAAAATGCTATACTGTATTTGTCTTGAGTTTTCACTCATTTTGAACTCATTGAACGAAATTTTTGTAAACACATGCACAATTATTATTGGATTATTTTTTTTAACTTCTTTATTTGTTATCGGAAACTGAACTTTATTGACAACCTCCCATTATGATCGATGCTTTTCGCTGTATTTTTTGACTTTATTCGGCATGAATTTTTGAACTGGGACCCCCAGTGGAGTTTGTTCAGGAATGACTGTCAGCTGATCTCCATACAAAGTCGCTTGCCCAACTAGTGTTACTTAACAAATAACAGCGACTTTCTACCAGCTGACTTGACTGGGCTGACCCGAAAGCCATAATTGGATTATAAAATAAATAATTAATTGTTTTTTCAAAGGAATTTTAAGTTAGTGTTATAAATGAAAAATGTTCATAGTGTTTAACATTAACATTTAGGGCTAAACACTAAGGGTAGCCTATTTGTTGTTTCTATACAAGTGGAAATTTTTTTTATTCCTTTGTAGCTTTTTTCAGTTCTCGGGAATTTTAATTTTGACATTACCCAATTATCGCTGCAGTCTGCTGTAATAATTTTTTTTCCGTGATGACATAAATTTTCAATGAGGGACACCCAGTTATGTTTATTTATATTGGTGTTGTCTGAGGACATTGTCTTCTGGTCGAGAAAGATAAAAAAAACTTCATAAACATAAATGTTTTAAAACGCTTCTCTAGCGAGTTAAGTTTTCATAATATCTAAGGCTGATTTCCACTCTACAAGTTAAATGAAATCGGACGGAAATTTCTGGGATTCAAATTTTGGTTTAAAATGGTGGTTTTCAATGTCTTAGTCTAAATAATGAAGCAAGTAGATCCCAGAACTGTAAATTTTATAGTTTACGAAAAAACTGAGATAAAGCACAAAAACATTTCTCTAAAACGGGTTGTTCTATGTTAATCTTCTAATAACTTCGTTAAATGTCTAATAAATGTATAAAAATTTTGTACTTAACTTTTACTGTAGATTTATATTTCAGAAACCATAGTAAGACCCCGATTTAACTAGTGCAGTTGAAAATGGATCTACATCTTCTAGGAACCATAAATCGCATACAAAGCGTTGTAGTAGCCTACGTGTTTTTTAAAAATTTTTGTGTGTACGTTGCCATCTGTTCAATTTAAGAACAATAAGCTACTCCATGACCCAGTAAGATGATGTAGTCTTTTACATACTCAGGCCGAGCATTCCTGAGAGATTATTGTTAATTGAACACCAACCACCAAAGTACACCAGTAACCCACTGTCTAGGATTTGAACCAGGAACCATAGCGTATAGAAGAGATATCTTCTATACGCTATGCAGGAACCTTTGTCTCTGAAAATCAGCTGTTAAACAGCTGACTCGCGGTGACGAATTTACCACTCGTGGGTTACATTTATGATTATAATTAATTTTTTTTCTTTCTCTTGACCTTTTATGGCTCATCTATTCACCGCACTCGTTCGCGCAGGCAGTGTTAAAAATTCAAAGCGACTTTCTATTAGCTGACTGACTGGGCAAGTCCGGAGGCCTAAAATGTTTAAATATAAATTAGTTTATTATATGTGATTATTATAACCTGTATAGGTAATTTATTATAAATTTCTGGAATAGTATGTGAAAGTATATCTTCATCAATACTGGAATTTATATTTATTTAAATTAAATTTTTGAAAAAATAATGAAAAATATAAAAGGATGTTTTCAACATTAATATAGAAAGTTTAAATAACCTAAAATTGTTTTTAAATAATTATAATTTATTAATTAACTTTCTCTCTTGACAATTTTTTTACTTTAAAACTTATTTACATACATTGACAATGTAATGAATAATTATATATTCATAAATGAATTTCAGTTAATTTTGTCATAATCAATTTAAAACCTTTAAAATTGTTGGTAAACCCGAATGATATGAGTACAGTAGTCTCATTATGAATTATAATTTGTAACTGTTAATACTTTGCTCAATTGAAATTTTTAGTTCAAAATTAACATTTTCTTTAGCAGGTTGCTTGTATTTTTGTATAAGTACTTAACATTTTACATTTCATACGGTAAGGAAAGATCGTTAAAAATTTTTAATTAAAACGACCTTTCCTGTTACTCGCATTTTTTAATACATGTATACTTAAATTCATTAATTGAAGTAAAAACGAGATTCCATGATATTTACGTTTATTTTACAGTTTCTTTGTTTTATTTTATTTTTATCATTTGTAATTTTTGTCATTAAAAATGAATCGTTGTAGAAACATACTATGTAAAGGTTATTTAATTTTGTAATTCATTTACAGAAGATATGGGTTGATATACAATTTTCTTAAGTAGGCGCAAGTACCTAAAAGGAAAAACGGCAGGGAACTAGAATTTTTTTATGAGTTTATTATAAATGTTGTTGTTTGATTCATCGGCTGAAAGGCTGGTTTGAACCTCTGGAGGCTTTACTAAGTAAAAACAGGGAGTGAGGTGGTTTACTGTCTTCTTCACTGAGTTGAAAAATTATGCTTATCAGCAAACCAGGCCCTCCGAAAAGCACCGACTCCGAAGTGCACCGACTTTCCATCCCGTAAATGACACCTTCACTTCATTCACCACAGGGTCTGGCTGTACAGTGAAATTCATTACTCTCAGTGGAGATAACTCATGACTAGTGTAATTTACACCTCTGCTTCTTCTGTTCTTAAATAGTTCATTCATATAACTGGCTGACTATGTGATAAGAAACAGAACTATTTTTTGTAGCCCTGGAACCAGCAGATCGAGTGCAAGTACTTTAACACTCCATCTGCCCGTTATGGGTAAATTTTATATATTTATATATAATATATATAAATTTATTAGGTATATATAATTTATTTATTAGGTAATTTTATATATATATGAATTTTTTAATTTGTATTTTTTTCTGCTGTGGCGAAGGTTATTCCATGGTTTTCTTTGACCCTCTCTAGAATTAATGCCGGAACAATTTATTTTCATGAAGTAACATAACTTCCACTTCTCTGCCCTAATTTTATGACTTGTCGCATAAAAAGTGTTTTTTATTTATTTACGAGACAATAAAGGTTTATTTATTAGATTTGTTATCATAATTATATACATAACTAGCATGACAGCACTGCCCGCCAGTGGTTCCTGGGTGATACGAGGATCACCGTTCCATATCAGTCGTGCTTCCTCTTTTCGTTAATACTTACACGTGTGACGTTTTGTCCAATTTAATCATAATATCTTTAATCAATCTTTGTACTTGTAAATTTATTTATCATTTTATTCCGCTATTCAACGTAAAAATAATTTTTTTAGTCAGTTATATTTTTACGGATATAAATCCCGGTAAGTCACATCCTCTGGATCAAAGACGGATATATCAGCACACTTTATTATGGAGTAAAAATGAAGAGAATAATTAAGTGATCAAATTTTTATGGATTCTGTGCCTTTAAAAACAGTTGCCTTTCCAGGAAAAGACATTTTTCTTTAAAAAAAATAACATTTTTTACCCTAACCCATAATTAAATGTATCTGTGACATGAAACTAATTCCGTCACGACAGATTAACATTGTAATATTGTAAGAATATTAAGAAATTCAGAATATCGTTGCGTTATTTTTATTGTGTTCTTAAAACACTTTTTTGTAGTATATAAATACAATATAGTAGGCTTATAGTTTTGCATATTTGAGGTGTCGGTGAAATACTGTGTGGCTTCAATTCTACCGATATTATTTCCCAAAATTTTTGATTCATTAGTGGATTATATTGGATAAAGGATAACAGAATATTGGTATTCTTTAATAAAAAATACAAGTTGAATTCAACGTTTTACAAAAACCAATACTCTTGTCTTGAGTATCACAAAAATATGTGAACCATGTATTTATCTTCAACGCCTAAATCTAAAAATATATCTTTATTTACAAAAAAAATCTTGTAATGCATCCTGTCGACCATTTAATTTATAAATTGTAATATAAATGAAATATCTGTTAACTTAACTTTTTTTTTGTTACACTTAAGTTTAAAAAAAAGCTTACGATCGTTCGGTGGTACCACCATCTTCAGAGTATTTAAATTTTAAAATTCAGCACGGTTGTTCCAAGTGAAGGTATCATTTGCAGGGTGAAAAGTAGATACTTTTCATAGGGCCTGGCATGCTGATACAATACTTTTCCACTCGGTGAGGAAGGCATGGTAAACCACCTCACCCTTCGTTTTATTTAGTAAAACCTCTAGAGATTCAAACCAGTCTTTCGGCTGTTGACCTAAAAAACGACAAAGAATTTGTTATCCTCTGCGCTTTGTTGCAAGTAACTGTTTTAATTTCTGAGACTAAAATATTAGTTTTCTTTGTAAAATATTCATGATGAAATGTAATTTGTCAAATCATAATACTTATTCTGGTAACGGATTTTTTTAATTAAAGTCGTAACTAATTTTTATAAGTAGTGGCAGTTTTGAAAAAGAGTATGCTAGGAACAAAAGTTTTAGAATTTTCCCTTCTCTAATTTTGTGTCGTTATTTTTGTTATTATTATTATTATTATTATTATTATTATTGTGCGTACCATAATGGGGTGATTCCAAGTAGCTTTAATGTGAAATGGCGTTTAAATATGTTCCATTGAGCTTTGTAAAGAGATTGAATATAATTTTGCTAAATATGGTATAATGCAGAAACGATTTGTAATGAAATCGTTCAGTGACCTGTCCTTATTATACACAATTGTTAACTGGTGAGTAATTTTGTAGCTTACAAGTTCAACGTACGAATGAAAAGTTTGATGTAGATTATATTGATTCAGTTGCTTAAAGTTGTTAAACTCTCTACTCACAAGTGAAAGTTATACTTGGTGTATATTCGATTCTACAAATAATTAAACTAAATTTACTTTGTTACTTCATTTAAGACGCAACTAAAATAGCCTAGTTTTTATTTGCTAAATATAGAAGGTGTTAAATTAAATACTACCTAACCCTTTACCTGTTACATTTATAGAATAGTATCCAGTTTATGAAGCAATTAGGCCTATATATAGCATGTGCAAAGAGTAAGGTGTACTATGTGATAGACCTATATCGCTTTGTTTGTTTTGAGACAAGAGAGGTGTATATTAATTTAAAACTTGTTACTTGAAACTGTACCATTTCATTTGGGTGTCCTGTCTTGTTTCCTTTCCTATTGTTCTGCAAATAGAACCGCGTAATGAATTTTCCCAGTTTCTCACTCACATCATCATCTTTGCCTTAGGAAATCCTGCATCCTAAATATTTAAAATCTCGAACATGTTCTATAGTTTGGTTACCAAGTATATTACTCCTTATTTTCCGGTCCTGATTCGAGGCTAATTTTCGATGTTTTCCAGTGATACAGGTTTCCCCAAGCCGAGTTACGAGCCCTGCACTGGGTAGTTCCAGTGGTGGGGCTGCCACCTTATAGCCTCTAGACGGGCCCTGGGTTTCATTTGGAGACCCACTACTATCGTCCGCCCTCTCCACCGTTGGGTAAATTCCTCCTCCGTCTTCGAGACCGTTGACTGTTTCTCAGGGCTCCATCTGCCCTGGATTTTATTTGGGTTGACTCCCTAGGCTCTTCCGCCCTCCACGCCGTTCGGATCCTCCATCTCCATCGTGAATGGCTGTACCACTCATAACATATGAGAGTGAAACATAGCTGTCATTAGAGGAACTAATCTCGTATCCAGGCTGTTGAAATATGATTTTTGCGGGGAATCAAAGATTGTACCCGGTTAGATAGAGTACGTAACGAAGCTATACGCGCCAAGTTAAATGTTCAGTCACTTTATGGAACATTAAGAATATATAATAAAAACTGGTCCAAACATTTACTTTATATGTCAGGACACAAGACTTCCTCTACCAGAATGAAAATATAAACCTAAAGGTAAGCGAGGCTTGGGAATACCTAAAAAGAGCTGTATGCTGGAACAGCCCCTTGACCCTAATCCTTGACAGATGATTATGTACCATTTGGGACGTCCCATGATCCTGTTATTTACGGAAAAGTGGAAAACTACGGGACAACCAAAGATACGTAATTTATTAATCGCTGCCAATGGGGTTGTCAATTCGGTTTTGTTGCACGTAATTGAAAAGAAATAATTTTCGAATTGACTTGACAGTTAAAACATTTTCGATAAGACTAACTTCTTAAACGTCATTAACCGTCTTAATCGTCAGTTAGGACGTTTAGAAAAATCACAAAAAATTCAACTAGCTAAAAGGTTTAAAAATGAAGAGTAAATTTTGGTAGTAATGTTTCTTATTTCCAGCGTAACAATTAAATTAAATTTTAAGTATTTTTTTTAATAACAGAAAACCTGATAAATCTAAAGTCACTGTTTTAGATTCTTCAGAAATTACATTGATTTTGGTCATTTTTCTGTGTGAAGCACACGGGTTTGATACTAGTTTGACGTTTTTGTAACATTTGGAGTACAGTAAAACGTGAATTCTACTATGCTATTTGTAGTCAGTAATTTCACGAATTAAACGTTTTCAAAGCTAATTCTTGTGGTTAATAATTTACTCAGCAAGTTGCGTGTCCAATAGGATATTACACGACATTAAGACACTGTACGCTTCCTACGTCAAAAATACATTCCTAGAATTATTCTGTGTGTTCATAGACGTACTTCACAATCATATTAACCTCTTGTACACTAATTCTAAATTCTCCCGATTTACCTGGAGTCTTACAAAGACGACTGAACCCGATGAGGTAGAAAGACATGATGAATCAAAATTACTTTTATATTATTTAAAAAAAATTAAGTTAAGAATTCGAGTTAAAAATAATTTTGAATTTCTAAACTGGTAACGGGAGAGTCCTCTAAACCAGTAACGCCATTTTTCTTTATACATATCATAACATGCCGATAACAAGCAGGTGAAGTGTTACATTATTTGCACTCGATCTGCTATTTCCAGGGCTACAAAAAATACCTGGTTCTGTTTCTTATCACATGGTCAACCAATTATATCACTGAAACATTTAAGAACAGAAGAGGTAGATGTGTAAAAGACACTAGTCAAAGTTATCTCCTCTGAGAGTAATGAATTACATTATACAGCCAGACACTATGGTCAATGAAGTGAAAGTTTCATTATTGCAGGGTGGAAGTAAATACTGTTCAGAGGGCTTGGGACTCTAATAAGCATACTTTTTCTTTCAGTGAGGAAGGCAATAGTAAACCACCTCACTCCTCGTTTTACTTAGTGAAGACTCTTAAGAGTTTCAAACCAGCTTTTCAGCTGTTGACCTAAACAACAACAATACTTAATACCTTTTGCTGGTTTCTGTTATACATTGTAAAATCCGTTACAAAAATAATTGTATTCAATAATAGAATTATAGTAATTTTTCAATTTAGGCGAAATTAAGTCAATGATTATTAAGTCCGATTATAACTACAATTACGGTTCCTATTTTATTTTAGTCAAGATTGCAGAGTTTATAAGAGCTTTTAAAACGAAATGAATAATTTAGAACTGAAATATTTAAGTCTATTTAAGTAATATAAAATATTTAAGTAATATTTATTGTTGTATACTTGTGCCAAGTGCTTCCCTAATTTATTTCGATGAAAGTTCAAACTGATCGATTTTATGTCACGTTACAGGTTTCACTTTACAAAGATTATAGTGTCGTTTGGCAAACATGAAAAGTAAATACTGTAATGTAAAATGATACCTCCTTAACACACACGGTTTGATAAATGTCATTCATTCATTTTATTATAACCTCATTTAAAACTTACCGCATTGTTATACATGTATCACTTCCTTATTACAGAGTTTATTGACAGAAACATTGTATAAAGTTCTTAAAAACTTCTCTTCTCAGTTTGAACCACTTCCCGCTTCACACTGCTCATATGTCGTTATAGATAACGTAATAGTGTAATAACAATAGAGGCAGTAGCTACGCTAACCATCTGTTGTGGTATGTCGGGTAAAATGTTACAGTTACAGAATAAAGAAAGTAATAAAGTACAAATTCTGTAGTTTTGTTATTTCTTTCCGACCCCTTTCATAACTCTGTTGTATGAAGGATATTGCTACTGCTTTATTGTTGGATAATAGCTCGCTTTTGCACATAACAGACAGGTGGAGTGTCAAATTATTTACACTTTATCTGTTCGTAGCTGGTCTAAATAAATTGTTCTGTTTCTTATCACATGGTCAGCCAATTAAATGACTGAATCATTTAAGAACAGAAGAGGTAGAGGTGTAAAATACACTAATCAAAGTTATCTCCTCTGAAAGTAATGAATTTCATTATACAGCCAGATCCTGCGGTAAATGAAGTGAACGTGTCATTTGCAGAGTGGAAAATATGTGCTTTTCAGAGGGCCTGGCATGCTGATAAGGGTATTTTTCCACTCAGTGATGAAGGCAATTGTAAACCACCTCACTCGTCGTTTTACTTAGTAAAACCTCTACAGGTTTAAACCAGCCTTTCGGCTCATGACCTAAACAACAATAGCTTGCTCTGTCAACATATTTGAGTATACGATAACAACAAAATGTAGTACTTTAGTTTCCAAGATAAGTTTGTGAAAAATAACTAATAAATGAACTGTTTCATTTATTTTATTTAATCACAGCTGTTTAGTAATTTATTGTAGGTAATGGTTGTACAATACTTGTACAACTTAAAAATTTCTAGATTTACCGGGAGGAAAACTTCCAGTTTAGTAGAGCATGTAGGCCCTATGAACTATAAAATAAAATTACTTTTACGCAACGTTGTGTTAACCGAAAAATAAATTCGGGTTTTATTTTCGATTTTGTATTTTTTTTAATGTTGCTGTGTAGGTCAACAGCCTAAAGGGTGGTTTGAACCTCTAGAGGTTTTACTAAGTAATACGAAGAGTGAGGTAGTTTACCATTGTCTTTCTCACTGAGTGGAAAAGTATACTTTTCAGCATGGAAGGCCCTCTGAAAAGTATCTACTTGCATCCACCCTGCAAATGACACCTTCACTTCATTTACGACTGGATCTGGCTGTATAATGATAAAATTTATTACTCTCAGAGGAGATAACTCTTTTGACGAGAGTGTCTTTCACATCTCTACCTCTTCTGTTATTAAATGCTTCAGTCATGTAATTGGCTGATCATTTGATAAGAAACAGAACTATTTTTTGTAGCCCTGGAACTGCAGATCGAGTACAAAGAACTTAACACTCCACCTGCCTGTTGTGTGTAATTTTAAAGACACAAACTAGAAAACTATGACGAGTACATGTACTCTTCACTCGTGGACTGTCAAGTGCACCTCTTTCAAATATTTAAAAAAAACCTTGTTTCTAAAATATGTAGATATATAATGATAACGTTGCAATATACGGTGGAATAATAATTAAATTATTTAAAAAATTTAAACGAAAACATGAAATTAATACAGTAGGTATTGTTTACATTTACGTTCAGATAACTATTTAAACGAAGTAAGTGGTGTTTAGATATTGAAATGAATACAACAAGGGGCCTGATTGTGTCATCAGTCGGACCTAGTCACTTAACAAAACTCTTTGTCCAGTGTCCAGTTGTGGTGATCTAAATTTTTTGGATTCTCCGGCTGTATTTTTCATGGTGACTCTCTCCTTTCCCGTAGCTTACTAAATCCGTGCACCAAGTTAGTTATGCAAAAAGAAAAAGTAATAAGTTGTTCGTGGCCCACCTGCGTTAGTTTTTGTGAGCCCATTACCACTGCCATTGAAATCGGCAGTTCTTCAGTTTTCTTCTAGAAGGCGGAACTTGTGCTATTATTTCTTCCATTATAATGCTTATACTTAAGTTATACGAGTATTAATTACCTAATTTTAATCAGATGACCTTTAATTTTAAGTCATGAGAGATAAATTTACCAGTAATGACTTTTTAAAGATTCAGGTTGTCCGTCAAAGATAGACCTTTGGCCTGATTCCGGTTGAAGTTAATTATTTTTCACTACCCTTCTATTTTCATTTATACTTAATAAAAAAAAAATGCTTTTGCTCTGTTCATCTCAAAATGAATAAAGAAAACTGATGTTAAATAATTGAAAAACTTGTTTGAATGTCAAGGTAAGCTTATGTGATTAGAATTGTAATAGGCCTATCTAATTTATTTTAAAGCCCATTTTTTAATATTGAATATAAGCCTCCTACAAACTTCTCCACGTGTCCCTGTTTCTTGCTTGCTTTGTCTCGCTAATCTCTTGATGTCATCTCCTCATCGCAATATTGGTTGGTCAAGTCCTTTTGTTCCTGTCTCTATTTTTGAATAACATTATTCCATCTTAAGTTCGTATTTCCTTCATTATGGCCCGCCCATTTCCATTTTTGTTAAGCCATATTTTTCTACGGCTTCCTGCAGTGGGGTTTTTTACTAATGTATTCTATGAATTTAAAGAAATTTCTTATTTGGAAATGATATTTTTTCGGATATATTTCTTTTTTTTCTTTTATGGGTATCTATAATATTTTTCATAGGGATTATACTTGTTAGTCATCAATTCTATACATTCCAATTACAAACTTGTGCTTTTAAAAGTCATTGTTATAATTTGTATCGGATTATAAGTCGATCATGCTACATCGTTTAGCGCATTTAAAACAATGAAACAGCCATTGATTTTTCTCTAAAGAACAACGAGAAACTTCTTTTCGGTGATGATGATGATGATGATGATACTAAAAATGATCGTTGTACGGTCTCGTTAATTGTAATTGATTTTACAGGTCGAAGCGTTATTCATTTGTATTTTATCCCGGTGCTCTTTACCGACTGCTTTTATTTCATGTTCATTGCTAATGGTTTGCTAAATCATTATAAAGAGAGAAAGGAAGATTTTTCCAGACCTTTATTAAAAAGATAATCGAAGTCTTGTACGAATTGCTATCAATTTATCTCAATAGCATACACAAGATAGGTCGGCCATTAAGAGTTCTGAATTGAAGAAGAAAACGTAACTTCATTTAATTGACTTTTCTTTTATAGCTATTTTATCAATCTTTATTTAATTTAATTGAAGGCTTCAAGGGTATGTACAACGCTTAATGGGCCAGTCTCTTTCATTGCTGTATAATGGTTTATTCATGTCTTTACATTAATAATTATATTTTAGTTTCTTTTTTTACCAAAGTTCAAATAAAAATTAAACAAGCCTCTCAAATGATTGTGCACTTTCAAAGACTATCTTGTAATTTCTTATGAACCGCTTATTTGGAAGTGATTGATCGTTTTGTGGTTGTATTAATAATTTTCATCATATTTTTTTGGTTTTTTGAATAAAATTTGTTGTCTTTTTACCCTTAGACTGGTCCAGACAGTTAGCTACTAGGTCACTTTTTAAAGTTAAGTTACATAAATTGGTCCGAGCACTTTAGTAAGATGATTTGTTGAGGCTAGTTGGATGTCATTAGAACTTTATTATACTATACTAAAACGTGTTCATGGAAGTACTCTTAATTTGATGTAAGACTAATCCTAATACACTAAAACCCTGCTAATCCGAATTAATTGGGACTAAGACCTGTTCGGATTTAGTAATGTTCGGATTATCCGAAAAATACGCACGGATTATCAGAATGGTATTAGTCAACTGTCTACAATTAACCGCTGCAGGGCATAGAGCATTGGAGTACAACAATGATGCGCACACAGACGTACCTAATGGTTGTGAGGCGCTGGTCCATAGTCCATGGTCAAGATTTTCACCATTACTATAACTATAGTAATCAGTGATTTTATGCAGCCAGGGATTTGTGAAGCTGTATAATTTCCTGTAATTCCAAATATATTTGAAGAAATGATTTACCAGTAAGCGATTTATATTGTTAAGTAGATATTGTTTTTAAAACTTGGTTGTGTTCGTTTTCTATTATTTTCATATTTTAATATAATTTTCTTATATATATACTCGTAATTAATTTAATATAATTAATTTTCATAATAGATAAAAAGTTTTTCTATTATGATCATAAATATCAAGTATTTTTTTTACGTCCTCTTGTCCTATATGAATATACGTATAGAGACGGAATGTATTTTTATTTTCATTTAGATTTTTCTAAATCGAGTTTTCTCAGGAAATACACGTTTTCAGGCCCCCTGAATCCAAAAAAAAACATGTTTTTAGCGATTGGTCTGTGTGTGAACAAAATATCTCAAGAACGGATTAGCTTACGAAGTTGACACTTGGACTAAGTTAGTTACCAATACTGGTCCCAATACGAACATTTTCATCAAAATCGGCCTACCAGAAGTAGTAGCTTATTCGTGCGATTTTCTCATAAATTACTCTTGCGGTTTTTTTCAATCGCCTTATTTAGTACATTTTTAATGCTCTTTAAGATAGGGTAAGCGCCAAGTCTGCTGAAATTAGCTGGGGGGGGGGAGCTGTGCTCTCGTGGTAAAAAATTGTTTTTTTTAAGATTGCGAATCCACATTGCTTAATTGCGGATTGCTTAATCCGCATTTTAGGGCAACAGTAGGTCTATATTTAAAAGTAGTCCTACAATTAAATAGGAGATTAAACAATTTATAACTTGTATTTCAAGTGTTTTCTACAACGCTTACTTTAGCGTCAATTAATGATTTTGTGTATTTTGCTCATCAAAAGCTGTAAAAAGTGGGATTTAGATATTGCGGCCTTAGTATCAACTTTACGACAAAAGTTGATAGTTGTACAAAAGTTTAATCAAAGTTGTACAAAATAAAAACCCTACAACCTTTTTTAAAAGTTTATTCATTTAAAGTCGCATCAACAGCTAGCTTGGTCATTAGCGACTACAGTCGGTTGTGACTTGTTATAATTTCCAGACCCTAGCCAGTAATCAAACCCGGGTCCTTCGCGTGGTAGGCCAGCGCGCTACCACTACACTACGGATGCAGCCCTTACAACTTTTATTTCAAGTATTTTTTTCTACAAAGCCTAGTTCAGTTTAGCGGTTGTTTTATATTTTTCGTCATTCACTCTTGATTTAAATTATGTTAAGTTTTAAAATTTACATTGTTTACTAATGATTAAACTAGGTTATATTTTTAATTATCTACATTGGCAAGAGAAAGTCGTGTGAGTTTTGTTCCAGATTTTTTCTAAATTATGTAATGTTAATTTTAGGAATTGTGGTAGTGCCTTTGTCATGATACATGTATGTAACGTGTTTGGAGGATTTCCAATATTATATTGGACCAATTAAGTTTAATTTGATCAGGTTTAATTAATTTGGTTTGACAGTAATATAATAGCAACATGTTTCACAAATAACCGAAGTAGATACTGATTATCAGTAATCCTCTTGTTCGTGTGTCAAGTTAGCATCTGTTAATTTGCCTGTTGCGTGTATTAATCTGTTGCTTCACGTAGTAGCTACCAATGATGACCCTGTTTTACGTATATGAAGGCAATCAAATGCCTATGATGAGCACATCTTATTACTGATGTGTACGTGCACATTTTAATGTAATGATTCATAATAAATACATTATTACTGATATAATACGATGAAACATTGTGAAGTAATTATAAATATTATTATGAGAATTATTATCGGTTAATTATTTCTACCTTCACATAGTTTTTTGGGATAATTTAAAACTTGGATTACGTAGAAATTATTATTTTTACTTTCTCTTGCCTATATGAATATATAGGAAGGAAAGTATTGTATTCATGTCGATACTTATATCGATATAATATATCCGGTGATACTTCCGATATCACCGGATGTATACGTTTTCAGACCCCCTGAACCCAAAAACCCATTTTTTTAGCGATTGGTCTGTGTGTGGGTGTGCGCGCGCGCGTGCGCGTGTGTGTGAACAAAATATCTCACGAACGGAACATCGTACTTTATTGAAACTTAAAACTTATGTTTGGTACTAGTAGAGGACCCGACACGAATATTTTCATCAAAATCGGTCAACCGGAAGTAATAGTTTATTCGTGTCATTTTTCACTTTTTTGCGATTTTCTCAAAAACGGCTCTTTCGAGTTTTTAAAAATCGCCTCATTTACTACATTTTTTTATGCTCTACAAGATAGGGTAAGCACCATGTCTTTTTTCAAGATTTTTTTAAGATTTCGGCCGTATTATGCAGTTTACGACAAAAGTGCGTAATATAATGAAATTTATAGAAATTAAAAGATCTACAACTTTTGTTGTAAACATTCTTCTCTGCAGAGCCTAGTTTAGCGTCAAAGAGTGATTTTCCACATTATCAAGCCAAACTCTAAGGTTGCTTTTCATTTTGCATCATTAATGATTAAAATAAGGTTATGTTTTTTGAGGTTATTTTTTTTTGTGTATATCTAATGTTAGATTTAGTGTTCATTATTGGCATTGGCAAGATAAAGTCGTGCGAGTATTTCACACGTGATTGTTTTTTTAGCATGTGTTAATTTATGACTAGTTTGTAGTTCTTTCATAGTTAACAAAAAAATGAAATGAAAATTACTCTTTTGAAAAATTTACTACCTGTATTTAGAAAAAAACATTTTTAACTAAGCAACCATTTTGCACATTACTGACAATGTAGATCAGTGGCCATCAACTAAAATTGATTAAGGTCTGTGTAAAATTTTGATGAGACACCCACTGTCCGACCATCTTTTCTTTTTTTTTGTTTTTTTGTTTAACGTCTCACTGTACTGCAATTACTGCTAATGCAGACGGTGGAGGATGAAATGATTTTTGTAACGTATGAAAATATGCCGTGCCTGAATGGGATTCGAACCCAAGACTGCATGACGAGATGCAAGCACGTTACCAACTACGCCAATGCGACCGGCCCGACTATCTTTTTACTTAGATCTATCATGCGGACTGTAAACATTTAGATATGGAAATAATGTTAAGTATTATAATGCTAATTGTTGATTGTGAAAAGGTTTATGAAATAAAATGTAACCGTTTCGAACTATTGTACTTTTTGTGTACAAAAGTAACAGCAACTTTTACACAAAAATACTTAAAAAAAAACTGATTTGTTGTTTTTTTTTTTTAGTAACAGCAGCTTTGGGGTTTTTGTATTTTGTAGCGCGGTGCAATTACGAGTTGCTTTCAGCCTGATAGCGGCCGTATCAAAGTTTACGAGCACCTTTTGTGAAACTTGAATGTATATGTTGTTTTGACATCACCAGTTGCCCTTAGTATGCATAAAGCCTAAACGTAAAAAAATTCGCATTACACTCAAAAATAAGATCTGCTTATAAAAAAAAATTATTTTCTAGAGCTTTCGATGCGCAAAAAATTAGTCTGTGGTCCTCCAGTTTGTGACCACTAATGTAAAAGATGGGAGTTAAAAACGATAAACGTATTATTAGGACGGGTTAATTAATTTTTAATTACTTTGAAAAATATAAGTAATAAAATTTATTTTATGGAAAACTATAAAATTGTGATACGTCTCACTTTTTTTTTTTTGGTTTAACGTCCGACTGTTTTGCAAATTGCTGCTAATGCAGACGGTGAAGGATGAAATGAATTTTTGTAACGTATGAAAAAATGCATAAATCCCGTGAGGGGATTTGCCAGTTACCTCCATCGGGTGCGTCCCCGTGTGGAATCGGGGAAGCTCACCGGCACTGCAGCCAGCAGCGTCGGAGGGTTGTGGCGAAATAAAATAGTCACCGTGAAAAAAAAAAACTGGACTGGTCCTCCAGGTTGGGGGTTCAAGCTTAAGGCCAGCAACCTTAAATTGGTAAAAATATGTGACCGCTAAAAATCTCAACATTAAGCCTCGGAAACATGGGACTGGATTCAACGGAAACACTAACAGGAAACGAAAACGTAAATGGATTTTGAATATCGGAACTTGGAATGTGCAAGGAATAAATTTGAAAACTAAGGAAATCTTGGATACTCTGCAGAAGTATAAAGTTGACATCATGATTCTAACAGAGACAAAGAAAAAGGGAAAAGGAACAGAAAACATGGATCCCTATGTAAGGTTTTATAGTGGTGTTGACACAGATAAGAGAGCCAGAGCAGGAGTGGAGATATGGATTAGGAGGAAGTTTAAAAGAAATATTAAAAACTGGGAAATGATCTCTGAAAGGTTGATGAAGATTGAAATGGAAATATGTGGTCATCGCACAGCAATAGTGGCAGTATACGCTCCTACTGACGACTCAAACAATGAAATAAAGGACACATTTGAGAAAGAGTTGGACTCAACAATATCTGTGAAATCCAGGAATGAGCTTATATTGGCTGGAGATTTTAACTCACGGATAGGAAACAGGAAAAATGACGAAACAGTTGGCCCTTTTGGAGAAAATGTTGTAAATAATAGTGGTAGCCGTCTCATCCAATTTTGTAAAGCCCACGACCTAAAAATAATGAATGGGTTTTTCAAGCACAAGGAGATACACAAATATACATGGTATCAACACACCAAAAATCTGAAGTCGATTCTGGACTACATCATTTTGAAGAAAGACTCAAAGATAAAAACGAATGATGTGCGTGCTTATAGAGGAGCTGAATGTGGAACAGATCATACTTTGGTTGTTGGCAAAATGTTCTTTCCATGGAGAGAAATTAAAAACTGTCACAGGGAGATGGATGGCATGCTGAAGGTGGAGTACAGTAGATATAAGTTGCATCTGCTCAGAGATCCGTCAACAAACCTGTTATTCAAATGGAGAGCTGCGGAAAAAGCAAAGAATGGGATAACAGGTACAGTTGAAGAAGAATATAAAAAAATAACCAGGAGTCTACATACTGCTGCTCAGGAAGCTCTGGGGAATGAAGACGGCTCAAAGAATGACAGGAGATACTGGTGGAATAGTAGCATGGATGAATTGATAGAAGGAAAGAAGCAATTATACCAACAGTGGCTGACGACAAAAGATTTTGAAGACAGAAAGAATTACTGCCGGATGAGAGTTCATGTTAAAAATGAAGTAAAAAAAGCAAAAAATGAAGCCTGGGAAAGAAAATGCGACGAAGTGAACAGATGTATGGTAGGAGAGAGGAGTAGATGTGCTTGGAGAGTTATAAGAGAAATGAGAAATAACTCTAAGTACAAAGCAAATCTTGATATGATACCTGTGAATAAATGGAAAGATCACTATGAAGATATGTTTAAAGAAACGCGAAACCAGTTTCAGATAAATGAAGACTGCGAGAGGGCTCCAATGGAAGAGAGAGAAATCATAGGAAAAATAACTCTCAAGGAATTTGAAAATGCTCTTCAAAAAACAAAGAATGGTAAAGCACCCGGACCTGGAGGTATTCCAATAGAACTGGTGAAGCATAGTCCAAAGTGTATAAAAGAAGCATTGGTAAGACTTTTCAATGATTGCTTGATAAATGGAGAAGGATGCCCGCAAGAGTGGAAATTGGCACATATTACACCAATTCCCAAATCCCAAGAATTATAGAGCAATAAGTGTCACCTCATCTATTGGGAGACTGTATGGTCGTATCATTAAAACAAGAATAGAGAATGACATAAAAATTGGAGAAGAACAAAGTGGGTTCACTGGAGGCAGATCTTGTTTGGACAATATATTTTTCTCTCTCAAGCAACTCGTAGAAAAGAGAGTCTCACGATACATGGAGACACACATGGTGTTGGTTGATCTAGAGAAAGCATATGATAATGTCCCAGTAGAAAGACTATTTCATGTACTGGACAAATATGTGCATTATAAGTACATGTGTGCCATTAAAGATCTTTACACCAACCAAAAAAGTGTTATAAAAAGTAAAAATATGGTTTCGGAATGTTTCCCTATAACTAAGGGCCTCAGACAAGGTTGCTGTATGTCCCCAACTCTCTTCAAGATATATATTAATGAAGTATTAAAAGAGTGGCAAAATAAATGCTCTAGGATGGGGATAAAAATTGAAGAACGATTTCTCCACACACTTCTGTTTGCAGATGATCAGGTTGTTATAGCAGGAGATGAGTTTGACATCCAGTATCTGATGAGAAAGTTGACAGAAACCTTTGAAAAATGGGGTTTGAAAATAAATTATGACAAAACCAAATATTTGGTAGCTGGAGGAGACGCGGTAGCTGGAAAAGACGTGAAAGATCTGGTTGTCGATAATAAAATAATTACAGGATGTGAGGAAGTGAAATACCTGGGAGTAGTTCTTTCAAGAAAAGGAAATAGTGAGCAAGAAATTACAGAGCGTATCACAAATGCCAGAAAAGTCATTAGTCAACTTAACCCACTGCTTTGGTCAGAAACTCTCAGTCTAAGGACTAAAAGAATGATGAACGATGCCATCCTTAGAAGTGTTCTGATGTATGGCGCAGAAGCATGGGAGTTAACAAAAAGAAATAAAGATAGACTGAATGCAGTGGAAATGGACTTCCTGAGACGCAGCTGCAGGGTATCTAGGATAGGGCACATAAGAAATGAAGAAATAAGAAGAAGAATGAATCAACAGGAGTCAGTTGTTGAAGCAATAGAAAGTCGCCAACTGTTATGGTATGGACATGTAAAAAGAATGTCAGAAGCTAGATGGCCCAAGTTCATAATGGAATGGACACCTCAAGAAAGGAGAAAAAGGGGGCGCCCTCCTAGAAAATGGGAGCAAGACATTCAAAACGCCATGAATTTGAGGCAACTGGCTCCTGAAGATACACTGGATCGGGGCAAATGGAGGTTGAGATGCGAGAAACGGCCTGATGATGCTGTAAGAGACCTCGCTTAAGTAAGTAAGTAGTATGAAAAAATGCCATGCCCGAATGGGATTCGAACCCAAGACCGCGTGATGAGAGGCGAGCACGTTACCAACATCGCCAACGCGGCCGGCATATACGTCTCACTGGATCGATTGGTAGTGTAATAGTGACTGTGAACCCCAAGGTTCTGTGTTCAGTTGTCTGATTATATAGGGGAAACTAAAAATATTTAAGACTGTGTAATATCGTACCGTCAGAGCAGTAGTGTAGTAACTCAAAATATTTTTATTTTCTTTTATTTCCTAAATTACAACCACTAGTTTGTAGTAAAAATTTTTAATAATGTAATAGTAAACATCACTAACAACATTTTAACAATATAAAATTATAAAATGTTACTACTATATTGAACAGCTTTTGCAAGCCCCTGATATTTTTACACTTAGAAACTTCTTTGTTTTTGTCAAAACTTGATTTTTCAGTTAATACAGTTCTGCTCTGGCAGACAGTATAATATTATTATACTTATCTAATTTTATTGTTAATTTAACTCCACGCTCCTGAACAAATGTAGGGCCTAAGAAGCTTCATCGAGGCGGTCTCGTCATAAATTTCTTTTATGACATTTACTTTGAATCAAGAATTTAAGATTGTTTTATTTATTTTAAAGTACCTAACTTTTTATACACGTACATTGATATTGTTTTGTTTATCTCAGAAACTGCATTTAGCACGTTTTTTAAAATTATAATTATTTCGCTACACAAAAGGAAATAGGGAAAAATTCATGTTAAAAGATTTTCTTCTTATTTTGACTTCTGGTCTACAGAAGAGCTCAGGTTAATTGTTACCGATAACTATAGCAAATGTTCTAAATTAATAATAATTTACGGGATATTATTAATTAATAATTAATTAATTAATTGCTTACAGTGAGAAATAACGTAGAACTAATTAAGTTTTACCGTGTAATTTTAATAAGTTCACATGAATTCACAAAGAAATAATTTGTGATGTAAGAAGTTTTGTGTTTGAAGTGTAAACTAGACCTGAGGAGTGTTAACAATAAACAAATAAAATACATTATAATAATGGAAATAAAATAATTGTGGGAGTATAACGTAATTAAGGTGGCCTTATTTCTTTATCGTTGGTTTTTAATTGTATTTCTATAAATAAACACAATTTACACATTTGTAATGACGTAATAAAATTTTCTTTAACATTTTTCATTGTTTCTTTTAAGTACAGCTCAAATTATTGCTACAAAAGAAAGGATTTTACTGATTTGTAAGCGGTATTTGGAACGCAATTTTCTGTTGTTTTTTCTTTTGAAAAATTTAGCCTTAGTCAATAATAGATTTTAGTAAAATGTTAATCGGTGTACTCTATTGAGGACATAATAGGCTACATTTTAAGTAATGAATATCCTAAAATATTCACTGCCCGTATTAAGAATAACGTGTTTGTATTACTACCGGACACTAATATAAATAAATAAAAAAATGCAGTAAATGAGGCGATTTAAAAAAAAATCGTAGGAGCCGTTTTTGAGAAAATCGCAAAAAAGTGAAAATGACACGAATAAACTACTACTTCCGGTTGACCAATTTTGATGAAAATGTTTGTGTCGGGTCCTCTAGTAGTACCTTACTTAAGTTTCAAGTTTCATTTTAGTAGCTACGATGTTCCGTTCTTGAGATATTCTGTTCTCTCGCTCTCTCTCTCTCTCTCTCACACACACACACACGTGCGCGCGCACGCACGTTTTTTGTGTTCAGGGGGTCTGAAAACGTGTAGATCCAGTGAAAACTCGATTTTTAAAAATCGACATAAAAACAATAGGTACTTTCCTTCCTGTATATTCATATAGGCAAGAGTAAGTAAAAATATACCTTTTATGAATGCGAGTAAGCACGGATTACTAATTAAAATTAAAATCAAAACAATTAGTGAATGGCAAAAATGAAATATCTGTGAACGTTTAACAGTATTGCCAGTTTAAGATGCAATAATTGCAAATTAAAAGGGTTTTTTGAAATAACAGATTCGTTTAGGCTTTTAAGTGCTAAATCGCCAGATCCGCCCCAAAAATGAAAGAAATGAAGTTCTGCTTTGCAGTCTACCACAATCTAGCTTTCAAACATTGCGTCACAGAAGTGTCTGATAACATAATTATTACGTCATTTACTCAGCATCATTATTTATTGATAGATAAACATTTAATGGTTTATTATAATTTTTTTTAAATATTTTAACTTCATAATAATAGTAACAATTTTATTTTATTATTTTATTTTTCGACACTATTACAAAAACAAATTTTATTACACCAAGAATGCTTCCCAAGCTAACATATTAGCTTTTTTTGGGGAAACTTTACTTTTTTATTCTTTATTTATTGTAATTTTTACATTAAAAAAATAAAACACAATAAAATTGGATTCTTTTAAGTATAAGTTAATTTAGATAATGTTGTTGCTTAGGTCAACAGCCAGGCTGGTTTGAACCACTAGTGAAGTGATTCTCAAATTTTTTTGCTTCGCGACCCCCCCCCCCCCCCGTTGATAATATTAGTAAGCTTACTAATTATAATTGAATTTTGACTGTAATTATAAATGTAAGATTTTTTAAAAATATTATATAATAATCAAACTGCACTAATTTTATGTATTTAAAGAAAATACAGACAGTAAAAAAAATGGAATACAGCTATTGCTTATTTCCACGTCTTATGTCTGTGAAAAGGGGTTTTCCTGTATGGTTACTTTAAAAACTAATTATAGTACGGCAGATAGGTGAAAGAATTGTGCATTTAATGATAGAAGCATATAATTTGGACCACATTTACTACACATATAAAGGTTTAAATTTGGATATGAGGCCATCTCAGATTTTGCTTTTCACAGTAATGGCGAACTTTCAAAATGGCGGTCTCAAAGAGTTTGTTAAGTGCTGTCTTTAAATGTTCTTAGATGATATTAAATGATATATAGTATAGTAGTGTCCCAGAATTTCCAAAAATTAAACAAAACTATTGTGAATCCGGCCACTCAAATATCTTTATTCAGATTTCGTTTATAAATATTTTAAAACTTTTTCAAATTATTAAAATTGTTAAAAATAGTTAAAACTTTTAAAATGTTTTTTTAAAAATTCTTAAAACTTTATCGCACCAATCTTCTAAAATTATACGCTTTTCTTTTCAACAATATTATTTCTTACTTATAAAACATATATTTTTCCCTTTTTTAAAAATTGTAAATTCGCTTCTACCTTTGTAAAAATCTTAAAAAGGAAGGAATCCAACAATCCTTTTTTTTTGTCATCAAGAAAAAAGGAATGTTCTTTTTATCTCCTTTAAATTTTCTTTAAATTATTTTATGTTCTTTTTATTTTTCACATCTGACGGTAGTAAATCATCTGTTGTTTATTTATGTTTACGTTATGTTATCGTTATGTTTACGTTACGTATGAAAGTATTCAGTTTGTCCTATGAGTGTACTATGTTTAAATGTAATTGTGTGTGTATAAATGTTTTCTTACATTACAGTAGTGGGGAGTAAGTATTGTTCTGTGCTTAAAAAGTTTAGTTTTTAAAAATATATAGACACATTTTGTTAATAATATAGGTATTTATACTAAATTATAATAAACTTTCCTTATATGTTTAACTTAAAAACAACTACAGAAAACCACTGCTGTAGCACACTGATAAAAATCAAAGTAATGACCTTCTTAAATGTTTAACGAAAAACTACTGCAGTAAACCACTGCTGTAGAACACTAATACGATTCAAAGTACGATATTACATTGTACAAATACCACCACAAGCACAAAGTGCGGTACACTGTAAGGCAGCCTTCTTACACCGACACTGTCGTGTGCAGCCTTTTTTGCAGCCACACCGAATAAGTTCCCTGCATGCTTGGGAAGCATCTGGTAGGGTTGTCCAAGATACTTCCCATCCACCTTCAACTTTCTTCTTCCAACCCCAATCAGATGGTGACGGGAGCTCTGGGTTTGTGACCATCATCTGAGCCCAGCAGTAACTAGCCTGGTAGATGGGTCTCTTTGTATGCTGAATGAGAGCATCTTGAGTAGGAGGCAGATTGTCGATTGATCTACTTTTCTGTGTAAACAGTTGTTTTCGTGCATCATTAACGGAGTCTGCACTGCTAGTACGGTCATATATCAAAACTACAAATCTCTCCAATGGTTTCAGCATATCTTGTACAGTTTGCTGAGTAGGTCTGTCAGACAATGCACAAAACGTAGCGGTAATGTCTTGATATGCATTCCAGGTGTCCCATGCGGTCTTTTTTCCTCTTCCTCCAAAGAAAGATACGGTGTCACAACCCGTTATAGCGTGAAACAATGGTAAGGCGGTACAATGATCAGGACTTGCTAATTCATGCGCGGCGAAGATACGGTAGTTCTTTCCCACTCCAAAAGCAACCCAGAGTTCCTCAATATTCAGACGTTGTGCTGATAAAATTGCAAGAACTAAAACATCTGTGTCTACCGTGCGTATTTCAGCCTTTGTATATCCTTGCTGTACAGCATCACTTAAATGCAATAGGATTCTAGTGTCGGCTTCTTCGTGTGTGCATGGTGCCAGTCTCAGGACCTCTTGACAATTTATGGTAAGAACGTCACTACCAATTGTGGTAATTACCTGCTTGTCTGTAGAAATGTCTGCTATAGTTGCAGCCAAAAAGGAGAACAATTCAGTCTTATTTTCGTCAATTCTGAGAAACTCCTCCCAGTTTTTTGGAAGTGGACTTCTATGTTCAACACGCTTTCGAACACCTTTGCCTCGTTTTCTGCGTGTATCACTCTTCAAGCTGTCAGGCATATATACATCCCATACGACATCTAATCTTCTTACATTTGTAATCAGAGATTTAATGTAGGGTACGAACACAGTATTGGCATAATCTTGAAAGGTTTTGGTTAACCCTGGTCGCAGCATGTTTACAATGGTAGCACCGCCAACTATTTTAATTTCAACAGTTGGTTTGATAGTGTCAGTAGGTGAAATTTTTTCAAAACAAGCCAACAAGTCAGATTTTGTTCCAGTTCTTAGACTACCCAACTTGGACAGTGCTTGAGGATAAGCTTGGTTCTCGTGTCTAAAGAATTCATCCAAATCTCCATTACGTGTTTGTGATGCAATGTACAACCTGGAAAACAACGAGCAGTCATTCTTCATTGATGTTAGTTGTAACTGCTTATTTGACTTCTCACGAACTGGAGGACGGCTGAAGAGGTTCAGGTTATTACGTTTTATCGCATATGATATTGGTTTGGTTTTATTGATAAGTCTCTCGCTTACGTATAACTCATACTGTTCAATTCCAACTTGTTCAATAGTTAACAAAGTGTCTCCAACTGCTGCATCTACAATATCCCTGCTGTCAAGTACCAGAAGATCAGAGCCTTTTTCAATAAACGGGTTTCCCAGATCTTGCATTACATGAATAAGTGACTTGATATCTTTCGCAAAAGCCATCTGTGAATGCTTTTTAGCTTCGTGGTGACGTTGATCGTTTTCCCATCTGCCTGTCTTTGTAGAATTAAACTCTTCAACTAAGCGAGCCATCTCAGGTCCAGATACCATCCAACGATGCAGAGCTTTAGAGTTTTCTGTTAGGCCTACGGCTCCTCCATCACCTTTCACTATTGCATTATTTTGTTCGTGTGCCTGATCAATAGCAATAGCAGAGAATTCCCTAATGGTTTTTTTGGCGACGAATTTACCTTTAATGAATTCTTCATAGGTCGCAGGATGATTGTTTTTAAGGGAAATCATGTCACGTAAGTGGACTGGAATCCATCTTGCATAGTTAGTGCGGTCCAGAGAAAAGAACCAAGGAACAATACTCGATAGTGACTCTATATAGAGCTGAAAATCTCCTTCTCTTATTGATCTGATAAAAGTCAACAATAAGAGTTGTAGTTTTAGAACGATAAACCAGAATCTAAATGTAGGGCATACGTTAAATCTTTCTGCATACCACTCCTCATATGACTTGAGATGACTGCTATCCTTTTCACATTGGCTGTAGTGAATGTAAGCCTGTTGCAAAAGTATATATAGGCAACTAACAGTTATTTGATGAGCCCTGCGTGTACGAGTTACATGGGAACCCTTGACAATTGATTCCGCTTTTCCAGCTGTTGTGATATCAGCCTGAACAAGTGCATTTGCCCATCCACTTTCATCTAAGAGAGTTCCAAGAACCTTCAGCACAGCCATCTCAATATGAAGGCCACCAAACAATACAACAAACTGTCTTTCACCATGAGTTTCTGGCCAGTTCCACTGAATCTGTTTTGCCAACGCGAACAGTGGCTGGTCAAATGCAATAACAGGAATCTGTCCCGGATTAAGCCTGTCAGTTGATGTCTTGGAAGCAAGAAAATGTGTATAAATGAATAATTCTGACTTGAACACATAATAACAGTATAAATTAAAGTCAAATAAAATAATAAACACAGTTTAAATGGTTAAATAACAATAAAACGTTGGCGTATAACAATATTCAGAAGCCGCCATTTTGAATGTCCGCCATTACTGCAATAGGGGAAATCAAAGATGGCCTCATATCTAAAATCAAACCTCTACATATATAGTATATGTGTACCAAGTTGTATGCTTCTATCACTAAATGCGCAATTCTTACAATAATTTCACGAAGCTGCGGGACTATTATAGGAATCGTATGTTATTACTCGAGAACAATTTATTTTTATTTGTTTCTAAAGAAGATCCACATATGAAGAAAATTTTAAATGAAAACAAATGCAACCATCACATTAATAATTAATTAATGATTAATTTCTTTTCTTTATAAGTAGCCTATGTGTAATAATTGCTTGTAAATATTTTTATAAGTAAGTTGATAATAAATGATTTTTTTTTCATAAAATTATTAAATGATTTCATTATTAACCCCCCTATAATATAACCACGATCCTCATAGGGGTTGCGATCTCCAGGTTGAGAATCACTGTTCTAGAGGTTTTACTAAGTAAAAACGGGGAGTGACGTGGTTTAGATAATGATAATAATTACTATAATAAAAATCTGGTGTGAAACACTCACACAACTTTCTCTTGCCAATGCAAATAATTAACAATATAACCTAAAATTAGTAATAAAACATTAGGAATAAACAAAAAACTGACCTAATATTAATCAAGAGTGAAAGACGCAAAATGAAATCAACCTCAGTTTCGCTTAAAAATAAGGAAAATCACCCTTTCACGCTAAACTAGACTCTGTAGAGAAAAATGCTCTAAATAAAAGTTGTAGATCCTTTAATTTCCTATAAATTTGATTATACTTTTTTGTCGTAAAATGCATACTAAGGCTGAAATCTTTAAAAAAATCGATTTTTTTACACGTTTACGTGAGAAAAAAACAGAAACTCGCTAATTACAGCTAAACTATGCGTTATACAAAAAAATGTTTGAAATAAATGTTGTAGGATTTTAAATTCTCTATAACTTTAATAAAATACATTTTTGCGGTAAAATGCATATTAAAGTCAGAATCTTAGAAAAAACTATTTTTTACGCGAATACAACTTCGACATGAATTTCAGCAGACATGGCGCCTACGCTATCTTGTAGAGCATAAAAAAATTAGAAAATGAGGCGATTTTTAAAAAAAATCGTAGGAGCCTTTTTTGAGAAAATCGCAAAATAGTGAAAAATGACACGAATAAACTACTACTACCGGTTGACCGATTTTGATGAAAATATTCGTGTCGGGTCCGATATAGTATATAACTTAAGTTTCAAGTTTCAAGTTAGAACGATGTTCCGTTCTTGAGATATTCTGTACGCACACGCACGCACGCACGCACGCACAGACTAATCGCTAAAAACATGTTTTTTGGGTTCAGGGGTTCTGAAAACGTGTAGATCCAGTGAAAACTCTATTTTGAAAAATCGACATGAAAACAATACTTTCCTTCTTATATTTTCATACAGGCAAGAGAAAGTAATAATAATAAAATCAGTTGTAATAATGATTATAATAACAATAAAATTGAATGTGTCTCAATCTAATTTTAGGTTATTGGTAATGATGTAAATTATATAAAATGTAAGTAATGTTAAGTTACTATTGGTCCTTGTATATTACTCATTTAATTGTTAATTGTTTGTCTTCATTGACTATGGGCTTAAGCCTCTGTAAAGATATACTATAAAAAATAATGAATTAATTATTGTTATTTTGAATATTCCTTTTTCCTGTATTTTTTGAAGAATTCTGTAATTGAGTGCTTGTATTTTGTTTGTGTATAAATGTAAATAGGTTATGAAGAGTCATTAGAAGGAGAAAGTAATAATTCATTAACTACGTCAGATATTTTAAGGGCTTTTTCGCCGAAAAACATTTTTATAATTCAACTATGACGAAAATTTTACATTAAACGTTGCGTGCTTATGGTAAAGAGAAGAGAGTAGCCAATTAAATGAGGACAGCCACCTGATCTGCTATTACCACTCAAATATCTCTCTCCCTCTTATTGTGTCTCAGCTCCTAAACAAAGCTCATGCGAAACGCTAATGATAACGTGATTATGGACGGAGATGGTAACGCGGAGGCGTTCAGAGAAAGTGCTTTGCTAAAATATCCTGCGCAAGTCTTACAACTTAATGATGAAGGTTGTCAACATTCACTTAACAAAATGTCAGAAATTTTGTGTGAACAAAAATACACAAAGTCTTCTTTTTATATTATCTTCTTGTGTGATAAAGAACAGTATTGTTTTCAATTTCTTAATTTTCTTTAGAGGGATTTTACACCATTAAGGAAAACGGTGAAATGAATTTTTAAATATTCCTTGTGTGTCGAACTGAACTAAAATAGTTTGATTGTAAAGATAAATTTCTTGTAAATTCAATTGGCGAATGAGCGTACGGTTGATCGACTCTGCTGCCTCTGTTTGGTTACTATCCCTTCATTTTGAAACTTATTTGGAATACTTACTGATGAGATATCGCTTGCTGGTTGCCTTTTTTATAAATTTATATGTCTAGATGACTGCAGCGGTTATTCAGGTAAAGTAGGTGAAGAGCCTCTTTACCTATGTTCTGGATAGTATCGAGATTTATTTCTCTCACAAAATAAGTATAATGTCTGTTATAATTTATAATTTGTTTTACAATAAAAATGAAAAAGTGTCGTGAAAATGTTGATAAAATTATTGTATCTGCTTAGAGCGCTTTATAATGTTTTAAATAGTCCCGTAATGGTACGTAATAATTGCAAAGTGACGAGACAAAAGGGAAGCCAACACTTCTCTTCAGTGCGAGTGAGTTTCCATGACTACGGATAATCATCGGAAAACATAGAGTGGACGCCAAATAAGGTTTCCGGTTATCTGAAGTGCGCAGAAAGTTTATTTTCGTAATGTCGCGCTCGGTATTCTCAGCGAGTGGTGGGGGGTCAGTACTACACTAGTTGTGATCAGACTCTCGCAACGTTACATATCAACTAACCTGAAAACATTAGTCTGTAATGTGTTGTATGTGGTAGACGTTGTACAATGTTTACAGTTGAATGTTTTTAACGTCGCTAATAGATGATAATTTACATGGTTTAGAGAATATGATTTAATAGGCAGTTCGGTGCTAAGACACGAAATCTACCGACTGAATCCGAACTGTTCGCGCAGTTACACCGGGGAATTTATTTGGCGTCCGCTGTACACGCCTAGCTCTCCCCACCCGTCCCCGAATAGTGAAGTGATTGGGGCTGGTCGACCAGTCTACTGCATCTGCATGTTCTGTGTACGTGTACGTTAGTTGTTTTGTATTTGCGGTTCATTAAAGTTGTTTTTATATGTGTATTTTACTTTCGGGAGTCTCGCGGATAAGTTACTTATTAGTTTAGTACTAGTTTTTATCGGATTTTTGCAACTCTTAACCAATTTTTGAAGGGACAAGCCGCCACTGAAAGGTGATGCCTTTTCATGTGTTTGTAAACCTGCTGCTATCATTCCACCGGAACAATACTGCTGCTACCTGTCTCATCTTAAGTGTACTCTCTTAATTTATGGATCTAACTTCTATTTATATCATCATAAATGAGTTACTCGATTCCAAATTAATTTATTTCAAATAAAAAAATATTTCTCACATTTTATATTTATTTGTTTTTTATTTTACTGTATTCAATAATGATCTAAATTATCTAATAATGATCTAAATTATAATGAAATAAATTATCTGTTTACGGTATTATTATTATTATATATGAACGTGTTTCTATAATTGTGTTGTTAAACATCATGGTACTATACTTTATGTCAGCTAAGCTGAAATCTGGTCGAAGCAAATCGAAAGAAAAATATTACGTAGCGCGATCCATCCAAAAAAGTTTACGTTCATTATACAGGAAATTTACGGTTGTTAATTTTCTATAATTAATTTACATTCTTATTATTATAAACATTTATTTGTAACTAGGCTTAAGGTTGTAAAGTGTAAACAAAATATTGTAAAATGTTACCCTATTGTAATTCTTCTGCACCCGATAAAACTTCATCAGACGACACATCATCCTCGTTGTCACTACTTGAACCATGTTCAAAATTTACAAGTTTTTCTACTTGAACTTCGCTCAAAGAATCTAAATCCCACTACATTTCTCCTCTTTTTCCACGTGAGCTATATAGTTTTTCCACTTATCCACTGATACTTTAGAAACCCCAATTTCCAGAAGTTTCCTTACTTCTTAGAGCTTAAATGTCTGATTAGTTGCAGTAATAAGACACGTAATTCTTCACCTGAGCCCAAACTAGTTCAATAGGATTCTGGTTACAAAAGCGGGCGATTGGCGATAGCCATTCGGTTACACGTAGCGTAGAGACTACAGATCCAACCTTACTTTGTAAAATGTTGTTCACAGTAGGTCTCAGCTTAAAAGAAATATTATGAAACTATAATATACTATTTTTCAGGGCTGATGAGCTGTAAACGCACGCATTGCCCTCCTACCCACTTCATAGCTAGCCAGTGACTTGCCAGCAACGTTGCCAACACTTGCTTTTGTAGCTCTGTTATATATTTTGTCAGCCATTTTTTTTTTTTGGTCTTTCAATAACAATTATAACCTGTGAACATATAACAGCTGATTATATTATAAATTATTGCATTTTAATGCGCTCTATAATCAATCTGTTCAGTACGAATGCAAGACACGAGTGAACTACTGCGACTCTTTTACGCATGCGCGCGTAATGTTTGTCAGGCTGAAACATTCGTACAATCTGACAACGCTGGCAAACGTTCTGATTGGTCTAAACACGTTGAACAGCAGAGTTCATCAACCGTGAAAAGCATTATAGTCTTAGTATCATAGTTAAACGCCTATAGCAGTTTGGCAACCGTTACATACTCGTAGATGTTGCTTGATTGACTGATGAAGTCTTTTCTTTATCTTTCCACAGTATTTAGAATGTACGCTAGTTGTTTTGGTTGGGAAACCAGTGCGAATCAGTGTAATTCTTCTTTAGTTTTTTAATAATGCAATTTATCTTCAGAAAATATGAATTTTTGAAATAAAAAGAAATAAGTTTATCAAATTATCTTTAGATTTAATTTCGACCAAACAGATTAACTCGAGTTTCTGTGATATTTTCATTTCGTTAACAAGTAGGATTATTTTTGTACGTTCATTCAAGTGGAAACAAGATATCGTCACATTTTTTCCTTTTAAACAGGTAGTTGAACTGACAAATGATGTACTTTTACAAATGCTTGCGCGTAGGGAGCTTTTGTCGCAATATTTTTCCTTGTACAACATTGATAAATTGGTGAATAAACCAAGGAGATATACGCATCTCTGTCATTCAGATATACTTCAACCCACGTACTTTTATCATTTATAAACAGAAGAGGATGTCTTCAAAACACACCGATCTCAGTCTCACCTTCCTCGTTACACAATATATCTACATTCCTTTGTTTCGTAAGCGTTTGTACCATATAAGATTATTTTAAGGTTAGAAATTTTTGAAAAATGTAAAAAGTATTTATTTTGTCATTACAGTACTATAGTATAGCAATTTTCTTAGTGCCAATCCTCTCAGGGAGTTGGTATAGATAATTTTATTTACAAATTTTAAGTTAAATCGCTTGGAAGAGCGATTTAATGCGGTGACCAGCTTATAAAAAGGTAATCCATATACAACCCCACCTTAGTTCATTTACACGAGTGGAAAAACTTTCAAAAAAATTATCTATTTAATTGGATGGAGTTTTTAAATGAAATGGTTCCTGATCATTAAATAAAAGCTATAAAGTTTTATTAAAATTTTTATTACATGCAACAAAAATTATAATGGATGATTTATTGGAAATTGTTTTAAAATAATTATTCAGTATTATGTACTTCATTATCAATAATACGTACGATTGTATAAAAATCGCGAGTGTCTAAAATTTACGGAATGCGAAGTTCGTTAAGTTTTAGTAAAATTAGGAAATAATTTAACCATGTCTGTATATCAGTGGATTTTATTGCCGTACAAGCATAATCTAAATCTGTATGTAATTCATATCTACTGTGTTTAGTAACAGTGTATTTACTGTATCAACTAAATTACAATTTTAGTTGGCAATAAAAATTTATATGGGAGGGTGTAAGATTATGCCTAGAGTAATTTCACTACATTAAAATTCATAACAATTTTAACTACTTTAAAAAACATTTCTTCCATTTCGTTTGATCTCTTTTGTACATAAAGTTCAATCTCTGTTGGTGACAATTTGTAAAATTATCATCTATAATTTTTCTTCGTCCGTCTGTTCGTCTTGTCACACCGAAGGAGAAGAGAAGAAGGAGAAGGAGAAGATAAAATAAAATTCATTCTTGTAAAACTTCTAGGTTGTACACGGTAAACAATTTTTTATGGTCGAAGAATTTGTAAGAGTGTAACTGATTTGTTAAGTAAATTAAAAAAAAATCCTTAAACTAATTTTAATTTACATTCTATCAGTAATTTTTTTTAATCCTGAAAATAAAAATCTGGTGTGAAACACACAACTTTCTCTTGCCAATGCAAATAATTAACAATAAACCTAACATTAGTAATAAAACATTAGAAATAAACAAAAAAACTAACCTCAATAAACATAATCTAATTGTCATCAAGAATGAAAGACGCAAAATGAAAATCAACCTCAGTTTGGCTTAAAAATACGGAAAATCACCCTTTTCACGCTAAACTAGGCTCTGTAGAGAAAAATTCTATAAATAAAAGTTATAGATCTTTTAATTTCCTATAAACTTTATTATATTCATTTTGTCGTAAAATGCATACTGAGGCTAAATCTTTAAAAAAAATCGATTTTCACACGTTTTTGTGAGAAAAAAAACAATCGCTAAACTAAGCGTTAAACAAAAAAATGTTTGAAATAAAAGTTATAGGGTATTAAATTGTCTACAAATTTGATTTTATACATTATTGCGCTAAAATGCATATTTAAGCAGCAATCTTAAAAAAACAATTTTTTACGTGAAAACAGCCTCTCCAAGAATTTCAGCAGACATGACGCCTACACTATCTTAAAGAGCATAAAATTTTAGTAAACCAGGCGATTTTCAAAAAAATTGTAGGACCCGTTTTTGAGAAAATCGCAAAAAAATGAAAAATTACACGAATAAACTACTACTTCTGGTTGACCGATTTGTAGGAAAAAGTTCTTGTCGGGTCCGGTAGTTGTGTCTAACTTAAGTTTCAAGTTCGTACGAGGTTCCGTTCTTGAGATATTTTGTTCTCCCACACACACACACACACACACACGCGCGCACACACACACACACACACACACACACTCTCACAGACCAATCGCTAAAACATGTTTTTTGGATTCAGGGGTCTGAAAACGTGTAGATCCGGTGAAAACTCGATTTCGAAAAATCGACATGGAAACATTACTTTCCTTCCTATATACAGTATTCATATAGGCAAGAGAAAGTAAAAATAGCATAATGCACTAGTCTAAAAATAACAATTTATATTTGTTAATATATTGACTAAAAGCTCTTGTTCTGGATTCAAAGGGAGTAAAAGGTTTTATTAATTATACACAGGCTTGATACCAATACATTGCAATACAGAATAGTTTATTAGTCTAAATTAAATAATTAATTATAAAGTGTCATTCGCAGTGACGCTGTAGGGCACACCGTAGGCCATATGTTTTAGAGTACGCTACTCTTCTCTCTCAGCCGTTGTTTTTTAAGCATCTGCTTCATACTTCGTACCGTGCAATTTCAAAACCAAGTTTAGAAATCAGTATCGTACTGTTTTTATTTCATAACAACTGTAAATAATTAGCTACTCACAAAACGGAAAAAGATCTAAACTAATTTAGGTACTTTGAAAGTGTATTTACGAATTCGATAAAAAAAGGTTTTTCATAATACTTAAAACTATGTTTATTTAATTTTGATGTTAAATTTATAGATTTTTTTGTCTTTTATGACCACAATGGATCACTTTAGTCAAATTTAGAAAGCTTCTTTCTTTTCATATTCTTTAGCTTGATGTTTTGCCAGTATGCCTTCATTCGGGCTGATCTTGCTTCCCGAACTTCCTCTGAAACGACCGGTTTCTTCCTTCTTGGGTTTGCTCTTCCATTTGATTTTGTTTCAAATCTACTTTCCTTGTTTCTTAAGATTTTTAATTTTTCTGTTTTGTTTTCTAAATCATCAAAAGTTAATCCGAGTTCGATCATGTCTTCTTCGACATTTCGGATCCATGCTCCTGATGTTACCATTGAAAAAAGTTTTCTAATCATCTTGTTTAAAGTTCTGTCTTAAGGTGTTCTGATAAGATGTCCAAGAAAAGATATCCTTTTCTTCCTTATTGTATCTGTTATGGATTCGTTTTCTTTATAGACTTATTCGTTTGTTAGAATTCTTCATTGCCCATCTCCTTAGTTTTTCTTTCCTATGCAGGTTCTTAGGATTCGCCTTTCGAGTTTTAGAACATTGTCTTTTGTATTTGTCTTAGTCACTTTTACTAATGTTTCGCTGCCGTATGTAACTTGTGGTTGTATGACTGTTTTGTAGTGTTTAATTTTTGTTTGTATAGATAAGCATTTTTTGTTGTATACGTTTTTGGTTATTTGTTGTGATTTAGATAATTTTTTCCGTCTCTCTTCTCACGCTATGTTTTCTTTATTGTTGTGTGTTATGTGTCGCTTAAATATTTAAACGATTTTACTAGTTCCACTTGGTTTCCGTTTATGTTTACTGAATTTATGCAGAGTTTCTCTTTAGCCATCATTTTAGTTTTTTTCATAAGAGATTTTTAATCCAACTTTTCCTGCTAATTGTTCTAGGATTTCTATCTGCTGTCCAGCTTGCATAACTTTCTCTGCCAGTAAGGCCAAATCGTCCGCGAATCCTAGACAGTTTAATCGGATGTTATCTTTTTCCCATCCTATTCTGATGTTCTTAGGATTCAGTTTATTTATACCTTACATTAATTTATACATTATTGTAATTTTTACTGAAAGATTTTGTACTTAAGATTTAACGTAACCCACAGGGTTTGTCTAGAGGTTAAGTCGTCGCCGTGAGCCAGCTGTTTTAACAGCTGATTTTCGGAAACGAAGGTTTCTGGTACTTATAAAGGTAGTTACTTTTATACGGATTTGAATACTACAGTAGACAGTGGTTACCGTTGTATACTTTGATGGTTGGGGTTCAATTAATACTCTCTCAGGAATGGTTGTCCTGGGTCTGTACAAGACTACATGTCGTTAACATTTACACGTCATGCACATCGTCCTCATCACATTGGGTCACGGGGCTGCTTATTGTTCTAAATTTAACAAATTACAACGTACACACATTAGGGATAAAAAAAAATTTAACCGATTCTAAAATAAAAGCACACAGTTATAATTTGTTTTTTAATAGTGTTATTTTGGAACCAATTATATCTTAAAAATTTCATAGAATTTTTCAAATTCCTGATTTTTTTAATAAAATACTAATTCTACCATTATTGTCGTCGTAATTTTCCTAAACAAGAACAATGAAATACGAGAGGAACGTTTGCTTGTTTTTTGTTGTTGATGTTTTCAATAGTTAATTTCCTTTAGGGTTGAACCAATTTAATATTTAATGCAGACTTTCTCATTAAGAATGAATAATTACTGTAAGAAAATGAATAATTGAGTACTGATTTTCCTTAGTGGTTTTACTTAAGCGATTACAAAAATGTATATATATATCTTTGTAAGTAATGTGTAATCACACACAAAGTTAACTTTATTGTATTACTGTATATTATTTTATATTACATTAAAAATAGCTTTACTTTATACATTAGTATAGACTAATAGCAATATTTTTTCTTCGTCGATAGTCCAGGTTGTTTTTCCGCGAGGAAAATTTCATGTTTTTTTTGTTTTCGACTTCCAAATAATTTTAAGGTCCAATAAAATTGTTTAGTTGTGCGTTTGAAACCTATTTAACTAGGAGTTTAAAGAATGGACGAAAAGTGTTAGTGAATACTACTAGATTAATTTTAAAATTGTAGTTCCTTCATACGAAAACATAATCTTTGTAAGTATTATACTTTATAATCTTATAAGTATTCTTAATTTTTTTATGGTTAATGATGCCTGCATAAGCCTTAGGTCGTGCGTAGGTGATACCAATGAAAGGTGTCAAATAGAACCCAGGACCCTTGGCTTGGACGCCAGTTGCATTGACTGGATATACGTTGTACTAAATATGTGCTAAAGCTAACTGTTCAAATACTTATTATATTGTTGTTTAGGTCTTCAGTAGTAAAACGTGGAGTTAAATGGTTTACCATTGCCTTTCTCACTGAGTTGAAAACTATGTGTATCAGCATGCCAGGGCCTCTGAAAAGCACATATTTTCCACCCTGCAAATGACACCTTCTTTTTATTCACCACAAGGCCTGGCTGTATAATGAAATTCATTATTTTAGAGGAGATAACTCTGACCAGTGTCTTTTACACCTCTACCTAGTCTGTTCATAAATGAATCAGTCATTTAATTGGCTGACCATGTGATAAGAAACAGAACTATTTTTTGTAGCCCTAGAACTAACAGATTGAGTGCAAATAACAACACTTCACCTGTCTGTTATGGCCAACACGTTTGGCTTGGGGGCTGTTACCTAATGTTTTAGGCCTCTTACATAAATATTCAATTCATACATTTTATATACACTTTTATAGAAATGTATTTTATTTATAGATTTTTTTAAAAAAGAAAACTGAGTATAGGTATACTTTACTTTGGTATTTTGTGTTGATTCTCAAGCTTGGTTTCTTATTGAAAAACTATCTACGGTTTAGTAAAAGACTAACTTCCTTTTCGTTTGATAGCATGCTATTTTTCCGTGATTCTTAACAACTTGTCATTTATTAAATAGTACATTTTGTTCTCTTAAAAACAGCGGTGCTTTCAGTAGCGGACATGATTTAAGGCTATATAGATAAATATATATTACAGTTTTGCCAGCTGGCTTTCCGGTACTGTTTGAAACTTCCCACCATTAAATACAGAAGGAACATTAAAAACAGTAATACATTTTAAAAGAGGTCATTACAGTCATTAATTATTTAAGAAAAAAGTTATTTGTTTTCACTAACAGTTTAAAATTTATTGAAACTTTTTTTTAGTAACGATTGTACTAAATGTTTGTTCCTCGAATTTCTGTATTTTTTGCTTTGTTTTAAAAATCTTTCATAAAATTAATGTAGCTTATATTTTTCTGTACTCTAAAATGTATTTTTAAAGCTGTACATAACGTAGATTTTTTCAACATTCATCTACTTCATCTCAAGTGTTTACAAACGTCAGTATCCACTTAACATCAAAGTTCTCAAAAATCTGAAAAAATGTTTAAAAAATACATAATATACGAATAGTGGTGTACGAAAACAGTATACGAATTGATACAAATTTTTTGTTAACTGTCTTCATAACAGTTCGGTTCTAGCCGATATTTTGGATTTACAAAACGATAGATTTAATTTTCAGTTCATACGTTCGATTTAAATTAGTATAATACAATCCTTAGACAAATCGATGTATTGTTAATTTCTGTGAGATTTACTCATTACTGGTGATAACACTAATTGATTTCCTTTCAGAACTTCATAAAATTCTTTACAGAATAAAACAATAGAAAACTAATTTTAAAAAATATTTATGGTTTTTGTTAGTACCCTTTTGTTTGGAAGTGAAACTTCTAGGCGCGAATATTATTATGTAAGTAACAGAGACCGAATTTAATATTGCAAATTGGATGTGTTGCGGAAGTGGTGAAGCCAAAACTCAACCATTAGCACCCCCTTTCTTCCCCTCATTGTAATCGTTGCGTTTGTAGCCTGGGGTATTATTTTTTTAAAACTTGTTGATGTGTTTTGTATTTTGTTATGAAAACATGATTTGGTTTTTAAAAATATTTTTAGTGTCTTTTCGTTATATTTAGGCATACTTTTAAATTTTACTCAGATTTTTCTTTTGTAGTATTAATTTTATTATTTTATTTATCGTGACAATTTTGAAAATGGTAATACATAGACACTATTCACAGTTTTCCTCTGAAAGTAATGAATTTCATTATACAACCAACCCTGAGGTGAATGAAGTGAAGGTATCATTTACAGGATTGAAAGTTGATGCTTTTCAGAGGCCATGCTGATAAACATACTTTTCCATTCAGTGAGGAAGGCAATGGTAAACCACCTCACTCCTCGTTATACTTGATAAAGTTCTTATTAGACGTTCAAATCGGCCTTTTTTTGGCTGATGACCTAAACAACTACAATATATAATCGTGATTTTAGATTAAAGGATTGTGTGCCCTTTCGAACGATATTAAACGTGTGTAAACTGTATGTTTTTCTAACTTTAACCCTTGTAGAACTCGTGCATTTTGCTAAGAGCCGCGGAACAGACAAGCGCATTAGCAGCCGAACGTTCCGTTCCTCGCCTTTTCTATCACGTACAGTCTCGTAGGCATACGTAAACAATCCTACGCTGAATCATGCACAACATCAGTATTTACAAAACCCCTTGATTGTTTCCAAAGTCGACTGACTGACCACCTTTGATGCCATTTTAGTAATAGCGGCTGTTTTTTAAACTATATTTTTATTTACATGTGGTGGCTTACGTAAGTATATTGCATGTATACTTGGTGCACAGTTTTAAACTGTAATTGGTTTAACGTTTGTAGTGTATTTTTCTTTGGATGTAATTTTTCGTCGAATAGTGTATTTTGCTTATTTGTATTTATATTTGCGAAATAATACGTATATTAGTCACTATAAATGTGTATAATTAATTATTGCAATATTATGTTATACTTCGGGTACAATAACACAAAAATGTAACTAATATAGAATAAGAATCATAAAAATAGTAGGTACTAAGTTCCGCGTAACCAATAAATCCAAGTAACGCATGAGGTCTAGTTTAGCACGAGCCATACTCTACTGCTTTCAGCAGTGTGACTCCCGATGTCTGTTTCACGGCTCTCAGCAAAATGCACAAGCTATACTTGGAAAATTTTGGGCCGCTTAATTTGAAACTTACAACTTTAGTTGTAAGTTTCAACTAAAATTGAAAGTACTTTAATTAGTAATTTTGAAGTAAAAAATGTTTATTCTGCTATTGTAATTTCATTTTATAATAACATTTAACGGTAATGGGTTAAGAGTGTCACACTAAAAGTTTAATAGTTTGAAATTTGACAATCTACTTTGTAACCTAATTTAGAATTATATTTTAGCTGTTATATACTTAATAATGTCAGTGATTTTTAGTCTAATGTTCCATTCGTAACGGCCTTTAAAATTATATTTCAATTATCTGCGCTTGCCTACTCACTTCGGCGGTTAACTATAATGGGTATTATAAGAAGAATAAGTGTTTTTTTTTAAGTACGGATAATTAAATCTACACCTTGAAAAACCACATAAAATACAATAAAGCAATAATACTGGAGGATCACATTGGAGAACATGAAATTTATAAAAAGTGATTACATTAGAGAACGTTTTTATTTTCCTTGAAATGCATAACAATACTGGGCGTTCCTTTTATAAAATTTATATTGTCAATTATGACCTTGTAACATATGTTTATATTATTATTATTAGTATTATCACAAATTTGTTTTTCATTGTGGTTTTATGTCTACGTGTTAAAATTTGTTGGTTCCTTTTTTCCAAACTTCTAACGTAGTTATTGAATTTTAAGATGTTATCATATCTGTGTGGAAAATAAATTAGAAAATTACATTATCAGGTATATCTTACTATTTATACTAAATTGATTGAAAAATATTATAAACTTTTGACTTGTAAGTTGTTTCACAATTACATAATAAGTTAATCTTGTAGGAATCCTAAAGTGTGCGTCAATTGTTTTTTTTTTGCAAGATTTAATGATTCAAAATAGAAATGCGAGATGATAAGTTTAGTTACAATCTAAACAATTTTAATTCAAGAATTTAAATAGGCCTATCTATTTTTATCGCTAATGCTTCGAACATTTGCTAAAAGTCAGTGATTAATAAACATTTTTTTCTAAGCAGTATTTTATTTTATATTTTACAATTATTTAAATTTTAAAGGTCTGGGTCATATTAGGCTTACGGCTTCACGGAAATACTTCGTTTTCAATTATAAGCTTACGTCATAATTAACATGTCTAATATATTACGTACGCTTACTACCGATTTACATAATAGTGTAATTATGAAATTTTTTAAATTTATGTAAGGTTGTTCCAACTACTACTGTTGTCATCGACGACCATTGTTGTTATTGAAAAGTAACTGGGGATTTGAACGATGTGAAAATTTTCGGATCCAATCCAGGAATCGAGTCTGGGACAATATGCTTTGGAGTTGAATTTATTATTTAAAACATATAAGTTAATTCGTCCTATCAGATCTGAAGTTGAGCCAACTTGAATCTAATTTTCTTTTAGAAATATGTTACATGTGCTGAAAGAAGATCATTGACGCAATTGCCTAAACTCCTGCAATTTTTCAAGTACAGGCAGTCTGTCTTGTTATAAAAAAAAAACAATTCCGAAATATGTTCATAGGCTACTTATTAAACTGTATTCTGCCGGCCGCATTGGCGTTGTTGGTAACGTGCTTGTCTTTCATAATGCGGTCGTGGGTTCGAATCCCATTCAGGCACGACATATTTTCATAGGTTACAAAAAATCATTTCATCCTCTATTGTAAACAGTTACACCCCTACTTCGTCGCTAATGACCGTTGCAATTGATGCGACGTTAAGTGAATAAATAAAATTTAAAAATATAGAAACTGTATTCTACGCCGGCCACATTGGCGTAGTTGGTAACGTGCTCGCCTCTCATCATGCGGTCCTGGGTTCGAATCCCACTCAGGCACGACCTATTTTCATACGTTACAAAAGAATCATTTCATCCTCCATTGCGTAAAAGTTACACCCCAACGTCGTCCGCTAATGACCGTTGCAGTTGATGCGACGTTAAATAAAAAAAAACTGTATTCTTTTGTTTATAGAAAACAAAGTGCCTAAATAACGTAAACTTTAATGTACATTAAACAGCTACAAAATTTAAGTCGTGTATTGTATACATACAGTAGCTGATAAATGGAATAATTAGAATATGTGACTCATATTATATTTTTATGACGTGTATATTTTTTTGGCGCCATTAAACTTCCATTATTTATGTTAATTAATGCTTACTTAACAATTTGTTACTAATAGGATTACATAGCCTACTGTGAAAACGAAACGAGAAATTGTTTAAGCTATTCGTATTTGATTATTTTATTTTCTAGGAAGTCTATGAAAATTCTTCTTTTTTAATTAATTGCTTAAAACTTTTTTGTGAATATTTAATATAGGTAGATGTAATAATACTAATACAATTATTGTTAAGAGATTTTTCTAAGTGGTTTTTCCATATCCAGACATACACGGACATACCATGTGTTTATCATCAGTTTTATCTTGCCATTTTAATTTTAATTCTTGGTTTTGCATTACAAAGTGTATTTTTTTATTTAATTAATATCTGAAGCTGCAATAATCTTAATCGAATTTTCGTTAACAGGAACGTTTTATTTATTTTCTTAAACAATTATTTAGTTAATAAATCGCTGCTTTATTATTGATTTTTGACGCGTGTCGACATCAATCAGAGGATGGGACACCCTGAGATATTTGTACAATAATTTAATGTGTCTTTTACCTGCTGACCCACTGAACAGCCCCAGAGACTTATTGGAAGTTACATTTTTATTAGTCTAAAAAACAACTATCTATGGCTACCTTCGAAGAACAGTGTATGATGAAAATAACTTGACTTAGTTAAATAACAGATGGTCTCGCTTCCTGCGCTTTTTTTTTTTAGCCTACGTTGTACGTTATAACGATCCACAACCTAATGTAGTCGCTAGTAACTTGATAATCAATGAAAAATAAGCTATGTAATCCAATAATAGGATCAGAAATAATAGTGTAAATTTATTTTTTATTTAATTTAATTTTGTTTTTTTTATCTTTTCTTGCCCTATATAATTATTTAGAGACGGAAAGTATTGTTTTCGCGTCGATTTTTCGAAATTGAGTTTTCACTGGGATATACACGTTTTCAGATCCCCTAAAACCTAAAAAACATGTTTTTAGCGATTTATGTGTGTGTGTGTGTTTGAACAAAATATCTCAAGAACGGAATTTCGTACGAAGTTGAAACTTGAAATTTAAGTTATGTATCATTGCGGGACATGACACGAAAATTTTCATCAAAATCGGGCAACCGGAAGTAGTAGTTTATTCATGCGATTTTTTAATCGCTTTATTTCCTACTTTTTTCCTGTACGTTCAAAATAGTGTAAGCATCATGTCTGCTGAAATTCTTTAGGGTCTATAGTCTCGTGGTAAATTTTTTTAAAGATTGCGGCCTTAATATGCATTCTAGAGCAAAAAAAGTAATACGTATAATCAAAGTTGTTGAATAATAAAAAACCTACACCTTTTATTTCAATAATTTTTTTTGGGCTTCTCTTAGTGTAGTGACAAATACTGATTTTCTATAATTTTTTATTAAATTCGGCCAAAAATTAAATTTTTTAATATTTGCGACCATAGTATGAATTTTACGACAAAAATGTATAATTAAAGTTATAGGAAACTATCATACTCTGCGCGGCTTCGCACTCAAAACATGTGTAATCACGTTTTTTTAAATAAATAAATAAACAGAAATTATTTACCTGCTATATCGACTGTATACTCGCGCGCGCGCACACACACACACACAACTTTTTGATAAATTCTCCAGGTATGTCTCTCACCATCATCAAACCCCTTCATTTAATTCAACAGCAATACGTACTCACATGTACACACACTCATACATTTAATGAAAATCTTTCTTTATCATTTTTTAAATTAAAATTAAATGTTGCTGTGAATATAAATATGAGTATGGTGTCAAAATTTATGGAAATCCGTTGAGTAGTTTTGGAAATTAGCCTGCACAAAAAAAAAGTTTTATCTTTATAATATTAGTTGTTGTTTAGGTCATCAGCCGAAAGGCTGGTTTGAACCTGTAGAGGTTTTACTAAGTAAAACGAGGAGTGAGGTAGTTTACTATTGCCTTCCTCACTGAGTGGAAAAGTACGCTTATCAGCATGCCAGGCCCTCCGATAAGCACCCACTTTCCACTCTGCAAATGACATCTTTACTTCATTCACCATAGGGTCTGGCTGTATAATGAAATTCATTACGTTCAGAGGAGATAACTCTGATTAGTGTATTTAACACCTCTACCTCTTCTGTTCTTAAAGGATTCAGTCATTTAATTGGCTGACCATGTGATAAGAAACAGAACTATTTATTTTAGCCCTGGAACGAACAGATTGAGTGTAAATAACTGACACTCCACCTGTCTGTTATGGGCAGGATAATATTAGTATAGGTATAAAAATCTGCAATTTATTTTATTTCAATAATTTTCATCTGCAGAGCTTAGTAGCGACTTTTAGCGACATTCTGCATTTTTAAGTCGAACAGAGGTTGATTTTCATTTTGCAATACTCATGATTAAAATTATGATATGTTTTAATTTACATTTTTTATTAATGATTAAACATAGTTTATATGTTTTATTATTTACATTGGTAAGAAAAAGTCGTATCAATTTTAACACCGGATTTTTATATTTAAAACGTATTCCGTTATTAAAGTTTGAATTTATTTGTAAAATCATTGAAATTTTATGCGGCTGTGAAACACGGATCTATTGTAATCCTTAATAGTACTTGTGAAAAAAACAAAGAAATCATTTGAACTGAACAACTGTGTAATTAAAGTATACCTATATATTGATTTTACAATTAGCAAGTGTTCTGAGTGTGTAAGAAAACGTTTATAAGCACTGTGTTATGAAGCTAAGCAAATTTATAACTTGACTTGCCAATGCAACCACAGCACTTCGTGTAACAAACAATTAACTTTAAATTAGTTGTTTATCTGCACAATAACGATTTTAATTAACGGAGCGTATTTAGTACTTGAGCTAATTTAATTTCTTGCAGTAATGAAACCAAATTGTTAATTAAACATAGGCTAATGCTATGGGATGAGGTTTTAAAATGGTACTTAAAAGTAAATGTGTAGACTATTACCTAATTAAAATTTGAAAGAGTATTTTAAACTTACTGTTTTATCAAGTAGGCCTATGTTCTCCATAAATGAACCTACAGTGCTAATTTGGGGGAAATAATAATAATACGAGTATAATGTATTGGGTGTTATACCTGAAATATTTTCTTAAACTCGTATTTTTACTTTTTTCCCCTGTTTAAATATACTATAGGGAAGGAAAATATTGTTTTCATGTCGATTTTCCAAAATCTAGTTTTTAGCGATTGATCTGTGTGTGCGCGCGCGCGCGTACGAAATTGAAACTTGAAACTTAAGTTCGGTACAACCACAGGACCTAACTTTAACATGTTCATAAAAATCGGTCAACCGGAAGTATTATAGTTTTATTTGTGCGGGTTTTCACTTTTTTGGGATTTCCTTAAAAAACGGTTTCTACAATATTTTTTTAATCACCTCATATTCCATATTTTTGTATGCTCTGCAATATACGACCGGCCCGTATCTTGTTAGGGTTAGTTGACCTAGTGTCTTTTGAAGTTTGTTGTTTACAAAACTAGGATCTTTCATATGGTATTCTAAAAAATTTTGTGGCTTTCATCTTTGTATTTAAGTTTACTGTTGTAGTCTTGTCGTAACGGTTGTAACGAACCAAATCAGCTACAGTAAAGTCTGTTTATGTTTGCTATAGTTGAGTATATAAACAAACTCCAGCTGACTGGAAAGTAAACATTTTTTGAAACTATTTAATTTATATTAAAGAAAAAAGAATATTGAAAAGAGAGTTATTTACTGGTTGCTAGGAAACTAAAGAAGAAAAATGATGAATTTTGTAAAAGAATATGGTGACTGTGGTTCCAGACATCGAACAGGATGGATGGTCCACAATCTCAGTAAAAAAAAAGTTTAAGTTAAAATAAATTTAAAAAGACGATACGATGTAAAGTGAAAGTATATTTAAAAACGACGTATAATTTGAAATGAACGGGACATATTAACATTAAAAAATATCAAAATTAAACCAGTGAAAGTTTAAAATATAATAAAACATTTGATGTAACGTACATGCTGAAAAAATATGATAAATCATTAAATATAATTCATATAAGATAATTGAGTTTACTTTTATTCACAGCAAATTCAGTATTCAACGTATGTGGAGTATTTAGTACACCACAAATTTGGCATCAACTTGTGAGGATTAGATCGTTTTACCACAAATTTGCCGATCCCTTGTGGGGATATCTCGTGGAGGAATTTATCATCTTACAAAATTTGGCAACCCTAGATGTGGGGAAAGATTCACGGTTTTTGGATTGGAAATATTGGTAATAAAATAATTAAACAACAAATTTAACAACCCTAGATGTGGGGAAAGGAAGATATAAATCAAATTTATTAACTAATTCACGAATTTTTTTAAAAACAAATTATGTCAGAGGCTGATAAAAAGAAAATTGTAGATCTTCGTGTCACAGACTTAAAGTTGGAGCTCAGAAAGCGTGGTATGGACAGCAAAGGTGTAAAAACAGCACTCATGGAGCGACTACGAAGCGTTTTAGCTGAGGAAGGACAAGATCCAGATTCCTGCCTATTTGAAATCGTCTCACCAACAACAGAAGTGGATCAGGTTCCAATTACAACTGAAGAGGGTCGAAAGGATGAGCTGACTGGAAGGGATGAGTTGTTACAGGAAGAAGAAGAGGGTCGAAAGGATGAGCAGGACCAGATAGCATTACCAGGACCAAGTCATCTCAACCAATTAACAGGTTTAGTTCAGACTTCAGGTGGAGGAAAGAACGTGAGTAATGATAATAATAGTGATGATCATCAAAATAACATGAATACAGGTATGTTACAACAACTAATGTTGTTAGTCAGCAATTTAGGCAGTAAAATGGATGAACATAAAAATGAACTAAACAGTAAAATGAATGAAGGTTTGAGCAATTTAGACAGTAAAATGGATGAACATAAAAATGAACTAAACAGAAAAATGAATGAAGGTTTGAGCAATTTAGACAGTAAAATGGATAGACAGGAGGAAAGGTTAGGAAAGAAAATAGATGCTTTAGATTGTAGGCTGGATAAACGAGAAAGGGCTATAAGCGAACTTAGAGAAGGAATCAAACAGGATAATGTAAAAATAATTGATAAACTTAGGGCAGAAATTAGGAAAGATTTAGAGGATAGAAATAAAAGTAAAGATAAAGGAAATGCTAATTATTTTGATAAATATAAGGATATAAATAAAAATAATACTGAAAATATAGGTAAAACTAATAATCATGTAGAAAACAATGAAGTAACCTTTGATAATACAATAAATAGTGTGGTAACTAATAATAATTGTACCGAGATGAAAGTAAAACAAAGTTCAATTGATAACAGTAAAGGTGTGGATAATTTTCCAATTGATTTAGGTCTGAATAGTGTCAAACAGTTTTTTAATTCTCCTATAACAAGTTATATAACAAATGATAGGGTAAGATATAGTAATAATAATAATAATAATAATAATAATAATAATAGTAGACTATACAATGAAACACAGGATGATAGAAATAGTACTTCAATGTTAGGTTTTGTTAAAAACAATGTAATCAATAAACTCAGTATTGGTAGGAATTTCCAAACCAAAAGAACTAACAACCTTAATGAACTTAGTGAAATACTAATGAGTTTTGTTAAAAAGAATGTGCCTGTGATAAATATCGATGCTAGATATTCTAATCATGATAAATGTAAAAATTATGTACATATGTTGGTTATGTTTATTGTTAATTGTTTTATTAGTTGAGAAGCGATAAACATAATATTTATTAGTAATGTTTATACACTCTAATGTTTGATAGGGTTATGTTCAATTACTTGTTTTATTTTATATTTTTTTTGAGTTGAGAACCGATAAACATAATGTTTATTAGTAATGTTTATACACTCTAATGTTTGATAGGGTTATGTTCAATTACTTTATGTTTATAGTTTATAATCTATTGAGCTGTCTGTATTGTTCGTTAAGTAGTTATTTTGTTAGTGATTTGTTTATATAATTTGTTAAGTTATATTTAATTATATTAGTGATGATTGAGTAATAAGTTGTAAAGTTACCTAGCACTATAAGTTTTAAATATTTGGGCCATAATTAGTACATTTAAATTTATCAATCAAATTCAAAATTTTAGATATAATTCTAGTAAAGGGCTAAATTTTTCTTTGATTTCAAAATTTAAATGGGGGGGTATTTGTAACGAACCAAATCAGCTACAGTAAAGTCTGTTTATGTTTGCTATAGTTGAGTATATAAACAAACTCCAGCTGACTGGAAAGTAAACATTTTTTGAAACTATTTAATTTATATTAAAGAAAAAAGAATATTGAAAAGAGAGTTATTTACTGGTTGCTAGGAAACTAAAGAAGAAAAATGATGAATTTTGTAAAAGAATATGGTGACTGTGGTTCCAGACATCGAACAGGATGGATGGTCCACAATCTCAGTAAAAAAAAAGTTTAAGTTAAAATAAATTTAAAAAGACGATACGATGTAAAGTGAAAGTATATTTAAAAACGACGTATAATTTGAAATGAACGGGACATATTAACATTAAAAAATATCAAAATTAAACCAGTGAAAGTTTAAAATATAATAAAACATTTGATGTAACGTACATGCTGAAAAAATATGATAAATCATTAAATATAATTCATATAAGATAATTGAGTTTACTTTTATTCACAGCAAATTCAGTATTCAACGTATGTGGAGTATTTAGTACACCACAAATTTGGCATCAACTTGTGAGGATTAGATCGTTTTACCACAAATTTGCCGATCCCTTGTGGGGATATCTCGTGGAGGAATTTATCATCTTACACGGTTTTAATTCTTTTTTAATTTGATCTTTGAAGGATTTGAGCGATGAATGTTGATCTCTGAGAAAAGTTAGAGAAAGAAAAATATCATTGTACGAAGATTTTCTTTGGTGTAATAGAAACCTCAACTTACGATCAAATTTCAATAATAAAATTTAAAACATTCAAGACATTTAACGAATTATGAGATAACGTTTTATGATTGCTTTGATCCATTTTACAATGTCAATTTATTTAATGTTTTTGTAATTAATTTCATTTTTATTATTTTTAAAATGTTTTAAATTATAATATAAACTGTTAACAATTATTGATATTTATGAATTTTGTTTTCAGCAACCAACTTGGAGACTTTGGGGTGAAGAGAAAGTTGATGGAGCTGTTTTCACAGTTTATCTTAAAAAGGTTCGATACCACCGGCCTACTAAAAGTGTATCATCTGTAAGTACCAGTTAAGAAACTCTTTCGATAATTTAGAATTAATATCACAGATATGGTTTATTAAGTTTCTCTGTGAGAAAGACATTATGGAAACACACTGCATATAAGATATAATAATAATTATAAACATTACAAAAACTTCTTAATTTTTTATTTTTGGTTAATATGAAATAGGTAAGAAATGAAATATAAATGAGGACATTTTAACCCTTTCAATCCCAAATTTTAAAACTGTATACAAAAGAATGTGTGTACATTGTTTGAAACATTTTACTAATATTCAAGTGTAATAAAATCACTTTTAGACCTTTAACCCTTTGGATGGCCTGACAAAAAAGTGTGACATGTATTCACATTAGGACTTGATGGTATGAAAGTTCCCACCAATAAGAATAAGTCAAATCATTTTCAGGCTTCCTAAACAAAACAATATTCTCTTACTTAGATTTATAGTAAAAAAAACTTAAGCATGATTTTAATATTATTTAAGACTTCAAAAATTTTACTATAAAAAATATTGGTAAAATGGATAAAATCACTATTTAATAACAGTTTAAAAAATATACTTGTCTATACATACAATATATTCAAAGAAATGTTACTTTATTTTAGTAAATGAAACAAACTTCTGAAACCAAAATTAAAAAGAAATTAATGGTTGCCTCCGTGGCGCAATGGTCAGCATACTACACTGCAAAGCGGAGGTCTCAGGTTCGAATCCTGGCTAGGGTACAGAAGATTATTACACCTCACACCCAGCATTCTTTAATCCAAAATTGTCTCTAACATCTAAAATGTTGAGGTCTGTTGTTTCACTCCAATATGCCTTCTATGTCACACTGGGTTAGAAAGGGTTAAATGAGCAAATCATATTTAAAAATGATGAAGTGAAATGAAAAAAAAAATTGTTTCTTCAAAAATTATACAAATTATAAAAAAAACACTAACAGTTAACATTAACTTTTTTAAAATCCTTAAATTACACTAAAAACAGAAAAAATTAATTTCTGGAAAAATACCTGCAAAGTAGGCCTGTGCATGCAGGTATGAGTCTCCTATGTTTTTTAAAACTTAATAATTTAGTTAATTTTAATTTGCAATTACATTTTAATGGGTATTTTTAATGTATAAAAATAATAAAAATAAAATTATAGTTACTAAAAACTGGAGGAAACATTGCGAGAACTGAGTTTGTGACTTTGCAGCTCTGAACAGTTCTGCTGGGGTAGAATGAAACCAGTCGCAAAGATTCTTCAACCAAGAAATTTTTTTCTTCCCGCGTCTCTCTTCTCCTAAATCTTCCCTTGTATTACCAAGTAAAGCATTTCATATCTTGATCCACGCATAATATGACCCAGATATTCCATTTCCCTTTTTTGGGTAGTGTAAACAAGTTCCCATTCTCCACAAGACTGTTTCATTGGGTACTTTATCCATCCAGGGTATTTTTAGCATGTGCCTGTACAACCAAAGTGCAAACGCATCTATTCTTCTGATATTCATCTTCTTTAATGTCCAAGCTTCCACGCCATATAACACTGTTGAGAAGATGTAACATTAAACCATCCTCAATCTCAGATCAATGCTCAAGGATTTGTTTATTAAAAGTTTTTTCATTTTAACAAACCCAGAAAAAGCTATCTCTATTCTTCAGTAACAACATTCCTGATTTCTTAAAAAGTATTTCTAATATTTCTGAACTGATCCATCTGTCAATGTCCTTAATAAGTGTTTTATTTAAATTAGAAAAAATAAATTTGCTTAGAACGACATTAATTAATTTTAAAGGAAACAGTGATATTGATTGCTGCTGCCATCTGCCCAAAATATAAAAACATGAATTCAAATAATTGAATCATTTTATACAAGTGAATGAAGATATAACATCTTCTGTAAGGGTTTTAGTAAAAATAGTTTTAATTTTTTCAGCTGGTAGAAAGTCACTATTATTTGTTACATAACACCGGTTGGGCAAGCGACTTTGTATGGTGACCAGTTGACAGCCATCCATGAACAAACTCTACTGGGGGTCCCTGTTCAAACTCATGTCTAATCCATGTCAAAAAAATACAGCAAAAAGCAGCGATCAAGTTGGGTAGTTGTCAACAAAGTACAGTTCCTGATAACAAATAAAAGCTAAAATAAAGAAAAAAATTTTTTTTTATTTTTATGTTGATTGTGGCTCGACCAAAACGTGTAAATTTAGGAAAATAAGATAATAGATAAAAGAAAAATTGAAGCAGCAATTTTTATTAATGAAAATTTTAAAGTATTTTTGCATTCAGACTAATTACCAGGCTGAACGATGAATTTTAAAATTATTTGTTAGGCAATATAAATAATATTTAATATTATTTCATGTACTTTAAATATGTATTAGACTACTTTTGTTCATTATAGTTTTCATTATTTTTATTTTGACATCCGATAATTTGATAATTCTGAAAGCAACTAATAATTTAAGATCTATTTTGTTAAGGATTCTGAAGATGAAATATCACACTTGGAATGGGAGACCGTACGTGTGCGATTTGTCAAAGCAGCGACACTGCCAAAATTGGTTGAATGTCTTGCCACAGATGATGGAGAGCTTGAGTCAACCTATATTAATGTGTTCCTTGCCACTTACCGCACTTTTGCTACTCCAACACAAGTACTCACCCTTTTACTTGATAGGTAATTGTTTAATCAATATAATTTTTGTAAGTATTAGAGCTTAGTAATTACTGAAAGGTCAGTTGTAACATTTTAGTGATTAAGGTTTATTTTATTAAGTAGATTTTATTTAAAAAATAACTTTAAAAAATATTAATTACTTAAAGACTTAATTTTTTTTTGATTTATATCGGATTGTTTTGCTCATAACTGCATATAGAGTGGTAGTGAAGGATGACGAATGAAAATCTACGATGAAAAAGGTCTTCATATTGTGACATTTGAAATATTTTAAGGTTTTTCAAGAATTAAATCCCATTAATTTAAATTTATTTTTATTATTTAAAAATCATCCATATTGTGTCAAGCACTTCTATTATTATTTTGCAGTTTGTAATATTTTAATCAAATTGTTATTTGAACTTTTTTTACTAGCTACTTTTTTATTAGCTATAAAAATTAAAATTTGGTTTAATTCAGAAGGTAAAATTCTATTTTACCAGAAATAGAATTTAATCAGAAAACCAGGGTTAATAATTACATTTTTTGTTTATTATCCTCAGGTTGAAAAGGAGTAAAAATAGTCTATAAAATAGTCTATTATTTTATGGTAAATTTTCTTCTTGAGTGTTAACTTGATCAATGAACATTAGCTGCTACTCTGGTAAATCGCTCATTTTTGTGAATCATCCTCAAAAGATTGTGCATATTCATATTTATCCTGTCAGAAATATTTTAACTACAACCATTTCTTTCTTCAAGGTCTACCCTTAATGTAAATTTGAAATGAGTAATCATGATTAAATTAAGATAAAATAAGATTGTTGTTGTTGTTTTTTAGGACATCAGCCGAAAGGGTGGTTTGAACCTCTGGAGGCTTTATTAAGTAAAACGAGGAGTGAAGTGGTTTACTATTGCCTTTCTCAAAATAAGATTAGATGGAATATTATTTATATATCCATTTTTTAATTATTTTAAAAATATAAGTATAATTATAAATTAATACATAAGAATGTGATTTTTATACAACTATGAAGTAATATTTGTTATTCTTATTTTAGGTATGAACAATTGGCAAATAATGAATTGGATCTCCCTGAGTCGGTGACAGAGCAACATAGAAAGTAAGTTTCATTTTTTATATTGAGAAATATTTTATTTTCAAATAACCAAAGGCCGGTCCGTAGGCATAGCGGTTAGTGCAACTGGCTTCTACAATGGGGTCACGGGTTCGATTTCCAGTCAGGTCTGCATTAGCAAAAATTGCAAAACAGACAAAAAAACCATTCAATTTAATTGTTGTCTTTTTACTGGATTTTTTCTTTTAATATGAATTTAAACTGGGATATCTAGTAATGTCTTATTCATGTATGACTGTCAGCAAGCCCTCATGTTGTTCAACCATAAAATGTGAAATGTCAAAATATTTAAATAGAGAAAAAATAAGAGAAGTGTGCTGGAAATATGACTGTAGGAGAAGAAGACTAACAAATAGATCTGCTAGAAAAGAGTGCAAGACAGCTGAATCAATAGCCAAATCTGAGTGGTATCGGTAGATCATCTTATGAGAAATGTGGACAACAGATGAACTAGAAAAGTAACAGAATAGTGGCCAAGAACAATGTGGAGAAACCCAGGAAGACCAAAAATGAGATGGGAAGATGATATCCAGAAGATAGTTGGAACTCAATGGATGAGTTAGATCAACGACAGAAATAAAAAGAGACAAGTTGAGCAGAGGTGTATTTCCATAGATGGACGAAAGGGTACTGGAAAAATATATTGTCGTCTAAACACTAATACCATATATATGCAAATTTTCAGGTTTAGAATCTTTTTATGTTTTTTGAAAATATTGCAGTAGATTTAACTGACTGCTTGTTAATAGTGCAGTTTTGGCATTATGCAGCTGTTTTACAAAACATTTAAAGAAACAGTTAAAAAATAATAACGTTAGCTGACAATGATAAATCCAAGTTACATTATTACCTAAGAATTTTGTTGTCAAACCTCTAAAAAAAACTTATTAGGAAGGGTACTTAATTCATTGAAGTATTCATTTAAGTGTATTAAATCCTGGAAAAAGTAATAAAATGTGAAATAGCTTTTGAAGTTGTTGAATAACTGGTAGAAAAATTTATGTTAGTAGCTGTATGAAAATAACAACTGTCAGAAACATGTGCATCAGTGCAAACAAAAGATAAAAATAATTACTGTGAGTTAATAGGGTTTACAATAATATTTACTGTTAGCTACATCAGATTGATTCAACATCTATTTCATTGTCAGATTCATCTTCTAGCCAACTGTTCTTTTTTTTATTTAAGTAATTCAGAAGGTTGAAACATAAAATATAAAGGAAATTATATCTAAATGTAATATGATGTAATTTAGTCTCATATTGAAAAGTTTGTGTTTTTGTGACAGTTCGTATTCAAATAGTCCACAATATATTTTTTATTGTTATTTTTGTTCAAAAAAACTCATATATTGTGTTATACAGTTGGACCTCTCTAATTTGAACCTCCATAATTTGAAATACTATCTAAATCATTTATTTATTTTATACCCTTGAAAATCTCTTACTTTGAATTAAATTGCATCCTTTATTTGAAGAATTTTGACAGTTTTTTTGGACGTAACTTATTTATTTTATGACAACATTTTTGAGTCATTAACTACAAATATTTTACATAATTGTAAATGGTTTTTAATCAAGCATAATGTGTTTCAATCAATACAGTTCAGAATATAGAAAGTATTAATTCTAAGAAAGTAAGATTTGTGAATTTTATACATACTGTATTGTTTATTCAAGTGTATTTACCTGATTAGTGAAGATTGAAAATGCTGTAAATCTTCAAGGCTGCCAGAAGAAAACTAAAAAAATTACTGATTTTCAGTAAATTAGTTAAGATAAGTCTTACAATTTTTGTTATTAATTTTCTATAAAAAATTTTTAAAAAAAGTACAGTAGAGTACCAATTTTCCGTGGATCGTTTAACCGGGGTTTGGATTAACCGTGCGATCACTAGAAATTTTTTTTTTTTTGTTTAACGTCCGACTGTTTTGCAAATTGCTGCTAATGCAGATGGTGAAGGATGAAATGAATTTTTTGTAACGTATGAAAAAATGCCATGCTCGAGTGGGATTCGAACCCAAGATCGCGTGATGAGAGGCGAGCACGTTACCAGCTCCTAAAATAAGTTGCAAAGAAGCTTTAACCGGTGCCGAAACATTACTAACTTTCATGGAAAATCAGGATGACACAGATTACGTGGACATTTTACATATTCGTGGTTATATAAGAAAAATAAAAGAAAAAATATTGCGGCATAAAATGAAACAAAGTAAAATAACAGATTTTTTGTGATTTTTTTTGGTACGTAGTTTAAAGTAAGACTTATATAACTTTATGTAGTAAATATTTTTATTTCAATACAATTTGTTTATTTATTTCCGATATCCGATAGTATTAACATGTATTAATCAGTAGAATAAAACATACGCGTAACTGATGGTTTTGTTTATGACGTAAGTGGTCTCGACCAAATTGGGTTGTATTATCCGTGTTTTCCGGTTATCTGGTATAGTTATCCCCCCAATTACCATGGATAATCGGTATTATACTGTACTACCAAAAAAATATTCTTATAATTTATATCATCTACTTTTTTTAAATTTCTGGTAAATTATTTCTAATTTACATTATTAACCTGTAATTTTGTCTTGTTGGTTAATTTTTTTACTGTCATACATTTTATTTGCAACAGCATTCTACTTTTCTACTTTTGTCTGCTAATATGTAACTTTGAACACATTTACAGAATTATTAATCACAGTATTGAGTAAAAATTATTTTTAGTACCCAACAATCATGCTAATCCAAAATATTTGCTAATCTGAACTGATTTATAATATTGTTTCAAACGCTCCTTTTACATATAGAATGTGTTTTAGAATAAAATCTTAAGTTATTTTATTATGAAAAATATATTTAATAGGGTTCTAAACGTACAAATACATTAAATAGAAATTATAAACAGTGTCATTGAGAAAAGAAAACTAACATAAGACAAAGTTTGTAATATAAGATGTATTTACAATATAAATCGCTTAGGCTGTTGGTAAAACATTTCTTCTTGTTCAATAGCAATTGCCATAAATTATCCATTTTCGTTTCTATCTGTCTGCATAAAATCACTAATTGTTTGCTGTCATAATGCTGAAAACTTTGATGACAATATTTTGCCAGTGCCTCATAAACATGACATACGTGTGTTTTGTTGTGTTGCTTTGCATTCTGCAGTGCTTTTTCTGCTTCTGAATGTGAAATAAACCACTCTGTGTTAAATACTGTATTTCATCTATTTCTTCCGGGTCTTTGTAGGAGTCCGGCAAGACTATAGAAACTTTTTATTGAACTGTCACAGCTAATACCACTCTATTAATGTTTGTGTTCTATAGATTTAGCTCTTATTGGATGCTGTTTAGGTCAACAGACGAAAGGCTGGTTTGAACCTCTATAGAGGTTTTACTAAGTAAAAACGAGGAAGATTACTATTGCCTTCCTCACTGAGTTGAAAAGAGTATGTTTATCAGCATGCCAGGCCCTCCGAAAAGCACCCACTTTACATCCTGCAAATGACACCTTCACTTCATTCACCACAGGGTCTGGCTGTATAGTGAAATTCATTACTCTCAGAAGAGATAACTCTGACTAGAGTCTTTTACACCTTTACCTCTTCTGTTCTTAAATAGTTCAGTCATATAATTGGTTGACTATATGATAAGAAACAGAACTATTTTTTGTAGCCCTAGAACCAATAGATTGAGTGCAATTAATTTAACACTTCAACTGCCCATTATGGGCATTCTTATAGTATATTCTTGTGTTATTATGCACTTTCTTTTATAATCTGAATAAGTCCTGGTCTCAATTACTTTGGATTAGCAGAGTTGTCGGGTAGTGTTATCATTTTCCAAACAAATTTGTAACAATATTTTTCACTTTTGTTATGTTATATTGTGTAATAATATGAAGGTTTATTAAAGTCTGTTATTTTTATGCACATTAAATGGGTTTCATTATTTTACCTCTGTAAATGAATAAAATATCGGTCCCCTGTGATTCGAATTAGAGAGGTATGTGTGTACTACAACTGTTGTAAGTATTTAGTGTAGTAACTGTTAAGTGTACTGTTTTTTTTTATGTTTGCTTAAGTTGATTATAAATGTTATTTTTACTAATATACATAATATTTGAATAATTGTTTGAATTTTTTTTTTCAGGACTTTAGTTTTAGCTTTACATGTTTGGTTAGACTCATATCCAGAAGATTTTCGTGATTCTCCTCTTCACACGACTCTACATCAACTCCTTTATTTTACTCAAACTCATCTTCCAGAATCTGAACTTCAATTAAAAGTTAAACATAGACTAGATAGGTTTACTCGTGACGATCAAATGCTCGGTAAGTAAAGTGTTACATTTATTTCTACTTTTTTCTGTAAATGAAGTCATGATTAACCATAATTGACAAGTAAAATGAATTCATTAGTCTTCATATTCACTGTAGTATAATAACTAGTTTCATTTTGTCTGACATTTGTGTTTGCAGTACACATTATTCATGATATATTAGATGGCAAAACATTAGTAACATTTAGGACAGTAGTTGTCATTTACTATTGCACTTCAGACAGAATTCTAATTCAGTTCAGAGCAAAAGTTTATTACAGCTACTACAAATAGATTTGATTTGACAACTGTATATATAAATTCTATTGTTCAAGTATTTTTAGTCACCTTGTGATAAATATACTGAAATTTTTAAAATGGTGATGTACCATTATATTTAGTATTAGTTGACCACATGCAAGTTTCTCTGAAACAGCCTCTTTGCATCCACTCGTGAACGTTGGCCTCCCATCTGTTCTTTCCTCTTTGATCTGTTTCCTTCCTTTGTCCTCCCAATCTTACTGTGAAATCATTAGACCAGCTTCTTTGAGACAACTCAACACCTCTGTTAAACTCTTAAGATACGATTCCATTATCTTCTTTGTCCACTATGTTTCATCTTGTCTGTTGACATTATTTGACTCAATTTCAACTCATTGTGCTATTGATAATGTCTTTCTCCTCAGTTTTGCAATCTCACCACCTTGCACAAGGTCATTGAGATTAATTCCCAGCTTGGCAATGCCAAGCAATTAATGGTTTAAATTTTTTTAAATTACTTTCTGTTTTATGGCGTATTGAAAATTTCATCTTTATTAAAATATGGCTACAATAGACTTTGGGTAACATAAGTACAATCGAAACCATTTAATTTGAAAATGAGTTATCAGAAATCCAATTATATTTGATCGTGAATCTTTGGATGTAATGTTTCTGTTGCGTGAGGTAATTGCACCTTAATAAAATTTTTAAAAAACTGATCTACATCAGAAGTCTGAAGTGGAATCAAAAGATTCCGAATGGGGGCATCCACCAGTCGTTTCCCGAATTCAACCAGAACTCTGAAATTGGATTTAGGAAATGACAACAGAAAAATAATTTGTGTTTGTACCCATTTTGTAGTGTACGGCAACCATAAGGGCGTCCCATGCAAGTCAAAACCTATAAAATTAGATAAGCCACTGCAGTCGCTGATAACCAAGCCATTGATGCAACGAAATAAACTAAAAACAAAAGTTGAATAGTTTTTAAAATTTTAGAATTCATTAATTTTTTACTCAAATTAATTCGCAAACTGGTTACAATTGTGTGGAAGTCATGGTTTTACTAATTTTATTCTGCTGTATAGATTAGAATTTTTGGTTTATAAAGCTTTGTAATAATTACAAAATCATATTGTAATGTAATGTAATATGTATAATATGTAATCATATCATATTGATGATTGGGGTTCAATTAACCATTCTCTCTCAGGAATGGTCGACCTGAGTCTGTACAAGACTACACCTCACTTACACGTCATACACATCATCCTCATCTCATTGGGTTATGGAGTTGCTTATTGTTCTGAATTGAACGGATTCCAACGTACACAAATCAGGGATTACAAAAAAAAAATATTGTTAAGTATGTCTAATCAATAAATAGGTTAGGTAATAAAATGGCCTTGCGTTGGGTGTTTAAGCAGTTTAATTATTTAATTTAATATGAGACTAAAGTATTTACTAGAACTTTATCTGAGTAATTTTATTTCAACTTAATCAAATACTTGGTTTTTTATTGCTGACATTAGATATCTACTTATATATTTTATTTGTTGTAACTGAACTATTTTATTGTTTTACATTATACAGCCTATTTTTGTATTGTTTTACAGTTTGTTTTCGTGTATAGAAATTATTAAAATAACTGGTTGTAATGTTTGTTTCAGATTCGTGTTCATTGTTTCCTAATGATAGTATTTGTTTGCAAATGAATGGTTCTCATGTATCTCCTCCATATAATTTTCCTGATGTACCAGAAAGGCATTTTGCTGAACAACTGACACGCATGGACATGGTTTGTTGTTAGAATAATTATTATTACTTTTATCATATATTTAAAATCTTTATTCTTTACTATCCAGCAGTGATAGACAATAGTGAATCAATTAACTAAAACTTTTAGTATTTTATTTTTTCTTTAGTGAATTAATAGATTGCTTGATAAAAGGCTTTGAATGATTGTATTTTAATATTAACTAGTTTAAAAAAAGTATTTTAAGTTGTAGACTACTGTAAAAAGTTCATTTCCATAAGAAAAAATATTTTGTTCTTTCTAATGATAAATCATTATGTTGTATTTTTTCACAAAGAGCAAATTAAATATTATAAAAAATTATTAGAAAGTTTTCCCAAAAGAAAATTTGTTCTGGAAAATAGAAGTTTTAAAAAGCAACTGACTGGCCCTTGTAAATTAATTTATACAGTAATATTAAGCTTTATTCTTAACAACCAATTTCACAATTGTGGCCGTCTTTGTGGCGTAGTGACTAGTGCGCTAGCCTAAAAAAAGGTCCTGGGTTTGATTCCCGGCTAAGGTCTAGAGAGTTTAACACATTAAAAACCACCATTACAGTACCAAAACCCACAGTAGTCGCTAATGACCAAGCTGTCAATGCGACTTAAAATAAAATTAAAAAAAATCACAATTAACGCTTATAGTCTTATTGCATGATACTCTGTAGTAGTGTTATTTTATGAAATAAGATATGCACGTAAATAAAGAATTTTCATCACCATAACGATCCATCAAAACAAACTGAACTTCACAATATTGCCATGAGAATAGTAACACCATTAAAAATTTAATTTTAATATTTTGTGATTTACTTTGTAAAATCATTTTAAGGCTTTTAGTAATTTTCATTTTCGGATTTCTTGCAGAATCCTGAAAGTGTCCTCTTTACAATCATGTAAAAGCTTTTTAAATCTGGTTGGTAGAACTCTGTATACAAGGACAAAATATAGAATCTCCATTTAAAGTATATTTATTGGACAAGATTTTGTTTTTTAACATATAATACTAATTCAAGTTTTAAATTCAAAGATAAAATCCAAAAACTTGAAAGGAGTATCCTTAGGATAATAAAGGCTTTGAATAATTGTATTTTAAAATTAACTGGTTTAAAAAAAATATGTTAAGTTGTAGACTACTACTGTAAAAGTTCATTAATGAACTTTTTCCATAAGAAAAAATATCTCAAGTGATCCACTGCGGTCTCAAAAAAAACTAAAGATGTTACCACTGCTCTTAAATGTCCAATTGTTTTGCACATCTTTGCTAATGCAGATGGCTAATAGTTGAAAATGAGTGATGAAAAAAGTCCAGAATTGACTAGCAGTCTAGCTCAAAACCCCTTGTCAAAGAAGATTGTTGTATGGTTACCACTTTAGTTGGTAACAACACTAAAGTTATTGAATCTCTTCTTATGACTAACAATCTCTACTTATGGGGTAATAAACTGTTAAATTTTATTTTCATTAAATTACTGGACGTGTACACCAATTCAGTTGTGAACCCAGTGATTACGGGACATGAGCAAATAGTTTTTATCCCTTAAATTCAATACTGGCCTTAGTGCAAATATTCCATCTTAATCAAATCTATAGTTTTTGTTTAGGTCATCAGCCGAAAGGCTGGTTTGAACCTCTAGAGGTTTTACTAAGTATAACAAGGAGTGAGGTGGTTTACCCTTGCCTTCCTCACTGAGTGAAAAATTACGCTTATCAGCATGCCAGGCCCTCTGAAAAGCACAGATTTTCCACTCTGCAAATGACACCTTCACTTCATTCACCACAGGGTCTGGCTGTATAATGAAATTCATTACTTTCAGAGGAGACAACTCTGATTAGTGTCTTTTGCCTCTCTATCTCTTCTGTTCTTAAATGATTCAGTCATTTAATTGGCTGATCATGTGATAAGAAACAGAACTATTTATTTTAGCCCTGCAACGGACAGATTGAGTGTAAATAAATTGACACTCCACCTGTCTGTTAAGGGCAGAATCAAATCTATATGACCTCTATAATTTGTAAAAAAAAATCTTGTTATCCTTTTAAATTAGTGAATCTATTTTTACTTTCTCTTACACATATGAAGGAAGGAAAGTATTGTTTCATTTTGATTTTTCGAAATTGAGTTTTCACCGGATCTACACGTTTTCAGACCCCCTGAACCCAAAAAACATGTTTTTAGCGATTGGTCTGTGTGTGCGTGCGTGCGTGTGTGTGTGTGTGTGTGTGTGTGTAACCGGAAGTAGTAGTTTATTCGTGTAATTTTTCACTTTTTTGCAATTTTCTCAAAACTGGTCCTACGATTTTTTTTAAATCGCCTGGTTTACTCATTTTTTTATGCTCTACAAGATAAGGTAGGCGCCATGTTTGTTGAAATTCTCGGTGAGGCTGTTTTCACGTAAAGAAATAGTTTTTTTAAGATTACGGCTTTAATATAAATTTTAGCGCAAAACGTTATATAATAATAGTTGTAGAGAATTTAAAAACCTACAACTTTTATCTGAAACATTTTTTTGTATAACGCTTAGTTTAGCAGTAATTAGCAACTTTCTGTTTTCTTCTCACGAAAACGTGTGAAAAATCTATTTTTTTAAAGATTTCGGCCTTAGTATGCATTTTACGACAAAAGTGTATATAATTAATTTTATAAGAAATAAAAAGATCTACAACTTTTATGTAGAGCATTTTTCTCTACAGAGCCTAGTTTAATGTGAAAGAGTGATTTTCCGTATTTTTAAGCCGAACTGAGTTCGATTTTCATTTTGCGTCTTTTAGTCATGATTAAAATAAGGTTATATTTTTAGAGGTTAGTTTTTTGTTTATTTCTAATGTTTTATTACTAATGTTAGGTTATTTTGTTAATTATTTGCATTGGCAAGAGAAAGTTGTGTGAGTGTTTCACACCAGATTTTTTGTGTTTCAGGAATTATTTAAGAAAGTTGTTCCACATCAATGCCTTGGTGGGATTTGGTCACGTAGGGATAAAAGTCGTAGTCAGGAGGCAGCTACTGTTCTGGCAACTGTGAATCAATTTAATGCTGTTTCCCTTAGGGTGATTAGTACTGTTCTTATGGATCCAGACGCAAGACCTTCTGAACGTGCTAATGTTATTTCAACTTGGATCGATGTTGCTCAGGCATGTACTAACAATTCACTTTAAATATCTGTTTAATTTGTTTGTGTTTTAACTGAGTAATTTTAGCATGAAAACAATCAATTAATTTAGTTGATTATGTTAAAAATATATTTAAAGAACATGCCTAATTAACCTAATATAGGTATATATACAAGGTGTGGCTATTAAATAACGAGACGGACATTGCAAAAAAATTTATTTTAATTTTATACATAATCACTTATCGTCACCTTCAATATACTCTTTCTCTATCTCTACAACGCTCCATGCGAATTTTCCATTGTTGGAAACAGTGCTGGAAGTCATCTTCTATCAGTTCCTTCAGGACACATGCCGCTCAAATGTTTAAAATGAAGCTCGCAAAAATGTTTGTATTGATACTTTGTACGCAATTGAAAATGACCCAAATTTTTTGGAAAGTGTAATATCATGTGATGAAACATGGTTTTTTACTTATGATCTGGAAAAAAAAGCATTAATCCATGCACTGGAAGAGCCGAACTTCACCGATAGCCAAAAAAGCTCGAATGAGCAAGTTAAAATTTAAAGCAATGATGATTGTTTTTTTTTTTTTATCCATGGGATTGTGTACCTTCGCTGGATTCCTGAAGGTCAAACAATTAATCAATATTACTACCTTGAGGTACTTTCTAAACTATGTCAAAGTGTAAGAAAAAAACACCCCGAAATGTGGAAAGACAAATCATGGGTTCCCCACCAAGATAATGCGCCAGCTCATTCCGCGTTATCTGTCGAGATTTTTAGCCAAGTACAGCATCTCAGTGTTAAAACATCCACCTTATTCACCAGATCTTGCACCATGTGACTTCTACCTATTCCCTAAGGTGAAATCTGCATTAAAAGGGCAAGATTTGAGTCTGTGGAAGCTGTAAAAGAGAAAGTGGCACATGTCATGAAGGAGCTGACAGATGATGACTTCCAGCACTGTTTCCAACAATGGAAAATTCACATGGAGCGTTGTAGGGATAGAGAAGGAGTGTATATTGAAGGTGACAATAAGTGATTATGTATCAAATAAAAATACAATTTTTTACTACGTCAGTCTCGTTATTTAATAGCCACACCTCGTAAATAAAAATTATTATAATAAAAGTACTTAATTTGAGTGCTAAAAGCAATTATTTAAAATTGCACACTTTATTAGTGTCTCAAAATATTAAAACTATTTGTGTTCACTTAGGAGAGCTTTTGTTTGCTAATAAATTATTTAAAACTGATGATAAATAACAATAGGTCTAAGTTCCATTTTTAAAATTAAGGCCTGGAAAATGTGTATTAGATATAATGCAATTACCACAGTCATATATGATTGAATGACAGACCAAATTTAAAGAAACTTTCTTACAATTTTATTTTCAAATTAATATTTTATTTTCTATATTTAATATAGACTTCCGTTGAGCTAAAAGTTATTCAAAAGGAATTTATTAAGAAAAATAAAATGACTGTTTCCATTGTCTTACACTCGGGAATATTTTTCAGAAAGACTTCATATAATAGTGATAGAAGATTGTTCCCTTTTTCTTTAAAAAGGGGATTTTCATTCTGATTGCTTTTCAGTACTTTATCCATTCAAGCTACTAGAGAAATTGAGTGTGATAAATAAAACTGTTATAAAATATAGGAAAAAAGAATAAGGTTTTCAATTAGTTTTAAGTCATGTTATTAAAGCACACAAAAATATTGAACTTAACTTGTTTTTTATTTTACAGGAATTAAGAGTTTTAAAGAATTTTTCGTCATTAAAAGCAATTATCTCAGGTTTACAATCCAATCCTGTATATAGGTTACAAAAGACTTGGCAAGCGTTACCTAGAGAAAAGGTATTTAAAAAAAAATTATTATGTTAGTTATAAAAATTTTATTGTAAAATAGATGTTAAAAAAGACCACCTCCGTGGCTTAGTGGCTAGTGTGCTAGCCTACAAAGCAGAAGGTCTTGGGTTCATTTCCTGGCTAGGATCTGGAAATTTTAACACCTTAAAACCCATCATTACAGTACCAGAACCCACTGTAGTCGCTAATGACCAAGCTGTCGATTTAACTTATAAAAAAACTAAAAAAGTTATTTCAAACAATCATGTTTATAAGGAATATTTTTATTGCAATTACTTGCTGAAAATTGCATTACACATAAAATTTAAAAATGTTTTAAAAAATTAGCTTTCAAACTCAGTTTTATAGTCAGGTAAATTTGCACTAGCTTGACATTATGTGATTTGGTGCTTGAACAATGCAATCAAAGTATTTTGAAGTGTTCCATTACTGTTTGAAAATAGTTCTTATTATACATTTTGTTATTAAAAACGTTATACTTGTCACTAAAATGGTTTGTTTTCAGTTTAGTATACATTTTTAAGACATTACCTCATATGTTTTTTTTCGTTAAAGGAACTGTCAAGTCAAAAAAGTTTTTTAATTGAACCTATATTCATTTTTTGAAAGATTTTATTTTAAGTGTATAATTTTTATTTCAGGTTGAATTATTTGAAGAATTAGCTAGGATATTTAGTGAAGATAATAATCAGTGGGCCCAAAGAGAGCTTCTAATGAGAGAAGGCACTGCAAAGTTTGCTGATACTGTTGGTGAAAATGACAGGCAATTACAAAAAGTCATTCAAAAACAAGCTCATAATAGTGGGGTAAGTATCATGTTTTGGTACATGTAAATTAGATGGTTTTTGTGAATTTTAAAGCCACATCAAATATTAGTGTAAAGAAAGAGTCTCAGTATTTTGTTAAGTGACTTAATTAAATTGAATTATTAGTTATCATTGGACCTTCAGATTTCTTTTGCTTTTTCTGAAAAAGAAAAACAACTCATAATGTTTTATACATCTTAATTACAGAGAAGATTCTGTTCTCGGAAAATACTCAAATATAAGTTATTTAAAATGAGGTCAGGTAGTTTCATGAGTTTTAAAATTTCACTAATGAAAATCTGTGCAATTTATATGCATTATTTTAATTTCTGTTGAAATTTAAAAATTGCAGTTTGCCCTGGACTGGCAAAAGTATGAACTTGAAAATGTGATAAAAAGTTTCTGCATTAGTTATGTTCATTTAAAATGGTGAGAAGCTGCAGTGAGTGTAGTATCTGAGATCGTAGTTAAAGACCAGTGTAGTGTGTCTTTCATGCAAAATGAATGTTGTGGCTGGAAGTTAGATAGTATTTTTATGATCATTAACCCTCTGGCTAGGTTTTTATGGTTTTCACTGGCTTGATATTGGCAGTGAAAAACATTTATAAAATTTACCATTCTTGTAATTTTTTGCTTTATTGTTCTAAGCTTCTTCTGTTTTGATACTGCATAAGAAAGGTTGAAAACCATTTACTGTAATTGTAATATTGTCTTTTTACAGAACATAAGTCATGGCACGATTCCGTACCTTGGAACATTTTTAACAGATCTCACTATGATTGATACTGCTATCCCAGATCATTTGTATGATGGTCTTATCAACTTTGATAAGCGCAGAAAGGAGTTTGAAGTTTTAGCACAGGTAAAACAGTTATTTATCATTTATATATGTTAATTTTAAAAACTGGATTTGTTTCTTATTTCAATTCTTTATTAACCAGTCAAGTTTTTATTTTTTGTTGAAGCCTTGTTTTCAATATCATATAATTTTATCTAAGAAAATGGTGCCTGGAGTAGTACAAGTATTGAAATTCTTTTGAATTTACTCAAAATATCTGTTTTTGTATATGTATTTACAAAAAAGCTGTCAAGAATTCATTTGAGAAGTAGTTAAGGAGGAGAAGGAGTGAGAGGGGAGGAGCCATTACTTTGTAAACCTAATATTCTTGTTAACATTGAATAACTGTAATATTAAAAACAAAACTTATGATTACTTAGAAACTACTGATTCAAATCCCTAAAGAAAGTATTTGATAAACGATGCAGGAGATTAGTCAATACAATCTCATATTTTGTTATAATTTGTAATTCAGTTTAAGAGTTGGATTGTGAAAATACATTCTCTTTGATAATATTAGAATTACAGTAGAGATTATACACATTTTTCAGCTCCAGTATTTTCTTCTATTATATTAATATTATTTTGATATATTATGTCTTTTTTATCTTAGATTAAACTGCTGCAAGGTGCTGCAAACGCTTACAATATACATGAGGATTATGCATTCGATCGTTGGTTTGATTCAATATTAACACTGGATGATCGGGAAGCATATCAGTTGTCTTGTCACATTGAACCAGGTAGTGCTCCAACAACAGCTTCAATTATTTCTACTACAACGTCTTCTATAAATAAATACAAGAAAAGACCAGGGTATGTTGAGGAATATTGGTGTTTATATAAATATATGTTACTACTGTTTAATCCCACAATATTTTATTTTGTGTTCTATGATTATTGACTTCTGTGGAACAATGTACAAATTTCCTGATCCTAGCCAAGGATTGAATATGGTACTTTTCCTTTGCTGTCTAGCCCACTAATCACTGAGCCATGGAAATGGTTTAGACCACAATGTAAAAACTAAAAAATATATATATAATATATATAAAAAGTCTCTTATGATCAGCCTATTAATGTCTTTCTATATTTCTACCCTAAAAAAATTTTCCTTTTGAAAATCATAACTCAAAAATCATTACTGTTTTTCTCTGCTTGTACTATTTTTACCTCTCCCAATCCTGTGCATCGATACTATTCCCCTACTGTCAATCCAGCTGTTGATCATTGCTGACACTACTCCAGCTGTCACAAAAAGGCATTTAGAGGGGGAACTCTTCTCAGTCTTTAGTTAGACATGCACATAGGAAATTTTGTACAATGTTCTGTTATCATTTCTGTCAGACATAAATACAGAAAATATCTATAGTACAGTTTATCTGTGTGTTGACAATATTAATTTTTATTTAGTTTGTTTAAAATCGCATCAACTGCTTGGTCATAAGCAAGCAACTGCGGTAGGTTTTGGAACTGGAACAATGTGTTTTGACTCATAATAATTTTAAAATCCTTACAGAAAATCAAACTCAAGACCTTTTGCTTTGTAGATGCATTAACCACTATGCCACAGAATTGGCTATTTATTTCTTATTGACATTATTTGTTGGCATGGTGTAACTGAAAGTAAACACTGTGATCCTCCTTGTCATTCTCTTCTGTGACCGATGTTACAGATATGCATTTTCTATTATTTTGCTACATTTTTCTTTCACTTTATTTTAAGTGCAATAATATTAATGATCTAATATACTATGTAAAATTGTAGTTCTTTTACTGCAAAACACTCTCCCAACCATATTTTTTAAATATAATACATGTAAATTAAATAAATAATCATACTGTTTGTTTATTTCAGGCTTGGGCATAGAAAAAATGATTCAATTGCTAGTACATCAAGTAGTTCAAGTAGTCAGTTTTATTGTGATCTTAGTGTTGATAGTTTACCGTCTTCACCTCACAACTCTCTTGATCGAAAGGTATTTATTTATCTGTATCTTGTGATTATTTATGTTAAAAAATCTGGTATGAAACACTCACACGACTTGCCAATGCAAATAATTAACAATATATCCTAACATAAGTAATAAAACATTAGAATAAACAAAAAACTAACCTCAAAAAACCTTACCTTATTTTAATCATGAGTTAAAGACGCAAAATGAAAATCAACCTCAGTTTGGCTTAAAAATACGGAAATTACTCTTTCACGCTAAACTAGGCTCTGTAGAAAAAAATGCTCTAAATAAAAATTGCACATCTTTAAATGTCCTATAAATTGTATTATTATGTATTATGTACTATTGTATTATGTACTTTTGTCGTAAAATCATACTAAGGCTGAAATCTTAAAATTTGATATTTTACCCGTTTTCGTAAGAAAAAGACAGAAAATTGCTAACTACTGCTAAACTAAGCGTTATACAAAAAAATGTTGAAAATAAAAGTTGTAGGATTTAAAATTCTCTACAACTTTCATTATATACATTTTTGGGCTAAAATGCATATTAAAGTCACAATCTTAAAAAATCAATTCTTTTTACCTGAAACAGCCTTTCTAAGAATTTTAGCCAACATGGCGCCTACCTTATCTTATAGAGCATAAAAAAATTAGTAATTGAGGTGATTTTAAAGAAAATCGAGGAGCCATTTTTGAAAAAATCGCAAAAAAGTGAAAAATGACACAAATAAACTACTACTACCGGTTGACTGATTTTGATGAAAATGTTCGTGTCGGGTCCTCTAGTGGTATTTAACTTAAGTTTCAAGTTTCAAGTTTGTACAATGTTCCGTTCTTGAGATATTTTGTTCACACACACACACACACACACCAATCGCTAAAAACATGTTTTTTGGGTTCAGGGGGTCTGAAAACATGTAGATCCAGTGAAAACTCAATTTCAAAAAATCGACATGAAAACAATACTTTTCTTCCTATACATTCATATAGGCAAGAGAAAGTAAAAATACTTCTTTTTTGATAATCAATTTTTATGCTAGTATAATTTAATGTGATTAAATTCACTATACACTATACATCTCGTGGAACCGTGCAGCACGTCAAAATATAAATGTATTAAAATTGTAATTGAACTTAACGCGATCCATTCGAGTAGAAAAAATGTTTTTTGCTTATCAGATGAAACTTGCTATGTAGTACTAATTGAAACATATACTAAATACGAAATTACCTGTAGAAAGAATTCATAGAATAGGCCAGTTATAAAACATCCGGTCTGTCGCCGGTTTTGACTGAAGGCGTTGAAAGAGTGAAACGTGATTACAGATTCTTTTTTACTGACGTTCAACCCGTAGTCTGTTTATATCTGCTGCACGGTTCTGTGGGATATACTATAGAACTGTATATTTTATAACTTGAAATTTTGTATAAGGAACATTATATTGCTTGTGATTGCATTGTGGTTCCTTATAATATAACTGGAAAAATAGGCTACTGTTTTATACTTTCTTTTTCCCTATATGAAGAAAGTATTGTTTTCTTGCCAATTTTTCAAAATCTGGTTTTCACCGAAAATACAGATTTTCAGGCCTCCTCCACAAAAAAAAAAATTTAGTGATTGGTCTGTGTGTGAAAAAAATTTCAAGAATGGAATATCATACAAAGTTGAAACTTGGAATATAAGTTAGGTACCACTAGGGGACCTGACATAAACATTTTCATCAAATGGTTAACTGGAAGTATAGCCTGATTTTTGTAAGGAGAGCGCTGGGCAAAACGTGCATCTGCATTAGTATAGTCTTGTACGTACTGCAATAGTGCAGCGTATTTAATCAACAATGAAACAACATGCCTACAAAATTCAATGGGTGTTGTCAATTTTCAATAACACTCTGACTGTACATCTTACTGCAGGTCAGAGGAGTATGCGGGGTTGAAGTTATGTATGCGCATGCGTAGTCCAGCGCTCACAGCAATTAGTGGCTTGGCCTTTAGTAGTTTATTCGTGCAATTTTTCAATTTTTGCAATTTTCTCAAAAATGGCTCTTATGATTTTTTTCAAAAATCTCCTCATTTACTAAACGTTTTTATGTTCTAAAGGACAAGGTAAGCACCATGTCTGCTGAAATTTGCGAGGGGGCTTTGCTCTTGTAGTAAAAAATAGTATTTTTAAGATTGCGACCTTAATATGCATTTTAGAGCAAAAATGTGTATTATTAAAGTTATCGGAAATTATAAAACCTACAACTCTTATTTCAAACATTTGTTTCTTCAATGCAGTTTAGCTTGAACTAGTGGTTTTATGTATTTCATTCATTAAAATCAGTAAAAAATGGGATTTTTAAAGATTGCAGCCTGTAGTATTCATTTTTTTATGTATAATGTGTTTACGTTGTAATCTGTTCAATTCAGAACAATAAGCAACCTCATAACCCAGTAAGATGAGGATGATGTGTAAATGAGGTGTAGTCTTGTACAGATCCAGGCTGACCATTCCTGAAAAGAGTAGGGATAATTGAACCTCAACCATCAAAGTACACTAGTAACCACTGTCTAGTATTCAGATCCGTATAAAAATAACTACTTTTACTAGGATTTGAACCAGGAAGTTTTGCTTCCAAAAATCAGCTGTTAAACAGCTGATTCACAATAATGACTTTGCCTCTAAACCAACCCAGTGGGTCTTAGTATGCATAAAAAATATGATAAAAGTATTCCTGCATAACTAAAGTTATAGAAAATTAAAAAACTTAACTTTTTTTGTAGGATTTTTTTTCTACGAGAGTTGTGTTAATTAGTGATTTTTCATATTTTTAAGTCCTAGTGGTTGGTTTTAATTTTGCGTAATTCACTCATGATTAAACTTAGGTTGTTTTTATATTTTACATTGTTTACTCTTGCTCATAACAGGCAGTTGGATTGTTAAATTATTTGCACTCGACCTTTTAGTTCCAGGGCTACAAAAATTGTTCTGTTTATCACGTGGCCAGCCAATATATGACTAAAGTATTTAAGAACAGAAGAGGTAGAGGTGTAAAAGATACTAATCAGAGTTATCAAACCTCTGAAAGTAATGAATTTCATTATACCGCCAGACCCTGTGGTGAATGAATTGAAGGTAGGGTGTCATTTGCAGGATGGAAAGTAGATGCTTTTTGGAGGGCCTGGCATGCTGATAAGCATACTTTTCCACTCTGTGAGAAAGGCAATTGTAAACCACCTTACTCCTCATTTTTACTTAGTAAAGCCTCTAGAGGTCCAAACCAGCCTTTCGGCTGATGACCTAAACAACACATGGGTTATCAGTGGTAGTCAATGGGAAATAATTTTTCAGGTACAAATTATTTTAATAAGCAAAAAGGTCCAATTTCACATCTACAAAAACAATAAAAGACACAACAGTACAGTACTATATAGCGGTATGATCCACTCATGATTAAACTTTTAGGGTACGTTTTTTATTTCACATTGTTTACTCTTGCCCATAACAGGCATTTGGAGTGTTAAATTATTTGCACTCGACCTTTCAGTTCCAGGGCTACAAAAATTGTTCTGTTTATCACATGGTTGGGCAATTATATGACTGAAGCATTTAAGAATAGAAGAGGTAGAGGTGTAAAAGACACTAGTCAGAGTTATCTCCTCTCAGCGTAATGAATTTCATTATACAGCCAGACCCTGTGGTGAATGAAGTGAAGGTATCATTTGCAGGGTGGAAAATAGATGCTTTTCAGAGGGCCTAACTCGCTGATAAGCATCATTTTCCACTCAGTGAAGGGAGGCAAGAGTAAACCACCTCACTTTTCATTTTACTTAGTAAAACCTCTAGGAGGTCAAACCAGCCTTTGGCTGTCATCAGCCAAAGGCTGATGACAGCCAAAGGCTGTTGTTAAGCCTAGTTTACAATGTTTGTTTACAATGTTACATGTTTCATGTTTGTTTGTTTAGTTTACAATGCTGTTGTTAAGGTCATCCTTAACAACAGCATTGTTTACTCGATATTAACATAAGTAATATTGTTCATTATTAAGATTGGCAAGAGAAAGTCAAGTGAGTATTTCATACCAGATTTTTTTTTCAGTAATAAAATTGGAATGAATATTTGAAGATTATAAAAATATGTGAGTGAAGTTATTACGAATAAGATAATTTGTTACAATATTATATTTATTTTTATTAAGGTCAATATATTAAGCGTAAAGAGAAATTTAATGCATTGTTTTTGTTGTTTCAATTTTAGGCATCACCATCTCAAATGTCATCATCTTCAAGTAGTTCATCTCTAGATGTTTCAGTATGCAGTAACAATACAAGCATATCTGCTGGTAACAGCAGTACTGTCACACGTAGCCCGGCTCATGTTACTCCTGATTTCTATATTATTCGTGTCACTTATGAAACAAACTCTGTTGAGACTGATGGTAAGACTTTTGTCATTTTGTTCCATTTTATTTAAATTTTGATTAGGTTTATTAAAAAAGTGCTAAAAAATAAAAATGGGTTTATCTTGGAATTAACTTTTAAAAACACAATTGACCCAACGGGTTGATCTAGAGGTAAAGTCGTCGCCAAAATCAGATGTTTAACAGCTGATTTTCGGAAACGAAGGTTCCTGGTTCAAATCCTAGTAGTTACTTTTGTACGGATTTGAATGCTAGACAGTGGTTACCGGTGTGCTTAGATGGTTGGGGTTCAATTAACCATACTCTCTCAGGAATGGTTGGCCTGAGTCTGTACAAGACTACACCTCATTTACACGTCATATATATCAGCCTCATCTCATTGGGTCATGGGGTTGCTTATTGTTCTGAATTGAACAGATTGCAACGTGCAAACATTAGGATTACAAAAAAAAAACAGATTTTTTCCTCGGAAATCTTAAATAAGGTACAGTAGTTTTGTTTATATTACTTGATGGCTATTTGTAACAGTCGATAATATTTTATTTGTAACTTTTTAACATTTGAGGGCACTAGCAGAATTTTATTTTTGTATTTATAATATAGTCGAACTCGGTTTTACCATCATTGAAGGGTCAGATTAAATTTTACCGTTATATTCGAGTTACTAATTTACGTAATGTGCTAAAAGTTTTTTATTTGTGATTTTTAAATCGTAATACCCTAATAAAATAAGCTAATAACCACTTAGTGTCAATCGGTAAACTTTATTATGTATTAAAATATGGAAACCAAAATACGTATTTGTATGTACATAAACTACATAATGGTACGTTACCTACTTTATTGGAAGAAATCAGTGATTTTCTTTTGAACACCTCGTTCTGCGAAATAAATCCTCTCTGTAATGTTGTACACTTGTTGCACGTAATGCATTGTGCTGGCAGATGTCTCTTGGTGTTGGTGAAATCGTAACAAAGTTTCAGCCACTAGCATTGCCTCCTGCAATGTTGGCGTAATGGTGTCCTCTTCATCTTCCTTTTGCTCAGTCGCTTCTTCAGTATTAGAGAATTTTCTTAAATGTGGATAGTCTGATCAGAAAGTTAGGTTGTATATGTTTATGTAAATAAAGACAAACAACAATTTGTAATTGTTATTATAAGTAATAACAATGGTAGTCATTGTTTTAAGGGTAATAACAGACGGATAGCGCGTTGATGCGCAGCCAACGTTGAGCGGTAGTGCACATGAACGACGGTGTGTATTAACAACCATTGAAAAATACAACATCATATCACCGGCATGTTACCGTTCTATCATCTGTCCTTCACCATCTGACTCATGTATGTAACTCACCGCCCAACGGTAACACCGGTGTAACGTGTTATACAATAAGGGTAGTAGAGTGATGGCTGGTAGATGACGTAGCATTACGACAGCAAGATTGGAAATGCATGGCGCAGCCTCTACCTTCCCTTTAACTCTAATGTTTCTTTCAAAAACAAAATAGAAGAAAATATGTACACAATTTTTTTGTTTATACTATTGCAATCGGGAAGTATCTTAGGACATGAAGGACTGGACTAAAAGCCTTCTGTAACCTGTTAAATTATTTCTACTACATTTTGATCAGTTAATAAAAATTGTTTTAAAGATTCGTATGAAGTGGAACTGTTGTAGATATTTCAACATGTGTAACAAAATTATGTAAAATTTATGGTCTTGTTATTTTTTAACTGAAAATTATTAATTTTTTTCAACAGGAATTGTGTTATATAAAAGTATTATGCTTAGTAACAATGAACGGACACCTCAGGTTATTCGTAATGCGATGCTTAAGTTGGGATTGGAAGGGAATCCAGATACATACACACTTGCTCAAGTTTTACCAGATAAAGGTTTGTGTTATTTAATTTTTAATTGAATTATTTTGAAGACTTCTCAAGATTTAATTGATAGACAATATGATTTAGTAATAGCTTCAAATTTATTTATTTATTCAGATAATTACATTATTTATTCTAATCGTGTCCCAGATATTTATAGGTATATTTTCTTCACTAATGTTTTACATCCATGTAAAATTTAAGGAGAATTCAGTTAATTAAATTTTATGTCTCATTGATCGAAGATTTTTTGGGTTATTCAAAGCGATATTAACAGCATGGTATAATTACAGAGATTACAATTGAGCTATGGAATGATTGGTTTTAACATATTAGAATTTCCAGATCCTATCTGGGAATCAAACCTGGAACCTTTGCTCTGCAATAGAGTATACCAGCCAATTAGTAAAAGAGGCTACCGTAAAAGTTTTAATGTAACTGACAAAAGTAATATGTCCATTGTTATCATTTAAGCATGAAGTGCAGCTGATAATTGATTGAATTGTGTAGTCTACGAGTTTTAAAATAGCATAATTTATGTACCTAATGTTGCTTAAGAATACATGTATGAAATATCATTCGTGTAAATCTTATCAATATTGAAAATTTTCTGTGGTATCTTTATATTATTTTAGTAAGAGCTTACAAAATATTTTTTTTGGAATTTAAAAGGTTTTTCAAGTTGCATTTACTATGAAAGTCATGTTACTAATGTAAGTTATGCTGCTTAAAGGACTTAGATGGGATTTGAACTTGGGACTGTCAGTTTTTCAGTCCTGTTCCTTAATGATATTGTATGTGAAATGTTATCTTTCAAATAATTCAGAATGGCGCATTATATATGTCTGTATTTTGTTGTTAGTATCAGTTCATATATCTACAACTTCAGAATTATTTGTCAGTTCAATTTAAAATTAAAAGGGGAGATGTGAAAGATTTACTAGTCTGAAAGGTTCAGTTTCCATATGTCTGCTTGCTCAGATAGTCTGTGACGTACACATATTGTTGTATAATACAGTATGTTTGTTACGATGTTATAATTCTAAAAGCACATTATTTTTACAGAAATGACTCTTCCTCCTAATGCCAATGTGTACTATGCTGTCAATACTGCGTTCAACTTAAATTTCATCTTAAGACCTAAAAGCGAACCCAGTCCAGTACAACCTTCGAAACCACATAGGACAAAATCGAATAAGAAGTTACTGTTGGCACCATCTTGAGATATATTATATTAGGATATTAAAATTTATTATTTATTAATAATATATATTTATAAAATAATACAAATTAATCATAACATATGGCCTACAAACTTTCTAAAAGTTTTTTAATGTTCATGTTTACACTGGTATTTATTTAAAAAATTGATGTTTAACAATGTGTGTTGTTAACTAGGCAATTTGTAAAAGATCTTTATTATAATTGTGCCTTTTGAACTCAAATTTTTGACCAAGACAATTTTGATGAACAAAATTGCTGCTTTTATTATAATATTACCAGTGCATGTTGAAATAAGCTGTTCTTTATAGATATAATTTAGTTTTATCATAACAATGGCACAGCAATTTAATTACGACACTAAAAAAAATTAAAAAAAATTCAGTTAGTTCAGGAATAAAATTTATAAATAATATGTGTAAACATCATTTGAGATGATTGATTCATTGTGTTGCCAAATTTTAAACCTTATTACAACAAGGTGATGCTAAACCATGTCTTTATAAAGTAAGCTAATGACACTAACATATACTGACATGTAGTTATTTTCTGAAAAATAATTCCGAAAGGGGACTTATTAATTTGAATAGTTTTTTTATGGTCTACATGAAGTTGTACCTTAAGGCCGGCCATACACAGGACGTGACAAAACTGTTTGAGACAAATTTTTTTGTTTCTGACAGTCACTGGTGACTCGTGGAACATTTCTCAATCTGAGGTAATATAGTGTGCGATGAAGATTTGGGTGTTTTGTTTTATTATTATGTGATAATGTTTGGAGGAAGATAGGCCGGTTTGTAAATTTAGGACACATCCAATTGACCAGAAAAGAAACCAAAAAGAAGTTTCTCTGCATCGAGATCCATATGTTTGATGTATATTTATGATTTAAATAATTAATTTAAATAAACTACACAATTTCAACTAACCAATTCGCAAAATTATATAAATAATGTGTTTTGGCGCTTGTGCAAAGATGAGTGACTCAAGCTTGCTCGTGACGAGTTGTAAGTTTTTTTTATTTATTTGTTTTATTTAGTTAAACATAATACATTATTGCTATACTAACCTATTTACAATATTTTTAACTAAATATACTTATACGCAAAAACTCTTCTTCACGAAGAGTTCTGTCCGCGCATAGGAGTAAACAAAAAAATTATTTAGACCAATTTATATATATACTAATAACTACTGTAAAAAATACTATTATAAAATCTAAAAAGGGTACAAGAAATACATTGAGCATTTTTTGTTAAAAGCATTAAAATAAATGATAAATACCATTAAATTTATATTAAAAAAAATAATAATTTTAATAATACAATTCCTTTATTACTTTATATTTTTACTTTCTCTTGCCTATATGAATATATAGGAAGGAAAGTATTGTTTTCATGTCGATTTTTCGAAATCGAGTTTTCACCGGATCTATACGTTTTCAGACCCCCTGAACCCAAAAAACATGTTTTTAGGGATTGGTCTGTGTGTGTTTGTGTCTGTGTGTGTGTGTGTGTGTGTGTGTGTGTCTGTGTGTGAACAGAATATCTCAAGAACGGAACATCGTACGAACTTGAAACTTGAAACTTAAGTTACATACCACTACCGGACGCGACACGAACATTTTCATCAAAATCGGTCAACCGGAAGTAGTAGTTTATTCGTATAATTTTTCAGTTTTTTGCGATTTTCTCAAAAACTGGTCCTACGATTTTTTTTAAAATCGCCTATTTTACTCAATTTTTTATTCTCTACAAGATAGGGTAGGCGCCATGTTTGCTGAAATTCTCGGTGAGGCTGTTTTCACGTAAAAACGTTGTTTTTTTAAGATTACGGCTTTAATATAAATTTTAGCGCAAAAACTTATTAATAAAAGTTGTAGAGAATTTAAAAACCTACAACTTTTATTTCAAACATTTTTATGTATAACGCTTAGTTTAGCGGTAATTTGCGATTTTCTGTTTTTTTCTCACGAAAACGTGTGAAAAATTGATTTTTTAAAGATTTCGGCCTTAGAATGCATTTTACGACAAAAGTGTATATAATTAATTTTATAGGAAATTAAAAGATGTACAACTTTTATTTAAAGCATTTTTCTCTACAGAGCCTAGTTTAGAGAGAAAGAGTGATTTTCCGTATTTCTAAGCCAAACTGAGGTTGATTTTCATTTTGCGTCTTTCACTCATGATTAAAATTAGGTTATGTTTATTGAGGTTAGTTTTTTGTTCATTTCTAATGTTTTAATACTAATGTTAGGTTTATTGTTAATTATTTGCATTGGCAAGAGAAAGTTGTGTGAGTGTTTCACACCAGATTTTTTTTTTTACCAGTCGCGTCTGGTGCATGGTTGATATAACAACCCATGTATCCTTATTATTAGAGATGGTCTTGTTAGAAAAATGACTCGTCACATCCTGTGTGCGACCGGCCTAAATCAGAAAATTCATGTAAGATTTTTACAACATAAATACTGTATTATTTTTTAGAAGTTGTATGTAGCCTTAAACTGTACTTAGCTGTAAGTTAATTCTACTTCATTTTAAAGTTGCCAAGATTTAATTTGATGAAATTTATTAATAGTCATTTATACCAAACTTAGTAGATCTGAATTTATTATACATTGATGTTATTAAACTGCATTAAAGTTAGTTATTAAATGGATAACTTTAAAGCATTAGCATTTTTTTTATGTGGGCTAAGCCTATTAGTATTAGGCTACATAAGTAAAAGCTGTGTAATTGTTCCGTACCAGGTGTTTTACATTTCTTTACATTGATGCTTATCATAAGATATATTTATAATTATTTATATTCCTCATGTGCAATATATCAGAGATTTGTTATAAACTACTTTATTGTAAACAAGTTTTATATGTATTGTAAAAATACATAATTGCATATCATGCTACGTTAGTTCATAGAAATGTATAAAGAATTGGCCTAGCTTTAACTATGTGTTCTAAGTAAAGAATATTAAATCCGTTCTTATAAAAAAAATCTTGAAATTTAGTTATAAACTTTTATATAATTCTATACACAAGTTTGTAAATGTATTTTTCATTTCCGGATTATAAATATTTGATATTATAAATATATTTATAAATTTATCGTTATGTTATGCAGTGTACGTGTAATGAACCATATTGACAAATTATAACATTAATTAATATTGTAAAACGTTGATTTATTAATTAGTAGACTATAAATACTGTAGATTTTTTGTATTTATATTTTTAATACCAATTAATTATTATTATATCCTGTAATGATACTCATTTTTAAAATTGTAATTTATTGAACTTTTTTTAACGAATTAGTTACGTAAGTAAAAATATGTTTTGTTATCAGTTAATATGTTATTTTTTAAAAATTATTCTATTATAATTTTGTATATACTGTTATAAAATATGATTATTACGAACAAGTTTTTTAAAAATTATTTTTTGAGTTTATTTTGTTTGTTAATGTTTGAAATGGTCGTAATCTTTTATTAATCATGTTTTGTTACTCGAGGTGTGGTGGTCAGTGCAACAGGCTTTTATCCAGAGGTCCCAGGTAAGTTCTGGCACTCATTTTCATCCATCACCCTTTATCGTATATTTAGTATATAATTGTGTGTAATAAAAAAAAGTTACATGAATGTTTGGAGAGTTTTGTGTCTTTGATTTTAGTTACTAGTTGTCTTGTACTTGTGTGTATTTATATTTATATATTAGGGATGTGTCAATTCTCGATATCACAAAAAATAATCGGTAATGAGAATTGACAGTAGAAAGTCCATTCTTAGATACTGATTCTCTAGTTTTCAAACTGTGGCAAAATTGCTGTAATTTTCTAAGATAAAAGATAATAAATATTAATACCGTAGGGTAATTTTGGCTTGGGGGAGTAAAAAAAGTACTTGACAATTTGAAAAATGGTTTAAATTGTTATTATATTACATAACTAATTTGATGAATCTTGATCAAATATCAAAGTCCAACAGCTCATTTTAATATGAATACGGCTATTCGAAAAAGGAACAAACAGTGGAAGAAGTCGACCACAATTCGATACAACCAGTTCACAAGATAAGGCTTTCATAGTGAATAAATTGTAATACTTCATTTGTTTATGATGCTCATAGGGGTTTTCTTAATTTTTTTCAATTTTTATAATGTAAAACTACAAACACAGTGTGAATGTATCGAAGTGCACTTAATTATTTAGAGCAGTTTCAATTGGTGATGTTTCGTAGTAAAAGTAGAACTTCCAGATACGATTACTGTATTAGAAGAGGTTAACATTGTGTATCCGTGTTGTTTCATAGCATGTATCATAAAAGTTATATGTAAAATAATAAATTTTAGTTTCAGTTTGATTATATTTCACGATTTTGAGTTTAATTATACAGTTTTATTTTATAAGTGGGATTAATTTTTGGTATCAGAATCGAGAATCGATTTTATGTTTCTTGATATTGGAATTGGTATCGAGAATCAAAAAATATTAATATTGACACATCGTTAATATATATATTTAACATAGAAAAACCACCAAATACAAATTAGATGACTCTCACCGGATTAAAACAGTCAATATGTCTTTTTGGATATGATATATCCATTATCAGTTAATGGTTCCTGCCAGTAACGTTTTAAGTGACACAGTTTTCAAAATCATGTTTTTTATGCAGAAACGTTCGAATTGACACCCTGAACTAGTGTAGGGTATTTTATATGTTGAAGTCTCTTAAGTTGACAGCACTAGGATCAGTAAACACCGGTAGTTTCAGGCCTCATGGCACAGTAACATTCTAAGCATCCAAGGATGTCCACTTCATTGCGCTTTGGTCTGCCTTTGTCTGATTTAGGTACCCTTATAAAGTAGGAAAAAATGTTGTAACAAGTCATTTGTAACGTTGTTGCAATTTAAAATTCCCGATTTTGATAATAACTTTCGTTATACATTTAGTAACATTATATTATTTCATTTCATTACTTGACTATTTGTTACGTACTACACTTAAAAAAATGTTAATCTATCATTATTGCAATATTTTTTTTTTATTGTCGCTTGGAACATTACTTGTGGGAGCCATTCAGTTTTAATATAAATATGTTAATGTCTGTATACATCACTGTCATCGAATGTATATTTCGTGGTTTTTTTATATTATATAATTCTAAACAATACACAGGAAAATGTTATAACAAAATTATACATACTTACACAACAAACCCACTATTATGAAATTTAAGTAATAGAAAGTGATTTCTATTTTTTAAAACATTTATCTATAAGATTTTGTTTAAAAATAAAAGTTTGAAAAATGATAAACAGTGTAGTTGAGAATAGAAAACGAACAAAACCAAGTTCTGAATACAAGATGTACTTACAATAAATATATCGATTACTGTTAAAATATTTCTCTAATTTGTTAGCAATTACAAGAAATTATACATTTTCACTACTGCTTAGCTGCATGAAACAACTGTTTGCTGTTGTAACATTAAAAACCTTGATGATGATGTAATTTTTCACCAGCGCCTCTTAAACATGACATCTTTGTGCGCAGCATTGTTGTACTTCTGTTAGCAGCTTCTGAATCTTTTTGTTCTGAACCTTTGTTGGAGTTCAGAACGATAATGGAAATTATTTCATTGCGGGCTCTTGTAGGTATAGTAGTTTAGCAGCTATTCTACATCAGTTTGGTGTGTTATATTCTCACTTAATTATACATAGTAGGCAAACAGCTTTCCGATAATGCGAGCGTATTAACTACTTTATAATCCAAACACGTTCCGATCCCATTTTGTCGAAATAGTAGGGTTGTTGTGTAGTTGTATTAATTTGAACTTTTTGAATTTATTTAAGTAGGATAATTAATATAAGGGGTTTGATCATAAATTATTTTATTAAGAATTACTGTGTATGGTAATAAACATCTAGTTTGTTATTCCTGAATACTTTGTATTAGTACCTACCAGGATGTGAATTTAATTTGTTAGGTATTTTCTGTTAATTATAATGGTGTTTCACTACCATGACAGTTTTATTTAAACTCTTCCTTGTGGTTAATAAAAGATTACTGGTACTATTTTATTGCACAATTTTTAGTTTCTAAAGTGATAAAAAAATATACTAAAACAGTGCACCAATTTATAAGAAAAATTACTTTAATTTTAATTAAAACCTGTTGGCTTTCATGGTACAAATTAAAAATATCAACTATCTTGATGTTAAAGGTTGACAATGTAATTAAAAACAATTATAAAATGGTATGAAAAATATAATCCTTATAGGAAATAATAATCATGTTCCCAATGTTTTATAAATGTGAGGTGTAAAGTGAAAAATGACCTCTTGTCAGAAGTAAAATGTGTTGTTAGGCGATACATTGATATTTGGGTTTTTTGTAAATTATTGTATTTTACTTAAACTGGTTGTATTTTCAATGTAAGTACTCCTGTAGGAATGACTACACAATAAAAAGAATACCTATTCAAAAAGATCAGGATATTTTGTAAAAAAGAATGTGAAGACCTTCTGGTGGCTATTCTGAGCTTAAGTCAGACCTACCAAACTCTGTTGCTAAACCGCTAAATAAAAGTAAGGCACTCTGTTTAAAAGAACCTTCAGCAGTGTCAAACATCAAAATTTTTAAAAACAATTAGTGTAATTATTTCTTAGCGTAATTTGTTCTTATTGTGTACAATTTATAAAGAGTGATGTAAAAGTTTAAAATGCATTTAACATTAATTTTTTTATTAAAACCTTTTAAGCTGCTGTAACTTACACAATTTTTGAGAGGAATGTCTGAATTTTGCATTAAATTGTTTAAAATTTAATTTAATTTTCGACAAGAGGTCCCTTTTCCAATTCCGCTTCACAAAATATTGATTGAATGTTAATTTGAAAATTTGGTCATTATTTACATTTTAATTGCTTTTTTTGTGTATCCAATGACCATAATTGGTTTATAATAGAGTTACCTGGAAGCGAAGTCGCTGAATCTTTTAAAAATACAATGTGTGTAATTTATATGAGTTTAAAAAAAAATTATATTCACCTTTTACACTGCTTCTTATTCTTCTTTCTTTACTTACGAGTACTTTCTCGGTGCGCCCGCTTCATCAGGTAATATTGCAAAAACTTCCAGAAATATTATGAAGATGCCTATCACCTTTGTCAAAACTTGAATTCAGACTCTGTGTGTAAATTGTTTTTCTCTCAGATCAAGTTTGTTTCAGTTCCGTTAAGTCATTAGTAGGTAGCTTGTGTTCCCCATGAGACAACCTTGACCTTTTCACCTTTTGCCACACACCTGTTAGGCTCTGACACTCCCCCTCCGACGCCTCATCCTCACACGACGTCACAGTGACGTGGCACACAGGAAAAAACCCTAGTACGTCATACATGACGTAAATAATACCTCTGCTACGTTCTCACATTATAATGATGTATTATAATTACATGTCATGACAAGTTGGAAAACGTAATTGCATACGTAATAGAGTGAAACTGGACACGTGGGACACGTGCACCAGGAAGGTGTACAATTGTGTTATGAGAAAAAACATCAATATAACAACAGGATGTGATAAGTTGAGTTGCGCAACAGAACATAAAAATGGTAAAAATAAAAAAATGAACATCATAACTTTAGCATAAAAAGATTTATTCAAAATAATTTTAAAAATAAAGTTTTTGTTTATTACAGAGCCAGTTTACTTTTTTTCAATATCAGTTTAACAAATTTTACGTCTTAAATCCATTCGAGGATTATGTTGTTTTATTTTAGAAAAATATATGAGTCTTTTAAAATCAATATAATTAAAACATATCATTGCATAACAAACAGTTCTTTTTCAACGGATTAGGACCATCAAAATCGTCACCACAATCTGAATCTTCACGCCACCAAAAATGTTCTTGACAACGTTGTTGGTCGGTATTATTTTTCACCAGGTTCACATTCAAACAAATAGTATTGTTATAATTCGGTTTATTGTCTCGCCACCAATGAAACAGGATCCTAACGTTTTCATAAGCACAAACAATGCCCGACAAGTGAATAAAACCGCACTTTCTCTGTCTGTCTAGTTGATACGTTGCTCTGAGTTGACCTAATCTTGGACACCCACATGATTCTATATCGATAATTGACACATTGGTTGATTTTACGTGATCTTTAATCCATTCAATTTTTTGTTGTCCTTTTACATAGATTTTTCCTTCAGGGATACTATCGAAAATTTTTGACATCTCTGTTATATCATGTATACCACAGTTCCAATCTAATCCATGATGTACGTTACGTAACCATCTTGCCATTTTCTGCGTTTTCCCTGACAAACCGGAAAATGGAAACGGTGGTTTGAACAGGTAATGAGCATTCATTGTTTTTCCATGATCGCAAGAAATAATTGCCAATTCTTTGAAAATGAACTTTCTGTTATTACCCAGGAATCCTTGCACGTCACAAAAGTACTCCATGATGTTTGCAAACCAAATGATGTATCTCATATCAAAATCATTCCTTTTTATATAATTAATATTGTTGTTTTACCGAGCGAAAAAACAAAGCATGTTTTTTTATATTTTCTTAGGAATCGTGCAACATCGTCCAGAGACACGAATAGCCTCATTTTTGTCGAAGTAGGATGTGATTCAATTAGTTTTCTATAATATTGTTTCATGTATTTATCATATATTGGAATGATTTGTTTAGTAAGCCAATCGGTGAAGATGACAGTACGCTTTACATTGTTTCGCCATTCAGGAATGGATGCGACAATGAACATATCATTTCGCGGCATGTCCTCTATATAGTTGGTTTTTAGATTGGTAATGGGACGGAATGGAGTATTCTTTTTTAATTCAAACATGTTAATTAGATAACTGTTTAAAAGCCAAAATTCATCCGCCATGGCGCCAGTATAAGTTTCCCAGCTTTTATATAACGATTGGTTTTTTATTTCAAAAACACCTTTATGATACACTAATCCAAACATTTCACACTGTAACTGTAGTGTGGGTAATGCGGTTTGAAGAAAAGCTTTAGAATACAAACCTTGCGCGTGATTGTTAACAGCCGTAAATTCCTTTTTACCGAGAGCGCTAATAGATTTTGGTATTTGAGCCGAATATTTCACATTAAAACTAACATCAATGGCACATTTATTTCCATACTTTAAAGCTTCTCTGTATATCGTTTTAGCTGATCGTATTGGAATCGAACTTTCTGTAATTGTGATCACATTTTGAACATTAGCACCGTGATTAATTGAATATTCTAACATGTTATTCATCACGTTAGCTAGTCGTAACGTACCGTGTGCATTCTGTAAATAAATTATTTTATATTTATGTTTTTTTGGATAAGGACGAAATCTTGATAATAAGTTCCACGAATGTCGTACGGTTGTTTTATACATCAATTCATGATAGATGTATAACTCTACTGGCAATTTACTACTCTCAATATCTTCAAAAAATTTTATCCACCGCATTTTATTAAATATTTTCATTTCTGAAACTATCATAATAATTATCACCAATGGTTGTTGTTTATTTCGTAAATGGGGATGTTTTTTACATCTTCTGTAATACTTACCTCCTTCGGTCCCGCTTGGACTGCAATAATTTCCACAAAATGTTTGTTTCTTGCTAAAATATTTTGTACAAAGATTGGATTTAGGTTTTGTTTTTAAAGCCGGTGCAAGATTGAAATGTGTAATATTTTTTTTTTTTTTTTTTTTTTTTTTTTTTTAAACGTCCGACTGTTCTGCAATTACTGCTAATGCAGACGGTGAAAGATGAAATGATTTTTTGTAACGTATGAAAATATGCCGTGCCTGAATGGGATTCGAACCCAAGACCGCATGATGAGAGGCGAGCACGTTACCAACTGCGCCAATGCGGCCGGAAATGTGTAATATCGGGATATGTGTATATATCAGACATGATATGATCAAATGTTTCCGAATTCAAGAGATATTGAATTATATATTGTTTTTATTAAACGGTAAAAGTTACCTCTTATCAAGCTGAGAAATTATCTGTTTTAATTTTTAAAATCGAACAATTTGTTCAAAGGTTACAACAGTTAAAAAATACACTCCTTCATTTTTCATTGTTAAACATGTAATTAACATCATCTATCAATTAAGTTTTTTCTGAGGGGAGTTGGTTTTTGTACAAAGTCCTTCGTACCAGTAATAAACAGTAATTAAGTTCCCTATACTTATTTTAATGACTGGTTTTGTAACAAAGATATTGTGCTGTGTATTTATTATTAATTGTAGAGTTCAATTAATAATTAAACTCAATATAAAATAATTGTTGTTTTTTTGTTAGCGCTCGCTTTTGTGATTAAACACAATTGATGCTTTTAAACACATGTTGCTGGACACTATGTTTTATGATGCCTGTTGTCTTCATTTCTATAGTGGCCAGCTTTTACAACACATCTCTTAATTTAGGATCATGAATTTAGTCTAGGAAAAATAAATTTTACAAACAGTGTTTCATAAATATAGCTTATATTTTTGAATAAAATAAATACATTATTAATAATATTTATGGTGTGTTTAACAATTTATTACGAAAAAAGTTAAGTGAACAAAAAAATTTAAGAATTTTAAGCAGGTAAGCATAATATTTTACAAAACAGCGTTTTATATATTATTCGACTTATTATATTGATTAATATATGTTTATATATACAGTATTTCATTATTAATAAAATATTAGTAAAAACTTGTATTGCTTTTAACAATAGCTAAATTGATACATTGAAAAAATAATACTTAAATTAAAATTATAACTAATTACAGCTTATTATATTAATAAGTAATAATAAAATTTATATAGAAAAAATAATCAGGAATTATGAATTTATTTAAATATGTGTGCAAATTAATATTTGGCTTATTATATTCAACTTATTATATTAATAAAAACTTGTATTTCTTTTAACAATAGCTAAATTGGTACATTGTACATTGTACATTGGTACATAAAAATCGTTAATGAAATGTGTATTAACCGACTTACCGCGAATAAAATTGCTAAACTCCGTCACGGCAAAAAGCGGCGACGGTTTTCAACAACTTTATTACACAGTAAATTACGGATGAATACAAAATTCATGACATTTAAAAATTGAGGAGGTAAATTAATACCCCGCTCAAAAAAGTATTTAAGTTACATTTATATCTGATAATAATAAAGTGATTACACTGATAAAAATACGATAAAAATCGTTAATGAAATGTGTATTAACCGACTTATCGCGAATAAAATTGCTAAACTCCGTCACGGCAAAAAGCGGCGACGGTTTTCAACAACTTTATTACACAGTAAATTACGGATGAATACAAAATTCATGACATTTAAAAATTGAGGAGGTAAATTAATACCCCGCTCAAAAAAGTATTTAAGTTACATTTATATCTGATAATAATAAAGTGATTACACTGATAAAAATCACAATAAAAATACGGTAAAAATCGTTAATGAAATGTGTATTAACCAACTTACCGCGAATAAAATTGCTAAACTCCGTCACGGCAAAAAACGGCGACGGTTTTCAACAACTTTATTACACAGTAAATTATGGATGAATACAAAATTCATGACATTTAAAAATTGAGGAGGTAAATTAATACCCCGCTCAAAAAAAGTATTTAAGTTACATATATATATATCTGATAATAATAAATAAAATTTATATAGAAAAAATAATTAGGAATTATGAATTTATTTAAATATGTGTGCAAAATAATATTTGGCTTATTATATTCAACTTATTATATTAATAAAATATTAATAAAAACTAGTATGGCTTTTAACAATAGCTAAATTGGTGCATTGAAAAAAAAAATATTTAAATTATAATTAATTACAGTTTTTGTTTAATGACTACGGGTTGATTAAAATGGAAAATGACATAATATTTTTTAAAAATTTATAAGCAAATGAAAAACCAAAAAAATTATTTCAATTTCATTTTTTTGTTTTTCATTACGGGTATTAATTCTACACCCACCTTTAATATGAATTCCATTTTTTCCATTTGTGGAAATAATTTTCCTCCCCTTTCACCCCCATTTTCTGGTTCATCAGAACCTTTACTGTTAGTTTTATTTTCCTCATTTTCCTGATCCTGACTCTTTTCATCACCCTCCTCTTCCCCATTTTCCTGATCCTGACTCTCTTCATCACCCTCCTCGTCCTCCTTCTCCTCTTCACTACAACTATCTACAATTTCCACGTTTTATCAACCCCTGTTTCACCACATACCCTCTTATTTGATTCAAAAATGTTGTGTACGATATTTTGAACGGTTACATGTGGCGTCAAGCCTTCATCACCGTCATCATCATCATCATCGTTAGCTGTATTTTTATTTTTATTCTTTATACTTGAGATAATATCCCTGAGGATATTTTTAAGTATTTCCATGGATTCAGTTTCGTATGGTTTATTTAATAAGTTAAATTCTAGCCTCTCTAAAAGTATTAATAAAAACGGAAATGACATTATTTTTTTTAGATTTTTCCAATGCGTCCGTATTAGTTATAGTTAAATTAATGCTTCTTACCATTACGTCTGCTATGTTAATTATTTTATTTTTTAATTCTGATAAATCAGAATTTTCCCTAATTATTTTAATGGTTTTTAATTCGCTCAATACATCCCGCCACATATTAATAGATGTGATTCCTAGAAAATACATATCCATAATCAGTGGCAGTAACGGTTTTTTATTATTGTTATTTTCCATTTTTAATCTAAAAAAATGATAAAAAAATCATAAATTTTTATATTATAATTATACAATAAAAATACGATAAAAATCGTTAATGAAATGTGTATTAACCGACTTACCGCGAATAAAATTGCTAAACTCGGTCACGGCAAAAAGCGGCGACGGTTTTCAACAACTTTTATTACACAGTATATTACGGATGAATACAAAATTCATGACATTTAAAAATTGAGGAGGTAAATTAATACCCCGCCCAAAAAAGTATTTAAGTTACATTTATATCTGATAATAATAAAGTGATTACCCTGATAAAAATCAAGTTACAAATCTAATACAACTTCTGCTTTGCAGAATCTACATTTAAGTTCACTGCAATTTTTTATTCGTCTCCACATTTTACCTAAGCATCGCATACACGGATTTGTGGTACCATAACGTCCACAAAATTCCGGTCTGTGGGTGGTACCATAGTCCCACTTATTTTTGTGAATTTCATGTATTTGACACTGCTTTTTTAACAAACGTCTATTAAATAAATATGCACATGCAAATTGCTTTATGCATCGATAGCAGAAATTTTCATCACATTTATTACAAAAATATTTTGAATGGTTCCAGTGCTCATTTTTTCTAAAAAAAACAATAATAGATATGTAAATATGATTTAGTTGACCATGGTTTTTTTAAAAAAGCAATTTTAATTATACAATGCTAAAATTCTAATAAAATGATTACATTAGATACAAATCATGAAGATAAAAAATTTTAGTATTATTTTAATAAAAAGTGTATTACATACAACTCAAGCAGATAAAATATAGAAAAATTTATTTATTTTCCATCGAAACATTTTAAATTTCTACTATGACCTATCTGTTTTTTTTCACACTCAAAATCTACTGTTAATATTCAACGTACTACGAATTTCATAAAAATGAGTTATTGAAGTTGCCACATTTTCATTAGAGAAAACTTATACAAATCATTTAAAATATATGATATCAAATAATTTACACATGCCAGTTCACCTAGCCTGGGAGGATTAAAGGGTTTTTTAACTCTTCGGTTTCGTTCAAAATTACGAATTTCATCCGTTATTTTACACATTATTCAATAATCTGTTAAATTCATGATGAACCAATGCTTATTTATTCGGTAAACAGCATTTTTGAACAGAGATATATCAAATGCGCTAAGTAGTGCATAAATACAAATATGCGGACAATCGGGGAGCATTGTATTCGTTTTTAAAAAAGAAAAACAAAATATTTGCCCTTTAAACAGAACTATTTTTGAATAACATGAAAATGGTTCCGTATGATCAAAACCTGATGATTGTAAAAAAATTATATCTATTAAAGTATATTTACGAGATTTACCGAGTAAAACCAAAATAAAATTTCCTGCGAAACACCAAAATTTTGATTTTGTTACTCGCGCCTCATTATTCAATAATTGTATTAGTTCATTATCAATAAAAAAATCATTAGACGGTTGAATACCAACAGTACAACAATTATGCGGGAAATTAATTTGCAGTTCCTCTCCAAAATTTTGTACAAATTTTAAAACTTCGTTTCTAATAAAATATTTAGTTGTTTCTGCAAAATTTAAATCTGCTCTATAAACATATTTATAGCCTACCATCCCACCAACATTTTCCAAACGCTCATTTGCGGTCTTTGCTCGGTTACTTAAGCTATTCATTTTTAAAACCTAAAAAATATATATATATAATTATAATATAATTTGTTTACACAAAAAATAATTATAGTAAATAATTTTTTTTTTACTGTAATGATCATTTTGTAGTAATTTCATAAGTGTTTTATATTCAACACTGTTTTTGAAAAAAATGCTTTTTCCAGCTGCAATTTTTCCTTCAATAATAATGACGAAAGGATTATTATTATCAGTACAGGCCAGGTTTTCCCTATGGGCAAGTAAAAAATAAAATTATTTGCTAATATTAAATTTTTAAAAAGATCATACACCTGTAGAACCAAATCCATGATCTCCTCTATTCGTTTCTGGCAGATTTTCACCAACAAATTCGGTTAATGTAACATTATCAGCATGTTTTTCAAAAATTATTTGCGCTATTCTTTCCCCAGTTTAACACGATATTTCTTTTGACTATTGTTAATGAAAATTATCATAATTTGCCCGGTGTAATCACCGTCTATAACCCCGCCACCAATATCAATTCCCCTTAATGAAAGCCCGCTACGAGGTGCAATACGCCCATAGTACCCCAATGGGATAGAAAAACCAACACCCGTATCTATTAGACTTCGTGAATTTGGTTCTATAGTATCTGATTCACATGCATATAAATCAAACTCCGCTGAACCCGGTGTGATATGATTAAATGAAATAAAATATATTCCCACATTGGAACGCAACAATCTGCAATAAACTTTTAATAAAATAATTGAATCTAATTGAAAGTCAACCTGTATGCTGAACAGATCTGTTATTTTTATTATTATTTTATATCCAAAGGTTTTATTCTGGAATTCTTTTAGAATGATGGCCCCCTGTAAAGTGTGTAGGATGAACAAATAATTATCAAAGAAGATATTCATCAGATTATACAAATTTTAATGAAATGAAACTTAAGTTACTAATACATCAATTTAACAAATAAATTTATATTCATCATTTTCTATTTTACATTTAAACACAATACCATAACTGTTGTATATCATGAATTTTAATTAATAAAACAGAAGTTAATGTTCATCGCAATTATTTAAAAAAAAAAACTAAAACATAACATATGTTGATTATTATAATAAAATACCTGTGACCATTTGAAGTTCGTTAACACTGATTAACACGTTACTTTAAATTTAATACTTCATTAGTTTAGCTAATAAAATGCACTACATTATGTTATATTAATCCTTAATTTGATTATTTCTTTCAATAACAAAGCAATACAAATTTAATTACATGATTTCTATTAACTAACTGAAAATTACATATTCAAGTAAAGTACGTCAATACACCTCGATATCTGGATGCTGAGTGTTCGCTTACCCACGCTTGTCTTTCTTCCAACATCCCAAATCTCTAACATTAATCGGACATTTTAATCGTAAGAGCCAATCAGAAAATCTGATTGCTCTCCCACTTAAATTAATTCAAATTTTATACGTTACTCTTTTAAATATCCCAAGTAACGATATTTATCCCTCTTTCTTTCTTACAACATACTGTCTCTCTTCTTTGTCAGTTACTCATTATTATTGTTACTACTATTATTATTACTACATCCTGTTATTGACTTTATTACTGATTTATTACTTCCCTTTTCTAACTAAATTAATTTTAACTTATTTACTAACTTAATATTTATTTTACTGAATCTGATATAAAAAGTCACACTACAAATTACCCCACATTAATAAAAAATTTTTAGAATTTAAATATTTTAAATTATACAAATTTTTTATTACATTAAAATTTTGAAACACAATCGTTTTATAAAAAGTCAAATAATTTTTTAAACTCCCATTAGTTAAATTTTTTCAGGCACCCTATACCTTTTCTAATGCATTATTTTAAAAAGTACAACTCAAAAGATTTTATTGTCTAATAACATTAATAATAATTTATTTTTAACAAATATTACAAAACCAATCGTTCTTACATGATATATAGTAACTTAGTTGACAAAGCAATAATTTATGACTATGTTGATATGAACACACTGAACTGCGTATTTTACAACTCTCCACTTCAAACTTTTATACCTAAACCATAACATATTTTCTTTTGTATTTTTCATTATTCTTTACAACAAGTTGACATGAACTAAAAAAAAAAAACTGATTTGTATTATTTACTAACTAATTTGATATTAAAATTGAAATACTACATAATTTTTTATGATTTTGTTTATGATTCAATCTCCTATAACACACTTTAATACGTTACCACTATTACAGTAATAATTTTTTATAATAATACCATATTTATTTTACATAATGAACAAATTAATTTTAATTTACAAACCAGGTTCAGTTTTATGCATTCCTAAACAAAACTAAAATATTTATCAAAATTATTCACAAAACACAAAGAAAAAATTAAGCGCACTTTAAGAATATATAATGTTTTTTTTTTTTTATTATTATTACTATTCAACAAAAGGTCTATTCATTATTTTTATTACACTTCTACATTGTCCCATATATTTTTAAAATAAATCTCAAAAAAAATCACACAAACCAAATTGCTTTTACAAACGATCAAATCTCCCAATGTTATTTCTTTCACTTACTCTTTCAATATCAACCGTATACTCTTGATGTACTAAAGACTTCTTTATTGGTCATTTCAGTTTACAGACATTTTTACACAACTTTTAAATATTTTTCTTCTTTTCTTCTTACATTCCGTTTTACAAACATTATTAGTACTTTTGCATATTTTATTATTTTTGTATAATTCTAACATATTTCCTCCAATCACCATATATTTACTTAAATCATTTTTATTTATTTATTTATTCAGTTTTGTTTCAAATACACTATAAACATTCATGTTTCCCATACTTCCGTCAAATATACATTGTTTTGTTCGTCTATTCAGATGTTATTATTATCTATTATTTTGATATTGAAATTTCAGCTACTAAAAACACAATTAAGAAACCGACACATCTGTCTCTCAAGCGAATTTTGTAACCATAACCTTTCTCACTGAAGGTATCACCACACTATTAATTTGAAATGTCACTATCTTTAAATCACCTATTTTCCGTAGATATTTATTCAAATAAACATTATTTAAATTTTACAATTTAATTCAACCTTAGTTACTTGACTGTTATTAATGTTTTGTGCAAAATAGACATATTTCAATGATTTTAAAAAAAAAATCTACAAACATAATATTTTCTTTATTCCTCTACAAATTATCTAAATTTACCAAAAAATGTACATTTACTAAACCTGGTCTTATAAAGAAATATATATAATTATTTCAACAATTTTATTTTATCTAATACTTGATAATATTTCCGTATTCTATTGAAAATATTTTTTACATAACATTCTATTAGCAAAGAAAAATCCATTATTTTTATTATTTTTTAACTGTAACATATTTTTGTCGTTACAAACTTCATTTATGACAAATGGCCCTCTAAATTTATGTGTGAACTTTTTACAATATTTTTTCCCTTTATTTGATAATTCATAATTTTTTAACAATACTTTATCACCGATATTAAATTTTATTCTACCAACCTTCTTCCTACTGTATTCTTTCCTTTTCTCTGCTGCTATTTTTAATTTTTGTAATACTTCCTTATTAACTACACTTAAATCTAAATTTTTGTTTGAATTATCAGGAAACTGTATTTTTTCACAAGCTGTATCCACGGTTTTATTTCCAAACATTATCTCGACTGATCGCTGATTTGTTACTATATTTACGTTATAATTCAGCAAATCTTCAATTTTTTTAATATATTTAAACCACTCGACATGGCGCTTACCGGTTAAAAACATTCTGAGCAACAAACCAACCTGTTGTAAGTAGCGTTCCGACAAGTTTCCCTGCGGTCGAAAAATAGACACCATGCTACATCTAACACCTAATTTACTTAACCCTTCCTGCCATACCTTGCTGATAAATTGTTTTCCATGATCACTTATAATTATATCAGGTCTTCCCACTTCTTTGATAAAACTCTTTGTTTTGTTTAGCAATGTTTTTGCATTTCCCTTTTTGATAGGGTATAACCTTAAATATTTAGAATAACCACACACCATTATGTAAACATATTCTAGTCCCATGTAAGTCCTGGGCAGACTACCAAACAAGTCAACATATACCTTATGTAGTTTATGTGTGGGTATACTTGATACACACAATCCCTGCATATTCTGATTATTACATTTCACGCGTTGACACAAGTCACACGCTCTAACCACTTTTTTGACTAAACTTCTCAAATTTTTTATACTACAATTTTCAGAAATGTTATAAATAGTTTTTAGAATTCCTGTGTGTCCTAATTCTCTATGATATATCTCAATTACTTCAATTCTTTTGTCTTTAGGAATGACTAATTTAAAATTTTGTTCACTTGTTTTTCTGTGAAATAAAATATTATTATATACTACATAATTTTTTATGAACTCAGTTTTACCAGAGTCTAAACTTTGTATGATTTTATTACAGTAATTACATGTTTCTTGCTCATCTTTAATTTTATGAAATAATTTACTTAACGGCTGACTCTCAATTTTTAACTTAAACACTCTATATCCCTGATTTTCGTTTTCTATGAATTCTTGTTCGTTAATTCTGGATAAAAAATCTGGTACAATATTATTTTTACCTTTTACAAATTCCCACTGTAAATTGTATTCTTGAAGAAACAAAATCCAACGTAGTATTCTCCCATTGTTAACCCTACATGTTGACATATAGATCAAAGCCTGATGATCCGTCCTGACAACAACCTCATTGCCTAACAGATAAGCCCTTAACTTACTACAGGCGAACAAAACTGCAAGTAATTCTTTTTCACTTATCGAATATCTAATTTCGTGTGAATTCATTTTCCTACTTATAAAACAAATAACATTATGATCATCATTATCATCAATCTGATACAAAACAGCGCCTACACTAAACTTATTTGCGTCACACCCGAGATAAAATTTTCTACTAAAATTTGGATGTTTTAACATTACACTATTTAAAAACCTATTTTTTATATTATTAAACGCAACTTCATGTTTTTCTTTCCATTCGAATCTATTGTTTTTTGACAAGATGTCACTAAATACACTAGTTAATTCAGAGTAGTTTTTGTGAAATTTTCTATAAAAGTTAACGCATCCCAGAAACGATTGTAACTGTTTTAAATTTTTTGGAGCTTTGTAATCCTGTATTACCTTTATTTTTTCAGAATCTATACTAACACCATTTTTGTTTACCACATGACCTAAATATTTTATTTCTTCCGCTAAAAATTCACTTTTTCTTAACTTTAATTTAACATTAAATTTACGCAATCTGTCGAATAACATTTCTAACCTTCCTATGTGTGTTTCCAAGTCACCAGATACTATAATTAAATCATCCACATACATCATAATAAATTTCAAGACGTGTTCTCCCAGAACGAAACTTAAAGCTCTGATAAATTCCGCTACCGAACATTTCAAACCAAATGGTAGCCGTTTATAACAATAATTACGCCCATTAAACAAAAATGACACATGTTTTCTACTTGTATGATCTAATAAAACTTGTAAAAACCCACTGGTTAAATCAAAAGAACTTATGTATTTTACACCTTGCATTCGCATTAAAATATTATCAATACTTTCGGGCTGTGTGCAATCAGAAATAATAGCTTTATTCAACGCCCTGGCGTCAAGACATATCCTAATTTCATTATTTGGTTTTTTCACAACTACAAGCGGGTTAGAAAATTCAGACTCGCTAAACTCTAGCACATCTTCACACATTAACTTATCAATTTCAGCTTGTACAGCTTGTCTATAAGCAAAAGGTACAGGATAAGATTTTTTCACAATTTTAATTGTCGGATCAATTTTTAACGTACAAACATAATTTTTTATTAAACCTGGTTTGTTGGAGAATAAATCTTTATTGTTTTCAAATACTTTAATTAATTTCAATTTATCATTACCACTACTAACCTGGTCTTTATCTAAAATATTATGGACTGATTTCAATTGTTGTTCCCACATGTCATTTTGTACTCCTTCTAGGTCAACCACCTTTAAATTACAACTATGCATCTTCACACCCTTGTTTTTATAAAAGTTAACTTTTTCGTTTCCCACACAAAATAAATTGTTTTTAAAATCTAACACTACTTGGTTTTTACTGAAGAACTCACACCCTAATAAAATATTAACATTTAGACCCTTTATTACAAAAAATGTATTAAAATACAAACTGTCACCCATTTTAAACTGAATAAGCACTTGTTTATTGATGCCCGACCTTTTTCTACCAGCTGCCGTGATAATAGAAATATTACCGACAGATAGTCTGGAGAACTTTTCTTTGACCCTATTCTCTAATTCCAACAAAAAATCATAATTTATAGCACTAATCTGACTGCCACTATCACACAAGCATGTTATCATTTCATCTTTTATTTTAATTTGAATTTCAGACAATTCTACATTTTTATTCAGTTTATTATCCATATCCTCAACTAATTCTACTTCTTCTAATAATTCAGAACTTAAATCTTCATTAAATATAAAATTAACTAACTTATCTGTTATTTCCAAATTTTCACTTTCTACTATACAAATTTCATTTTCATCTTCTACTTTGTTTTTATTTATTTTACTATTTATTACCATACTTTCATTTAATTTTTCACTAAACCTTATTTCACTAGATGCACAGGAGAATTTATTTACGTTTTCAGTTTTTCGTACATCCTTTTCTAGTTTAAATCACCCTCAGTTGTATGTACGTCTGCCTCTACTGTAATTGAATTTATTTTAGTTTCTGATCTCGGTTCAACTTTTTTTTCATAATTCTGGTTTGTTTCGTACCTACTTCTGTAATTATTATTTTCACCTCTACTGTTATCTCGGTTGTAGTTAAATCTGTTATTATTTTGTCCTCTGTTGAAATTATCTCTATTGTTATTGTAATTATTATAATTGTTTCTGTTTTGATTGTAAGGTCTATTTCTGTCATTGCTATTGTAATTTTTATTTGGACTGTAATTATTATTATTATTTCTGTAACTATTGCCTTGGTTAGTGTTTCTGTAATTATTATTCTGTATGTTATTGTCATTGTTTTCTCTGTCAAATCTTTGTTTTTTATAGAAATTTCCATGGTCATTATTTTTAAACTGATTCTCTTCACCTAACTCATCCATCTGTTCCCTACCTACTCCAGAACTTTCCATTTCATCTAGCAACTTAACAAAACTTTCTACATTAGTAATACTGCCAATAACCCTTGCTCTGTTGACGCTATTGTTAAAATGTCTACCAATTAATTTTATTAACTCTATTTCAGATAAATGAGGTTCTAAATATTTAGCCTTGTTAACTTTTTGCATAAAATATATTGACATTTTAGTGTTTTTATTTGAATTGAACCGTCCGAATTGTAAATTTTGTCTTATTTCTGCTTGTACATTATCATTCCAGAATTTTTCTTTAAATTTAAAAATAAAATCTTCTAAGTTATCTACATTATCTCTAATATACACCCACCAAGTTGAACCACACATATCTGCCATTAACCCTTCATTAATTATTGATTTTATGATTTTCCAACTTTTAATATCATTATATTTTATTTCATATTTCAGTGAATTTATAAATTCCATTGGGTTTCTGCTTATAAATTTTATTTTAATATTACCACTATTGCTGTTATTATTATTTTGACCTACGTAACCTCCTTGCTCTACATACTTATCTAAATTTATTCTAAGATTCTCAACATTCTCTTGCAAAACATTTTGGTTTTCTTTTACTCCTTCTACACAATCAGTAATTTCTACAATAAGTTTATTCTGTTCTAAAACGCTATTTTTAATGTCTGTCACTTCTTTTTTGTTCAGACCTACTTCATTAACTACTTTATCAACTCTAGAATTTATTTTATTTACTTTATGTTCATTTTTCTTAAGCCCTTCATCAATTCTAACATTTTGCTCTTGAACAACACCTTTAATCAAATCTATTTCATTTTCAGTATTTTTAAGTTTACTATAAAAATCTTTTCTCATTTCTGACCTAAACTTTTCAATTATTTTCAAACTATCTTTTTTCATCTCTTCTTTCAACTCTTTGATCTCTTTCCCCTGTTTATCTAATCTTTTATTCATATCACTACTCAAACTATTTATTTTATCATTGAAATCAGCCTTTAACTCCCTACGTGATTCCTGTACTACATTGGTTAAATTTAAAATCAGTTGTTGTATGTTATCCTGTCCCACAAAACCTTGACTAATTATCTCATTACTGTTGTTTCCCATCTCGCTACCACCTAACCTCTTATTTTTTCTATTTATAACATCAAGTTCATCAGTTTCACTGTCTGAATCAAATATTCCCCTTAAATCTACATTATTTTCATCATTTCCATCTATCTCTTCTGTAGGTATCTCTTCCTCATTCACAAAGTTATTTTCGTTATTTTCAATAACAGTTTCCTGATTTCCCAAACTTAATTCAATATTATTACCTTCAGCATTATAGTTATTTTCACCTAATATTAAAGTACTACTGGTGCTTTCTACTAAGCCCGAACCTACTTCACCTACGTGACCCATTTTACTTTGTTTTTTGTTATTACTCCTCAACACCCTAGACATTTTTAGAATTTTTATTATTTATTTTTTAAATTTAATTACCAAATTTACTTGTTCACTCCACACCCTTCACAGTCACCATCATTCCCCACAAGAGGGATGACACAATTTGCGATATGATTAAATGAAATAAAATATATTCCCACATTGGAACGCAACAATCTGCAATAAACTTTTAATAAAATAATTGAATCTAATTGAAAGTCAACCTGTATGCTGAACAGATCTGTTATTTTTATTATTATTTTATATCCAAAGGTTTTATTCTGGAATTCTTTTAGAATGATGGCCCCCTGTAAAGTGTGTAGGATGAACAAATAATTATCAAAGAAGATATTCATCAGATTATACAAATTTTAATGAAATGAAACTTAAGTTACTAATACATCAATTTAACAAATAAATTTATATTCATCATTTTCTATTTTACATTTAAACACAATACCATAACTGTTGTATATCATGAATTTTAATTAATAAAACAGAAGTTAATGTTCATCGCAATTATTTAAAAAAAAAACTAAAACATAACATATGTTGATTATTATAATAAAATACCTGTGACCATTTGAAGTTCGTTAACACTGATTAACACGTTACTTTAAATTTAATACTTCATTAGTTTAGCTAATAAAATGCACTACATTATGTTATATTAATCCTTAATTTGATTATTTCTTTCAATAACAAAGCAATACAAATTTAATTACATGATTTCTATTAACTAACTGAAAATTACATATTCAAGTAAAGTACGTCAATACACCTCGATATCTGGATGCTGAGTGTTCGCTTACCCACGCTTGTCTTTCTTCCAACATCCCAAATCTCTAACATTAATCGGACATTTTAATCGTAAGAGCCAATCAGAAAATCTGATTGCTCTCCCACTTAAATTAATTCAAATTTTATACGTTACTCTTTTAAATATCCCAAGTAACGATATTTATCCCTCTTTCTTTCTTACAACATACTGTCTCTCTTCTTTGTCAGTTACTCATTATTATTGTTACTACTATTATTATTACTACATCCTGTTATTGACTTTATTACTGATTTATTACTTCCCTTTTCTAACTAAATTAATTTTAACTTATTTACTAACTTAATATTTATTTTACTGAATCTGATATAAAAAGTCACACTACACCGGAGTACTTTTACGTGGAGTGAAAGCGTGTTTTGAAAATTTTTTATATATAATTTCCATCTGTAAATTTAAAAAATAATTTTAGTTTATGAATATTTATGTTAAAAAAAATTAAAACAAATTATTCTTTTGGCGTATACTTTTTTATATCTATTTGGGTTTTTCGTAAGTTCTTTATTTTCATTATCTTTCTCTTTTGATTGCGAATAATTTTCCTAACTCGGCAAAAATCAGGGTCTTTTCGCTCGCATAAAAAGACAATTTTTTTCGCCACCTTTGTCCAGTGGCGTTTCTGATTAATATTTTTTAAATCTTTGGTATCGGTTACTTCAATTTTAACCATAAACGCTCCCTTTTCTCCAGGCGTTGTTATGGTCAACCGTTCATCATTCACGAGTTGCGAATACGATTGCGAATATTCATTTCGAAATGAAAATAATTTACTAAAATTATCCTCCTCTTCATTCTGATAATTCTTCGGAATCAATATCAAATACTTCAACCGTGTCCGATTTTAAATTTAATAGTTTTTCCACGCATGAGATAAAATGTAAAACGTTATCTTCAAAAAAACACTTATCACCCAAATTTACATTATTAAAATACAATATAAATTCATCATATGTTAAGATTTTATGTTTAAAGTTAACAATTGATTTTTCCGATGGGGTTTGTCTATACATGTATTAATAATTAACAAACAATTTTCTAAAATTCTGTGGATCTTTATTAAATTATCGTTAAAGTCTTTATTTTTAAACAGTTCCCCTTTCACTTCTTTAATTATTGCTTCCCACAAAAAAATTGTATTCAATTGAATATCAAAAAGTTTTCTTATAATATCATCCGCCGAGTACATAGTTTCCATCTATAAAAGATTAATAATGTGAATAAATAATTTAAAAAAAATATTTAATTCAATTTTTCTCTAAATCATTTTGTCTAAATCATGCAGACTTTCAGGATAATCAACATCGACTTCGAGTATATATCCAGTTTCACCATCGTCCGCTTTTGACATCACATCAAAATTTTCTACATTTTTCACCCACTCAAATTTTGAGTATGGTAAATAGTTACTTAAAGAAAAACCATATAAATTATTTGCGTCAATATATGTTAAATAAGTAGATGGTTTTGATGGGTCATATGTTTCAGGTATATATTTATTGTTGGCTATCGCATGTCGTTTAACACACATCGAAATTCCTCCGCGAATTCCCTTTTCAATCATTAAATGTTTATCAACATCGGTTAGTAATTCTATTTCAATTTGTGTGAAATATAACATGGCATCAAAACTAAATCCAGGAAGTGTATAATAGTGGGTGCAATCCAATTTATAAGATTCTATACATAATTTCCTAAAAGATTCGAAAATGTCTGCTAATAAAAGCACATCGATTTTTAAATATAATTTACTATATTCACCTAAATTTTTTATTTTAAAATGGTTCCATACATTAATGGCATGTTGATAATCGTTTTCCGATATGTTTTCACCTGTTAATTTACTATAAAATTTATCTATCGGTGGGAGCTCTACTTCATTCAATCGTTCAACAGCGTCAGTGTATTCATATGGGTAAACACCCTTTCTAGTTACATAGCTCATATCATCCGAATGAAAATGTTTTCGAACATGGTGAAACTGATCATTTGGTAAATTTTTCGCTAACGCCTCGAGCGGATAACTAATAAATTTATACGAATCTAAAAATCTTAATGAAATTCCATTGGCTGTTCGTTTAGTGAACGAAATAAATTTTTCAGTTGAGTTTGGAATTACATTTATGTTCCGTATATCACACCCTAACTGACGAATTATGAAATGAGCATCATAATTGGCGTTATTATGTAAAAATATAGGTATAAATGTTTGGTTTTTTCGTTTCAAATTACAATTACTACACAAAGCCGCACGATATTTACCGGTTAAGTGACAATGATCACGTTGTGGTCTTATTGTCATTGAAAATTCAATATCGCACATTTCACAAGATGTTTTCGAATTAAATGAGATTGTATCTTTTTCACTCATACACATTTCTATGTTTATTTTGTTAAATTCCCCCACTTTATTAGCGATACTTATAACATATTTCATAAATACTTCCGCCGCATCTGTTCCCTCATATACATATGGGTCTAAAGGTAACCGACATTTCAAATCATCGGGTAACTCATCGTTAACCACTAAATAGCAACAAAAACTGTAGGGTATGTGAAGATCTGTTTCGATTGTATATGATAAATTTTTTCCATTCATTTTTCTACAACTATGTAATGGAGCCAATACGCATTCAAAATCAGCATATAATACAATAGGAAGAGGAAATTGGAAGTGATAATTTTTAAATTTGAGAATTGGTTTTTCACCATTCGGTAATATATCAGGTAATTTTATCGCAGTCGCCTTATGTTCCCCACAATTTTTAATATGATTTTTTAGCTTTTTATCACTAGTGAAATGTGTTAAACAACGATCACAAATTTTCAATTTTGCATGATGTTTTGTAATCTGAGACCGAACTAATTTCGACAAATTTTTAATGTAACAATAGTGAGTTTTTCCCTGTTCATTTTTTAATAGCAATAAATTAAAATGTTTTTTCCGTTTAATTTTACATAACCTTACAGGGATAATATCATTGTCTAAAATACCATATACATTAATCGATACGTTATTATTTTTCTCGAAACGGTTAATCTGATTTAATGGTGTTGGAAAATCGATACCTTCAAAATTAAACATATTTAAGCAATTATTATAATTATATGAAATTCTTTCAGGATGCGCGTTTTTAACAACCGAACAAAGAATTGACCACTTGAAGCACATATCATCATCACATTTTGACAGTTTATTACAGCCTTCTTTTTTGCAAAATTTGGTGGTAAAGGAATAAATGAAGATCCGCCCAACGGTTTATATTTATTAATTCGAATCATTAACGCATCGACACTTAATAAAGACCAACCGGATTTATGTCCCTCATAATTCGATTCTTCTTGACAAAGTTTCTTTATTTTTTTCCTAATAATTAAATTTAAATTAAAACCGGAAAACGCTGGAACATTTGACGTTTTAAACATAATGTTTTGTTTCTCATTTACTACATGTTTAATATATGTACATTCTAATACAATATTAAATTTAATTGCACCAAACTGTTCAATTGTCCGTCTTAACAAATTAGCAATATTTTTTAGTTCACTTATTAATAAATTGAAAATATCTTTATATTTAGTGTTCTTATAAATATAAGTTTTTATGTTACCTTTGAAAGCGGATTCGATTTCTACTAAACTATTATTTTTATGTACACTATTTAATCTAGTCTGTTTTTGCTTTAAGTTGAGATTTCTTGACGTGGTTGCCGACGTTTGTGGTGAAGCGGAATTAACTGAATCTGTTGTTGGCGTTTCCAAAAATTGATCTGGTTGAATGTCGAAATTTGCTGCTCTTGTTGAGATGAATTGGATAACACTCGGTCGTAAAGAATTTAAAATTAAACGATTGAAAAAATTATCTTCGATATCCATATTATTGCACATTATAGTTTTGTGAAAAAATTATTTTGTTACTTGTTTTTAATAAATAAAACTACCTAATACACATTAAGCGAGCGAATGTAATGAAGAAGGTGTTGGAAAATTTATTTATTTTCAGAAAGAAGTTGCACAACGCACAACCTTGTAAACAATTAACTATTGCTGTTGTTGGAGACCTTCAGCAGTGGTTAGAATTATTATTAACTAGTCACGTTGTGTACACATGTATGGTGAGTATGTTATGTATGACGCATTGGGTTTTTTTCTCACGCGTTGCGCAACCTTATGATTAATTAACTTGTTGATGAAGACCTTCAACGAGTTGGAATTATTATTATTATTAACTCATCACGTTGTATAAACATGTGCAGTGGATTATTTACGTTATGTATGACGTACTGGGTTTTTCCTATGAGTGCCACGTCACTGTGACGTCGTGTGAGGGTGAGGCGTCGGAGGGGGAGTGTCAGAGCCTAACAGGTGTGTGGCAAAAGGTGAAAAGGTCAAGGTTGTCTCATGGGGAACACAAGCTACCTACTGTCATTCAGATTATGTTCGAGTTACAGTGGCCAACAGCAGAACTATTTTGCTCTTGAAGAGAAAATAATGCTTCAAATAGAATAATAAAATCACGGATGGCACTAAAGACCATCTGGGCGTATGTCTGGGTAATCTTATAAAAATGTCATTTTAAAAGTTAAGTTATTCTACTTTGGCAAGCACCTAAATATGGTGAATAGATGAATGGTCATGACCACTGGATGTAACAATTTAATTATTTGGCTGTTAAAAATAAAACTGTTTCAGGAAACAAACATTTTAGAAAAAAATAGATGGAGTCTGAATTTTTAGATTTTTCACATTAGAAAATTCATTTCAGTATCTACAATATACGGTATATTATGAGGCATGTCCAGTTAGTAAATACAGTTAAGAAAAAAAAATACTAAAAAGTTTTTTCAAGTCAATTTTTACATTAAAGAGCATACTTGTTTTTCAAGGTAATTTTCACCATTATTCAGACACTATACGCTTTCATAGTGTGTGAAAGTGGTTAATAAGCCAAACCTTTCTTAAAGAAATATCCCACCAGTTATATCCATAAATTAACACCAATTTTTGTGTTTTTACTTTCAAGCAATTACCACTAATCGTAAACAAAACAGTTCTTGAAACTTTTGGAAAATTCTTTTGAAAGTGCTGACATCATTAACCATCTGTTTACATGAATTTTCTCATCCACCAAATCATCATTCACAACAGAAGGCAACTAATCCTTGCTTTGTCATGGACATTTTTCATTTGTTTAACCTTTGTTGAACTGCCTAACCATTTTTTGCACCAGTCTATGACTCATAGTATTTTCACTGTAAATTTATGTTGTTAAAGTACTTCAATTGGCTTATGTTCCTTGCACTCCCATTTAAAAGAACTTGCAAAACCCATTTAAAAGAACTAATATTACAGTTTGTGGGTACAACAATTATCTGATTGTCAGTGAAGAGGCAATGAACCTGTGAAACTGGTGCGCATGCGCGGAGTGATGAAATAGTGCTGTGGTGGCATGAGAACAAGACAGTACTTATTTTCCTCATCTCGCTCACCTCATAAATATAACATGACTTGTAGATATGAATAAAGTTCAACTAAACATTAAATTTAATACAGACAATTTTGTATCAAGAGCTTCAAAAAGGATAAATAAATTTTTTATCAGAGCACAACTAAATTTGTATTTTATTGTTATTAGTAGAATTTACATTATGAAAGCCAAATTGAAGTATGTGTGTTTCAATTTTAGTTCTGTAACTATAATAATCGCTTTTGAAAAATAAATTGGGATATATAACTGTAATGTCCATTGTAAACAAAAATGTTTCTTCTTTCATTATGTTGTAAACTAAAATACATTTCTGAGGGACATAACTACTGTACAATGTGAGATATTTCAAATAGTTTCTTAAATAAAAACTTAAGCTTTTAAACTGAAATAGTTTTTATGAAAAGAATGTTTGAGAATTATAATATACTTTGTGAGAAACAAATCAGTATTAGGCATTTATGCCATATGATAAAATGAATTATGTATTTCTGAGTATTATTACACAAATAATGTCGTAATAATTTAACTATAATAAATAATTTGTTGTAAATAAAATTATGACAAAGTAAATGTGCAATTTTGTAAAAATGATTATTTTTTTATTTTACCTACCTCTTATTTATGTATGTTCTCTAATTATGTGAAAACCGGTAAACCAATTTTAATAAGAGTCATGCCAATTATTCCTTAAAAATTAAAAAAATGTGTATGATATGAATTTATTTATACGACTTTAGAAATTCCAGAGAAAAGTTGATTTTTTTTAGTGATGATGCTACATAAGCCTTGGTTTGTGCGTAGGAAATGATATGAGGTAATATATAATAGAAAAAGTGTAGGCCTAACCAGGAATCGAACCCAGGACCCCGGCATAGAAGACAGTACCACTTACCACTGCACCAACCAATGTTTGTAATATAGTTAACTGATTTAGCCATTACACTTTTTTAAATTGTTAATACACGTCATATGCCATTTATTTTGCTTTATATCCTACGGAGAGTTCACTGTTCCTTACTTTTTATGGTGGTAACATAAATTTGATATCTGACTGCCTCTGTAGTGTCATGGTCAGTGTGGTGGACTACAAAATGGAAGGTCTCTGGTTCGATTTCTGGCTGGGGTCTGGAAATTATTACACGTTCTAATGTACTGTTCCATCTTCCATTATATTCACTAACAATATCAGTGCAACTAAATATAAAATAAAGAAAAAATTGTGTATTTATGAAAAGGACAACTAAATCAATCGGTTTAAAATTTTGGCCATTACCTTCATTATATTGGTTGGAATGTTACAGGCTACATGAAAACAGTGAGAGTCCAGGTAGTAGAGCCCTGATCATCGTATTAATACAAGAGTTCTCACTGAATCACTCGTCCACTATTTCTCCAAATTCCTGATCACCTAGAAAGCTGAAAATTTGGCACATTTATTACTTAGGGATTAAATAGAAAACTAAAGAATTTTGTTCTATTGCGCATAAGGGGTAAACTTAAACTGAGCCTAACCGAAACTGTACCTGTACCTATACCTAAACTGAGCGATACCCAAGAACAGTAAAGCATTAACTTTCACCTTTCAACCACTTTCTTCTCATGAGCAGAAAGAAGGTCACTACTACCTGAAAGTAATAAATATCATTTATGTACTTTCTTTAAAGGCTGGAACTCTATCAGCATTATTATTCATTATATATTTGTAAATTTCAACGATTCCTTTGACACACTTTTACTATTCACAAAAATTTTAAACAAAAAAATATATTTAAAAACAGTTTTATGAGAAATTGCATGAAAACAAAACAATTTTTTTCAGTTAATTGTGTCCAGGAGACTCCTGAGGAAGTACAGGACATGTCAAGGCTACAAGACAAATATAATACGAATGTTACTTTGAAAAAAAATAACATCATTTATTATGAAAAACACCTGTTTTTATTACATCGAGAAGTCTTTACTGTGTAATCAAATTTAAGATTTAGTAGGGTGGGTGTATTTGTGATTAAATAAAGGCATTAAGATTGGAAGGTTTAAATTTTTCATAAGTTGCTTGGTTTTGTGCTGCCGAAAATTTGTAATCCATACGGGAATTCACAAGTAGTTAGTACGGATGATTTACGATCAATCTACGAAGCTACTTGCTAACAGAATAAAAATAAAGAAATTACGCAACGTAATTTGAAAAGTACATCTCACGCTACTTGTTGAATTTCGTTGGAACTTACAGTTTGTAACAGTGCACTCTCGCGCTACCTATTGAATGCTGTTGGAACTACAAGTTTGTAAAAGTGCATTCTCATGCCATCTAGCGGATGGCGGAAAAACTAACATTCTTTGAATACTTATAATGTTAGAATTCTAACAATATTAAGATTGTTAAGAGTTGCGTTAAAATAGCAATAGCTAGATATTTACTAGTCGAAGGTTGTTAATGGAATGAAAGGCCCCACCCACGCAAGCCCCCGTTGATGTCTTACTTATATACCTTTTTTTAGGCCAGTTTTACCAATTTTTATTGATAAAATTACCTACATTTCCCTTATTTTTTGTTATGTCGATAGACCTTTAAAAATTCAGTTTCTAATTTTTACTTCTACAACCATCCGGTAGATAGCGTGGTCTTTCCTTAATACGCAATTTTCATTCAATGAAACACATTTAAAAGTGCTGCAGTCCTCAAAATTGTACATTTCTATAATCTTTGATTAAACTGTAACAACTTTGGTTGATAATCATTGTGCATATTCTGATATTCATTTAAATCAAACTAAACGATACCAATCCGTGGTTATTGGTCGGAAATATTGTTAACCTTGAAGCGATTCATTTGTACTCGTTCTTTTTTCGGATAGCGGTTTTTGTATAAAAACGAGCCGTTGGACTCCGGTTTATGATTAAGATTCGTCAAATCAGTTATTTCATGACAATTTTTTTACTCCTCCAAGCCAAAATTACCCAACTATGTTAATTTATTTTAATTTCTAATATGTGTACGTTGCTATATGTTCAACTCAAAATAGTAAGCAATCCTTATGACCCCAATGAGATGAAGATGATGTGTATAAGATGTAGTCTTGTACAGACCTAGGCTGACCATTCCTGCGAAGTGTGGTTAATGAATACCAACCATCAAAGAACATCCCTAAATAAAAATTTATTTGCAGCTATGAACAGTATATCATAACCAGCAAATAATAATAATACAGTAAAATAATAATAATAATACAAATAATAATACAGTGTTTGCATGAAAGGCTTGAGGGAGAAACTCCTCCAGACATTACCTCATTGACTTTGTAGTGATGTGTTCTACGTATTCATTTCATTTTAATTTAGAAGATTTATAACCCAATGTCTTTTCATTCATCATTGGGGTTATGCGGTAGATGTGGTGTAATTAGTGCTTGGACCAATGGATTAGCATGTCCATACAGTTAATTGTTAAATTTTTTGTAGAGTTTAGCAATGAAGTGTTGAACAGTTGGTAAATAAAAATCTTTGTGTAAAGTGTTGTTGTTTACGTAAAAGGGTGCTTGGGCTGGAATGATTGAATATTTTGCAGAGCCAAATATTTGCCATCCATAAGATCAAATATCATAAAATGGGTTACAAAGATGTGTGTAGATAGGCCTAAGGTAGTTGCTGAACAAGTTACCATGAGAAATTTATGTATCAAAGAGTACAAATGTTTCAGTCTCGAATTCAGGGTCAGTATAGTCCATTTTATGAGAACGAGCCATGTCAGCCCTAAATATTGTACTGTATCTGCTATATATAATGGCTGGTTTGCAATAAATACAGACGGACAGTTTGTATTATTTTTCTTTTAGGCATTTATGTGTATAAAATGAGAATTGGAGCTAGAATAGAACCCTGGGGTACACCGGCTCTTATTACGTGGTATGATAACGACTTGTTGTGCCCTGCCTTTCACTAAAATATCTGTCAGTAAGAAAATAATTTAGAACAGAGAGGGAGTAAGCTAGTAATTCGATATAAAGACAGGTTGGGAGGCAGTTCGTTAAGTTTCAGTATCATCAAAATTTGAGAGTATTTTCATTGAAGAAAGTGTGTTGTCCTTAGCACAGCATTGAAAAGCATCGTAAGAAACACTACAGCTTTTCAGGGCAATATTGCAATACCTCACTGTAATCATGTCGTAACTGGGTGCCTCTTTTTGAGGCACTTTTAAATGACATACTGGACTTCAGGTGGAGTGAATATGCTGGAGGGCGTAATGAAAGCTGTAGGGGTAAATCGAGGGTGGTAGTTATGTGGGCTAAATGAAAGGTAAGAGTAATTACTACATTTTAAAAAATAACTATATTTATCATTTACAAAAGTTACAATATTTATGAAATTGAAATACAATATATATATAATACTGATAGTTATAAGAGGCCGAGTAAAAAATATAATACTTAAAATTCTTAATAACAAAAAAGCATATAGAAGAACTTACAATACAATTTTAAAAGAGTTTACATTAAAAACTCAGTGTATTTTAGGGAAAAAATGAACAAAACGCTAAAAGAAATTTGTGCTGTTTTTATTTTGAATGTTTTATTTTAATGAATAGAAAGAAAATATTTTCAATACTTATATAAATATTTACATAAGATGCACCATTGGCTGGTATGAATACAAATGTTACAAACTCTTATAGTGGTTTTATGTATAACAGTACTATACACTAAACAAATTCATGTTAACACGTGTACAGCAGTATCAAATTTTTGTTATTTAGGTAAAAATTTAAAATACTAAAATATTTACCTTTGCTTACTTGCTGTGTGACACAAAACCCTACCAAAACCAATTCTGATGAAAATGGGTCCACTGAGGCATGTTTTGGATGTGTATTCTAAATTCCATCATATTTAGTGCAGCCATTTCTAAGTAATGGCAAGCTATACTAAAACAGAAATACATTTATAATAACTGTTTTTAAAACATGAAGTAGGTATTTAACATGAGAAAATAAATATGCTAGCTAGAAAGAAATACAGTTTGACAATTTATTTGAGAACTGTAGATAAAATTAGCATTTTATTATGAATATTGTTAGTACAGGATAATTTTGGTCCAAGTAATCATTTTAGTACTTATAAAATTCATCAATTTTTTTTAATAAAAGAAAAATTTTGGTGATATTATAATAAATCTTCATTCAATATAGTTTTAGAAGTACTTAAAAGACAGAAATATTCTCTCCACACAAAACAATGACTTCTTAAGAAGTTATTTTACAGTTACATCATTTGCAATTTTCTATTACAGCATAAAATAGTTTAAGTACAACACAACAAATTTCATTAACAGGTTGACTCCCATGAGACACTTATATGTCTCTCACCAGATCTGTAAAATTTACTTTTGAGAGACTGATTCGTCTCTCACATAATAGTGTTTTTAATGGAATCGTGAGACGGATTAGATGCTCGTTTGCATTGAATCATATACTGAGCTGTTAAGAAATAAGTTCAAAAAACATTTCCCCAGTCATGGTTCGTGATTTAATTGACCGATTTTGATGAAAATTTTCATATTGGGTCCGGTAGTAGTATCACACTTAAGTTCCAAGTTCCTGCGATGTTCCGTTCTTGAAATATTCTTTTCACACACATACAGACCAATCGCTAAAAACATGTATTTTGGGTTCAGAGGGTCTGAAAACGTGTAGATCCGGTGAAAAATCGACATGAAAACAATACTTTCCTTCCTTTATATTCATACAGGCAAGAGAAAGTAAAAAAGCCAAGGACCATAAAATAGGTATCGGGTTTGTTAACAAAATTGCAAAAATTGCCTTGGGAGTCAATCTGTTAATTAAGTAATTAATTTGTAAGTACTATATTTAATTATTATCCTTAAACGAAAAATATGTACAGACCATGAATACATAAAAGAATTACTATTTACATCGAATAAGAATTGAATCTACAACAACTATTAAAATCTGAAAGTTAATAACAAAAGTTCTAGATATTTAATATAGTAAGTTAAATTACAATAACAAAATATATAAATAATCTATATACAAACACTACATTTTTTTTAACTAGAAAAAACCTCAAATCATTTTTATTTTCCTGTTTAAAAACTTGTTTTCTAAAATAACTACCCAAATTTGATTTCAACTCCATTTTGCACAGGTTTTGACATGGTCAAATGAAAATCATAACAGGTAAGACCAATGATTTTTGTTCGTGTACATTTGCCAGCTGGTCAGAGCAGTTGTTCATCCAACCTGTAGGTAAAAAGTTAAGTGTAATAACAGGAGGAGACTTATTTGTGTTGTTCAGTAATCAGCTGAAAGGCTGGTTTGAGCCTCTAGAGGTTTTACTAAGTAAAACGAGGAGTGAGGTGGTTTACCAATGCCTTCCTCACTGAGTCAAAAGAGTATGCTTATCAGCATGCCCGGCCCTCCGAAAAGCAGCTAATTTCCACCCAGCAAATGACATCTTCACTTCAATCACTACAGGGTCTGGCTGTATAATGAAATTCATTACTCTCAGAGGAGATAACTCTGACTAGTCTCTTTTACACCTTTAACTCTTCTGTTCTTAAATGATTCAGTCATATAATTGCCTGACCATGTGATAAGAAACAAAAGTATTTTTGTAACCCTGAAACTAGAAAATCAAGTCCAAATAAGTACTTAGTTTGTATGTATTACAGTATAAACTCTACCTTTATTGGTGCAATATAAAACAGCAATAATGTTTACATTTGCACCATTCATAAAACTCATAAATAAATAAAGTGTAATAAAATTATATAACAATAGCTAAACTATAAATAAAATTTAATTATACAAAAATATTTATAAATATTAATTTACTTAACACCAAAATATAACCATTTTAATTAATGAAGTAAAATGATCAGAAATATAATAAAAAATATTAAAAAAATACCCTACCCATATTTCCTTTAACATACAATTTAATTAATACATAATGAGTGTTTTTTAAAACATTTTAAATGTCAAAATTAAGCTACCATTACTATCTTTTGAAACCTAGAGACTTAAAATTTATATATATAATGACTACATATAATAAAAGATGTTAGCATATATGTAATTATCTATATGCAAATTTAATAAAGAACTATTAAATATATTTAAAGAATTTTAAGGATTTAAAATTTGACTAACAAACCAATAAATATCTAATGAATTTTCATGTAAGGAAATTAAAAACTAACTCATGAAATATAATTACTACATAGTATACTCTAGAAGATAAGCTCATTTTTAAGGGTTTCAAAGTTCTTACACTGAAATTTACTAGTAGGTACTTTACGTTATCTGAAATATTTAATAGATTGAAGTTTAATAAAATATTCTAAATTTCTACTGCAATATATTTTAGTATCTAAATAATATATTAATTTACTCATAAAAATTATTACAAGTATAATTCAATGTAGGTACAGAACCAACCGGATAATCATAAACCTGATTGGTACAAAATACAATACTAGGCAATTAGAACTGGAAATGAGGAAAGATCAAAAAAAGGTATGTACCTTAATTTTTTTTTTTTTTTAATTTATTTATTTAGAGTCGCATTAACAACTTGGTCATTAGCGACTACGGTGGATTGTGTAACATTAACTTTGGGATTTGACATGTGAAAATTTCCAGACCCTCGCCGGGAATTGAACCTGGGACCTCCGCGGGGCAGGCCAATGCGCTAACCACTACGCTACGGAGGCGGCCACCTTAATTTTAGTAATTGAATCCATTGAAAATCATGCAGAGACTGGCCAAAGCAGCGCGCTTCCTGGTAGTGAGGGGAGTCTAAACTAAGGTACACACTGGGTGGCAGTTGCATCTGAGCTCTGACGCAGTGAGCATCATGGGTGGTGCAAAAGCTGTTTTTGAGTTTTTGTCACGGCAGAAAACATGAAAAATGGAGCGTTCGCTAGAACAGAATTATGCAATTAAATTTTCCTTTCACCTGGGCAAAACCGCTACTGAGACACTTGGGTTGGTTAAGGAGGCTTACAAACACAATGCTCTGTCACGGGTTCAGATTATCTGGTGGTTCAGCGAGTTCAAAAATTAACAGGAGACCATTGAAGACACGGAGGGATCTGGGCACCCTTCAACAAGTGGTTTGGATGAAAATGTGGCCAAAGTAAAAAATCTCCTGGACTATGATCAGTTTGAGTGGAAGATTAATCGCCGAAGACCTCAACATACACAAGATGACGGTTCACAAAATTTGTACATGAGGAAGGTTTGTGCGAAATTGATGCCAAGTGTTGAGGCTCACACCACCTTCATTGTGATCACTTAACTGACCCAGGTAGGGGTTGCAACCTAACCACACCCACCATACAGCCCCAATGTGAGCCTGGCAGACTTTTTCTTGTACCCAAAGCTCAAGAGAAGCCTGAAAGGTCACTGTTTCAAAGATGTTCCTGCCATCCAACGGCTGCGTGTATCAAAGCCTAAGGACACTATTTTGAAGATTTCTAATAAGATGTACCGATCAGATAAATAAATTCTTTTTACCAGATCCAGTATCATTACTATACGAACAAACCCTGTATGTTCAAAAATCTAATAACTTTGTTTTGGTCAACCTATATTAAAAAGTAAATCATAAATTAATAAAATAGTTTTTATTAACTTTAAAAGCAAAAAGTATACTTGTACCAATAAACGTAATTTTAATTTTTTGAATGAAACTGTATTTATATATAAAAAAATATACATAAACAATTTTTCAATTTGTGCAAGAGATTTATGTTATAGGGGTTTTACATAAAAATTATTAACAAATAACTTAATATTAATCATACAGATTTTTGTATCATGTAAATAATTTATAAGTTTTCTTATAATGTTTTGGCACAAAAATAATCAATTATTATATCTATTTTTAATCATATAAATGTATTTTAAATATAAAACTATGAGATTTCTTAAATTTATTGCGTATAACTTTTGGTCACCCTGGACAAGTTTTTTCCAGATTTACTCATCATATTTCTTCTAGATAAATAGGGTTTTCATTGTATCACAGAACATCCATAATGTGAATCTAATACAACAAAATAATAATGATATGAATAAAAAATCGAGAATTCACAAAAAAAAATACACAAAATTAACACAATTTGATTATTTAAGAAGAGAAGTGGTTCAGTACCATTAAATAACATTAAAAAGCACCCACACTGTACCAAAACCCACTATAGTCCCTAATGACCTAGCAATTGATTCAACTGAAAAACAATTAACAGGATGTGATAGTACCCGGGCAACAATTTTGGCATCTGTTAATTTTAAACAATAATTCCTATAACAACACTAAGTTACAATAAAAATTTAAATAGCTTATTTTATACAAGTTATTTTATAATTTAATTATAAATATACTTTATTTACAAACCTTTTTATTCAGTTAAATTTAATTTTGGTCCTTAGATTTTCCTTAAAATCAGTGCTAGAAAAAAATTGAGAACAGAAATTAAGTCTAATTATTTTTTCTTTTTAATTCAGTAACATTGAAGGACAATGATGCAAAATTAACTTATTTAAAATAAAGTAATTAAACAAAAAAATACAATATCTTACTTTATAACTAAATTTTGTTATAAAGGTGGCTGATAACAATCAGTCTTTGAAATTTGTACAGTTGTTCAACAAATAAATATTTATAATAAAATAACACAATAAATAACAAACTAGGTGATGAAATATACATTTTTTTACACTTAAAACTTGTTATAAAGCAAATAAATATAAACAATACATTATTTCAAAAATATGTACAAACTGTTTACTATATTATACAATAAAAGAAAAATTATAAAGGAAAACAAATCACCAAACTAAACTATGTATAAATATAATATAAGAATATGTAACTAACTAGTAGAGAATAATACATTTAATTTATTAAAATATCATATATTTTATAATTTACAGTAACATAACTTATAAACAAAATTAGTATAGTATAATCGTTTATCCAGGCTAGCTGAAACCATATGTAGTTCAGATAATCTAAATTTTTTTAACAATACAAACTGCATAATGTACTGAACTCTATACAACTCTAAGGTTTTCAAAATTGAACGAACCTTTTCTTAGAAAGTAACAAACACAATTAAAATTTGTTTAAAAACCTTTTATAAATATCCTTTACTTCTTGATATATGGGGAAATCAAAAAGGGACTGAGTAAGAAATGTAAACATACGAGAAGGGTTAAGATTGAGTTTGGCAGGGGATGTGTTTGACTGGGGTGGTATGGAGACGTAACGAGGAGAGATTATGAAAATTGAGACAAACTTTTGAGACTAGACCAGAGGGAAATAGAAGGGTTCTAGGAACATCTAGAATAGAGTGGTAGAAATACATAAAAGGTTAGGGAAGGGAGATAGGAAAAATTTGAGAATGTTGCCGATGGACAGGAGGGATAAATAAAAGAAAAGTATAGATGGGAGCTCACTTGATTGCTAGCATAAGGAATTCGGGTGGAGAGGATTGTTTGTACGATTCCCCTCCTTCTATAACCTAGTAGTAGTAATAATACCATTAGTACTTGCTGTACTAAAAATATTAGTCACAAACCATTTTGAATAACTACTGTAATACCAGGCCACTTCATCCCGCACTAGCAAACAAGTCAGCTCCAAACTATAATAATAATAATTTACCTTTAAGTGTCATTTATAAAGATAGCAAAAATTTGAAAAATTTATAAATCAAATCAAAATTAAAAAAGGCTGCCTCCATAGCGTAGTGGTAGCGCGCAAACCTACCACATACAGAACTCGAGTTCGATTCCTAGATTAGGGTCTTGAAATTATTATAAGTCAAAACCCACTGTTAAAGATAGATAACCCAACATAGTCACTAATGACCAAGCTGTTGATGCAAATTTAAATAAAAAAAAAACTAAAAAACTACAGTATTTGATTCAGAATTAGCCAATTGTAAAACATACATATACATGGTTAGTTTATTTACATATTTATAAAACTTACTTAAGTACTAGAAGGAGGTAAGGCATTTAAAATATCCCAATATCTGGGTTAAAGAGGTGTAATGTACTGTCTGTCTATAACTTGATAGCCTCCAGCAGAGAAGAGCAATATGCGAATTGTAAAACTATTTCAGAAAATATATCTATTTTTTTTTTTAGTAACTGAAACTTGTCAGAAATGACAAATTGATAAAATAAAGTATCTCACATGTTTTTGTTCTATAAAATTTTTTTAAAAAACACTCGCTTAATGACAAAATATATAATTTAATAAAATTTTTGTTTTTGAGAAAATGCGCATTTTTAAATACATCGTCATTGTTCAACTATATTAAATAATTCTTTCACTAAAAATTAATTTAAAATTTTCTTTCTATTTCATTTCCTAAATGTGCAGTTATATTTAAAGACCGAAAAGTTTCTCGCATGCTGACTTTTTCATACCGTGTTTGGCGACTACAAAATTTATTTATGAAAATACCTTGTAAATTAAAAAGTAATGATTTTCTGTTAAATTTTATTGTGTCATCGTTTTCCATAACTATTACAGAACAAACCTGCCCAATATTATGTTAATATGTGAAATAATTGTTGAACAATGGCGATGTATTTTAAAAAATACGCTTTTTTCTTCATAAACAAAACTTTTACTAAATTATACATTATCTCTTTATGCGTGTGTTTTTAGAAATAATTTTATACAACAAAAAACATGTAAAATACTTTGTTTTATAAAAATATGTCATTTCCGGCAAGTTTGTTACTGAAATAAATTAGAAATGTTTTCTGAAATGGTTTTACAATCTGCATATTGCTCTTCTCTGCAGGAGGCCATCAAGTTATAGACAGTCAGTATATCTAAAGATGCCCTAAAATACCCTAAAATTATTTATTATTAAAACAAGTAAATTCTACAATGTCTGAATGACAATACACTTACAATTAGAATAATCTCCAATGAGGTTGATACATTTACACACTATTTTGATAAACTACATGGAAAAAATTCAGCAGATAAAATACAATAAAACTGAAAGCTGTTAAGCTTAATTTCTAAAATTATAGTAAAAGAATATGCTATACATTTAATGACAATGATAAGATCATCTTAGATTGACAATTAAAATACAATAATGCACCTTTCTACGAATATTTAATTTCATGATAAAATGAAAATCATGTAATCTCTAAAAATTTAGATTGAATACAGCAAACCATTTTCTTAACTAAGCTAAAATTGATAAGACAACTAACTGCCTCCAGTGCATAGCGGTTAATGTTACACAAAGTGGTACGTCCTGGGTTAGATTCCTGGCTAAGGTCTAGAAATTTCTGAGACTTCAAATCTACCTTTCTACACCCACAGTAGTTTCAAATAACCAAGCTGTTGATGGTTTTTTTACCTTTATTACACAAATATATCTACAATCTTGTTAAAGTTAACTTGTGGCTTTATTTCAGAATAATAGAGTAGATTCCAGATTATCTACGGTAATGACTGGCACTTTGGGAGCTGATAATCGAAAATCCCGTAATAAGTAACCTAGATCTTAAATAAGTGCTAACAAGAAAATAAAAAAAAAGTAAGTACTTTAAATTTTCTTTAAGTAACTGCATATTCTTTATACTCTTCTTAATAAAATACCAAATAAAGGTAAGTCCTACACATTATATTATATATACGTACATTGTACACAGCGTACTTAAGCCATGTGACTTAGTAGTTTTTATACACATTTTAAAATAATTTGCCAACTTAGTTAGGTTTTTACGTTTAATTTTCCAAAACTCTTGCGCAACATTACTCTGATGTGCAGAAATTAATTGTTTAGACTCTCTAGGTAGCCCAACAAACCAACAACATAAATTATCTACAGATGTATTCAGGTTAAAGAAAATAAGGATGGCTAGTTAAATCACCGCCTAGTGCTGTAAAATACTGTATGCACAGCTGAGGGCAATCTCTTACAAAACGACTTTCAAAAAAAAATTATCCTTTGGATCATACTGCTATATAGTACTGTACTGTTGCGTCTGTTATTTTTTTTGAGGATGTGAAATTGCATCTTTTTGCTCATTAAAATAATTTGTACCTGAAAAATTATTTTCCAAAGACTACCACTGATAACCCATCTGTTTTTTAGGTCATCAGCCGAAAGGCTGGTTTGAACCTCTAGAGGCTTTACTAAGTAAAAATGAGGAGTGAGGTGGTTTACAATTGCCTTTCTCACCGAGTGGAAAAGTATGCTTATCAGCATGCCAGGCCCTCCAAAAAGCATCTACTTTCCACCCTGCAAATGACACCTTCAATTCATTCACCACAGGGTCTGGCTATATAATGAAATTCATAACTTTCAGAAGTTTGATAACTCTGATTAGTGTCTTTTACACATCTACCTCTTCTGTTCTTAAAAGTTTGTCATATAATTGGCTGACCATGTGATAAGAAATAGAACTATTTTTTTGTAGTCATAGAACTAGACTAGGTGGTTCACTGTAATAATTATAAATTTATACAATAATGATTAAATATTATAATTGATAATGTACACTTCAAAAGTGTAGATACGCGCTACGTATAAAATATCTAACTTTAATTAGTACCAATAATGAATATTATACATAACATTCATAAAATTAATAATATGAAGTTGTAAAATGAATAATATTTTATATTTATGTTACCCATATGTTAGTTACAATTGGCACAAAAGAACAATGTTCGTTTATTAATGTTTTCTAATTGGTTCTGGATCAGAAAGTTACTTGTTTACATTCAACTGGTACTGATAAATCAGGACGGCACATGTTTCAGTCTTCTTTATTGATGTAAAAATATATACTATTCAACTATGAAAGTATAACTAATTTCCATGTTGTTATATTCCACTGCTCCTTTTACTTCAGCTGCATTGTATATTATCATTTATACTTCTATATCAATTCTGAAAAATACAAAATGAATAATGAAAATATCACTTTTATTTAAATTACAGTAATTTGTTTTAAAAGTACTTTTGAACTATCTGAAATAAACAACTATTTATTTTAATAACGCACTATTTTCTCTGAATCAAAACCACATGTAATTTTTCCTCCTCTTCTAAAGAAATTACTAATTACTAAATAACATTCTGTAGAATGAACAGATTTCAAGCTATTTGTGATGCCATCAGCAAGCAGAACAGTGCAAAATAAGGCTAGAAAGGAGACAAAAATGAAATTTTATAACGTGATGGCTACTCCCATTGTACTTCATGGAATTGAGTCTTGGGTCATTACAAAGTCACAAGAAAGCAAGATCAGGTGGCAGAGATGAGGTTCCTATGAAGGACAAAAGAGTGCACAAGATTAGTTTGTACACAAATTAAGGAATAAGAGCCGAATTAGGAATACATAGTTTGAACAGAGGAATAAAATCGTGGTAAGTGGTAGTGCATCTGGAGAGAATATCCTTGAAAGTGAAGAACTATACACCACAAGGACAAATAAGCATTGGAAAGGCAGAGAGAAGATGGCGGTAACTACTAAATTACACAAAGTGTGATAAATCCCTAAGAAATTGAATTAATCAAAATAAATAGCTCTTCACTGAAAATAGTAAAATATATAAAAGTAAGTTTGGGAACAGGCAGGAGCCTAATCTTTGATAGAAAGAAAAAAAAAATTCTGTAGAGATTACATTAAAATTAAAAACTATAGAGTAATAAAAATATATGGGGTATAATATCTCAGAACATGACTCCCTGTAGGCAATCTCTGACAGTAGCGTCCTACAGAGGTACAACAATGTAGGAAAATGTACTTTTAATTTCCTCCTTTTTTCTTTCAAGTCACAATAACATGTTCGTTATTAGTGACTACTGTGGTTTATGGAACATAGTGTTAATCATGTTAAAAGTTTCCAATAATTAAACAAGGAACCTTCCACGGACCTTTTCCATTATTTCACATCATCAAAATATCGTGTGAATGCACCTTTACTGTTCGACCCAGCAACTGCCTGCACGTGCTCTGTACTGTTCGATTAGCAATCGCTTGATTCTTTTATTTTTGGTTGTTTTCATTTTCATTATATTTTTGGTTGTTTTTTCCTTCATTCTTTTACAAGTTTCACAAATTAATTAATTAATTGTGTTGCTTCTTAGAGGTTTACTTATTCTGCAGATTGCTTTATTACACACCTAACGGTCCTGGCCAGTGGTGTTGAGTACCATATCGTGTCCATTTAAACAAACGCATGGATTATGCAATATTCCTTTCTCTTGAAGGAAACGTATAGCTCTTTCCTTAGTAGAAATAATAGGAGCCAATTCCAAAAGATTCATTATTTATTGAACATAACACGTGCAAAGCAAACAACCAACTGATGTGTATTAATAAACATGCAAACAATATCTACAATACCTATTAATATAGTAAGTGGGAGTCATCAGTCATAACAATAAAGATGCGTTTACACGAGGCAACTAAAAAGTTACAGATGGTGTGATGTGAAATAACGGAAAAGGTCCCCTTCCACTTGTAGTCTAGAATGCTAACCACAATGCTTCAGAAGGTGACTATTTGTTACTTGAACTAAAACTTAATGGAATAAAACCAAGATACATGAATTTCATCTAATTATGGTAGAATAACAAAAGGGGGCTTATTTTTCTCATACAAACAAGTACATTTGCAAACTGTTTAAAAAAAATGAGGAAAAGTTTGTGTAAAAGATTTCTCAACTCTAACGCAAGTATGTTAAAATTTGTTCAATTTAGAACAATAACCAACCCCATGACACAATGATTTATAATATTTAAGTAGTAAATGAGGTGTAGTCTTGTACAGAATCAGTCTTACTATATCTGAGAAAGTATTGTTTATGGAACCCGAACCATCAAAGTACACCGATAACAACTGTCTAGTAATCAAATATTTATGAAAATACCTTTACTAGGATTTGAAACACAGAACCTTTACCTCCATACATTAGCTGTCGAACAGCTGATTCGTAGCAACGAATTTACCACTAGACCAACCTGGTGGGTTTATAAAGATAACTAAAAATAATTTGCATTAAAAATTTATAGTAACTTTATTTAATATAGTAACTTACAAAACAAACAAAAACAGTATAAGAATGCACAAACAGCTCAGTAGTTTTGCAAGTTCTGTAGGCAACAAGAAACTCACCGCTGCAATTGTTTTTAAATCTTTTAAAATTGTTGGCACACTTCATTTCCTTAGATGTTATAGGCTAATAAGACTGTTTGAATATCCATCTCTATAAAGCCCTGCAATTTCTGTACACTTTTTGTAAAAATTACATTGAAAAACCTCTAGATGAGATACACTGCAAAAGTCCACTTCATCTGATGTTATACTGTCTTAAAAACCTAAGACAAAGAACCAATTCAAACTCTCCCCAATTCGTACATTTGGAGTACAATCATCTTTTGAACACCTCCTGTTACACAACATACAAAAATAAAAAAACTTCACTAAATGGCTCTGAGCTCTATAGTCCAACTGTGTAACTGTAATCTTGTGGTTCACTACCCTGCTGTGTAGTAATGCGTAGTAAGTAGTACTTTCGGAAAATACTCCTGGAGTTAACTTTTTTTTTAACTCTAATAATACAATTTCTATTTCATATAATGAATTAATATAATAATTTCACTAACCTTCTTTTTAAACTGTGTCACCTTTATTTTATTCTTACTTACACGTGTTTCGGTGGATCCACCATCATCAGAGTAAATAAAAAATTGAAACTAAAAATTTTTTTCATTTATTTAAAATTTACAGAAGATGATACATCTTCAGTCACTTGTATAAAATTTACAGTTTTATACAAGTGACTGAAGATGTATCATCTTCTGTAAATTTTAAATAAATGAAAAAAATTTTTAGTTTCAATTTTTTATTTACTCTGATGATGGTGGATCCACCGAAACACGTGTAAGTAAGAATAAAATAAAGGTGACGCAGTTTAAAAAGAAGGTTAGTGAAATTATTATATTAATTCATTATATGAAATAGAAATATTTCAAACTGCAGGATGCATTATAAAGATTTATTTTTGAATAATAATACAATAATACTTAAGGGGGGCCTCAGGAAGACTTGCAGCTTGATGGGGAAAATATTAGATGTGTAGAACAATGCAAGTACCTTGGATCAATATTCACGAAGGAAGGCGCACATCTGCAACAGATATTAGTTGTAGGATTGCCCAAGGTAGGAAAGCAATAAGATGCTTGAATTCCGTTTTGGTTACTGAAAATCCGGATTGACACAAAGAAAAGAATTTATAATACTGTAGTAAAGCCTATTACGTTGTAAGGTTGTGAGGCTTGGATCCTGGATAGAAGATGTCAGGATAAATTGAGGGCTTCAGAGATGGATTGCTTCAGGCGCTCATGTCAGATCTCCCGGACAGATAGGGTTAGAAACGAGAAAGTCAGGGGGAGGATAGGTTGTGGCAGTACAATAGTGGAGGATATTGAGATAAGGCAATTGGTGTAGTATGGCCATGTTCAGAGGATGGAGAAGCATAAATGGCCGAGGAGACTCTTGGAGTACTGTCCTTCAAGTCGGCATAGAAGAGGAAGGCCGCGATGTACTTGGCTGCAGGGAATCAAGTCCGCAATGTAGAAGAGACAATTGACAGAGGAGGGCTGGTGGGATCGAGATTGATGGCGTTTTGGTATGCCAGACCATCCGTAGGAACCTCGCCATAAAGAAGGTAATACAATAATACATTTGTAATCGCTTTATAAAATGTAAACTTACTTACACTGTAGACATATATACAGGAATGAAAAAAATTGTGGTAGTTTAAGAGTAGAGTTCACACCACACTGGACAATGTTCACTAGCTGGTCCTCCCCAAGTCCAACCTCGAGGAATCGCCAGGTGAGTCAATCCTTGGCGAACAACTCCAGACATACCTGAAATTTACAGATAAAGTTCACTAAGAATATTAATTTTAACTATCCATCATAATTAACAGCTGATAAAACTATCAGACAAGTGGTAAGTCAAAAAATTAAAGGAGTTATTTATTACCATTATTCTAAACATAGACATTCACTGAAATCTTTATGACAGTTCAGTTTGATTTAAAAAAATAATAAATAGAAATTCTTAACTTGAAAAAACATAACAAAAACAATAGTCATGTAATTGAGTCATGATATAAGATTCCCTGTAAAGTAAAAGTTATGTTAAAAATTGTATTACTCACAAGGTGACTTTTTAAATTATTAAATGGTTGTTTAAGCCATCAGTCAAAATTCTGAGTGAATCAGTTCACACCTCCCTTCCTTATGGCTGCTTGTAAGTATGACGAGCCTCCTTAATCGCATTTACTTTTCCATCCAATAAGACCTTCACTTTATTAACCACAGCTTACTGAATTGTTTTAATTGGTTTTATAATTGGGTGATGAAGCCTACGTAAGCCTTGGGGTTGTGTTTAGGTAATGATGCGGTAATATGAAGATGAAAAATGCCTGAACTGACTGGAAATCGAACCAGAGACCCAATAAATGTATTTGATTGTTTTATTTAATACATAACTTTTATAGCACAAAACTCTAATTTTAGCGTTATTTATGCCTCAACTTTTTCTGTTTATACTGCTCCCCATTCATTTATTTGACTAAGCACTAAAGAATATACGGAAGTTTCATTTAAACAAAACATTGTAAAAGTATTAGAATAAAATCTCTTATTATGTCAATTTATAAGAAATCTTAGCTTAATTCAGTACCTGTATATCTAGTGGTAATACATTTCTGGAGAAATATATTATCTGTATAATTTACTTTGCCAGCTGAAACACTGTTAGTTATAGTAGGAGCTGGTAAAACTCTAGTATATTCATCTTCAGAAAATTCTGTAAACAGAACATCATAAGTTATAAACAAAACAAATTAATTAAAAAACAAATAGTAATTATGCAGGTAACCTGACTGTCCTAAAAAAATCACCTTCACAATAAATTATTTCCCAAAAACTTTATATTGACCTATACTTATAAATTTGCGCCTGAAGTGGGAAAATACACCAGTTTAACAAGTTTCCAATGTTTTGGAATAGGTTGATACTGTACTATTTCTATGCCGGTCCATAATTCGTGTTTCACTCACTATTAGCACTGTGAACATAGTTGCTTCTGCTGTTGGTAGATAGCACAGCCAGCAAACCTCTAACAGTGCGGGTAGTTCGGGCATGTCTTACCCACTGGGTAAGACATACCCGAACAATCGGTGAAGGTAGGATCAAGAAGGAAAACAGTCAGTCAGTATTAATCGTTGGTTCGAGAAGGTTGGTATGGAGAGAGATCAATCACTCAACATTGAGTACTTTGTTTGCTCCACGCTGACCACTTCCCTTCCAAGCAGCGGTAAACGGTGTTCACTGCGTCAGCGAGCGCTCCTATTCTTTAGGCAGCGGTGTAGACGATCCTTCCCCTTTGCTTCACCAGCGACTGCTCCTTCTGTAGGCAGTGGTAAATGGTGTTCGCTGCGTCGGCAATCGATCTTATTTAGGCAGCTTCAGGCAGCAGTGAAGACGATCCTCTACTTCCTTGCCAGTGGCTGCGCCTCTTGAGGCAAGGTTTTTCCTCCCCAACCTTTTTTTTCCTATAAATTACACCACCAGATGCCCTGCCGCTCCGGCTGGTCCTATGTCAACTCTACCGATTGGATACAGCCAGTGGTAACAAGGTCAATTGGCTCAGTACAGTTATAAAGTATCTGAAATTTTGAGGCACTTACAAAGTGCTGAACCTCTAACACAAAAATAATAAATAAGATAATGTTCAACCAAAATGAGACTTAAGGAGGGAGGTCTGGCTTAGAAAAAAACTTTTTCCTGTATCAGCTTAATAAAATAATTTTACTTTATACAAAAAGTTTCTTCTTTTAGTGACATTTTCACATTAAATATCCCAAATTCTCTCACCCACCTTTTTATAAAAAGGGTTGCAGAATGAAAAACATGTACATTAAAAGGACACCACTACCCGTCATATAATTCAATGTTAAAATCTCTTAACTTTATGACCCATTTTCTAAAAAAGTACAAGAGCTACAAACATAAAATTTTGAGAGGCTCTTCAGCTCATTATGTGAAAATAGTACCACTACAATCATCAAAATGTACTGAAAGAAAAAAAAAATATTAATTTTTTTTATTTATGTAAAAAAAATTTGCTCGAAAAACACCTTTATAAAGCCATAATTATTTTATTTTTTAGCAAATATCAGTAATTCTAGTGGTGTAACTCCACCTTATTGACAATAATTACCAAAAAAAATTTGAAGCAGATCGGTCAAATAGTTTTTGAGAAAACGGAATTTTTATAAGAAAAATCATGATTTTCGGGAAAATGCAAATAAAGACAAGAATCACGTTTAGTACCAAGTATGTCATATGCTACCTGCTTAAAACAGCCCTGCTCCATAATCTGGGTTGGAATCCTTTTCTGTTTCATCTTCTAATTTCTTCTTCACATGTCTGTTCTTCCGGCGAGCTTTCTTTTTTCATATCCTCACACATTTTTTCTGCTTCGCGAATTCGACGTGAATCAATTTTACTCAAAATTGATACCATATTGCTCCTGGGTTTATTTCAAATTGTTTCATAACCTCACACTTACTAATATTACCATCATTATATGTTGAAATGGCATCATGAATACCGAATGTCATGGTCTCAATGCCAACAAATACAGATTTGGGGATTCTACTCCAGATGATATGGTTGAACGACTCGCTTATATTTTGAGTGTTACCATAAAGGCATTTTTTTAATAAATCAGTTCCGAGACAAATTAGCAAAGACAGGTTTGATTACATCTAGAACAGGCAGTAGGCAGTAAATGCTTATGTGAGTATTTTTTATTTTCCTTGGAATGTAAGTAAAAAATGACAACTAGCTACGCAAAATGTTTCCTCGAAAACTCAAAAGGCACAATTTTTTTCATGCAGTACTATTTTAAAAAATTTGTAATTAAATTGGGATTGGGAGTAAAAACATAAATTTGGTATCAAATTGCTCAGAAAAGACCAAATATTTATATAAAAATATTTAAAAAAAATTAATTTTTTTTTTTTTTTTTGGGGTAGTGGTTACCAAAAAAATACCTTTGCTATAATTTGACCTATTTATATGAAACTTGAGTCAAATTAAAGAGAAAATTCCACTTCAGGGCACAAAAATGCTTCCACAAAAGTTAAAAAGTGAATTTTTTTGTAATATTTGAAAAGAACTAAACCAGTTTTAATTTTTAAAAATACTTCAACTTATTGTACATTTTTTTTAATAGAACATGTACTTAAATTTTAGACATTCTAAAAAATTTATCAATCTAGGCTCCTTAATACATCAATATTATGATTTGTGAAGACTGTAAAATATGAAAAAATATAAATTGTGGAAAACAGCAAAAAAAGTACAACATAACACAATAGGACTGCTTACAAGCAAAACTAATAAATGACTAAGGTCTCCTTTTTTAATATTTTAGGGGCATATCACAAACCTGTTGGTTATATTTATTTTATTTTAAATTCCTATTTACATGAAATAAAAAAAAACAAACCCTGCTTTTGTTAGAACTAAATTTCATTGAAATATGTTGGTTATTGAAGTTTAAAAATAGTGAATTTTGTATAAAAATGGCTGGTAATCCTTGTGTAGTGCTTTTATTTACTAATTTTTTTTAATACCTAGGATTAATTTTTTTTTTTAATACCTAGGCTATAAATAAAATAGATTATTTTGTTCAGTGAATTCTGCTCTAAACATGCTGCAAAAACTTAAAAAAACTTTTGCCTGAAAGAAAACAGACTTCTCCCTAAACCGAAGTATTTTGTGAACTACACATTGGAGTGGCTTTGTGTAATCAAACTCAAACCTCATTCTAATACTTTTAAACTGTTCTCTCTTACTTATAATTTGAAAGTCTAATTGTGTATTCTTTTATCACTCAATATTTATCATCGATTCATCTCTGTCAATAACTACAAATCAGTTGCAATGTCAATGACAACTGTCAACGAAAAACACACAAACGAGTCAAAATTTCTGTCAGCCAAATTCAACACATTTGACAACCACAAAAACAAATTAGATTATGCTTTTAACATTTTTTGATTTCATTCTCATGAGCGGTTTACAAGCAAACAATTTAAAAAATTTAACTGAGAGGAATTAAATTTGAATTTCAGGAATTGGTCAATCACTCTTTCAAATGACTAAACATTGAACCTCAAAATGTTAAAATTTGATTAAATTGATATGATTAAAATAATGAATACTATTCAAACATACATAGTATTGAATAAAATTGTTTACGAACCTTTATCGGGTATTGGACTAAAATCACCAAGTAAAATTGCAGGGTGATTATTTTGCAAAATTTTACTTATTTGCATTTCAAAATCATCTAAACAATGCACATTTAACACAGATACTGTAGACGCACCAATCTAAAACACAAAAATGTAATCTTTAAAAAGGAACAGAGATTATCTGACAAAATATTTAATTATCAAAATAAAAATAAAAACAAACTTAATTCCTAACAATATATTTCAAATAGAAAATAATAACATAGAAACTGAAGAGAGGAGTTTACAGATGACTTGTCACAGCTTGACATTTATCCTTACAAAAAGTTCTTTCTCCTCACATTGTCTGACATCTGCAGCAGACTATCAGAATTTCAATTCATACCAATTACTTTTATATAACTTGGAAAACAAAATGAATGAAGTTATTTCATGTATAATGAGATGAATTAGTACTGGAGGTAATTATGAACAGTCTGGAAATCTAGTCTCAAGTAGCTAATGAGCCCAGAAGTTTTTAACTATGTACAAAATACGAGGTGTGGCTATTAAATAACTAAAAAAACTTTATTTCATTGTAAAAAAATTTATTTTAATTTTATGCATAATCACTTATTGTCACCTTCAATATACACTCCTTCTCTATCCCTACAACGCTCCATGCAAATTTTCCATTGTTGGAAACAGTGCTGGAAGTCATCTTTTGTCAGCCCCTTCAGGACACATGCCGCTCAAAAATGTTTGAAATGAAGCTCGCAAAAATGTTTGTACTGACACTTTGTACGCGATTGAAAATGACCCAAATTTATTGGAAACGATAATAACATGTGATGGAACGTGGTTTTTTACTTATGATCCGGAAATGAAGCACCAATCCATGCACTGGAAGAGCCGAACTTCACCAAGAGCCAAAAAAGCTCGAATGACCAAGTCAAAATTTAAAGCAATGATGATTGTTTTTTTTTTTATATCCATGGGATTGTGTGCCTTCACTGGGTTCCTGAAGGTTAAACAATTAATCAATATTACTACCTTGAGGTACTTTCCAAACTACGTCAAAGAGTAAGGAAAAAACGCCCCAAAATGTGGAAGGACAAATCATGGGTTCTCCACCAAGACAATGCGCCAGCTCATTCTGCGATATCTGTCAAGAGGTTCCTAGCCAAGTACAGCATCTCAGTGTTAGAACATCCACCTTATTCACCAGATCTTGCACCATGTGACTTCTTTGTGTTCCCTAAGGTGAAATCTGCATTAAAAGGGACAAGATTTGAGTCTGTGGCAGCTGTAAAAGAGAAAGCGGCATGTGTCTTGTAGGAGCTGACAGAAGATGACTTCCAGCACTGTTTCCAACAATGGAAAATTCACATGGAGCATTGTAGGGATAGAGTGTATATTGGGATATTGGGTGTATATTGGGATAGGGAAAAGTGTATATTGAAGGTGACTAAGTAATTATGTATAAAATAAAAATAAAATTTTTTACGTCAGTCTCGTTATTAATAGTCACACCTCGTAGTTTCACTATAAAAGAAAAATGCACACAGATTTTGATTTTGCTATTGAGAATCTACTTCAAATAATTTATTAGATGGAGCAAACATTTAATTTAACTGAAAAGGATAAGTAATAATTTTACTTATAATGATAATGTAATTGAAGTTAATAAAAATTCTAAATAAGTGATTGCAGCAAAGACACAAGATAGAATGGATTACACCATATAATTGACTTACAACAATAATAACACTGAGTTCAGTTTCCAATTTTTTCATGTACACTCTTTAATTCTACATTCACTAGCAAACTATAAATTATGTTACATTAATAAGTAATTAGAATACGATTTGTTTTAACAAAAAAAAAAACAAATGAATCAACAAACTAAAGAAAACTGTTTCACGGTACACAAGTTTAAAATATCAATTATGCTAACACATACTTAAAAATTCATCTTCATGTTAACCCAGACTGGTAATGGGTTGCATTTTGAAAGTTTTTCAAGTAAAGAGATATCTAACCTTTTTTTACTGGCGAGACTATTTTTTGAAAACCAACAAAGTCTGGAAATACACATTTTGTTGTACGAACTTATTTTTTCCCGTTTACTTGCATTTTATTTTCACAGTTAATAGAAAAATGTTACACTTTGCAATTTTTCTTAAACGGAACAAATACGTTGGAAAAACTTAGGAAATAATGAAATAAAGTAAATAAAATTTCTTACTCGAAAATCAGCAACAACAGCAATTAAATGCTTTGAATCCTCTTCTATACGTGTATTAATCAACTCAAGACCAGTCTGAGCATCATAGAGAAACCCAAGTCCATGGCAAGGCTGTAAAACAAACAGAAACCGATCAAAATTTATAATTAAGAAAATAATCTTTTCATTGTTCATTTTATCTTTATACAGACATTTAAAAGTAAAAAAATGTTCAAAACAACCACTTCATTAACATACATATTGTGACCTATGGGCAACATGTAATAATAGATGGCTTTTGTATAAGTTTTGACAGGTGTAAATTATTGTCTTCTGTCTAGTGGCTAGTCTACAATCATTGTTGACCTTCTAGTATAGAGTAGAAAGTTTTGTATTCCCTTAGGATCTTCTTATGTTGTTTATTCTCTTGATTGTTCTACTATTTTTTACTTTCTCTTGCCTATATGCTATATGAATATATAGGAAGGAAAGTATTGTTTTCATGTCGATTATTCGAAATCGAGTTTTCACCGGATCTACACGTTTTCAGACCCCCTGAACCCAAAAAAAACATGTTGTTAGCGATTGGTCCGTGTGTGTGAACAGAATATCTCAAGAACAGAACATCGTACGAACTTGAAACTTAAGTTACATACCACTACGGGACTCGACATGAACATTTTCATTAAAATTGGTCAACCGAAAGTAGTATGTCATTTTTCACTTTTTTCGATTTTCTCAAAAACTGGTCCTACGATTTTTTCAAAAATCGCCTGGTTTACTAAATTTTTTATGCTCTACAAGACAGGGTAGGCGCCATGTTTGCTGAAATTCTCGGTGAGGCGTTTTTCACGTAAAGAAATTGTTTTTTTAAGATTGTGGCGTTAATATGCATTTTAGCGCAAACATGTATATAATTAAAGTTGTAGAAAATTTTAAAATCTACAACTTTTATTTCAAACATTTTTTTGTATAACGATTAGTTTAGCGTTAATTAGCAGCTTTCTGTTTCTTTTTCTCACAAAAACGTGTAAAAAATCTATTATTTTAAGATTTTGGCCTTAGTATGCATTTTACGACAAAAGTGTATATAATAAAATTGATAGGAAGTTATAAGATCTACAACTTTTATTTAAAGCTTTTTTTTTTACAGAGCCTAGTTTAGCGTGACAGAGCAATTTTCCATATTTTTAATCCAAACTGAAGTTGATTTTCATTTTGCGTCTCACTGATGATTAAAATAAGGTTATGTTTATTGAGTTTGGTTTTTTGATTATTTCTAATGTTTTATTACTAATGTTAGGTTTGTAGTTAATTATTTGCATTGGCAAGAGAAAGTTGTGTGAGTGTTTCACACCAGATTTTTTGTGTATTTACGAATGTGGAAACTCTTTGTGTATTATATTTTATTTAAATGGAACTGATACTATTGTTACTTAGTAATTGTTGCGCTGTTTTGAACTGTGAAGTGAAGCTATTGAAAACCGACTTCACATGTGGAAACGGATTCTTTTTAACAAGTCAACTGTGTACAATTGTAAGTAAAAATTAATAAATGAATTATTAAGTAAATGGCCAATTCATTTTTAAATACATTTAGTTTAAAAAAATATGTAATAAATTTAATCTGCTATTGAGTACAGTATTAGTAATTTTCTGGTTGTTATACATGTAATAGTTGATGAAGCAATTTAATTGTGAATAAGTGTTTGTAATAAATTTAAAAGAAAGTTTTATTGTAGAGATAATGTAGATCCTGAAGAGAATCCACAATAAACATCACAATTTATATTTTGCTTCAAAAAAATTCAATGTAATTTTTCATAATACCATGTGGCTTTCCACAAGATAATGTGATTGAATTATTAACACAACTAAAAATAACTTGGCGTTTCAGGAATTAAAGCATGCAGAGAAAAGAATCAAAACAATTAGTCATCAACACTTAAGTTTTACTTTAGTGGTTATTACCTGTAAACATCCTTAAATTAATTTTTAAGGAACATTTTCATTAATGTAAAATACTGATGTGAAGCGGAAAAAGTACGCAAGCCTAACTGAAATCCTTCGCTGTATTACTCCACAATAAAGTGCACTCATTATAAAATGACCTCGTGGCATGAGTTGGGTCAATATGATACTTACTTTATTTATGTAAAGTTGCATTAAATTATTGGTTGTCACTGATATGATGAACGAATTTTTACCGACTTAATGAGCTGTGAGACAATGGAAGGGATGTTGAAATTGGCTGAGTGAAAATTGAAAATGAACTCACCAGTTGTTTTAAGGTTGGTTACACAATCAACTGCGCCTCGGAGCCGAGTACTTATTTTACTCATTGAAGGGAAAAGTTAAATCAAAATTTATTTGTCACTGTTAAACACAGTAAGTAACAAAAAATTACATGAATATAAAAAATAAATAACAAAAAATAACTAAAAACTGAAAAGATATAATTACCGCAGAAGTGCATGGGATGTATGTAAACTTCCAGTGACCTCTTTCACCACGCCATTCCATAATTCTCCTCAGTTTGGGTTCATTCAATTCATTACACAACTGAAAATAATATATGCAACATTTCATTCATTGCAATAATACATGAAATTAGAAACCTAGTTAAACCTCACTTAATGTTCACAGAATGATTTGTATTAGCTGAGTGCATAACGCATTATGAACAAACTTTTATAACTGAAAGACAATCAAACAATGAAATAAGTTAATTGCATACAGCAAAACATTATTTATTTGTTTATATATCATATATAGAAATTTTTTTTTAAATATTTCCATTTATAAATTCCATGTTTAGTAATTAAATTTTCCCCCAAAGGAAAACACACTGTACATTGGACAATGTGCTAAACCACCAATTACATATCAACAAAACTCGGAAATCTTTATAGACAAAAGTTTATTTTATAGAAAACAAAAAATTATGATATAAATTAAAAATTACCTTCTCCAAGGCAAGGATATCACCAAGTTCTTGAACAGCTAATAATGAACACCTATCAAAAAAAAGAAAACAAGACATTTTTATCAAATTAAATATTCCTGTAAATTAAAATTGTGAAATATAAGCCAGCAAATTGTCAGTCTTAAGCCACAATTGAAATTACCCGTTTCATCCATATCACCATTGACACCGAACCTATCATCACCAGCGAATTTGTCTTAATCTATTTAACTTTATCTTAAAATATAATAATTTTTTTATTTTATTTTTTGTATTGTCCTATATAAAAAACGCACTGGTTATGTAAAATTATTTTTTTAAGCTGTCGTTTGTTCGCATGGTACGCCTTCATCCTCTCGCTAACCTTCTCCCTTTGTTCCTGCGTCCATGTCCTTTGCCTTGTTTCTGCAGTCGGGAAATTATTATCTTTATGGGAATCAAAATAAAAAAAATCTTGTGTAACGCTTATCAGTTGTTTCTATACAAATTGGTTGTTGCATGATTACTTGCCATGACATGAAAACAAATATGTGGATGGAATTCACGGCCACAAAAAAATTGATTATTAAAAAAACAAGAGGGAAGATATCAATATTAAAATAGAAAAGATTAACACTTAACTAGAAATCCTAACAATTAACTTGTGAATAACTTTTAATTATTTACTTAACAGTTGTTTAAATCGGAAGTTACATGATGTGAAATGACTCATCAAATGCACCAAGAAATGCGAATGGTTTGGCGAGATATTTGGTTAAAAACACTTAAGAGGTTAACATGCTAACCTGCCTATTGAATTAAGAAGGACTATTAAATAAAATATTATACTTTTCAACAAAATAAGAATGGTAATTGGTGTAATTTAACTGAACTAAACAGATACAAACAATTTAATAAACTTTTAAATTAGCTGATAAGAACTTATAAATACCTGCAAAAAATAAATGCACACACATAACAAAATATTCACTCAATTAAGTAACAACATTTGAGATTTAATACCTGTTTTCCATAATCGTTCTACATATTACTTCACGCACTCCTAGATTTTCTGCCTTCTCAATAGACATTCCATATAAATTCCAAGATGCTATTCTTAAAGCAGGTTGACCATCACGCATATTCATAAAATTATCATCAAGTACTGGTCTAGGAGAATATGAAGAAAGCACTTCAAATATATCTTTCACATGAACTAATCCATTTATATTACCAACTTTCCGATCTAAAAAAAAAATATATATATATATATATATATAATTATTTTTTTTATTAAACATCCTATGTAGGATTTTTAAACAGCCGTATTATTTAAAATTGAAATATATATTTTCTAACCACCACAAAAATTAATGAACACACAAATTGAATACGACAATCAACTGATTAAGTTGGCAAGACTGTTTTAAATATAAGAATCGACTATTCCTTATCTACCATGGTAGGAGCAGGAAGTTTTAAATTTTGACTTCTAATAAATGTTAATTTACTGAAGATGTGTACAAGATACACGAAAGCGCTATAAACATTGGTAAGTGTTTTATGTTACCGTATTCTGGTGGTTAGAAAATATATATTTCAATATAATTATTTAAGTACAAATTGATATCATACTATTTCTATACTGGTCTGTTGTTAGTGTTTTAGCCACTGTAGGCAGTGCCAACGCTATGAGGTGGTTGCTTCTGCTGCCGCGAGATAGCGCAGACAGAAAACTTTGCACAGTGCTTGTATGACTACGAGTGGGTAGGCGTACGGCAGACTTGACTGGATGATCAGTTTGGTTTCAACCTTCTTCATGAGAAGGTCGACATGGAATTAGCTTAGAACACTCAACATGAGTATAATTTTTTCTCTCCACAAACAAACCCCCTCCTCAAGTCAGCGGTAACCGGTGTTTGCCTCAATCTGCAACCATATCTATTTTTTAGGTAGTGGTGTAGATGAGTTCCCCCAGTAAGTGTTTACTCCTCCCTAGAGGCAGCAACAAAGGCCATCTCAGTGCTAAGAGCTACCAGATGCCCCTACCACTCCGGTCAGAACAAGAAAATGACCAGCCTACGCCAACTGACAAGAGCTACAACCGTAAAAAATACTACAATATACTGTGACAATATCGAAGAAGGGTATGGTTCGTGAAATTTCTAGTACTTCATTCATAAAATGGTAAAGCGTAGATAAAAGAGTGAAAAAGTAACAATAGGGTTAGCTATAAAAGGATACCTATTCATAAAGGTTATTTAAAAGGACTGCGCTATTGTGTATGATAAGGTAGGGTCTTTTGTTGTACAACTATTTATGAAAGAATCGGTTGGTTACCTGTAACACCCTTTAATCAATTCTTGTTTATATATAGTTAAGATTTTTCCAGTACTAATAAGAAAGGGTTTTTTGTACTTTATTATTTGCATGGAATTTCTCTGCTTCTCTGGAATTATCTTTTTGAACTGCCTATATAAAGAGACCGCCGAGTGCAGTCACAAGTTAGTATTCATTTGATCTTTGACGAGTGTTTATTGCGTTGGATCAGGTCAACATAGTATCCAGGCATTGTGTGGTCAACAATTTTGTTATACTATCCTTTTGTGTATGTGCATTATATTCAGTTTTTGTGTATGTTTTTTGTGTATAATTATTTGTAATTAGTACTAAGTAAATTATTAAGTTATTATTGTATTACTTCATTATAATTAGTTTATTATTTATTTTGTAAATCTTTTAGTTGTAATAAATACTTGTAATTGTAAACTTTAGTGTTATTAATTATTTAATTACCTAGATCCCTAAACACTACAATTATTGTGTAGATTAAGGTTAATACAGCCGATGAAAAAAGATAGATGAAAGATGCCAGACCTAACCGAGAATCAAACCTGGTATACAAGCCAATTGCTAGGAATTATAAATAAAAAAAAGACAGTATTTTGATGTAGTGGTACTTACCAGAAAAACGGCTGTTGACAACTGACATTGCTCTTGGCACAACAGAACCATTTTTTGCAACAACTATATTATTATTTGTGTTATTAATATTAACTGGTTGTTGTGTTGAATTTTGTGCTGGCGGTCCCACGCATAAATAAACTCTTATTGAACTTAAACGATATTGGTTCATTCCCTTGACCTGCAAAAAATTACAATACAATTATAAGTACTATAAGAAGAAAATTATAAGTAATTACAAGGACTAAAAAAAATATATCAAAGGTATCCCTTACAATTGCTAAAATAAAAAGTTCTTTAGTGATAATTTAAAAAACTAATCTAAATTAAATACAAACATATAACACAAAAATACAATAATTTCTCTCTTTATCATGTTTTGTATAAATGAGAAAACACTCAAATTATTTTAAAAAGGAATTTATTAGTTTATCAATAGTGTTCATAGCAATTCTACAACATTCTTTTGTGAGTCTCACACAACATATAACTTTAAATCATCTGAATATTGTACAAGCAAGAAAAATGTGTTAACACAAATCTAAAAATATCATGCTAATACTTTTTCCTTTTTTCAAATTTTTAACTGTTTTCATTGAAAACCCCCCAAATAAAAATGAGTGGGCATTTAACAGACTAGGAACTTAAGAGATATTTTTTGGACTTGGCTACCAGTATTATTTTATGACTACCAGTGAATCTGGTAGTCATTCAACCCTTCAGTGCCAGGAACCGCATACTCGAGGTCCGGGTAGTTGCATGCTTCGAGCAGTCATACTTATAAAGCTATCAGGGCATATGATATCTCAAAATATGCGCGCTGAAACGTAGTCAAATTTGATATAAAACACCATGTATTTACTATTGATAGAGCTTGCTACGAGGCGGGTGATATTCCGAACATAAGTATTTGCTTCACAAATCTTTCAGATAGTGTAACTTTGGGAATATTTCATCTTTAGGGTTGGTATTTCTGTAGGCCTATTAAAGTGATGTGTATTATTGACTGAAGAGAGATAGAATGTTTACGCAGTTGCTGGGCTGAGATATGCAGATGTTTATGAGAGCGTAAATATTTTCTATCTTTGCTGTGATACATGGAACCTTTTTCTCCCTCCTTTCCACACTTACATCCCGTTACTGGTGTATTTGTTTAGTAAATTAGTTCCTGAAGCAAAGTCATGCCTTTATTCAATAACAGAGCAATATGGTGGCGAGGGAGTTGCCAACCTAACTAATTCCTTTACTGGCCTTTACCAATTTTTCAGATTTTTTGATTTATTTAAAATTATTACAAATTTAAAACTGCAATTACTCAGCCAAATATTACCCAAAATACAAATTAAAACCATGGTTTTATTCACGAAACTCTCTTCTCCAAAACATGTTATGTACAATTTTATGCTAAACTGAAATTTCAGCACGATACAGCCATAAATATAAAATAGTAACCTACCAATTTTTAGTGCATGTGAATATTACGTGAGCTCTAGCTACCGTAAAGTATAACCGATTTTCATGTTTTTATACTCACAAAAACGGTACGTATTATAAGAAGCAGCTGTAATTTTTTCATAATTTTTATCAGTAATGAACTTAACTAAATGGATTTATTTGGGAGTGTGTTTTGACATTTACAGTTTAACAGTAGCACCAAATGTGGAGCAGCACAGAAGGGTTAAAGTCACTTGCCCAACTGATTTAACTTAAAAATTCAATGCAAATTTTAACTATCAAATTCAATACAAATTGTAATGATTGGGTTGGTCTGGAGTTATAGATCTCTGGACAGACTCAGAATAATATAAAACCCGACTTAAACCACATGGTCTCTCAATGGTGGATGCGTAGTAGTCTAGTCTGACTTTGAACAACTGAACAACCACGAAGCCGTCCGGTACAGCCCGCACTCCAATTACAAGTGGAATATCTCAGCAGCAACAATGTTTTTTGTATATTCCTTCAGCGTGAGTAATTAACTAAAAGTGTCATAAGTTCTAGTTTGATCATCTTGTATATTACACTGATTTCTAGTAAATATTAATATTCATTTTCTAAATAGTTTAATTTTTAGGGCTGCGAATAAAATATATTTTCTGATTCTTAGTTTAAATTTTCAATCAGACTGTACTAGCGCGTCACTGTATTTCCATCTCTTTCTCACACAGCCGGCAAGCGCATCACAGAGGCCACAAAGTTTGAGTTGGGTTATACAAAATTACAACAATAATTTTAATACTAATTAAAAAAATATATCATACTTTTAAAAGTTCATCAAAATTAAGAAAAGGCCCATGTTTTTCTCTATGATCTACAATGTTAGCAGCTAATTCTTGACTAATTCCTCGTACTGATGTCAAAGTAAAAACACTTGCTGAATTAATATCAATCAGAGGTGCAGTGACAGCAGGAGCAGGAGAACGTGATCCTTCACTTTCTAAGCTATCCATTGAAGGAGCTCGAGAATTTGTACAACTGGAAAAAACCATAAAAAATGTATAATTTAAAAAAAATTTCTTTCTTTATCATAAACACAAACAATTTAATTATACTGTACTTTATATTTCAAGATTTGTTTCACTTTTAATTGCCTGCACTAATAAAAGGTAAAATAATATAAAATAAAACTCCTCTCAGTTATGAAAATAAGTAGTAAAATAGAAAGGACTAATTTTCAACCAGTAACCCAATTAAAAAAATTGAGCACCAATAAAAGCTGGTAATTGGATTGATGAATAGAGTTTTCTTCTGTACGGTATGACTCACATCAAAACATGTACATTTTCTATGAATGCACAGTCATTCTTTCCCAGGTCAGCACTACCATAGACTTAACCAAACCACAATTTGACCTGCCTACGTACCAAGTAGACATAAGTGAGACAATGATAGAAGGAAAAGTTGCTAGTGCATAGTATGTTTAAGACGTCGAGCTATTCGGTTTGATCTGTATCAACCTAGCTTTGCTATACAGATACTGCTAATAATCCATACAAAGAAATAAATAATCAAAACTGTCTGGAGTGAAAAATGACAATGAAAACAAATTTAAATGATGGAGAATGATTAAATGGTTTAAAGTGTGTTATTTTTTATTTAATTAATCAAGTAATTATCTTACAGAGAAGATTAGGGACACAAATACATTTTTTTTTTGGTTTAACATCCGACTGTTCTGCAATTACTGCTAATGCAGAGGGTGAAGGATGAAATGATTTTTTTTGTAACGTATGAAAATATGCCAAGCCTGAATGGGATTCCAACCCAAGACCGCATGATGAGAGACGAGCAAGTTACCAACTATGCCAATGCAGCCGGCAACACAAATCCCAATGCAACACAAATACATTGGATATTGTAATATGATTTTTCTTTTTATTGGTTACCCATGCAAAGTAGATGGATGAAAGAAACCTTAAAAAATGAGCAAGGGAAGAAAGAAAAAGTATCATGCACACAATAAAAATTTTTATATTCACAATGAACAGTAGAGTGGGGCTAAGGTAATAGTTAAATATTTAATACTATTTGCCTTCTCTTACAGTTCAGTTTGGATCAGATACAAACTCTTACACCAGTAACAAGTAACAGTTGTTAAATCAATCAAAAGTAGTGTAAAATTTGGAATTAACCTAGTTAAAACAGCGTGTTTTACAAGCAATAATGAAAGTTCAAATATCATGACACGCTCTCGAATAAATTTCTTTATCTAATTTCATTACTAATAAAAAATTATGAAAAAATTCCAGGTTCTTTATATAATATGTACGCTTCTTTTGCATATAAAAACATGAAAATTGCTTAGTGTTAGAGCTAGCAAAATATTACCGCGCGGAAAATTTGTGTGTTTAGTTTATATTTTTTACTTTAACAGGCTGAAATTTCAGTTTAACAAAAATTTGTACATGATATGTTTTGTAGAAAACAGATTCGTGAAAAAAACATATTTTTTATTACAATATCTGGTAAAGATTGGGCGAGTTATAGCAGTTTGAAAATTGTGCAGCATTATATGAAGTGCATGCAATGCAATCGCGGGCGACGTAAAAATGCCTAACTATCCCTTCCAATAGCAATTGTCACATGTGCATTGCACACAAATATACTAAAAAAAAACACATTCATAAAATAACAGTAGTAAAATGTGTTTGTAGGCCCCAGGATAAAATAGACGAAGAAAGAGATATCTTCTATCTCAAAAACCGGTCCCCTTGGTTAACAGTTGAGTGTAAAAATACGACCTTCCTTTATTTCATAGAAAAGAGAGAAAGAAATAGAAATGCAGTTTTACCAACTCAAAATATGACATATTTAAAAAGTTATGCTGTCCGGAACATAGGTGAAGCTTTCAAAGATATTGGCCACTTTGCTCTTTTCATAGTTCTGTTATACATAGACTAAATGCATTGTATTATAGATCAAATGAAAGAGCATTTCATGGTGAGTAATTTAATGTGGGGATTATAGCTTTTTATAAACGCAAGTTATATCACGGTAAAGACAGTAACTACCAGACTGACTACAGTCGGCTCCCGATTTCATAGGGTTAAAAACATTCAAATCTCCCAATATTTTGATAATCCAGTTTTTTAATAATATAAGTTTATGATAATTGAACCAAATGAGAGCAGAATCAGTAATCTCGGCTAATTCATTCTTAACAATTAGCTAAAGAAGAACAGCAAGGAGAAGAGGTGCCTGGTGTGGTACGGACACGTGCAGAGGATGGGATAGAATTGGTGGCCAAAATGGAATTTGAACTGGAAGCCCCAAAGAAGGCGGAAGTGTGGACGACCACCTGATGGGATAAACAAGTACGAGAGGAAATGCTCTCTAGGAATCTGAAAGATGGAGACTGGAAAAATAGAGATCGGTGGCTGTCTGGATGTGAAAGAGGGCATAACTCGAGAGAGGTAACAAAACTCGCTTAAAAAAAACGAACGGTGTTAAAATATTAAATGGACAAGTCAATGGCAATTTAAAATATAACAAAGTTACCTAGTATTAGTGCGTTGTTTGACACATATTTCAGGTAGAATCTGATCTAATTTTTCAGCACCAACACCAGATACAAGAGCAACATCTTCGACTTTATTAAATCGTCCAATCGCCTGACGATATTCAACGATATTCTGAGCAACAGCTCTAGTAATACCAGGTAATGTCATTAATTCTTCTTCAGATGCAGTATTCAGATTTAACTGTTCAACAACCTGTCAATCAGAAATGTAATGTAAGTTAAAAACATTTGCAAGTTTAGATCAAAATGTAATACTACAGAATATCAGTATAAATTTAAAAAAAATAACTATAACAAGGATAAATTGGACATAAAAATATCGATTAAGAAAGAATAAATCATATCTGCTTTGTCTTAAAGGGGAATTTTCTCTGCCCATTCTAGCATACTCCTTACGAATTTCTGTATCTCCCATCTGCAACCACATCAGATACATTCCTACAACCCTCTTTCATGATTGATTTTCTGTCCAATAACTGCACTGCACCATGAACAGCAATTTTTAACTGCTCATAAAAATGTGTTGCAAGAGCAACACGGCTACCAATTTACTAGCTAAGCATAGTTAGTACAGAAACCTAACTGTTCATGTTCTAATTTTTTTCTAAACAAGTAATTGCACTGAAACAAATTTTTAACAAAATTGAAATTGATATACAGTAATTTCAGGAAATTTTGAAGAATTGTTAGTTGCCTTGTACACAATTTGTTTGGTATATTACTACCCCATTCAACAAATTTGTTGTTCGTTGTTATAAAAATCAAACTTAATATTTTATCTCCTAAATATCACAATACGCCAAACTTCAAAATATAATTAATTGGCTCCAATCTTATTATTATTAATTAACTACTTCAGAAACCTTATTTCATTTGCACACTACAAAAAAAAACAATAGATTTTTTTAATTGTTCTAATAAAGCCAGTTTACTTTAAGCAGAATATGTTTGTCACAATAGATTAAATAACTCAAAAATGTACGTATGTCATACCACAATTTAATGGACATAAAAAAACAAGCAAATGTTAGATATATATTATTTTATTTCATTTTATCAGTATAAACTAATCAGTAATTGTTTTAAAAACGAAACTAGTTAATTGTTGTGGGAACAGATACAAGGTCAGATCATAAACGTTTGTCAAGGTTTAGTTAAATAAATGTTTGAAAATATATAAAATAGTTTTGCATTATAATATCATCAATATTTACAAAGTGCTGATTTACATGTACCAATATAAAACACAAAGAATAACTTAATGACCAAAGAGGATTAATGTTATTTTTTATTGTTTTCCTCAATAACATAAAAACACTATATATTTATATATATATATATATATATATATATATATATATATTACATATTCATTCAAAAATAAATCTTTATAATGCATCCTGCAGTTTGAAATTATTTCTGTTTCATATAATGAATTTATATAATAATTTCACCAACCTTCTTTTTAAACTGTGTCACCTTTATTTTTATTCTTACTTACACGTGTTTCGGAGGATCCACCATAATCACAGTAAATAAACAAATTGAAACTTAAAAATTTTTTATCTCGCTTATATAAAATTTACAGAAGATGATACATCTTCAGTCATTTGTATAAAAGTTGTCATTTGTATACAGTTTTATACAATGACTGAAGCTGTATAATCTTCTATAAATTTTAAATAAGCGAGATAAAAATTTTTTTAGTTTCAATTTTTTTATTTACTCTGATGGTGGATCCACCGAAACACGTGTAAGTAAGAATAAAAATCTGGTGTGAAACACCCACACAACTTTCTCTTGCCAATGCAGATAATTAACAATAAACGTAACATTCGTCATAAAACATTAGAAATAAACAAAAAACTAACTTCAAAAAACATAACCTAATTTTAATCATATATGAAAGACGCATAATGAAAATCGACCTCAGTTTAGCTTAAAAATACGGAAAATCACTCTTTCACGCTAAACTAGGCTCTGTAGAGAAAAATTCTCAAAATAAAAGTTGTAGATCTTTTAATTTCCTATAAATTTGATTGTATACACTTTTATTATAAAATGCATACTAAGGCCGAAATCTTAAAAAAATCGATTTTTCACACGTTTTCGTGAGAAAAAAACAGAAAATTGCTTATTACTGCTAAACTAAGCGTTATACAAAAAAATGTTTGAAATAAAAGTTGTAGGTTTTTAAATTCTCTACAACTTTTATTATATAAATTTTTTCGCTAAATTGCATATTAAAGCTGTAATCTTAAAAAAACTTTGTTTTTACGTGAAAACAGCCTCACCCAGAATTTCAACAAACATGACACCTACCCAATCTTGTAGAGAATAAAAAATTGACTAAACCAGGTGATTTTTAAAAAAATCGTAGCACCAGTTTTTGAGAAAATCGCAAAAAAGTGAAAAATTACACGAATAAACTACTACTTCCGGTTGACCGATTTTGATGGAAATGTTCGTGTCGGGTCCGGTAGTGGTATGTAACTTAAGTTTCAAGTTTCAAGTTCGTAGGATGTTCCGGTCTTGAGATATTTTGCACACACACACACACGCACACACACACACACACACACACACAGAGACCAATCGCTAAAAACATGTTTTTTGGGTTCAGGGGGTCTGAAAACGTATAGATCCGGTGAAAACTCAATTTCGAAAAATCGACATGAAAACAATACTTTCCTTCCTATATATTCATATAGGCAAGAGAAAGTAAAAATAAAGGTGACGTAGTTTAAAAAGAAGGTTGGTGAAATTATTATATAAATTCATTATATGAAATAGAAATATATATATTTTATTTTCAAGTACTTCACCAAAACCCTATAAAACAAAGCATTCTATGTTCACACTTTTTTTTTAAATGTATAAAAACAGAAACACTTGTACATTCAAATTTCATACATTAATAGAAAAAAATGAAACCACATGTTACATTCTAGCCAACATCACTTAATGTTCTTTCAAATATTAAAACTTTTTTTTATTGTCTATATAAGCCTTGGCTTAAGTGTAGGAAATGATATAACATAAAATGAAGATGAAAGAATGCCAGACCTGAGAGGGAATTGAACCAAGAACCCCATCAGAGAAGCCAGTTGAGCTGGCTACCAACCAAAATCACTTTAAATAATTTAATTTTTGTTTTCTATCAATTTTATGTTCTTAAAAATATTATGATGAAAATATGTTGCTGATACAATAATTGGATCTCATAGTTTAGAACTCAATTTGCCTACAGAGTCTTAAATACTCCTTTCTATTTGCATGTCTTACTTTGTAACTTAACCAAAATGTAACCTACATCTCTGCCACACAAAATTTTAAATTGTATTTTAGATCCCCGGAAAGGAAATAATGACTGTTCAGGTAATTATAAATTGTATATTTAAGTTTAAGAAGTACAACTGAGTACATACAAGGACAGTTTTTTTTAACGTCCAATAGGCCATAAATAAAAGACAAATGAATGTAGAAAAAATGTTTTATTATTAAAAGTTACCTACACCTATGGCTACTTTTCAGTATTAATCACTTTGATGGTTGAGGCATTTGAACTACCTGTGGACAAGCTTTCCAATACCCTTTTCATAAAATGTTGCTGCCAAAGAAAATTGAAATGAGTCTTGAAGCTTCTCGTTAAGTTTGTAAGTGGGTAGAAGGGCTGCCCCTTCTACCCACTTCTTCAGTTCAGGAAAAAGATGGAAGTCATTCAGTGCTAGGTATGGACTGTACAGCAGGTACGACAAATGCCTCAATCGTCAACGTGATTATGTTGAAAAGTAGCAATAAATGTACATATCTTAAAGTAATAAAACATTTTTTCTATATTTACTTGTCTTTTATAAATGACCTATTGGTGGTAGAAAGAAAATGGTCCTCATACCATTCCAGCACAAATATCTGTGACTAGTTTTATTACATTACTTTAAAAAAAAAACTTCCTTTATATATTTGCACAAAACTTACCTTGAGTTCAGTATCTGGGTAATAAAACGTAGCGCTATAAGAACCTTTACCAAGTCGTGCACGCCTTGGAAATGGCGACCGGAGCGCACTGCGAATAGAACGACGGCGACCAACTACAGGAGTGCTATTATTCTGCCCCATTTTTATGAAATAATTTTCAACCTTGAAAACAATACATGTAACCTATTAATTACAAAGATTTATAAGGTAATGATAAACAGGAAAATACAAGCAGTATTGTCATTTAAAATGAGATAATTTTTATTTTTGTTTAACGTCCTTGGACGTTAAACAAAACAGTTGGAACTGTTTTGCAATTACTGCTAATGCAGATGGTGAAGGATGAAATTATTTTTTCTAACGTATGAAAATATGCCGTGCCTGAATGGGATTTGAACCCAAGACCGCATGATGAGAGGTAAGCACGTTACCAACTACGCCAATGCAGCCGGCAACTAGATAAGGTAACCTTGTTACAGGAGCAGTAAATTGATTCATAAATACATGTTTTTTTTATTTATGTGTCATATTTTTGTTAGTAGATCACAACAAATACTGCTGGATCAATGTAATGACAGGGTGAGCAAATTTACCTCAATGTAAACCCGACTCTTTCCAAACAGAATTTCAGATTAAGCTTATCATATTGTTGTTTAGGTCATCAGCTGAAAGGCTGCTTTGAACCTGTCGAGGTTTCACTAAGTAAAATGAGGAAACACAGTTGGTTTACCATTGCCTTCCTCAATGAGTGGAAAAGTATGCTTATCTGCATGCCAGGGCCTCTGAAAAGCACATATTTTCCACTCTGCAAATGCACCTTCACTTCATTCACCAAAGGGTCTGGCTGTATAAAGAAATTCATTAATTTCACAGAAGATAACTCTGATTAGTGTCTTTTACACCTTTGCATTTTCTGTTCTTAAATGATTCAGTCATTTAATTGGCTGACCATGTAATAAGAAACAGAACTATTTATTTTAGCCCTGCAACTAACAGATTGAGTGTAAATAATTTGACACTCCACCTGTCTGTTATGGGCAGACTATACATCATATATCAAACTAAAAATAATTTGCTGAACAAATTAAACTTAAATTTAAGTAGCATAATATAGAGGTCCTTAAAAGTTAATGACAAAGTTTGATGAATGCTGGATCAAAAATAAAGCTCAGTCTGAAACAAAATATCAGCCCGAGCAAAAACACCATTTTGCATTGTAAACTTAGTATGTGTACCAATTCTACCCGAGTTAAACTGCACCAGTAAAACATGCTCAAAAGAGGGAGGATAAGATTATAATTAGCCTCATAAGAGTGTAAACTGAGGGTCAATCGCTCACCTAAAGTATTAATAAAATAACTTGAAAATTTAGGAACGTGTAATAAATTTAAGAAAGATTTGTGGTAAATTTTAGGTAATTTTATCACAGTAAAATATCTCAATTTTTTTGGAGGGTATGTTAAAATTATTGTACCTGATTAACCAGTAAATAAAAGTTTAAGAATTTATAAGTTCACCATGGAAATGTTTTCAGTATTATGAATGAACTGGAGACCAAATATAAATAACTGTTTTTCTCAAGTGTTATGTAGTCACTGCAGTATACCATAACCTACAGTCAAACCCTTCAAGAGGATATAATTTAAAGTGTTTTCGTAAAAAGTATTAATACAGTAATTCACAACGGAAAATTAATAATTTCAGCATTATCAAAAGCAAAACTGATACAAATGTTGTTTCTGTAAATTTTACCCACAAAGATTGTCGCTCAACATTTAAATCCTGTTGATCCCAAACTTGAGAAAAATATTCCTAACCTAATCTACTGACATGAGTAAATGTTTTCCACGCAAGTCATTTCAATCTGATATCTTTAACAGATAATCACCATAATATCATTGTAATCCCTCAGTAGTCCGAGGCAATTTAATTAGTACTGATTAATACATTTACCTTATTTGAAGATGACTAAGAATTAAAATTACACAAGGGGTTTAAATGATGGTTTATTCTTTATAAATTGTTTTTATACAACAGAAAATCTGATGAATTAAGAGATGCATCTTGTTTCTGATAGAAAGATGTTCGTCAGGAATTTCATTTAAAAATTTAAAACAGCACAAGCGTTAACTACTGGCATTGCCTGCATATTAAAGAAAAACAAATTAACACTTTAGCACCCGCTTAAATGAACCGATGCAATATTAAGACGTCAGAGAAAATAACGTATGCATATGCAAATTTCAAATGTATGCAAATTATATTATTGTATTGCATTTCTGCACTAGTTTGACAAGTGGCAACGTATTATCTCAGCAGCGCAACAACGTACCGTAAAATATTCTACGCAACCTACAATATCAGTGTAATCACTAAACCTAACATTTTAAATATTAGTCGATTTCAATCAAATTAGGAGCAAAAATTAACAATAAATAAATAAATATAACGAACCTAATTGTGTCTATATTTTTTTATATCACAGTTTCTTATCATCCAATACCACTTAATAGGCCTACTACTGAAATCCGACTTGAGTAAACTTTTTATCTCCTTTCGAATTACTAAAGGTCAGTATTTTTCAAGTAAAATAGGTTGCACTGGTCACCCACTAACGTGCTTGTTCATGTTTACAAACAGAAATACTGATGACATCACTTAAAAGAAACTGCAAATGATGTAACCGACAAAAACTGCATTACATAAATTTGAAAACGTAGACACAAACGGATGAATTATAAAATACATTTTCTACTGTAACGCCCTGAAAGTTACGATTCACGAATTACAGCCGACGTAACACATCATGGTATAAGTAAGGCGTTATGAAAAATCGTTCTCTTATAATCACTACATATTTTTATTTGATAACTTTTAACTGCATTCTAACCTATAAGTAATTCAACATGACAAGCTAATCAAAATGTCAACACCTTTCTCGTTCTCTCTCACTCTTCTTGAATTAAGCACGCAGCGCACCTGTTGTGGTTTACGCAAACATCTTCCCGCTGCATTCTATTTTTAAACATTTTTATTTTTCAGAAACTAGTTTCACTGGTTTACGGTATTTGAATATTTCTGTCTTAAAACAAGTTTTAATAAACCGGTAAATATTGTAGTTAATTCTTTTTGCATACATGAACATTACTTCATATTACATTTACTTTATAAAAATTATAAGGCAATTTATAGGATCCTTCATTATTTTCATTGCTCCTATAATCCAAAAATGATTTCTCTGAATGAAGTTTTTACATTTGCGTGTTATTCATTGTACAAAATAACCCACTACTTCAACTAGACTATCTTAAGAGCTAAGGTATATCTACAATCATCAGTGTTTAGAATTAAGACATTTTTTTTTTGCGCCCTGGAGACTCCAGGAGGAGTATAGGACATGTTGTCAGATATAACACCTGAAATACATATAAGAATCACACAATGTATCACTACTATCAAGAAAGAAATTCTTGTACGCTATAAAAAGTTTCATCGATCAAGTAATTTTTTAGATTTTTTTTAAAGGAATTCAAATCCTCACAACACTTTAACCCTTTCACTGCCGGGTCCAAATACCCTTCGGAGTCAGGTGTGTTTTCCCTGTGCCGGCTCCGTATAAGCTTCGGGTCTGCCTAGCACGCTCTCGTATCTCTTTTTAAAGCTGGCAATGAACCTATCGTTACTATTTTGACCTCGGCACACAGTATACATTCTGTTCTTTTTTTTAGTAAATCACTGTTTTCGCAAAAATGTTGCGTTTTTTATGTATATTTAGCGTAAATACAATAAAAAATGGTTAAACATAAATTGGCACATGAAATCATGTAACAATAAAAAGAAAAAAAGAAAAAAAATTACAAAAAAAAATCACAGACATTACAGTTAAAAATAAAAGCGTGGCGCATTAATATATATAATATTTATTGTAAAATATTCGTTGTAAAATATTATATATTAATGCGCCACGCTTTTATTTTTAACTGTATGTCTGTGATTTTTTTTTTGTAAATTTTTTTATTTTTTCTTTTTAGTTCATTTTTTTTGATTAATTGTTAAATAATAGCGTTTCTTAAAAATTTTTTTTTTTGATTTTTTTGTAATTTTTTTTCTGTGATTTTTTTGTAAATTTTTTTTCTTTTTTCTTTTTAGTTAATTTTTTTAAGTAATTGTTAAAAGCGTTTTTAAAATTTTTTTTTACAAACACCTCCACAGCGTATTGTCATTGAAGATAAACAAGTGTGCAAAGTTTGATTCATATTGATACGGTAGAAGTATTAAAATTTTAAGTTGCAAGATTTGATGGATCCAAGAGTAAGTTAAATAAAAGCGTTTAAAAATAACGGTGGCAGCGAAAGGGTTAAAGATTGGGGTAATTTATTTATGACGTTTCTCCCTGCATAAGTACGTTTTTGTTCAAACAATTTTGTGGAGTGATTAGCCACATAATAATCATTCCTGTTTCTTGTGTTATGATTGTGAACATTGAAATTCTGCATAAAATTATTTTGCCTAACATACATAATCACCTCAAAAATGTAGAGACAGGGAACTGTAAGCAATTTAAGCTCCTTAAATAGTGGCCTGCATGAGGTTAGCTGGTTAGCTCCCACCATACACCTAATAGCTTTCTTTTGAATTTTAAAAACCCTATTCATATTTCCTATGCTAGAATTACCCCATACTAAAATACCATAACGGATACGAGACAGAATGAGGCCATGATGAGCTGCCATTAGTAATTTTTTATCATTTAATCTGGCAATACATGCCTGTCTGGCAATTCAAAATACCTGTTGAAGTCCAGAAATTTAGTTTGTAGTATTGCCATGTCCATTAAAGTCAATTAAGGAAAATTCATTGAAAAGTTTTAAGAAAAACAAAAATCTGATATCACTAATGTTTTTCATTTATAATAATTGAAGACAGAGCAGAACTATTTTACTATTGTAATACAGAACTAATATTCATGTCTCCAAAAACAAATACGAAGTTAAAACACCAAACCCATGGATTACTGAATATTGACCAAACCTTAGTACCTGGATTGCATCTTTTAACTTACTCACAAGAATCTATGAACAGAGTGATTCAATAAGATGGAAACAATTTCAATAAGCTGTATTTCCTGAACTACATGTTATATTTTAAATCTGTAAATTACATTTTGAAAGAGAAAGTTTTAAATTTTAATTTACATACATGAAAGTTTATATTTCCTAAATGAATCCATACGTCAACGATGGATAGGTCGCATGGCGAATGACGACTCTGCACTTCAGTTTTGGCCACCGAGGTCTCCAGATCTCACACCCTGTGACTTTTTCTTGTGGGGGTTCGTGAAAAGTGCAGTTTACATACCACCTCTTCCCACCAATTTGAATGAACTAAGGAATCGTATCACAGCTGCAGTCAACTCAGTGACCCAAGACATGCGTCAGAGAGTTTGGGATGAGTTCAGTTACCGTCTAGATGTTGTACGTGCAGCCGGAGAAGGACACATTGAACATCTATAAACTTTCATGAATGTAAATTAAAATTTAAAACTTTCTCTTTCAAAATGTAATTTACAGAATTAAAATATAACTTGTAGTTCAGGAAATACAGCTTATTGAAATTGTTTTCATCTTATTGAATCACTCTGTATATCATTAGCTGGGATCTTAATACCTTACATAGAAGAAATTCATGTCAACTCAGATTAATAAGTTTCAATAATTATTTATAAGATTCATGCAATATATTCCTAGCACCTAATGTACTTCATTATTCCTCTTCCTACTTTTGTTTGTTTGAAAGGTCGAAATTGTATCTATTAAAAAATATTTTTGTAGCTAAACCTTTCAGAAGGTACAAAGAACATACTTGCTTTAAAGAGAAAATACACTAGACTCCCATTTTCTATGCTAATTGACTCTTAAGTGCTCTTATTGAGGTGAAAACTAAGGAAAAAGACTGAAGTCACAAATAAAAAACAAATGTTTACATTTGTTTTTAATTTGTGACCGCTGAAACCGACATTTCCGTTCACGGTAACAAACAGTCATATCATACAGTTAACCTACAAAAGGTTCCGCGAAATACTGTATGTTCTCTAGTATAGTTTACGTCTTTTGTGGTAGCGAACTGATACCAAAGCAGTAGCACATGCACACTGATGCTTTCCCCCTTTACCCCTCGTTAAAACCGAAGGCAAACTCATGACTCGAGTAACTATACTGGGAGTTTATTGACCAGTAACAATAATTTTTATTAGGTGTAACAGTAGTAATAGGTTTAAAAATGAAACATAATTACCCAAAAGTGTACATCTTTATTTATCACATTTTTCAATAATTTAATAATTTATTAAAACTAAAATACAATTAAAACCTATTATTTGTAAAACATAAACAACATAAAAATTACAAATAAAAAATTATAATGCGCACAAAAATAGATATAATAGTCTCTGAGTTAACTGAGCTAGTCCCAAAAAATACATCGCAAAGCGAAATCCGCATGTAGCGGCAAATCGATCATAATACTGTACTGTACTTATATTAGTCACACACAGTTTCGTTGAAAAGGGTTCTGGTAAATAAAACAAGACAGTTTTCAATCATTATTAAATACTGTACAGTACAGTAATTTCAATGCTTTACTAATCATCAATAAAATATTGTTAATGCTTTTTTACGACATTTAGAATAAGATGAAACAAAGTATGTACACTAAATATCACTTTATTCAATAACACTCAAACTCACTATGCTATGGCAATGTGTATGCTACTGCCAAGTGTTTTTTAGTACAGTCTTATACAGTGGCAAAGAAGTGAGCAAGTTCCATTACACAAAAAACACCTATGAACTTCTTCAAGAAATAACTTTTTTAACTTGAACATGTACTGCATGTCTTTTTTCATTTGCTATCTTTATTTATACATCATTTTCATTTGATAATATAGTAGATTACTTTTTCTCACATCTTTGACCACTATATTTACATTTCACCAGTTTACACCATAAGTTTCCCTCGCGATTTTTGACAGAGTTCATTTAATCTGAGGTGCCCTCGGTCCTAATTACCGCAGATAATAGGGGTTCTACTCTATTCAAAAGTTTATTAAAATTTTGTTGTAGTAATTTTTAACATGCTCAATATTAATCTAAAATACATTTTGGCACATATTTTCAGTATGGCATCTGTAACTGAGTATGGTTTAAAAAGGACATATTTATCATGTCAAATGGTGTTTTCTCAAAATGATAAAGAGTTCTATTTCATATAAAGAGTTAATATAACAATCCCACCAACCTTCCTCCCAAACTGCGCCACCCTTATTGTAATTTCCACTCACACGTGTTTCGGTGGATCCACCATCATCAGAGTAAATGAAAAATTGAAACTAAAAATTTTTTTCACACTTATTTAAACTTTACAGAAGATGGTACATCTTCAGTCACTTGTATAAAACTGAAAAAATTTTTTAGTTTCAATTTTTCATTTACTCTGCTGATGGTGGATCCACCGAAACACGTGTGAGTGGAAATTACAATAAGGGTGGCGCAGTTTGGGAGGAAGGTTGGTGGGATTGTTATATTAATTCATTATATGAAATAGAAATAATTTCAAACTGCAGGATGCATTATAAAGATTTATTTTTGATAAGGAGTTGTTTTGGTAAACAGCTAAAAATGGTTTTGAACCCCTAGCTATAAGGTTTCACCACGTGAGGAGCGAGGTAATTCACTATTGTCTACCTTATTAGGCTATCTATTATGGATACTTATTAGTATGTCAAGATTCTTGGCCCTGCAAATAGCACCTTCAATCCATAAATCATAAGGTCTGTCTGTATAATACAATTCATTACCTTCAGAGGAGATAATTCTGATAAGTGCCACTTAAACCTCTACCTATTCTGTTCTTAAATACTTCAATATGTAACTGATCAGTTGAGAGGATTGGAAATAGCAGGCCAAGAACAATCAAATTAACATGTCATCTGCTTGACACACAATGTTGCGTGTGTTTCAATGTTGATACATTGAAACACAATGGAAACATAATTATTAAATTAAAAAAAAATGTATTTTTTGTTCACTAAGATTTGAAAGGGAGGCTAACAGAAATCAATTAAAACCTTAAATTTATAGTATTTCACAGCATTCAAGAGAAGAATTGAGGTAATTTAGGTCTTTTGCTAGTAATAACTATGATACATTTCAAAAATTGGGTTAATTTAAATAAACAATATTATTAAGTAATTTTAATATACATGTTTAGGATATTTCACAGGCTTAGTTTTTTTTAAACAATTTAGATTGAATAGAAAAATCTAGAAAAAACAATTTAAAATTACATAATATTTTATAGCAACAATTTATTTAATACAACTAATATAGGATATTTATAACATCATCTGATACAAATAAAAACACATTATTATTAATATTATAATTTTATAAAACAACAGTAATACAGCAACTTTCACCGATGGTTTTTATGTACTGTCTTACGTAAATCACACATCTATCATATTGGTGGCAATTTTTAAAATTGTCATCTATCACTTTTTGTTGTTCGTCCATCACACCCAGATGTCAGAAACTAAAACTACAAGAGATAGCAACAAACAGTTTTCAGATTTGTAATCTACAGAAAATGTTAGTTGGCGTAAATTGGGTTTGAAGTTCTGATTTTGACTGGAAGCCCAGAACCAAGAGTCAAAAAATCAGTGTCAGAAACTACAAGGGCTAGCAACAAACAATTTTTGAATTTTTGAAAAAAGTTAGTGGGCCTGGATTGGATTTGAAATTCCAGTTTTAACCGGAAGTGGCTATAAACTGGAAGTTAAGAAATCAGTAGGAATTTGGAAACAAAAATCGTGTCAATCAATTCCTCTTGAAGAGTAGATATAAAAATCATTGAGTTAGAAGTTCCGGTTTTGACTGGAAGTGGCCCAAAACCGGAAAGTCAGAATTTGGAAACAAAACTAGTGTCATTCGATTCCTCTTAAAGAATAGATACAAAAATCATTAATGGTTTTTGCCAGAGGTCAAACGTAAGCATTATTAAAAATTGCCACCAGCCACAAGATTTTTCATGAAAAGAGTTTTTATATATTTTATATTTCTTCATTATTATATTTTCAAATTATCAAGATTATAAAACTTTCATTCTCTATCATGGTTAACCATTATTCCCTCTCTAACCATGGTAGAGAAAATGGATGTTTTGTAGTTTGAAAATGCAAAAAAATGATGAACAAAAAACTGAAGATGTGCGAACTGCTTTAAAGTGCTATAACAAAAACCTTAGCGAGTGTTGCCATATTTCTGGTGGTTTATAAACCACTAGTAAAATTATAATAATAATAAATTTAAATTATAAACCACAAGTAAAATAATAATAATAAATTTATAATACAATGATTTAAAGTACATAAAATGTTTGATTAAAAAAAAAATACACTTGAATATCAATCACTAGGGTGAATAAAACTTACTCATATATTAATGTCTAATAATTAACAATGTACAGTATTCAGATGAACTAATGTCCCCTAGCCGTGGGAGTGAGAGAATGTATAACGCTCTCACTCGCACAAGCCATACGCACCGCTCTAATAACATTGTCTTTAATTTCACTCATTGTTGTGAGCAAGCGTTTATGCATGCAGTAAACTAACATGCACGATAACGACTGTAGTATGTTTTCAGATTTGGATTATAACGGTAAAGACCTTTGAGCGCACGTGTATTTATGCCACATGTCTCCCTCTCATTCGCTCGGCTATGGGACATTAGTTCATCTGATACCTGTATTAGAGTGAATATTTAAAAGTATTTAGCAAAAGGAAGACTTGCCTTTTTTCACTATGGTCATTATTTGGTTAACAATCCCACCAATTACATTACTACCTTATTTCTATCATCAAACAACATTTTTATTCTCGTTTTGCCTTGGTTAAATTTTTGTACCTAATAATTATTTAAAAAAAAATTGTATCCTAGAATTATCATTACTTATGAATCCTCATTGATTCACTGATCATTGCTTATGTAATGATATAAATAGGCCTACACATCAACCCATGAGGTTCCTTCATGAAACAAGAGGTAAAGGTTTAAACTCACTTCTAAAAAACATCTGTAACTTACCTTAAAAATCATGCACAAATATTATTCACGCACAAAGAAAATCGTTAAGATAACAAGTTTATAACAGTTTACAATAAAATCAAAAGAGAAAATTCAATAAACTGATGGTTAACAAGGTTGCTAATCTTAATAAACAGTTTTGTAACCAGGTATAAGCATTTTATCAACAAAAGCTGAAACACCTGATTACATCACAAGATTTACTCAATTTGTTTTTTTCTTGAAATAGGACAATCACTCTTTCTGTTGTCTGTATTTTTAGCAATAACAAGGGATTTGTTATAAAAGAGTAAAATTAAAAGCATGGAAGACATATTTCAGTTAAAAGGTTTTTTACGAGATCAAAAATTATATCGTTATAGAACAATACATCTAAAACAATAACACCTTAACAGCTATGTTATAATAAACATTTTAAAATAAGTAGAAATCAATTCTCTCTTACATTGTAAAAATCACCTTTTTTGAGTCATAATTACCACTAATTATTCAGTTCTACCAAAAATAAATATCTGCTTGATTAGGTTGAACTGCTGATGAGAAGAGAAGGAAACTAACATTTATAATTAATTAGTTAAATGTAAAATTTAACTAATTAACTATTAACTAATCAATTGTTAATAACATTTATACTTAAGTCAGCAGTTAGCACTTGTGTTTTCCACAAGTGCTATTCATATGAAATACATCTGCCTGAGCAAAAATTACCGTCATGGTGTACTGCATGCTGTGCTGCACCATAATTATATTGTATCAGGATTACATTACATTACTGCCCCTCTTTATCCCCCTTTTGTTTCCAAGCTACACCTCCCTCACTGATGTTTTGGCGATGTTTGTCTCATTTTAAAATATTAGTACTTAACAAATTTTTTAACAATAGCTAGAAACTTTTAATTTAAACAATAATATAATAAAAAAAGGTTATATACATAGAATTACTACCACAGAATTTCAAAAGTAAGGTAGACGAACGATTTGTTACACTTACAAATAAAAAATTAATTTAAATATCAGAAATCTAACTAAAATTCAATTGATAACTTGTATTAAAATTGCTTTAAAAAGATAAAATGTTTAAAAACTGTACTGAAAACAGACTATAATTATTATACTGAAATACCAAACAGCTTAAATTATATTAACGCAAAACTTAAAATATTACAACCAGATTTATTGTAAAATTTTTAAAATTAGGTAATTATTCAAGTAAATCACACCTAAGAAAAAAATAAATAAAAAAACAAAAACCAAGCATTCATATAAAAACAAATTTGTACTACTAAAATTAGTTTTCTCACCACATATATTCAAATTTAGTACAATTCCGTTTATCCTAATGTATAAAAAATTTAAAAAATGTATAAAAAAATACAAAAATATTTAAATGTATAAAAAATGCCCGATAAAATTAATTTTTATTTTTAAACGTAATATACAAATTAAACAATGCAGTTTTATTTGTAACAGAATGCATATACTAAAACAACAACAGATTTCACCAGTATTAATATTAAAAACAAAAAAAATATTCCTAATATACGTCCTATAAAGAGTCTCTATTTACTATTGTGTAATAACTGTAATTATTTTGAAAAGAGAAATTTTAGCAGTAATAACTAAATCACATTGAAAATTCTAGGAATAACTTCAGTAGAGCACTGTCATATTCATAGGAAAGAAGATCAAACTTGAAAATAAATATATATGCACAGTATAAATAGTATAACATACATCATATAGTTAAATTTCTAATTAGGAGTACTTCAGAAACAGCAGGAATTTAAAACTGTATTATTTGGTATACCACACAAAACATAATATTGTTTACTTACATTTCAACTTTTTTTTGGCTTCAACTTTATTTTTATTTACTACTGTACATTTTTTTTTTAAAGCACAACTACTAAATGAGATGGAATGAATGAGGAATGTCGGGAATGCAAATCGATCCAGTGACTGATTTCGGCGTGAAATTTTGCAAGGAATGTGGTGCCAATATTTTTCAATGATAATGATTTATTTGTAGTTTATAAATTCATAGTTTATAAATTATAAACTATGATGGATGATTTTTTTATATGAAATGATGTTTTGTTTTTACGACATGACAAGTTATATTGATTTTTTTTATGGTGGTCGGAGAAGATCCCTATTCCACCTTCGCTTCAGTTGTCTGTTAACAGGGAGATCATTAGTTGAAAGAAATTGGACATTTGGATTTATGTGGTCAATTGTCTTTGTGTGTAATGAGTTGTATGTTGCGTTGACAATGTCTCTAAGTTTAAGTTTAAGTTAAAGTTTGTATCTCCGTTTAAAGTGACATTTCAACTTAAAACTACTATCCATGTTCTATAGCAGTGGTTCTCAACCGGTGTGCCGCGTAACTTCTGAAACTTTGTGAAAAAAGAATTAGAATAATCTTACTTAATATTTATTTAAAAAAATAGAACAAGAGAATAATATTAAAAAACTTAAAACTCATCTTATAAAGGAATTTATTGGCTCACGCCTTCAACAAAAATTAGTTATTAATGAGAAACTTGAGGTTATCGCTTTTTACATAAACGTTCAAATCATGGTGGAATAGAACACTCACACATTTCCTGTAAAACTGAGAGAAGTCTCTTGTGCTTCTTGTTTTTGATGTTTGTTAGGGTCGAAAAGCCCACCTCGCACAAGCAGATGGTTGAAAAATATAAAAGAGTATTAACTGCTTCCATTGCTATTACTGGATACCCTTTCAGTCTATCTCGTCTATTATTGTGCCGCGGGAACTCCCTACATAGAATAGTGTACAGTGACCAAAAATAGGTTGAGAAGTACTGCTCTAGATTTTGCTATGTGGGACATTTCATAGCTAATAAGCTATTGAATGTGCAAACACTGTTAATAGGAGGAGGTAAACTGAAAGGGAGGGGAATAAAGATACCTGCTAGTCTGTTGATATAAGGTCTAATTCAAAAGTACTAATCTAGATAAAAATATATTGGTTCTTATGGTTGAACAGGGCGTAGCAATAAATTTACATTGATAACTATAACTAAAAAAAAAACAATACAGAAGCATAAAAATTGTTCGAAAATATACCATGTATAATTAATTATTAGTAATAGTATTCGCTGTTATTAATAATAATAGCAAATAATATAATAATTTGTATAATAGAATATAACTGCTATTGGTAATAATTGTTAGATAATTAATTAATAAATTTGTAACGGTTAAAATCTAGAAATTTCATAGCACCTAACTGTAAACATTCCTTTATAAACAGACTAATGTTTTTAAAAAAATTGTTAAAATCTAGAAATTTTATAGCAACTGTAAACATTCCTTCATAATAATTATTAGACTAATGTTTTTAAAAAAATTACTGTAGTGCACAATGTTTACTAACTGGGTTCCCATGTTAAACTAGTGGCTGTCAAATCCCCATCACTGTGACTTGCATCAGAAACATTGTGCATCTAGAAAGCAGAGTTCATACATCAGTTATTACGATAGCTATTACATAAACAAAAATACTATGTGAACATGACACATGTGATTACAATCGGTTTCATAATCATAGACATCCGAGTTTGAACCCTTGCATCTCCAAAACTATGGGTCGGTTTTTAACATACTTTACATCAAAATTTAGCTCATTTTATTCTGCGTTGACCTATAATAGTCCTATATTTTTATGTTGTTTCAAAAAATATCAAGGTTGGAATACAAAAAGACCCAGGTTTCTGCTACTGCAAAAAAATTCATGTGTTCAGAGGCATGTAACTTGATAACTATTTGACCGAAAAGTTAGAAATTTTAACGCTACATAGACAATTATATTCTTACAGCATGTATGAAATTAAAAAATTGTATGTTATTTAAATTTTGATATATTAACAATATTCTGAACCCTTGCTATCTCAGTAACCGCTCGATCGTTGGGCACAGACAAACTATCGTTTTACTCAGCGTACAAAAATGTTAATAACATGAAATATTTATTGGCTAATGTTGTTGTAGAATTTTTAAAATTTTTATAAATAGACTGGGTAATTCGGGGGGGAGGGGCGCTACTATCCATGTTGCCAGTTTGTGAACTTGACATCCTGTCAAACTGTCAACCCGAATTGACAAACTGCATTGTCAATTCAGGTAGACAGTCAGATAAACGCAACATGGATAGTAGCCCCCCCCCTCGCATTACCCAGTCTATTTTTCAAAATTTTTAAATTTCTACACAACATTGGCCAATCAATACTTCATGTTAACATAATTGTACTAAGTTTTCTCCGCTGAATAAAATGATAGTTTGCCAGTGCTGAACGATCAAGTGGTTACTAAGATAGCAAGGGTTCAGATTATTGCTAATAAATCAAAATTTAAATAACATATGATTTTGAAATTTCATACACCCTGTAAAAATATAATTGTCTATGCTGCATTAAAATTTCAAACTTTCGGTCGAATAGTTATCGAGTTACACGCCTCTAAACGCATGAAATTTGTTGCGGTAGCAAAAAAACCGGGTCTTTTTATCTTCTAACCTCGATATGGCAATTTTGAAACAACATAAAAATATAGGTTTATTAAAGGTCAATGCAGAATAAAATGGGCTAAATTTTGATGCAAAGTATGTTAAAATCAGATTCATAATTTTGGAGATGCAAGGGTTCAAACTCGGGAGTCTATGATTATGAAACCGATAATAGTGTTACATGTAAAAAAGTAGCGTTCATCTACATTTTAAGAAAGAATTAGAATGCTGTTTTGTATTGAATGTGGCAATAAATCTATTGTAATTACACAACAGTAATCATTTGTAAATAAATAGCCTACTCATTATAAGTAAAAGAAGTTTTGTTATTTATAAACTACACGATCCGAAAAGAACCTGAACATACATGTCACAATATGCACTTGGATAAAAGGGTTTGTACTACATACATCCATTCACACACAAATAAATTACACTTAAAATAAATAAAATTAATTATATCATAACTTATTATATAATACAGATGTAATGTAACTAATAACACGCTTATCTCTTAATACACCCATGTGATCAACATCTGGAAATTTTTGGTGATAAATTTTTTCGCCTTGTTGTTTTTCCCAATACAAACAACCTTCTAAACTTTTTGCGTTTACGGTTCCATCACCGTCACCATAAATAAACTGTGGATATCCGGTTGGAAATTTTCCTTTCTTATACTGAAGCCTGTAAAAATCAATCATAATTTAATTTACAAGAAGTCAAAAGAATGCATTTATACATTAGTACATTTCAAAAGATGTGGCTAATAAAACACAATTTCACCACACCATACACATTAACTCTGATTTTTTAACTAAGATATTAACTCTGATTTTCTATTTGAAGAATAATTATCCTACATCTACATGATATACTAACAGCAGAGATGAAGAACATAAAAATATTTATGCTACTACAAATGCTTAAACTTATCGGATAAATTCTTCATCAAGATTTACATCTGAAAATTATCTGCACAATATGTTTTTTTTTCTCTTTAATTCTTTATTTACAACAAGCAAAATATGTAATGATTATGATAATAATGTAAATGGCATGATAGGCATGAGAGGGGTAGGGCCCCCATTGGTGCCTCCCCAAGAATGAAACTTGCATATCAAATTAGCAGGTCTCTACTCCAGCGTCTTTTAAGGCGTCTAGGGGGATTATCAGGTAAATGGACGGTGGAAAGTGAATGCAACAGGAGGTTCTCGTGTTCATGTAACTTGCCGTGAAAGCGTTTGTATAGGTATTAGATGGAATTTTGTACAAGTGGTGTTTTCCAATTTGTATGTAAGGTTTTGTTGCTAACGTAAAGAGGTGCATTTGCTATAAGGCGTAATGCACAATATGTAAAAATTATACTTAATAAATAAATAATGAGGTAAAGGCCAAGCCAATTGCTGTGAGCGCTGGGCATGCACATACTTGACTTGGACCGTGCATATCCCTCCGACCTACAGTTCAATGTGCAGTCAGAGTGCTGTTGTAAATTGACAACACCCATTGTATTTTGTAGACATGCTGTTCCATTGTTGATTACATACACTGCACTATTGCAGTACATACAAAACTATACTAATCCAGACGCACGTTTTGCGCAGCGCTTTCCTTACAAAAATCTGGCAATAGATTTTGTTACAGTAAACCGCATGAATGTAAAAGCTTGACGTCATGACCCGACAGTGTCTTACTATCCAACCTTAAGATATTAACTCTGATTTTCTATTTGAAGAATAATTATCCTACATCTACGTTCAATTTTTTTTTTTTTTAACTTTTAATTGCTATTGGAAACTGTACTTTACTGACAACCACCCGATTTGATCGCTGCTTTTCGGTGTATTTTTTATGTGATTCGGTATGAATTTTTGAATAGGGACCCCCAGTGGAGTTTGTTTAGGAATGGCTGTCAGCTGGTCACCATACAAAGTCGCTTGCCCAACTAGTGTTACTTAACGAATAATAGAGTCTTTCTACCAGCTGACTGACCGGGCTGGCCCGACACGAAAAATTGTAAACTACCTGTAAACTGTTTAAGAAAATTGTTTACAACAGAATATATAAAATGAATGATTTTCTTTAAATTTTGTCAATAAGGTGTATTCATACATTTCTTTCAGAGTAAAGTACCCTTAATTTTTGAGCTGCATGGTTAATTCTGAAAACCGCTCAGAGGGTGATAAAAGAAAAAAATAATTTTAAACTTTCACCCTCATAGGAAATGTTTTCTTCATAACATAATCGAAAACACTTGCATTCAAATGCACAGATGAGTCATCAAATGAAAAATTCTTAATCAAAATCTGCAATAAATAATTTATGACATTTCATGAATTTTTTTACCAAACACTAATTTTACCTTTCTACTGTATTAACTCTGTAACCATGAAGACAATGAACTTCAACTCCAGGAGGTGAAAAATCTAGAGAATATTTTTCAACATCTTTCCTCATTTCCCACGCAAGAGGATAATCGATTTCACTGGAAAAATATAAAGTATATTACTTAAGTTACTCTTGGTAAAATATTTTTCAATATAACAGTGTGGTAAGTTTAGTCCTGAATCAAAATAATAAAACGTTTGCTTTGAAAGGCAATTTGTCATATTCAGAATAAGGCACTAAAAATGACCTTCATATTTTCTTCTATATTCCATAAGGACCCACACAACTTATTTTTGTCCTCCCATAGATTCTGTATTAAATTTTAGTTAAGCTTTGAAAGCATAATAATCGCTAAATGCAGAAAGGTCTCGTATCCAATGTTTTTGAAAAATTCCTTTTTTTATGTGTTCGTTTCTTTATATGAAAACACACATTTCTGTACAAAAAGCCTCATCTACACTTTAGTAGTAAGGTTATAATTTAACTGAGAAATTTTCATAAATTTGCAGAAATTATAATAATTATTATAACCTTACTACTGAGGTAATGTGGCTACTATTGCTTTTGCTAGCAATAGCAGCCACATCTTGTACCTCATGAACATGTTGAAAGGCCACAGAGGACCTTTCTCCAGTTAATTCAGATCAGATGATTAGTTTTTGTTATATACCTCCTTGGTGGTCAGTAGTGTGCTTTGTGGCTTGTGTTGATTTATACAACTGCCATCAATTGATTTCATCATCATCATCTGTCAAGGATAAGGCTCAATGGCCTGTTCCGGAATCCATCTCTTTTTAGGTCTTCCCAAGCCTCGCTTCCTTCTAGGTTTATATTTCCATGCTCGCAGAGGAAGTCTGTGTGTTGGCATGCAAGCAAATGGTTGGACCAGTTTCTCTTATACATTCTTAATGTTTCACACAGTGTCAAACTTCATTACTGGCAAGCGTCGAAAGTCGATGGATTTATTTTTAAATTATGCTCTACTAAAACCAACATACTATTTAGAGTAGATAGTAATATTCATTTTTAACAGATGGTTTGAAAGTTATCACTTGTTTTTTTACATTCAACTGTTTTGCAAATTATTGCTAATGCAGATGACAAAGGGTGATAGATGAGAATTATTGATGAAAAAATACTAGACCTGACCAGGAATTGAACCCATGACTCCTAGAGTAGAAGCCAGCTGCACTGGCCTACTTATTGGATAAAGAGTTAACACACAGTACATACAAACATGGGAGCATGTAATACACTTTGTGATTATAATATTCTTTGAAATAGCTACACATACCGATTATATTCTAAATGGTGACTGTGAAGTAACTGTTCATTATGAAAAAATCTGGTGTGAAACACTCACACAAATTTCTATTGCCAATGCAAATATTGAACAATATAACCTAACATTAGTGATAAAACATTCGAAATAAATAAAAAAACTAACCTCTATAAACATAACCTAATTTTAATCATGAGTGGAAGACGCAAAATGAAAATCAACTTAAGTTTGGCTTAAATATATGGAAAATCACTCTTTCATGTAAACTAGCCTCTGTAGAGAAAAGTGCTCTAAATAAAAGTTGTAGATCTTTTAATTTTCTATGAATTTGATTGTTACACTTTTTTCGTAAAATGCATGCTAAGGCTGAAATCGTAAAAAATCGATTTTTTTACATGTTTTCTTGAGAAAAAAATAGAAAATCGCTAATTACCGCTAAACTAAGCATTGCACAAAAAAATGTTGGAAATAAAAGTTGTAGGATTTTAAATTCTCTACAACTTTTATTATATAAATTTTTGGGTTAAAATGCACATTAAAGTCACAATCTTAAAAAAAACAATGTTTTTACGTGAAAACAGCCTCTCCAAGAATTTCAGCAGTCATGGCGCTTACCCTATCTTGTAGAGCATAAAAAATGTAGTAAATTATTGGGATGGAGTACCTTCACAATGTACTCCATCCCAATAATATAACTGATCTAATAATATAACTACATAATTCAATATAAATATTTAGATTAACAAATAATAAACTTACTCAAAGAAATCTTTTAAATTTGATAATGAATAATTTTGAGTATCAGTCAAAATGAGAGGTTCATCTGGCTTCCAAAAATGGGCAGATGGTAACAACCATGCTAAACTTGGAGAAGTAATCTGCATTTCTCGTAAAGTTTTTTCTCTCAGAACATAAACTCCTAAGTCATCTCCTGCAAAACAGAAATGAAATAGTAGATTAGTTTACATAAAGCTAATGTTATAATGTTGAAAGAAACAGAATATTCCATAATATAGACTAGATAATATAGTAATGTAATTAATCCTTAGACATCAGAAAACAACAACAACAACAATTAAGAATTACGGAAGAAATAATAGTAATAATAATTACGGAAGAAATACATAACGGAAGAAAACTCAAACAGAATTTTAGACTTATCAATAAAACAACCCTAACAAAATACTTTTTTAAATATTCTTTTTTGTCATCAATCTCTTGACTGTTATGATGCAGTTCTCCAAGCTGTTCTATCATACGCAAGTTGTTTCATATCTACACACCCTACATCTTACGTAATTTGGTTTAAATATTTTAACCGTATTTTAATTTTTTTAAAAATAATATACAATTTAAATAAAAGAAAATGTTTACATAATCCTTATGTAGATCCCTTCTAGACACATAGTTAGTTCATTTCCATAACAACCCTGCAACAAGTAAATGAGCAAGGTTGAAGTCTATAGCAGTGATAGGAATTAAAGCAATTTTTTATAATGTGTTACTCCAAGCTGTTTTCCAAGCTTGGACTATTTGTAACAAAATTTTGTAAGTCTATTTGTAACTGTTAATACTGTCAATACTATTCACATACATATTGTGAACAAGAGGGTGGGGAATGGCAGGAATTTGACAATGCAACACTGTTTGAATATCACAGATTCTGTTCCCACTTTGTGCATTGCAAATTGCAAACTACAATATTACTAGGGCTAATATAACTCTAAATTATAGTGTAAAACATGGTTTTATTCACGAAAATGTCTTCTAAAAATTAAGTTCTGTACAACTTCATGATAAACTTAAATTTTAGCACGTTACAGCCTAAAATATAAAGTAACCTACAAATTTTTAGGTGCAATAGTGTTTCACCTGCTGTAGCTAGCAAAAAACGCATCCGATTTTTATGTTTTTTAAAAAAATATATGTAATTTTTTTCAAAATTTTCTATCGGTAATGACCTCAGATAAATGAATTTATTTGGGAGCGTATTTTGACATTTGAATATTCACTATATGACAAAAAACACGCTGTAGCAGAAGGGTTAAACTTAAAAGTGGTGTTATTAGACGAAAAGGTAATTGATAACTTCATTTAGTTTTAACAGTCTTATGCTGTTATACAGTCCTTACTGTTATTTATCCGCTTTGAATCACGGTGTAATAAATTAACAGCTAATAGAGTGTTTTTAGTAACCTGTTTTCACGATAACTGGCTCAATCCAGTAACCATGATATTAATCCTGTTTTGTTAAATAAGCCCCAAAACTAGTCTACAGTTGCCAGATGACAAGTTAGGGAGCATAAGACAAACCCTTTTTCCTCCTCAACTCTCAACTTTTCACATTTCCAAGCTAACATTCGTTTTCTGCTTATAGTCTATTTAAGAAAACAGGTTAAATTATAGAAGTAAATAACTACAAAATTATTATGAAAAACTTCCTTAAAATATTTCACTTAAGAAAAAATAAATAAAAAATTAATAATGGCTAAAATAAAGTACAACAAAACTTTGGAGATATACTAAGAACACCAAATACCAGACTTTTACGCAGAATAATTGACCATGCAATGAGATGTAAAACGGACGCTGGTAATGCATACAAGCAGCACCAAGAAACCAAAAGGGATTTACAAGTACTTGGACTTGCTCACGAAGATCTAACGGAAAAATCACCCAAATACAAACAGGTCATCAAGGACCACAACCATCGGCTTACGACACAGAAAAGAGAGTATAAGGAGAGGGAATTTTCAGAAGCAGCCAAACAGAAGCGTGTTTAGAACATGAGAGAATATCACACCAAAAAGAGACTGAAAGCTTCCAAATTGACTAAAGTGGTCCATTGTGGCTAAACTAGAAAAAAAGTACAACAAAATGAACTTTGGACATCAGTTTTTGTCTTATTTGGTAGAATTTAGAATTCTAACTACAATATGACTGGTGCACATACAGTATGTATAGCTAAGGATATTCCATATACAACATTTTTCTTAAGTTCTCTAGCCAGCCCCAATGTAAATCTGAGTTGTTAAGAAAATTTATGACCTATCCACCTCATTTTTGAAAAACAACTAAACGATACAACTAAACAACATTTATTACATTTAATACTAAAATAGCTGGTTTAGAAAACATAATAACTGACCTACAGCAAAAACTTTCACAGCCTTAACTGAACCACCCCATGCACCAGCTAATGTGATCAGAGCTGATATGTAAGTATCTTTCCATTTCTGAGTCATCGTCTGAAGAAAATGTAAACTCATCGGTGCACCCATACTATGTGCAATTAGAACAACAGGTTTATTATCATTAATACGATATGTTTCTTCGACTAGATATTTCAAATTCACAAAAAATTCAGCATTTTCATCTGAAAATTGAAAACAAACACAAGGATTAATAAAAATGGTATAGATATTTTATTATTTGGAGATATTGTAAGAAAAATGTTACAAAATTTATGGGCTTGAATTTGTATTCTCTTAATTTAAGAGGTGTGGTTATTAAATAACGAGACTGATGTTGTAAAAAATTCAATTTTAATTTTATACATAATCACTTAATGTCACCTTCAATATACGGCTTGAGTCCCACCTCCATGTAGTTGGGAGGAATGCAGTGTGTTGTTATAGTAGTGGGAGAATGAATGAGTGAATGAATGGATTAGTAGTGTTTCACAGCTGCTGCATTTGTAGTGGTAGCATGTACTAACTAGACTAAAAGCATATTCTAATCATCCGGCGCATTAATTTAACAAATACCTACCGGGTTATTAACTTGGTCGGATTCTTAATATTTAACTTACCATTTTAGATCAAAACATGTAAATAAATAATTGTAATAAATTCAAACAACCTATGTTAAATACGGAAAGTTTGAAAACGAATGTTTTGTATCAGAGTAATACAACAATTGTTCTTCCAGCATGTGTCACTCATTTAATATACCTCACCCGTACCCTTCACCCCACAGCTACACAGAGCTGGGACTCAAGCAGTACACTTCTTCTCTGTCCTTACAATGCTCCATGTGAATTCTCCACTGTTGGAAACAGTGCTGGAAGTCATCTTCTGTCGGTTCTTTCAGGACACGTGCCACTTTCTCTTTTACAGCTTCCACAGACTCAAATCTTGTCCCTTTTAATGCAGACTTCACCTTAGGTAATACGTAGAAGATAATAACATGTGATGAAACGTGGCTTTTTACTTATGATCTGGAAACGAAGCGCCAATCCATGCACTGGAAGAGCCGAACTTCACCAAGAGCCAAAAAAGCTCGAACGAGCAAGCCAAAATTTAAAGCAATAATGATTGTTTTTTTAATATCCATGGGATTGCGTAACTTCACTGGGTTCCTGAAGGTCAAACAATTAATCAATATTACTACCTTGAGGTACTTTCTAAACTACGTCAGAGTAAGGAAAAACACCCCAAAATGTGGAAGGGAAAATCATGGGTTCTCCACCAAGACGATGCGCCAGCTCATTCCGTGTTATCTGTCAAGAGGTTCCTAGCCAAGTACAGCATCTCAGTGTTAGAACATCCAGCTTATTCACCAGATCTTGCACTATGTGACTTCTACCTCTTCCATTAAGCCTAGTTTACATGGTTCGAGTATTTTAGTAGAGTAGCAACGGTCAAGTGATTTAGTAATTTAGTAACTGTCTGCACATATAACGTAGACAGCAAATTTAGTGCATTGTTATGGCTCCTCAGAGGCAGGATCTCGCTAGTAAAGTATGTTGCGCATAGTGGTGGGGGTAGCTGCTAAACTGTGCACTCGACTGTACTTACTTGACCATTCTACTCGACTACAACTAAACTACTCGACCCGTATAAACTAGGCTTAAGGTGAAATCTGCATTAAAAGGGACAAGATTTGAGTCTGTGGAAGCTGTAAAAGAGAAGCGGCATGTGTCCTGAAAGAACCGACAGAAGATGACTTCCAGCACTGTTTCCACCAGTGGAAAATTCGCATGGAGCATTGTAGGGATAGAGAAGGAGTGTATATTAAAGGTAACAATAAGTGATTATGTATAAAATAAAACTAAAATTTTTTTAAAATGTCAGTCTTGTTATTTAATAGCCACACCTCGTATTTGAAAAAATACAACATTCAAAAAAGTAAAAGTAATTGTAAGGAAGAAAGTAAAAGTGTGTGTATTTATTTGATTTACACACATTTTTTGGAAAATTTTTGGAGCATCTTATGTTCGAAAAATTAATGTCAAAGTAAAATATATACTACATTATTTTAATCTCAGGATGAGACAGATTATTCAAAATAGGTAGATTTTGAATCAAATAGGAGTCACAGCTGCTTGAGGTTTTTTTTTGTTTTATGATTGATTGTTTTACAATTAATGCTAACGCAGACAATGAGACAGATGATTGATGAAGATAAGTGATGAAAAAAGCCATACCTGCCTGATCAGGAATTGAACCCAGGACCCTGGCATAGATGCCAGTTGCGCTGACCACTACAACATGGGCCGGCTGCATGAGTAGTGTAGTGGTTAGCAAGGGTTAACACATAACAACCCAATGTTTTGTAACTTACAGTAGACTTTAAATACAAATGCATAAAATTAAAAAAAAAAAATTGGCGGTCTGGAGGTTAAGTAGCCTTATTTAGAAAATGCAAGACTGAGTTTGATAATACATTAAAATGACAAATTTATTTTAAAAACTAGAATAATTTAAATGAAAGTTTAAGGCTGCACAAAACATTAGTAACAATTTCATTTCATTTCAAACAAACTATTAATTAAAACTAACGCGTGCATTAGATGATATTTAATATTGGCTAAAACAACAATCTTAGAAATCAGTTCAGTACATTAATTACAATACACGTACAGAATTTGATGATCTGTATTATTTATTTAAACAATGATAAAAAGGTTTATATAGATTAAACACCGTAAATAGTTTCACAAGCCATATGTTTTAATATCGATATTAGAACAATGATCATACTTCCCATTCAATGAAATAACATCATTTAGAAAAAATACAGTTTGTATATAACTCAACAAATAAAATGGTAAATTGAATATGAAGTCTAGACAAACTTTATACACATTATTTAAGATTACTCATTCCTGAACCATTAAAATATTTTTTGAAACAAAACTCATTATTACAATGAACAGAACAATTACAATTGATTTCTACATTTTCTTTAATGCCAATGTACAGAAGTGACCAGTAACTTTCATCACACTGTTCCTAAACTTCTTTACATAAAACCTACCCAACTGTGAGGGTGGTTACCCTTGGTAACCACTGGTAGTAACCAATTGAATCACAGGTAGGAATCAAATGAATCACAAATAGGAATCAATTGTTGCTCCATGGAGCACATGCAAGCTTTCAGATTTTGGGGAGCTTGCATAATATGCTTGAAGAAGTCAAAGCCTTCTGGAAGCCCTATAAGCTTTCATGAATAGCAAAAATACCATAGTGGTTGGAAGGAAGAAATAAAGAAAAGCCTACAATGAAAGAATGTTGAGACCATGGCTACAAAACAAGCTTCCAAAAATTCTTAACACATAAATAAATTAAAAAAATTATACCATACAAGGTGGAATGTTAGTTCAAAATATCATGATGACCAGTACTAATAAAACTAATATAAAATAGTTTTGAAATGTACTTATAAAATAAAATAAGGTATTCTTTTGAAAGGGACTTCTTTTGTTTTATGTCTGACTGTTTTGGACAAGGAAGCTAATGCAGATGAAGAAAGGAGACAGATAAAAATGAGTGAATATATAACGGGTGTTTTATTAAGGACGCAACCCTGATTATAAGAAGATAGAAGTAATACTTCGAAAAATTTTCTGTCCCCCAATCAATATGTTGGCTACAGTGTACTCAAGACCAACTACTTAAGACAGTTAAATGTTCCAGTCAAGCATTAGTGTGGTGACAGCAGTTGTTTCGTTATATTGTATCAGCAATGGTTTTTTCCAAGGAAGAACAAGTGTTTATTGTAGAGACTTACACAGCGAGTATATCTTACAAATGTGTACAAGATAAGTTTCAGTTGAAATTTCCCCGTTCTGCCATTCCAAATAAATCGTCAATATTGCGTTTGATAAATAAATTCCGTAGAACTGGGACTGTACTCAATGAGAAACCACCTCACCAGCCAACAAAGTTAACCACGGAAGTTCTCGAAGATTTGAAAAATCGTTTGACTCAATCACCTAAAAAATCGCTTAGAAGATCATCATCGCAAGCTGGGCTAACATTAACTACTGTTTTCAGAGCTACGAAAAAGTTACATTTGCATCCTAATTGTGTTGGCATAACTCATGAACTGAAAGGTACAGACCATCAGAAACGATTACAATATTGTCGGTGGTTTCGATCTTTGGTAAAAGAAAATGGTATTCAATTGTTGGATCATTTTTATTTTAGTGATGAGGAACAAAAAATTTTACACAGCTCAAGGAGAATAAACTCACGCTGCTGTACCTATACCGGTTGCACACATTTGTAAGATTTACTCGCTATGTAAGTCTCTACAATAAACATGCGTTCTTCCTTGGAAAAAACCATTGCTGACACAATATAACGAAACGACTGCTGTCACCACACTAATGCTTGACTGGAAAATTTTAACTGTCTTAGGTAGTTGGCCTTGAGTAAACTGTTGCCAACATACCGATTGGGGGACAGAAAATTTACTGATGTATTACTTCTATCTTCTTATAATCAGGGTTGCGTCCTTAATAAAACACCAGTTATGATCTGACCAAGGTTTTCACACCTTGGGTGTAGAAGCCAATTATACCATTTAATTGAAATGAAGACTAAAACAGCAAACGAAGAAAAATAAGAATAATACCACAGCTAAAAATATAATTTACTACAGATTCTAATTGGAATAAGTTTCAAGTAAGCAATTGTTCAACTGACACTATATTTATAAAATGGACATATTCAAATACTTAATAATTTTTTTGAGAATTTATCCATTATAGAATATATTTAATTAATTTTAATTTTAAATTGTATTCTAGTGTATTCACTACTGCCTACTGCAATGTTAATTTTTTTGCTAAGTCTGATAATTTTGTTATGACACTTGACTTAAATATCTGTTTATGTAGCAAAATGAAGGATCACTACTAACTGTGAATAAAATATAACTTACTTAGCAAATGTCTTTCCTGTTTATCTGTCAATTTGCTTCACCAGACTGAAATCACGTGTTTACTTCACACATGAAAGATACAACAAAAAGTAATTAATAAAGATCTTTATATGAATAGTTTGTAAAACAGTATAAGCTATATTAGATATTATAACAGCTAGTACTACGATGCTTTAGTAAAATTTTGGGAAAAACATACCCATATTGACTGATAATCTGGTATAACCAACTTATTTTATCTGTTATCTTCTTAATCTGTAAAAATATGGAAAAATATTGGGTGGTAATTCAAAAACATGTATTAATTAGCTGTTTTTTTTATATAATAAGTTTCCTACTTTTCAAAAATTAAACACTGAAGAAACATAACCCTCATGAGTTCTAATGGCAACAGCCATATAACACAAAAATTAACTGGTAGTTGGAAGCCTCAATTTTTTAAAAATAAAATTATTTGGGTATTTCTAAGCTATAAAATTAATTATATTTTAAGACAGTTTTTGTTCCTTGATCTTACATACTATATAATTAACAGCAATATAACAACAATTATAAAATTTCCTAAAATAGGCATGTCAAAAAAAAATCGATATAGCAACGTAGTTTAGTAAACTGACACATGACCGTTATACTTACTTGGAGCTTTCCTAAAATCATAAGGAGCACCTCTTAATGAAACATTGCGTACATAACCCAATGAAACAAGAGCGTCACCAATATCTTTGAAATATGCACCAGGAGAAGCTTTTGTAGGATCCAACCATTCAACCACAAATGGATCACCAAAATTAGGAACTCTTAACGTAACACCGGGAGAATTACTTGTTGTATGCGTTACAGGATCATAAGTAAGTTTCATATTATCAACCTGAGAAAAGAAAAAATGTTAATTAGACGTAAAAACATATAAAATGAATATTGGAGATAAATCCTTAACAGATCATAGATCCTTATAGATCACATCATATGATCCTTATGGATCAGATGATAGATCATCCTAAAGCTTGAAATCAATTCTATTTTATATAACAAATTTATACAATAAATTTCACTAACCTTTTTAAGCTGCCTTAATTTCTACTATCTGCTATAATATCTTCTACAGATTTTAAATAAAAATGTTTAGTTTCAAATGATATTGTGTAATCTAATGATGGTGGATCCACTGAAATGAATGTAAGTAGCAGATAGTAAAAATTAAGGTAGCTTAAAAAGGTTAGTGAAATTTATTACATAACATAGAATCTTGGAGATGCTTTACAATTTACTTTGTTAAATTATAGTTCAACAAAATACAAGATCATACAGCTTATTCATAAAAAGCTAAAAATGAAAAATTTATCATCTAAATAGACCAACCGTTCTCCAAATGGGAAGCAATGCTACCTTTTTGACATTGGAAGGCTTCAGGGGCAAGTTCAGGCCCCAATTTCTATGAAGGCGATAGCCGATTAAAAAAAAATGCGAAAAGTTATGTTTGGTTTTGTACATATATATACATATATGTTTTTCTTCACATTTAATCTTGTTGACACACACTACTGAGTGTGGTTTTTATTTTAATTCTAAGGACACAATCAGATTTCGTCTTTGCTTAAAGTTTTTGTATTTATAAACTAATCGTAAAGGAAATACACTGTTACAAAAAAAAAAATACTCTTATTTAAAACGTCAGTCTTAACTTGGAAATAGGATAAGCTACATTTAAAAACAATCATTTCAATTGCTGTTTTAAGACTGCATCTTAAAAACAGCAATTAAAATTTTGTTGTTAATGTGGGCGGTGGGCGAAAAAGTTTGAGAATCTATGAAATAGATAGTCTTAAAATACAGATAACATATCATAGTTTCTGTCTTTACCTTCCTAGTCATTTGCTAAACATTGTGCCTCATAGGCAAAAATTAACAAAAAACCAGTTTGGATCAGTCTTTTCCAACCAGTCTCTGACTTGTTCTTCATTAACTTCATATTCTTTGTTTTATTACCACTGGAGATAATAACATTCAAATACTGCGTTCTTTCATTCCTTCTGAATTAGTATTTACAGCTTAAGGAGTTTCCTTTTATCAAAAATGTTCTTGCTCACGTTCAACATTATTCAGAACTCTTTCCTACAATGAAGATCAGAAGACAAAATCTCTTTCTATTCACTTACTCACAGAAATCACATCGTTGAGAGTTACAGGTTTGGTATTTGAGATTATAGTTCCACATCCTGGTAAAATCTGCTATAAAACAAGCAATTTATTGAGATAATATTACAGCATCTCTGTTTTTGTCATCAACTCAACCTTAAACAGATGCTTCTTTTCTATTAAGAAATTTTAGGTTAGTTTAACCAACCTAATGGTCAACTGGTTCATTAGTGCTTCGATCTTAGGTTTTTTTTTGTTAAATGTCCGACTGTTCTGCAATTATTGCTAATGCAGGCAGTGAAGGATGAAATGATTATTTTGTAACGTATGAAAAAATGCCGTGCCTGAATGGGATTCGAACCAAAGACCGCATGATGAGAGGCGAGCACGTTACCAACTACGCCAATGCGATAGATCTTAGGGGGTTAAGTCGGTGTAAACTTCTACAGGTTTGAAAAAAATCTTGAAAGAGGAAATAATTTTAGGCCTATTTGAGATCTGGAACTAAAAGACTGAATTGCACGGAGATGTTTCCCGCTTCATCAAATACAACATGATATGTAACAAACAAGCAGATTGGGTGTATTCAACCAATACAACAAATGATGTAATTGAGTGTTGAAAAAAGGTCAGACCTGATAGGTAATCGAACCCAGGACCAGTGACATAAAAACCAGTCCTTAAGTACTAATAGTAATTCTTGAGTAATAGAAATGTTGATCTGTTCCAAATGATATTTAAAAGTATCAATAAATGTAACATCTGACAACTAACACGGATAATAAATCAATATTTACCTTTAAAATGATTTAAAAAACAATATTTTAGCTTTTGTGATTCCATATGAAATCAACTCATTTATTAGTATCTGCGTCGCACAAAAATGAGCTTACAGGTTACTCACTATTAACAATTCCTTCCCTATTGGATTTTTAACTACCAGTGTTGTCATATTACAGGCTTTGGTCATGCAACAGATGTAGCGCACGTGCATGCATCTGTCCTGTAAAGCAGTGCGTATGAGTGTAATGTGTGATTCAGCATACTCCAGCTGGCTATAGTGACCTTGAAGTTTATTATGATAAGTCTCATATTATAACAAAATCAAAGATTCCATTCATTTGTTTTTATACTTAAAACCATTATAAAGGTATTATCACAATACACATATGCCTACTTCAGCAAATACACACTTACTATAATTTACCCAACTGTGTAAACAAACACAACTGAACAGACTGATTAATGATAAAGCGTAGGATGTGAAATGAATAAAGAGAGTACACCCCTTATTGGTGCCTCTCCAGTTAAATTAGAGTGGACACTTGATAATACAACAATATTGTGGGTCAGGTGAAATTGGATTGGTAAAAGTATTTAATTATTGAGAATAATAATACAATGTAAAAACTATTTATTTTTTAAAATAAATATATATTTTTCTAACCACCAGAATACGGTAACATAAAACACTTACCAATGTTTATAGCGCTTTCGTGTATCTTGTACACATCTTCAGTAAATTAAAATTTATATCAAGTCAAAATTTAAGATTCCTTATCTACCATGGTAGGAGCAGGAAGTTTTAAATTTTGACTTGATATAAATTTTAATTTACTGAAGATGTGTACAAGATACACGAAAGCGCTATAAACATTGGTAAGTGTTTTAAGTTACCGTATTCTGGTGGTTAGTAAAATATATATTTCAATTTTAAATAATACGGCTGTTTAAAAATCCTACATAGGATGTTTAATAAAATAATATATATATATATATATATATATATTTGTTATGTTCAGTTTCTATTAATTGGGTTTTCTTTTTTGTATAGTTATTTGTTATTTCATGGATAATGTTTAGTTTCTGTTTATTATTGTCTCTTTGTAAATTTTTTAATTATTTCATAATGTTCGATAATTATTCTTAATGTTTAACCAGTATCTAATATTTTTATGAAAACGTTGATAATTTAACATTATTTTATATTAAATTGTTTTCTAATCAATGTTTTGTAAAGTAGTTGTAGACGCAAATGACCTACTGTTGATGCAACCTTAAATAAGCACGTTAAATATAAAATGAATTTATATAATAATTTCACTAACCTTCTTTTTAAACTGCGTCACTTTTATTTTTATTTTTACTTACACGTATTTAAGATTACTTACATGTATAGAAGATCATCTTCTATAGATTTTAAATAAGTGAGATAAATTTTTTTTTTAGTTTCAATTATTTTATTTACTCTGATGATGGTGGATCCAACGAAACACGTGTAAGTAAAAATAAAAGTGATGCAGTTTAAAAAGAAGGTTAGTGAAATTATTATACAAATTCATTATATAAAATAGAAATAATTTCAAACTGCAGGATGCATTATAAAGATTTATTTTTAAATATAAAAGGTTAAAACAAAAACAACTTTTTTTGTACAACTGAAATTTTATATTATTTTTATTATTCCTATTTAAAAAAACATAATTTAGTATCAGTTACACTTATTCAAATATATGTTTAAAAATCTGGTGTGAAACACTCACACAACTTTCTTTTGCCAATGAAAATAATGAGCAATATAACCTAACATTAGTAATAAAACATTAGAAATAAACAGAAAAACAAACCTCAAAAAACATAACCTTATTTTAATCATGAGTGAATGATGCAAAATGAAAACCAAACTCAGTTAGGCTTAATAGTATGAAAAATCACTTTTTAATTCTGAACTAGGCTCTGTAGAGAAAAATTCTTAAAACAAAAGTTGTAGATCTTTTAATTTTCTATAAATTTGATTAATACACTTTTGTCGTAAAATGCATACTAAGGCCAAAATCTTAAAAAATTCATTTTTTTACAGATTTTCATGAAAAAAAACCAGAAAATCACTAATTATAGTTAAACTAAGCGTTATACCAAGAAATGTTTGAAATAGAAGTTGTCAATTTTTTAATTTTCTACAACTTTATTATATACATTTTTGCGCTAAAATGCATATTAAGGCTGCAATATTAATACCATTTTTCCTTTTTTTTCTATGAGAGAACAGCCTCCCCAAGAATTTCAGCAGACATGGCGCCTACCCTTCCTTGTAAAGCATAAAAAAATGTAGTAAATGAGGCGATTCTAAAAAAATCTTAGGAGCTGTTTTTGAGAAAATTGCAAAAACCTGAAAAATAATAAGAATGAACTACTACTTCTGGTTGACCGATTTTGATGAAAATGTTTGTGTTGGGTCCTAACTTAAGTTTCAAATTTCAATTTCGTGTCATGTTCTGTTTTGAGATATTTTGTTCACACACGCACACCAATTGCTAAAAACATGTTTTTTTTTGAGTTCAGGGGAACAGAAAACGTGTATATCCGGTGGAAACTTGATTTCGAAAAATTGACAAGAAAACAATACTTTCCTTCCTATATATTCATGCAGGCGAGAGAATGTAAAAATGTATATAAAAAATTATTTTTTATCAGTTGCTTTTTTTGTTAATTAAAATGCTAACTGTTTAATGGACAATTTTATTAAATTGGATTGTAAATATGGACATTGTACATGTTTAAGATCTACCTGAAACATTTTTGAACTTTTCGTATTTTGATGTCAAACTTTTGAACTTGTCGTATTATGTAATGCACATTATTTTGACACGTACAATATATATTATTTTACATAACAATAAAGTTCATTTATTTATTAAATGGATAATTTACTTAAAGATGCATCTACTACTCTGTAATCATTAGCACAATAGTGAGTAAAAGTCTCTTCCATATGGATGTGGCTCATTTGCGTTAGCGGATGTGACAATATGAATTGGTAACAAAAGACGTTAATTGACCAAGGAAGAAATGGATGCCAACAGGTCTAGGTGGCCTAAACTGTCATGGATTATGATAAGTAATAAAATAATTTAATAGGACAATATGAAATATAGTTTCAAATCAATAGGGACTCCATGGGAAAAATAATACATGTACATTGTTTTTATCAGAAAGACACATTAAAGTGTTTCTTATATGACTGACTTAATTCAAAACTGATCTTGCTCAATAAAAAAAAAAAAAAAAAAAAAAAATAGCTCATTTACGTAAAAGATAAAAGTTTTAAAGAACATATTCATTTAAATTTGTAAGAATATAAAATATAAACTGTACATACTATATAATCTATTATTAGCAAATAGAATACTAGACTGACTCGAGATTCATACAATGTATGAGTTTATTATGTATTAAGAATACATTATAAATATTCATAGATTAACTTATTACACAATATTATACACGCTGTATATAATTTACTTTTATTATAATTGGAGATTATTATTGGCGCGAGACTACGGATAACACACTTAAAATTTTATCACCAAAAAAAAAAAAAACAGACCGTGGTACCGGTTACGTAGTTTACCCTTTGATATATCTTACCATATTTGTTATCAATACATTAACAGTAAAAAATAATATCTGAACTTTACCCTTTCTTCTAATAACATGATAATGTCAAAATTAAACAAAGCTTTTAAATGTCTCCAATAATATAGTTAAAAATATTCTTATCAATAAGAGAATTGCTTGTTCATTAAAATTCCATTAAGCCTAATTATATTACTATTACACATAATAAGAAATAGCTAAAAATATTACACTCAAATACATTTTATAATTATTCATTCTTAGTCCATACTTGATTATTTTTATTGGGTTATAACTACATGGTGAAATAAATTTAATAAAAATACAATTTAGATACCTAAATCACCACTAAATAATTTAAATGTGGAAACAGTTTTATCTCTTGCCTTATATGAAATATAGGGAAGGAAAGTATTGTTTTCATGTTGATTTTTCAAAATCGAGTTTTCACTGGAAATACACATTTTCAGACCCCTGAAAAAAAAACATGTTTTTACCAATTATTGATCTGTTGTGTGTGTGTGTGTGTGCACGTCTGTCTACCTATGTGTGAACAATATATCTCAAGAATGGTAAGTAGTTGAAACTTAAAAAATAAGTTTGGTACTGTTAGGGGACCCAATATGAACATTTTCCAAAAAATCGGTCAACCGGAAGTAGTAGTTTACTCGTGCGATTTTCTCAAAAATGGCTCCTACAATTATTTTTAAAAATCACCTCATTTACTATATTTTTTATTCTCTATTAGATAGGGGTAAATGGCTTGTCTGCTGCACACAATAAAAAATTAAATTACCTGATGGAAACATAAAAAATAATGTTTTAAGAAGATTCAACATAAATATTTGGAAAAATAATTAAAAAAAAAAAATTATATTATTATCCTTAATTCCAGCCGGAAAAATCTAAAATCTAACCACAGAATTTGATGGCGTTCGGCAGTTATTTCATTAACTGTCAACTCAAAAATAACTTTAACAATGTAATAATAGAAAAAGTTTCATCTTTCATTTTTTTGGGATTTGACCTATCATATCTAGATGAAATTGACATAATTAGTAAGCCTGAATGATTTAATGGACTGAATGGTAATATTAAAAAAGGACTAAAAAATAAAGTTTGACCAAAAACTGTATTAAAATTTACAAAGTATTGTGGATTCCTATTGGCCAGTACAGAAGTGAGAATGTTGAGGTCAATGGTTGGCTGCACCAGATCGGATAGAAGAAGAAAAATGGACATTAGAAACCAAGTGAATGTTCAAACTTTAATTGCCAGAGTTACCAAGTATAGTGAGAGATGGTGTCACCACATACAGATTATGGATACAGCAAGAATACCATCGTGTTGATGTATATATATACCACAAGGTTTGTTTATGGTCAGTTAGTTTTCGATTTGTCTGTGATCCAGTGAGAGAATTGCGTAGAGCGAACAGTGCGTTAGAAAAGGTCAACATTACTGTGTACTGTTTAATGTTATTTCTGTATCTTTTGCAAGTAGTCTTTAGTAAATTGGTTTATTTATTGTTATTTGTTAATTATAATTGGTTTGTTATTATAAGTAATTTAATTGTTATTTACAGATAGATTTTAGACAATTAATTTAATTCTATTTTTTATTTGTAATAAATACTTTAATGTTAAACTTTAAAATGTTAATTATTTAATTTACCCAAATCCCGAAACGGACCTTAGAGATAAGTGTCACAATACGTTAAGAAACTAACAAAAAAAAAATTTGTGAAATAGAAATAAAAAACTGATTGAAAATTAAAAATAAAAACTTAAAGAATCAAATGTTAATTAAATCACTTATCACTTATCTAAAAAAAATCCGCTTCAACTATATTTATGCCATTGACAAAGAAAATACCATTAAGAGATTTTCTATTACGTAACAAAGCATTAAATTACAATATGCATGAACAGAAATTATATTTATAAAGTCATTTACTGATATTAAGAAGTGATTTTGTCTTCTTGATTGACAGAAATGTTAACACAAGTACAGAAACAGGATATATACAATTAAGCATACTTAAAATAATCTAGAATAAGATTAAACAATTTGTAAATACACACTTGGACGTTTTTACTGGCTTAAAAGTAGTCACACTTGTTAATTAAACGTATGATCTACCTTATGTATTTAAATTTTGACTTAAAAATTAATACATCACCAAATTTTAATTTTCTATAAATTTTTCTTTGACAAATTTTACTGAAAATAGTACCAGTTTAACAAATCTTTACTATCATTATTTTAATCACACTCAATAAGAGGAATCTTTTATAAACATAAGGTAACAAAAATTTTGATGGTTAAGATATGACACCCACCGGGTTGGTCTAGAGGTAAGCTCGTCGCCAAAATCAGCTGTTTAACAGCTGATTTTCAGAGATGAAGGTTCCTGGTTCAAATCCTAGTAAAGGTAGTTACTTTTATACGGATTTGAGTACTAGACAGTGGTTGCCGGTGCACTTTGATGGTTGGGGTTTAATTAACCATACTCTCTCAGGAATGGTCGGCCTGGGTCTGTACAAGATTACACCTCATTTACAAGTCATACACATCATCCTCATCTCATTGGGTCATGGGGTTGCTTATTGTTCTGAATTGAACAGATTGCAACGTACACAAATTAGGAACAAAAAAAAGAAGATATGACAACTCATGTATCTTCAAAAACACAATTTACAGGAAATGAAAACACATTTTAAAAATTCAGTTTTTATTTGCAAAATTTATAAAAAAATCATTATTCTATCTTTTTTAGATGTGTTCAATAATTTATTATTTTTTAATGAATAGGTAGATAAATTACAGACATACAAGTAATAACTTTCAACAAGATCACTCGTAAGTAGTTATATGAGTTGTAATTTCTTAACTATGCTTTTAACAGTACAGGTGTTGTGTAATTTAACCTGTTCAACAGTTATAGTTTTAAGCAATTTCAATATTTCATTTAGTATTTTGAAGAAACAGAATTTTCCTGTAGTCAGTTATTTTCAAAAATTGAAAGTGAAAAAAGCTCTGAAACTTGAAGTGTTTCGTAACCTAATATAAATAATAATATAGATAAATTCTTTTAAAAAATAAGGTCCCCCATCTAATGTTACTGTTCGATAGGCTATCGTACTCACTAATAACATCTTAAAGATTACAAATCTTAACAAATCAAAACATGATTGATTGACCTATACCCCAACGAACTAAAGACTGCAGATGAGATCTAGCCAATAACAGCCAAGGTCAGGTGTGAGGGTTGCCCCTTTGCTAAGTTACACTCTGTTCCACTGAACTGCAGCTGACATTTTGTTAGGCTGTCATTCAAAATGGGATCACAACGTGACAACGCAAGATACGATTAACGAAAGTCAATTGACTCTGTGCTGTGATTTAGGTCACTATGCTCCACCTTCATCTGCAGTCTCTTGTTCGTTAAGCTACAGCTGTAAAAGTGACTTAAAAATTTTGTAATCTAAGCGTGAAACAGAATTTTATACACTAATAATTCTGAAATAAAATTTTTGGAAAAATATCTGCTTTCACCTTGAGACTGGCCATTAAATCATAGTAAATAACTAACTAAATTTGTTAGTAATTTTTAAATACAATATTTAACATACACAAGAAATAAATTTGGTAATGTACATTTTATAAAATAACAGTCCACAAAATTGTGCAAAAAACCAATTATTACAATAATTGTTTCAACATATTATGTTAACAGCAAGGTCATTAGTTAGGTACTTGTCAACAATGAAATATTTGCGTCTTATTCTTACTTAAATGTTATTTAATAATAAGTACTCACAATAACAAGAAACTACAATATTATTTGTACAGGCCTAATTATCTTGTATAGTGTGGTAACTTCTTTGTTATCACTATATTAATAACGTGTTTAATATTACAAATTCAAGATAGAATAAATTATTGGAAATTCTTTTTATCTACACTCCACTTGCAAAAAATGATTTTAACATTTAGGCTCGATCAATTTCCTATTATATATCCTATTTCTACTTCTTTTGTTACCATCACAAACAATTTCCTCCAATGTTGTAACCAGAGTCATTATAGCGACCCCACGATTAGCTTTCTTATGTAGTTACTGTTCCAATTTTATCATATATAATAATACAAATAGGAAAATCTGTTGTGAAACACTCACACGACTTTCTCTTGCCAATGCAAATAATGAACAATATAACCTAACATCAGTAATAAAACAATAGCAATAAACAAAAAACAGCTAACTTCAAAAAACATAACCTAATTTTAATCATGAGTGAATGATGAAAAATGAAAATAAACCTTAGTTTGGCTTAATAATACGGAAAATCACTCTTTTACGCTAAACTAGGCTCTGTAGAGGAAATGCTTAAACTATAAATTGTACATCTTTCATTTCCTATAAATTTGATTATATACACTTTTGTCATAAAATGCATACTAAGGCCGAAATCTTAAAAATTTTTTTTTTACAGATTTTCATAAAAATACTGAAAATCACTAAGTACTGCTAAACTAAGTGTTATACAAAGAAATGTCTGAAATAAAAGTTGTAGGGTTTTAAATTTTCTACAACTTTGATAATATTCACTTTTGCACTAAAATGCATATTAAGGTCGCAATCTTAAAAAACCCATGTTTTTCTACGAGACCACAGCCTCCCCAAGAATTTCACCTAACATGGCACCTACCCTATTCTGTAGAGCATAAAAAATGTAGTAAATGAGGCGATTTTTAAAACAATTGTAGGAACCGATTTTGAGAAAATCGCAAAAAGTGAAAATTGACATGAATTAACTACTACTTCCGGTTGACCAATTTTGATGAAAATGTTTGTGTCGGGTCTAGTAGTACCTAACTTAAGTTTCAACTTTGCACAATTTTCTATTCTTGAGATATTTTGTTTACACACAGACCAATCGTTAAAAACATGTTTTTTTGGGTTCAAGGAGTCTGAAAAAGTGTAGCCTACATCTGGTGAAAACTTGATTTCGAAAAATCAACATGAAAATGATACTTTCCTGCCTATATATTTATACAGACAAGAGAAAGTATAAAGAAATATAAATAAAATGAAGTTTCAATAAGTTCTAGGCCAATAAACATTACAACATAAAAGAGGGTTGAAAACATTCATATTCTACACTATCAGAAAAATTTAGCTCTTTAGTAATCATATTTATTGTTTATTTTAGAAAGTATGGAGATATCAACTCCCAAGGTTGTTAGAAACAACTTTGATGGTGAAATATTGGTAAATTATTTCAGACCATATGCAAGAATCAATTCATGACCTTTAGTTATGCACTCTACCACCACACTACCAAGTGGTCATTATTTTTTTTGTACATTGTATATAAGTTTTGTAATTAAAAATAAATACATATCTTTTTCTGTCTTTGTTTTTATTACGAGTAACTTGTTAGTTTATATTTTTTGTAAAATACAAACAAAGAATATAATTAAAAATAGAATAATGAAGAGCCTAAATTTGTATAACTGTACATAACTTATATGATGTATTTAAGTAAATACACTGTAAATAGTTTTGTGTTTTTGTCTACCTTGTACAGTAACAGTAATTTTCTGTCACCGATTGATTTTTGATAGACGATTGGTCATTGTTATTATTTAACGTTTTTAATTTTTGTTAGTTTTTTTGTTTTATGTTTGACTGTTTTACAATTGTTGCTACTGCAGACGGTGGAAAATGATGATACATGAAAAAGATTGATGAAAAAATTCCAGACCTGACAAGGAATCGAATCCGGGACCCCGGCATGGAAGCTAGTTACGCTAAACCACTTATGCCAACAGGCCGGCCAATTTTTATTTGTAATTCATTGTTGTTAATTGGCAATGTATTGGATATTGTAAATAAATATATATTTTTTAATTGGTCGCTAATGGCTACATTGTTGAAACAACCTTAAATAAATAACAAAAAGAAAAAATACAATAATTAAAAGAGTAGAATTTTTGTTAGTACAAGAAGACTTATTAGATTATATACACCACAAATTTTTATAATTAGAAACTGAAAAACAAAATAATATGTTCAAAACTGATAGTGATTCTAATTCACATAGAAATTAACGAGGAAAAATACAATATTTTAACTTACCCAACAGTCGATTACAATTGGGACTAACAATTCTAAATTCAACCAAATGCTGAAGAAATCGGTAGTAGTTTTAGAGCATATGTAATGTGGAACTTCAGTCCTATTTAACATGGCTTCCATTTGGCTACCTCCATCACCAGGAACTAAAACAAAAAGGAAAAATTATGAAATTTCAATAAGCATACATAAATAAAAAAGGTTTCATATAAACTAAGAGCACAATTTAAAGATCATTAATACTGGTTGATTTTTATGTTAAACATACATGTCTTTCATACACACTTCAAAGATACCGTAAAGTAGCTTAAAGTAAAATTGGCTAAAGTAATTTCAAACGATTCATGATTTTTTTGCTGAAACATAGTTGTCCTGATACACATGTAATGGTAATAAAACATACAAATAAACTTATTATGAAAAAATACTACCTTGACAACAAAGAATAACTTGAATGTAGGCAGGGAAGAAATATTATGCAACTTAGTTTGGCATATGCAGAAAATTGCATGAACTTAAACACCGCATCACACACAGTGGCAACTATATTTTTGATCTGTTACTCAAGGTAGCTGGTATTCTAGGAATTCTCCTATCTTCCCTCCCTAGTTTAACTTTTCTATATTTGACAGTTACGGTTGTATTGTGGTTTTGTAGATTCGACATGACGCTGCCTTTGCGTGTGCTTGTGTTACTAAAATTAGCGTTGTTATTGGTGTTTAATTTTTATATTTTTTGGTCAGTTTATTTAGGCCGAGCGTTTACTGAAACGCAGGTGGCGCAGTTCAGGACAAGCAGGGCAGGAGCAAAAACTGTGCACCTATTGTTGCTTGTAACGTACCGTATATTGGGAGGCAGACATGTGTGGCACAGCAACGTGTCTGTGTCGAGCAGCCACAGTTTGTAGTCGAGATACAGTTTTAGTGCACACGTTGAGCAGGAAACATGTCGGTCCAAGAGAAGCTAATAAATTTTGTTTACCGAAATCTTATTGTATGATACCAATCATCCTGATTACATGAAAAACTCTTCAGTTGTAGTAAACCTAGTATATTGTATTATATTACGAGGGTTATCCAGAAAATAACCTCCATTTTGAAATAAAAAATAAACGAGCGAAGATACAAAAACTTTATTATATACATATTAAAACTACAGTTTTTCTCTATTTTTTGACATAGTCGCCAAACAGATTCAAGCACTTGTCGTACCTTGGAACAGTCTTTGAAATACCCTCTGCATAAAAATCTGCCGCCTGTGAATGTAGCCAACCATTCACGGCGTTTTGAAGCTCTTCGTCATTGGCGAACCACTGAGATGCAAGCCACCGCTTCATGTTCAGGAACAGGTGAAAGTCACTAGGAGCCAAGTCCAGGCTGTATGGGGGATGACTGAAAACGTCCGATTTAAACTTGGCCAAAAGTTCATTTGTTCTTCAAGCTGTATGAGGGCGAGAAAACAAATGAACTTTTGGCCAAGTTTAAATGGGACGTTTTCGATCATCCCCCAAACAGCCCGGACTTGGCTCCTAGTGACTTTCACCTGTTCCCGAACATGAAGCGGTGGCTTGCATCTCAGCGGTTCGCCAATGGCGAAGAGCTTCAAAACGCCATGAATGGTTGGCTACATTCACAGGCGGCAGATTTTTATGCAGAGGGTATTTCAAAGACTGTTCCAAGGTACGACAAGTGCTTGAATCTGTTTGGCGACTATGTCAAAAAATAGAGAAAAACTGTAGTTTTAATATGTATATAATAAAGTTTTTGTATATTCACTCGTTTACTTTTTATTTCAAAACGGAGGTTATTTTCTGGATAACCCTCGTATATTATAGTATATTCTTGAATGTAGTACCATCAAACTTGTGTTAACTTGAAGTTGCCAGCATTTTATGTATTTTTATAAAGTCACTTTGCCACAAACTTTTCTCCCTTCGCTTTGAAATACAATACAATTAAGTAATTCAATACAATACAAGAAAATGAATTCTTCTATATCGGAATCGGACGAATCCGATACTAACCTATTGCTCTCACTAAAATGATCCAACCCGCTAAATGGCCAAACATAAGCTAATTTCTGAACCTGAAAAAATATTCGCTTGTCCTGCGTCTCCAGTATACGCTGGGAGAAATATCTGCTCTGCCTGCCCTGCTCTGCTCGTGTCCGTCTCGAACGCACTGTGCCACCTGCGTTCCAGTATACGCCCGGCCTTAAGTATTGTAATATGAGACATCTACACAGACACACAACAAACAGTATACACATTAACAACACACAAACGTAAACATAAACATAACTTTACAGCATCAACACACATACCAGATGATCTCACCTACAGATGTGAGAAGAAAATTTTGATCTAAAAATATGAGAAGAAGTAAAAAAAATATTATTGGGCAAAAAATAAACAATTTCATCTAACGAATCTATATCCAGAACAGATTAACAACGTGGAACAAAGTGAGTATATTAAAAATACGATTAATAATTTATGTAAGGAATTTCCTGATGTACTCACTACTAAATTAGGCTGTACCCATGTATTAAAATATGATATTAAACTCAAAAATAGCGAAATTATAAAATCTAGGCCCTATCCCTTAAATCCAATAAAAACGCTCCAAATGAAAAACCAAATTGACAAATTATTAAAGGATAAAGTAATTAGAGAAAGTGTTTCACCTTATTCCTCCCCAGCCTTTTTAATTCCGAAACCGAACGGCACAAGTCGTCTAGTCGTAGACTATCGCCAAGTCAACTTAATAATTGACTCAGAAGCCCAACCTTTACCGAATATAAATCATGCTTTTCAATGGTTTTCTAATGCACGATGGTTCAGTACCTTAGATTTAGCGCAAGCGTACCATCAGATACCATTGACAGAAAAATCTCGTCAAATCACCGCGTTTTGCACACCGGATGGCTTATACGAATACGTAAGATTACCTTTTGGTCTCTCGACTGGCGCACAAGTTTTAACACGTCTTATGAATACTTTATTCAAAAATATTAAATATAAATTTGTATTTAATTACATGGACGATATATTAATATATTCTAAAAGTTTTACAGAGCATGTCAAACACATTAAAATAGTATTGGCAATTCTGCGGAAAGCTGGCATTACAGTTAATCCTGATAAGGTAACATTTGCTGTAAATGAAATACCGTTCCTTGGACACACATTATCATACAAAGGAGTTTCTATAGACCCGACGAGGACACAAAAAATATTGCAGTACCCACAACCTATGTCAGTAAAACAAGTGCATCGATATTGTGGTATGATTAATTATTTCTCTAAATTTATCAAAAATTATGCTGATAGAATCGAACCCTTAAACAAGTTGCGTCGTAAAAACACTCAGTTTATCTGGGGAGACTCACAAAAAATTGCGTTTGAAGATCTCAAACAAGCAATTGCTAATCCCCCGGTATTGGCAATACCAGATTTCTCCAAAGCTTTCATTTTACAGACGGATGCGTCTGATACAGGTCTAGGAGCAGTCCTACTTCAGGAACAAGAAGGATCTAGAAAACCCATAGCGTACGCTTCCAAAACATTAACAGAAGCAGAACGGAAATTTTCTGCATATGAACGAGAGTGTCTTGCAGTTGTTTTTGCAACAGATCATTTTAGAACTTATTTAACACATCGTGAATTTCTTTTAGAAACCGATAACCAAGCCTTAGCCTGGCTTCTTTCCAGACCAAAGCAGTTAGGTAGACTGGCTAGATGGTTACTTAGATTATCTGTTTTTAAATTTAAAATTAATCACATCCGTGGTTCAGATAATAATGTGGCTGACGCATTATCGAGGATGTACGATTTAAATAACGAAGATATCTCAAAAGATATATCTTATATTAATACCTTATTATCTCAATTCCCCCTATCTTTTACAGACCTAAGACAACATCAAGAACAGGATACCTTTATCCTTCAACAAAAACAACAAATGAATAATAAATTTTGTTTATCCAAAGACGTCCTATGTCTAAAAGATAAAAACAATAACCCAACCAAAATCGTTCTCCCCAATTCATTAAAAGATTTAGTATTTAAATACTTCCATCAATCGGAAATCGGTGGACATTTAGGTGTTGATAAAACTATACACAAAATTACACGGTATTTTTATTGGCCAGCTATATATCGAGAAATTCCTTTAAAAGTGAATGCTTGTACAACCTGCCAACGTAGCAAACCTGGAATAAATTATAAATGGGGAAATCTTAGTTCCAGAGTCCCGACAGTGCCATTTGACACGTTGTTTATTGATACTGTAGGCAGCCTGCCAAAAACCAACCAAGGTTATAAATATATTCTAGTGGTCGTAGATAGTTTTTCAAAATTTACATGGCTAGCTCCATTAAGAAACACTAATACATCCTCCATTGTAGATGAATTAAAACGTATTTTCCAAAATTACTCCATCCCGAGGTTAATTGTCACAGATAACGCTAAAAATTTTAATTCCATAATGTTTAAAAACTTTTGTTTCAATCTAGGCATAAAACGAACCACCCTCTCACCCTATCATCCCCAACCATCTCACGCCGAACGATTAAATCGAAATCTTAGGTCTATCCTTATTACATATCATGCAACGACTCAAACAACCTGGGACAAATCTCTATTTTGGTTTCAATTAGCCTTCAATATGGCTCGACATAATGCTCATGGGAAATGCCCATTTGACATATTGCATACTTTTCCAGCTCAAACACCGTTGGATAGAGCATGGAATATCCAAGATATCCTCCATAGAAATCCTATACGTTCCAGTAACATGATGTGTGACATTAGAAGAAAACTAATTAAATCCCATCATGATATGGCACGCCGATATAATGCTACACGCCACCCCAATCCGTTTTCGGTGGGAGATAAAGTTTTGCTTAAAACTCACACCGTAAGTTCGAAACGGAGAAATATTTGTGCAAAAATGGCATATCGATGGTCTGAACCTTTTTATATCATCGGCTTCTCTACTCCAGTTACAGCCTTACTCCGTAAGACTATTGGACGAGAAATAACTAAAGAACATATTTCTAACCTTAAAAAAGTTACATAATTTACTCATAATTTACATAATTTATTTTTAGGTGATGTCTGTCGCGATACTCGAGCTTGAGATGATTGTAACAAAATGAAAACTATGCTGTTTGCATGATATTTGAATGTTTTATTGAAAGGGGCCCCGAATGAATGAATATTACCATCTCAGGCCGACAACTGCTACATACTCACCTTTTCTTTTTCCATTTAAGCACTCACCCCCTTTATTTTGCTTACACGTGCCTTGTGCTTCTGTCTACTCTCCGGGGGGGGGGGGGGAGATTGTAATATGAGACATCTACACAGACACACAACAAACAGTATACACATTAACAACACTCAAACGTAAACATAAACATAACTTTACAGCATCAACACACATACCAGATGATCTCACCTACAGATGTGAGAAGAAAATTTTGATCTAAAAATATGAGAAGAAGTAAAAAGAAAATTTTATTACATTAATAAAATTGGATTGTTGACTCCATTCCATTTTAAACTTTTAAAGAGTGAAGTGGCTTATACAAGTTTTTATAAAAAAAAAATATTTTTGAAAGTTTATTAACATTAAAGAATTGTATAAAATTTAAAACAAATATTTTTAGAAGATTTGCTGAGAAAAGATTCAACATTTTTTAAATAAGTTTTTAAAGAATTTTAAAAATTTTAATTGTTTTTAAATGTTTTAAAAAGTTATCTACAAATTTTTTGAATAAACAAAGTTGAATTTTTGAAGACAAAACCTTTCAGATTTATTGTTATTTATGAACCTGGGACAGTATGACTGCGTGTGAAACGATGTTAATGAAAAATAAAAGAGAAAAAGAAATAAAAAATGGGAAAACGTACACCACACAAACATGGCCACACATAGTACCAACATTTACCTTAACAGAACCAAATCATATAATTATCATTTTGAACACATGTATTACTTGAATATATCATACGCCTACGGTCCATTTTTATTACACAACAAAAAACATTTTATGTATAAGAATATTATTTATTCATAAAAACAAATTGAAATGCGTACATAAACAAATATTACACAGAATTTTATTGTCATAAATATTAATAGTTCTGTTGCAGTAATTTTCTAGCTTATGAAACAAAATTAAGATGTACAAACTTATTGGATGGTATGAATAACTTAAAGACACAGATACTACAGTATAAAAGTACAATAATAAGTTTTTGTAACCGTTCAAAAAATATATTTTATCACAAATCTTCTTCCACTAATTATGCAGCTTATTCGCCGATTAACTGCATGATAGTCAATAATAATATCATGGACAGAATTGCGGCAATAGATCCTATTTGCCAGAGCCAAGCATCGTATAGGTCAGCCATTCTTAAGTCTTTCAAGATGTAAGTTTCCAAGCAATTCCACATTATGTGTGTGTTAAATTTTTTTTTTTTGTTTTGGACCTCTATCAGGATTGTTAATCAGTAAATTATTTGTAAAATCTTAGTGTATAATACTGTTTTAGTTATATTTAATTCTGTTTGTATTATTGACTATTTTTGATTGTATTTTTCTCTCCTTTTCTTTGCTTTTTACTTTTGTATTGTCTTTTGCTCTGTAATGAAATATTGTTTCTGTAATTGGGCCGTGTTCGGCCTGTTGCAAACAATAAAATAAAATAAATAAATAAATAAAATCACAATAGCTATACCCTGGTCGCTTTTTCAACCTTCGCTGAAAGACGAACAGTGAACCATGATTTCCGTTAAGAGTCTAGATGGTACATAACAAGGAAAATGAGGTAGAAACTAATATACAATGTAAAGTAGTGGGAGTAATTAAGAATTTTTTCATCTCACAACTCAACAACGCCAGTCAGACATCTACACTGTTGTCAAGATCAAGAACACTATTTGTCTCTGCGTCTGTTAATGAGCTGGTAGAAAGTTATAATGAATAATTGGCAAGTACATGTTTATGATGACCAGCTAATAGCCAAATGTAAACAAACAAGACTGGATGTTCCTAAACAATTACAAATCTACTCCAGCAATCAATTTTAATAGAAAGTGGTTTTAAAATAAAAAATTAAAGAAAAAGTTCCTGGATACATTATTAAAATAACATTGAAAGGTAGAAACATATCTTTAAATTTAAAAAAAATAAATAGATTAAATAACCTACATTTACACAAAAAAAGAACAGTGTCAGTTCACACAATTCATTACTTAACAAAAATGATTAAGGTTAATTGTAGTGATTTCTTTACTAGTTACGTACTTAAAAAGAGTAGCCACCTAATTTAAAATAATAAAAACCAGTTTAATTACACTAATTTTAATGACAACATTTTTCAATAGTTCAAATAAAGCACACAAATTTTAACAAAATTTTTTTTTTTTTGGGGGCTCCCAAACTCCCCAACACCCCGCCATCACCACCCACTACTATCGCTGGTCGCAAGGATTCAAGGTGGTACAGTAAAACAGCAATAGAATATTGCCTCAGTATACTGCACCATTTTAACTTAACATAGTCATTCTTTCTTCACTAGAAAACAGTAAGCCACCGAGCCCAACATACACCTTCTTCTTCATGTAGCATCTCCATTACAAAGGTGTGCTAGCATCATGGCAATCCTGACCTTGGAAACTTTAGCTCTAAATAGGTCGATGGATGACAAATTAAACCACTCTCGCAGGTTCCGTAGCCAGGAGGTTCTTCTTCTTCCAACCGATCGTTCTTCTTCCAACATACACCACATAGACACAAATAACATAAAAATACATAAAACAACATAAAGATCACACAATATTTATAGTCTTCTTTCACAGTATCCTGTATAGTTTTTCTTTACTTTTACCATCTTTGTGAAACAGATCTACCTCTCCATTTATTTCATTTACTGTAGCTATAGATCTATTGATTAGAGCTATTTTACTTCTTGTGGCTCCAGCAAACAGCCTGAAACTTCTTAAAGCTATGCAAGGCACCCTCAGAAAAATCTTCAAGATATCCGGAACATCAACTTGTGAACTTGTGCTTACCGCTGATTATTAAAACACCGTGACGCAAGTTCCAAAATAATTACCTTACAGTTAAATAAACAAAATACAAAAGCAAGCCATAGGTTAGTGCAAGAAGATAGAAAAGGTTATGTTACATTAAAATATCAATTTTGCACACGAACCTCATCCTTCATGAGTAATAAATTTTAACTTTAAACTTACCAAATATTACAGGATTCTTGACAGGATCATCAAGAAACGGTAAATTCTTTGTGTTTCCGACATTACAAAAATCAATTAGTACAATTAACAAACAAATATATATTACATACATGATCACAGACACGGATTTACGACAAACGTTACTATATTTAAGTAGATGGACTAGGCAATAATAAAGCGTAATACGACACTAAATTAATATAATTCTTAACATGAGCATACAACAAACGTTCATACACTAACTCGATCACTTACTCTGCCGCTTTCAAAAGCTACTTATAAGCATAACCATGCGTCAAAATTAATACTGATTCCGGATTGGTTGACTTATAGTCAGCTGTTCTCTGTTTACTCTTAATATATTTATTTACTCTTAACTATTAGATATTGTGTTTTGTTTTCACGGAATTTTTTTTATCCATTTCTGTTCAATGAGAAAGTTTAATTTCGCAATTTTTTATATCCTTATCCGGCTCTTATAAAATATCTTAAGCTTATCAGAAAAGTATATATTCCAAAGTAAATAATGGTTTTTAGAAACAAAAAAATTATTGTATTTTCTGTCGTTGATTTCAAAATTGATGAAACTTTACGGAAGTCATTAACATCAATTTTCATTTTTTCCTAATGCGTAATATTTATATTACAAGTTGGCATTAACGGTAATTGATGAAGGCTTGTCATAGGTAGCGTACGTATCGAATTCGAACAATTTCAAGAATTGGCTCATTCGTACAAACGAATGGCGCGCATTGTAGCTGTTCAACCTGAGGTGCTTCAGCCTAAAGGTGTGTTCCCAAAAACGCCAGCAACCTAGGGGCCACATTTGCATAGAATGGCCTTTAAAAAACATAATTATTACAGCTAACATAACATCCAAATTCCATCAAGGGCTGTATAGATACAGGGGTCACAACTTAAATAAATCACATTTTTTAAATTGTACCAAATGCTCGCATTCATTTATATGCCGATGTTTTTTTTTGCGCCCTGGAGACTCCAGGAGGAGTATAGGACATGTCGTCAGATATAACACCTGAAATACATATAAGAATCACACAATGTATCACTACTATCAAGAAAGAAATTCTTGTACGCTATAAAAAGTTTCACTGATCAAGTAATTTTTCAGATTTTTTTTAAAAGAATTCAAATCCTCACAACACTTTAACGATTGGGGTAATTTATTCATGAATTTTCTCCCTGCATAACTAGGTTTTTGTTCAAACAATTTTGTGGAGTGATTAGCCACATAATAATTATTCCTGTTTCTCGTGTTATGATTGTGAACATTGAAATTCTGCATAAAATTATTTTGCCTAACATACATAATCACCTCAAAAATGTAGAGGGAGGGAACTGTAAGCAATTTAAGCTCCTTAAATAGTGGCCTGCATGAGGTTAGCTGGTTAGCTCCCACCATACACCTAATAGCTTTCTTTTGAATTTTAAAAACCCTATTTATATTACCCATGCTAGAATTACCCCATACTAAAATACCATAACGGATATGAGACAGAATGAGGCCATGATAAGCTGCCATTAGTAATTTTTTATCATTTAATCTGGCAATTTGTTTTAGTGCAAATACCCCAGATGATATTTTACTACAAACTTGATTGATATAGAAGTCCCAAGACAAAGATCTATCTAGAGATACGCCCAGGAACTTCACTGTTTCTACATGCTCTAAACTATTATTATGAATAAATACATCCACTTCTCTACTTTCTTTAACGTTATGTTTATTTTTAAACTGTAAGTACTGACACTTTTTCCCATTAACTGTTAATAACATTTGATTCAAGAACTGTACTACGGACTCTATGTTAACATGTGTATTTACTTCAAGAGCATCTACCAGTAAACTGTTACTGATTACTGAAGTATCATCAGCAAACAACAAAGCTCTGCCATTAGGTATGACTTCTGGTAACCTATTAATGTACAATAGAAACAGAATTGGACCTAAAACTGACCCTTGTGGAACGCCTGCTTTGACTTCAAGCTTTCCAGATACAACCTTTGTAAGTTTCCCTCTAACAACCCTAGTTAACTCCACACACTGTAATCTATTAATAAGGTAAGATTGAAACCATTTCAATTCTACATCCCTAACGCCTAATGACTCTAGTGTTTTCAATAAAATTTCATGATCAACACAATCGAAAGCTTTACTCAGATCCAGAAACACTGCGAATGCTTTCTCCCCGGCATCCAATATATCAACTACTTGCTCCACAAGTGAAACAATTGCAGTTTTAGTTGATCTACCTTTTTGGAAACCATGCTGATCCTCTGAGATGATTAGGTTTTCAGTCAAGAAACTGATTAACCTAATAAATACTACCTTTTCAAAAATTTTACTGATTGTGTTTAAAATACTTATGGGCCTAAAATTTTCAACTAACTGGCTATCTCCATTCTTAAATATAGGCAATATTTTAGCCTCCTTCAGTTTGTTTGGAAATACACCTGCTTCGAGTGAGAAGTTAATCAAATGAAGGAGAGGAGTAATTAAAAGATGTTTACATTCTTTAACAATTATACTAGAAATCCCATCTAACCCACATGTTTTCTTACTTTTCAAACTATCAATAACTGATTCTAATTCCTCACTTGAAACTAGTCTAAATAAGAATTGATTTACTACGTTGTTTACTACTATGTTGTTTTATCAGGTTCCTACAAAAACATTACAAATTGCAAAACAATCATGCAAAATGAATTAAGTCCTTATAAATGCATATAAACCTGTAGCAATGAACAAAACTTCCTACAAAAAGTACAAATTCATCACAATAAATATTTTTTAAAAGTAAATACTGCTTGCTCTTGCAGTAGAGTTTAACATGTACAGCAATAACATTTGATCATAAATTAATATACTAAACACCAAAAATGCCTATATACAAAATCATTTTCTTATTGAAATCTTAAATTTTCTCTGTTCTGGTTTCTAGTCATTATTTTGCAAAGTTTTTGAATTGTATTATTTTTGTAGGCCTCAATATCTTAACAAGGTTGGTTATTACTGTAAGAATAATTTAATTTTCTTATATGATTGAAACTAAATACATAACAATATTTTTAGAATTTATACAATTTTAAACATTTGGGTTTAATTAACCATACACTCTCAGGAATGGTCAGCCTGAGTCTGTAAAAGACTATTAACTTATTTACACGTCATACATATCATCCTCATCTCATTGGGTCATGGATTGCTAATTGTTTTAAATCGAACAGGTTATAATGTACACACATAAATGGATTAAACAATTTTTTTTTAAACATGGTCTAATGTCCAAAAAAAGGTCTATATATCAAACATCTTATATAGGCATTTTTAACAGCCTTATTACAGCCTATTGATAATCAAAAATATACATTATTTTTTTTAAACCACCAGTAATACGGTAAACAGTAAACACTTACCAAATATAGCGCTTTCGTGCATAAAATGCACATCTTCAGTAATTCTTTTATGTTATTTAAAATATCCTACTACCACCATGGCAGATAAAGGTTAAAAGATAGATAAGGAAAAAATTACTGAAGATGTGCGTTTTATGCATGAAACCGCTATAATTGGTAAAAGTTTACTGTTTACCATATTACTGGTGGTTTAAAGAAATATACTATGTATTTATATGAATTAAGTCCTTATAAATGCATATAAACCTGTAGCAATGAACTTAAAACTTCCTATAAAAAATACAAATTCATCATAATAAATATTCTTTAAAAGTAAATACTGCTTGCTCTTGCAGTAGGTAGAGTTTAACATGTACAGCAATAACATTTGATCATAAATAATATACTAAACACCAAAAATACGTACATAAATATGTACATGTACATATTTATATGTATATCTAACATATGTATAGAAGAAAATGTTTGATGGAAAATGACCTAACCTGGCTAAGAAGCCATTTGTGCTGCTCATTACACCATGGGCCAGCTAGTTGCACTAACCAAAATTACAAAATAAATCTTTATTTAAAAAAATCTTTAATTTGAGTTAAGGTTAAGGTTTGAGTTAAAGTAAGCATAATACTCCATGCACAGAAAAAAAGTAATTATCTCCTGTCATTCTCTTGAAGAAACCAAGAAAAACAATGGTGAAATCTTGGTCTGAACAGTAAACAAAAAACTTGACAAATAGACAAAAAGGATGTTGTTTTATGATGTTTTGTTTCCAAGATTTATGTATCTATAAACAAATCTCTCTTAAGTGTTTTGTTTAAATCTGTTTTTATTAGCCTATTTCTACTTAGCAACTGTCACCAGTTCATAAGAGTTATTTTATACTTTCATATATTTATCAATCAATATTTTTTATCAAAAATATTTTGTTTGACAATCATAAACAAAATTTATTTCAATATAAATAATTAGGCTACATTTTGACATTATTTTTAACAATTTATTTTTGTATATATTACAACACTTTGGTGGCAATGATGTAGTTATATTAAGAAATAGAGATTTGTTAACATGTTTACAACATGGTATTAACGTAAAAAGTCGGTGTAATACAGGAGTTTCATTAGGGTCAATGATATTGTTCTATTCAGGTAGAAACTATTTGTCTAAGAATTTTACAATTTAAAAAATAATATAATATCCCTTGTAAAGGGATCATTACGAAATTTTCCCGTAATACCTAAAAACTATTCAATCCTCTCGTAAATGTATCCTTTGTTCTTAACTTCAATGTTGCACACAGGTACCTAAAACTGAAGTCTGTGTGATGAATTTTGTAAAAACTGATCTGGTGACAAGTACCAGCTCTGGTAAAAAAAAACCAACAAAAGCATATGTGATGTGTAAAAAGGTATTCTAAAAAGAGCGATCAGTAAAGACCATGAGGATTATGCAAGGAAGAAGTGCAATGGGATGTTGTATCCAGAAATACACCACGAGCAAGTTTAACTTAAATCCTATGGGATAATAATAAAATAGTAACCAAGATGAAAATTTCTGATCTTGAAAAAATATTTTATGTGTCTGTTTTTCATTTATTTAGGGTAATTATATTTTTATATTTACTGCTCTTAACTGGAAGGCGGGGATTTAAATTATTTGCATTTGGTCTGGTAGTTCCAGGGTTATAAAAAATAGTTATGTTTCTTATCACATGGTCAACCATTATTATATGACTAAAGAATTTAAAAACAGAAGAGGTAGAGGTGTAAAAGACACTATTCAGAGTTATCTTCTCTAAGAGTAATGAATTTTATTATACAGCCGGACCCTGTGGTGAATGAAGTGAACGTGTCATTTGCAGGGTACAAATTAGATGTTTTTCAGAAAGCCTGGCATGCTGATAACCATACTTTTCCACGTCTTAGTGAGGAGGGCACTGGTAAACCACCTCACTTCTTGATTTACTTAAAGCCTCTAGAGGTTCAAACCTGCCTTTCGGCTGATAACCTAAGCACGACCACCAACAACATATTTATATTTTATATTATCAACATCTGGATTACAAGGGACAAAAAATATAGTAATATAATAGTGTTACGATATAAAAACCTTTGTGGATGATATATGATCATCCTAAGTTACAGCATCGTGAATTACAGTACATCATTTATAAATTCATAAGCTGGACTTTGTAACTTCAAAGACTTAGATTATGAGTTTTAGGGAAACAGTCACCATCAGATTGAAGATTGTAATTGATGCCACAATTGAGAAAGTGAGTGACTTGAATTATTTGTATATTTTGAGTTATGATGTTTCATGCAATGTTATTAATAACTTGAAGAGAAGATTAATTGGTTCAGAGTAATGTGTGATAAAATTACAAGTAATTTCAGGAATAAAGTACTTGTGGAAAGCTAGTTGATGACAATGAAATTCGGGTTCTGAAAAATAAAGATTTATGCATATGATTTTGGCAGCAGAAAGGGCTTCCTTGAGGTGGTTAAGGGGCATTTCCTGTGCAGGTAGAATAAGAAATGAGGACATCCATGTTAAATTGGAAGTTTACGGGGTCCAGAATTTTATACATTGTTACCAAAAGATGTAGAACATATGAATGAACCAAGAATCCCCAAGCAGTAGTGTGTTTCTGTTCTCACCTCTTGGTAGACTTGATAGAGAATGTCTGAGAAAACAATGGAAGAAAGCCTGAACAGGTCAAGGCCCAAGTACTGTGAAGAGGAAAGAAAGAAGAAGATTAAACTTTAATTGTTATCACATAATGAAAAAGGAAATAATGTAGCCTACAATAACAAATTTGAAATTTTAGTTACATAAAAAAATTCATGTAACACTATGTTTCGAGTGTAGCATTATGCAGGAGTGAAACGTGCCATCCTGAATTCCCCGCCAGATCTAAAGCTTCATCTTTTGACAATTTTCAATGCAGTGTTGGCGCTGCAACATTTCCCCTCTTCGTGGAAGGTTTCCAAAGTCATTACTATTCTGAAACCCCACAAACGTCCAACTGATCCCGAAAGTTATAGACCAATTTCCCTTTTGCCGATCCTGTCAAAATTATTCGAAAGGCTTCTTCTCCCACGCCTGCGACCTGTTGTTGAATCTGTTCTTCCCCCCGAGCAATTTGGTTTTCGTCAAGGACACTCCACAACTACCCAACTCCTCCGCATCGTCACGGCACTTGTGGATGCCAGAAATTCTTACTGTGACACGACGGCTGTACTGCTTGATTTTCGGGCTGCATTTGACCGCGTCTGGCATATGGGCCTCCTTTACAAACTGGCACAATTCTTTCCCCCCTCAACTGTCCGATTACTCCATTCCTATCTTACTGGAAGACAATTCCAAGTCTCTGTCACTATTCCTCAGTTCCACATGGCCATGTCCCCACTCACCCCTTCGTCCGCGGGTGTACCTCAGGGCTCGGTCCTTGGGCCCATCCTCTATCTTATGTACACCTTCGATTTTCCTGTCCGTGATTCAATCCAATTCGGACTGTTTGCCGATGATGCTATCCTGTACCGTCACGGCAGATGCCTCCGCCTCAATTGCCGCGCGCTTCAAACTCAGCTTCTAGACATCACTAGCTGGTGTCGTGTCTGGAGACTATCACTTAACCCCACAAAATGCGAAGCAATCCACTTTACACTAAAACGCAATGTTCCTCCGCCTCTACGATTGGAAGGGGAACTCCTCCCATGGCAGAACAGCGTGAAATATCTAGGGGTTGACCTAGATAAACGATTGACACTTCGACAGCACATTGACAGCAAGCTTAGCAAGGGTAGGGCCTTGTTCGCTTTACTCATCCCTTTGTTCCTCTCTCCTGCATACTCCTCAAAACTGAAACTTCTGATGTACTCCTCTATCCTACGTCCTTTCCTTTTGTACGGGTCACCGGTATGGTGGCCCTTTCTCTCCAAGTCCAACAAAAGACGTACTTCAGCATACCAGAACAAAGTCCTCCGGTGCATCACACAGTTCCACTATCTTATATCCAATCGCATCATACACGAACACCTTCTCTTCCCTTCTATGGAGGACTTTATTTACAATACCTCGAAACGGCTACACGACGCTGGGAAAACTGACGGACCCCAGATCATTCAGGACTTGTACCGACGCCTACACCCACCTGAAGTCTCTATCCCATTACCATTCCACGACTTTATCTAAATTTTAGAATGACCCACTTAACAAAATTTAGAGTTGCCACATTTTTATTCTGCCCTGTATTCCTCTTATTTACCCATGCCCCTCCTACTTGTATGACTCACTCCCCCCAGTTAGTAGTTGTCCCCATGTTCCTATGCATAATCACTCCACTACGGTGAAAAGAGCCGCCATTTTAAATTAATAAACACTCAGAAGATAGAAAAGGCCGGTGATTATGCCAAACTCTACCCTTTCCGTCTCCCCTGAAATCATAAACTAACCCCTACCTTAAATTATACCTTAAGTCCACGTTCAGTAAAATGCATGCCTTCCCCTCACCAAAATATTAGGCCTCCCACAAAACTGAAAAAAGGCCACTGAAAAATAAAATAAAATAAAAGAGCCGCTCTTAAACCCACTTGTCCCTTAATTTAAATTTTCCACAAATAACTTCTAAAAATAAATTACCTCCTTTCAAGTCCCAGTTCCAATGTCCCACGAACCAGAATCCTATTTCCTATTTAAACTATAAAATTCCCCCTAAATTTCTTGAGGTTGCAATTATTCTGTTATATTGTTCCCCGAGCGACCAGGTGTTCCTTAACACGATGTCGCCATCATAGGGCTTCTTAGCCCTCTCAACCAGGATTCAGGATTCAGGATTCAGGAGTGAAACGTGGGTTATAGAAGCTGTAGAAAAGAAGAGGATGGAAGCTTTTAAAATTTGTTGTAATAGGAAAATTGTTTAAGATTAGGTGGGTGGACAAAATAAGAAATTTAGAAATTCTTAGACGAGTGGATGAAAGAACTAGATGGAAACATCTTACCAGGAGAAGAGATAGTAAAGAAGGCTGATGGGACATCCAAGTATGGCTCTATCAGTAATGGAGGGTAATATTAAGGGAGTGAATTAAAGGGGGAGGTAAAAGTTAGAATAAAGCAAATTACAAAAGATGTAGGGTGTTGTAGGTATGTAGATATGAAATGACTTACACAAGGTAGAACAACTTTGAGAATCGCATCAAACAAGTTGAGAGACTTATGATAAAACAAAAATAAATATTTATCTTACAAGTTCCATAGTATAATTCATTTCATTTCATTTTTAGGGATTTTGGTAGATTGATGGTGTTAATAATAATGTTAATTATTTACATGTTTATGTACATTATGTACTGTGATAATTAATGTATGTTAAGATTATATCTTACGAAGGTCAATTTCGTACGATTAAATACCATAATGTTGAAGTAAATGTAATTGAATTGTTCACCATTGTGTTGAATAAGTGAAAGAAATATTATTTTGTCTTACTTGTACAAGTTGTAATGAAATACATCATTTTATAAAAGGTTATTTTATAATACTTTATTTATCTTGATACAGTAACATTAGTAATGAAATAGATCATTGTAAATAGTTTTTAATTTTATAATATGTTAACATAATAAATAATATAAATAAATTGAATCATATTATTCCATTTGTGATTAGACATTAATAATTTTTTTACCCCTAATGGTGTACATTGCAATCTGTTCATATTGATTTAGATAGATTTTAAATTTAGACCAGCGGAGCGTAAATATGTATTATTAATGAACTGTGTAAAATCAACCAATAGCCAAAATAAAAGTAAATTTACGTAAAAACTGGTCAATTGACGTAACATTGATCTTGTGCGTTATTTGATCAGTTGCAATTTCGCAAATGGATGCGCATAATATAGAACAAAATAATGCGCATTTCCATCAATTCAATAAAATTCGCGTCTGCGCGGGAAAGCTGTTGTTACCACTGATGTCAAATACGTGATAGTTACAGTGCAGTAAGTCAGTTTCAAATGAAGGTTGTTTTTCTTCCATTTTGTATTAAATCACCAGTTTAACACTGCACACTAGATAGAGGGAGATGATTATTTTCAAAAATAGTAATAGATATGTAACACATTATTGTTAAGATTGTGAAGTAAAACTTGTTCAACTTCGATTCTTACGTACTTTGATTCATTTGTGAGCTAATTCTGCTTTTTGTTAACAAGTTGAACAAGTTGAAACCACGACATTTTCTAATGGTTCACTAATATGTACACTTGTACACCAAACAATGGTGTTTGATTAATGATTGAAGATTAGTACAGTACCATCTGTTTTCTTCTTGTTGATAAATCTTTCAAAAGATACACTATTCTCTGGATATTGCGTCAATTTAGAGTTCTCAGTTATTATCTGGACTTAATACTTAAATGTAACACCTGTTTTGAATTTTGTGCCTGATAATATAGTAATTATTATAGTGGTGAAAAGGGCGCTGTTATTAAAACTAAGGAAAAATTACTGAATGCCTAAAATTATCTAGTAGTACATGTATTGTTAAATAAATAAAAGAATAAATTATTTAGTAATGTAGGTATAAAATATATTGTATGAATGACGGTCGAAGTAAAATTTAACATTAGGATAAAATTTAAATTCATCCTTTGTTTTGCAGAAAGTTTTTTTGTAAATAAACTAAATAAAATTTACTTTATTATTAAAGAAAATAGCTATATTGTGTATTATGTTAGTAGATTAAAAATAGTTTTTGCTTCTCTAGACCTATTACAAAAGAAACGGGAGACAACAAAAATGATTTAACAATTAGAAAGGGTAGATCTAGGTCTATATTTTATCATTTCTTAAATTATGATTCATTAGTAAAAATTAGTGTTACTCATTTTGGAAGAGAGATCTCCGTAAAATCTTTAGTAAATACCACGAATTTAATTTTTAGATTAAAATTAATGTAAACAAAACTATCTTAACAATACAAATATCGTTTGTTGTCAATACAGCGTGTTTAAATTGAATGCATGGTTATATACATCACTCACACTTGTTGAAAACAGCATGGAGGAAGACCAATTACGATGAAGTAAAATTGAAAACGCCGGAGTTGGGAGTCAAGCGTGAATATGTGTATCGATACTCTTCTGGTTTACAAATGGCGACTACCATGATCAAACTCCAGTAAGCCAACTATATAACGAATAATACGTTAGTCAGTGTTATCTCTGATGCGCGGAGTTCAAACTGTAATTTGTGGAAGCTAACTCTTCCGACATATCCATTCGTTATTGTTTAGAATGCGTTAGATTGTCTTACCGCACGGTTCGGCTATTAAATTGGTTCCGTTAATAATGCGTTCAACGTTTGCTGTTACCTGTATTATTTTCGTTGGTTTATTTTGTAAAGTTGAACCAGTATGGAAAGTGGACCCAACTAAAGGTATTCCTTGGCCGTTACCAGTATCAATGATTTTGCACGATGAGGTACTGACCATAAGACCTTCAGTTTTCAATTTCAAGGTAAGCAAGTTAAAGTTTTATCAGTTTTTTACGTATGTGGTTTTGATGTTCCATTTATACTTTTCAATCAAATATTTGAAAAATATTTATTAAGTATTAGCCGTAGCCTATGTTATCAACAAAAACACTAACCTAAATCACCAAATTTGACAGTTCTGTTTACGAATATACGACTTCATCGAAATTTTTTTTTTATAAATTTTTTTTTTATTCCTAATACATAGTACGTTGCAATCTGTTCAATTCAGAACAATAAGCAATCCCATGACCCAATGAGATGAGGATGATGTGTATGACGTGTAAATGAAGTGTAGTCTCGTACAGACCCAGGCCGACCATTCCTGAGAGAGTATGGTTAATTGAACCGCAACCATCAAAGTACACCGGTAACCACTGTCTAGTATTCAAATCCGTATAAAAGTAAGTAACTTTACTAGGATTTGAACCAGGAACCTTCGTCTCGAAAATCAGCTGTTAAACAGCTGATTTTGGCGTCGACTTTACCTCTAGACCAACCCGGTGGATGAAACTTTATTAATTTTACTAATTTATTAAACGTCATTGATTTTGACGGGACATCCGAGGACCGATTTTTTATGTGTTTTGCAAATATTTGTTAATTTAAATATTTCTTCAGCAGCATTTTGTTAACTTCGTTATCGATGGTTTCCAAGTCGTTAGCATCGATGATAATTATTGGCATTTATTTTGTCAGATTTTCATAAACAAATGCTTTACGATTATAAAAACGCTGATAAAATGATTTACCATTGCAACGTAATTACACACCAAAACCTCATTCAGAAAAGTTTTAGTGAACTGAAGAAAATACAAAATTTTATTATATTTTACTAAGAATTTAACCCAGAAGAAATTTCACTACAATCCTTGGTTCACGATCGGTGATATCAAATTTGATAAATAATAATATTAAAACAACAATCTGGCGGGAAATACTCACGACTTTCTCTCTTGACAGTGCAAATAATGAACAATATAACCTAACAATAGTAAAAAAACATTAGAAATAAACAAAGAAACATAGCCTAATTTTAATTATGAGTGAATGATGCAAAATGAAAACCAACCGTAATTTGGCTTAATAATACTACGGAAAATCACTCTTTGACGCTAAACTAGGCTCTGCAGAGAAAAATACTTGAAATATAAGTTGTAGATCTTTTAATTCCCTATAAATTTGATGTTACACTTTTGTCGTAAAATTCATACTACGCCGAAATCTTAAAAAGTCAATTTTTTACAGATTTTCATGAAAAAAACTTATTACCGCTAAACAAAGCGTTATACAAAGAAATGTTTGAAATAACAGTTGTAGGTTTTTAAATTATCTACAAGTTTTATTACATACATTTTTGTGCTAAAATATATATTAAGGCCGCAATATTAAAAAAATACTTTTGTTTCTACTAGAGAACAGCCTCCTCAAGAATTTCAGCAAACATGGTGTCTAGCCTATCTTAAAAAACAATTAAAAATGTAGGAATATAAAAAAAATCGTAGGAACCGTTTTTGAGAAAAATCGCAAAAAGTGAAAAATGTGACGAATAAACTACTACTTCCGGTTGACCAACTTTGATAAAATTGTTTGTGTCGGGTTCTCTGGTGGTATCTAACTTAAGTTTCATGTTTCAACTTTGCACGATGTTTCGTTCTTGAGATATTCTGTTCACACACAGACACGTACACACATACATACAGACAGACAGGCAGACACACACACACAGATCAATCGCTGAAAACATGTTTTTTTGGGTTCAGGGGGTCTAAAAACGTGTATATCCGGTGACAACTCGATTTAGAAAAATCGACATAAAACAATACATTTTTCCTATATACCTATTCATACAGGCAAAAGAAATTGAATATCGTACGAAAATAAAACTTGGTACTTTTAGTTTGGTACCATAAGGGGACCTGACACGAACGATTTCTTCAAAATCGGTCAACTAGAAGCAGTAGTTTAATTGTGCAATTTTTCACTTTTTTACAATTTTCTCAAAAACGGCTCCTATGATTTTGTTTAAAAAACTTTCATTTTTGTGCTCTATAAGATAAATCAAGGGCTTGTCCATTAAATTCGTGTGAAGAGGCTGTCTATTCATAGAAAACAATGGATTTTTTTAAGATTGGGGCGTTGATGTGCATTGTAAGGCAAAAGTGTGTAATCAAAGTGGTAGAACATAAACTACAACTGTTTTTGCAAACATTTTTTGTACAACAATTTAGCGGCAATTAGTGATTTTTTCCATCAAAATCGATAAAAAATAGGATTTACGGCCTTAGTACACATTTTACGACAACCTTGTATATAATCAATGTTTTAAGAAATAAAGAAACTTTTATTTTAACCCTTTTTCTCTACATAGGTTAATTTTGAAGCAATTACTGATTTTTCGTATTTTTCTAAGTTCTGCAGAGGTTGATTTTCATTTTGCGCCATTCACTCATAATTAAAATGAGGTTATGTGTTTTAATTTTACATTGTTTACTTATGATTAAATCTAAGTTAATGTAGATTAAATGTGGGTGCATTGTTCATTAACTACATTGGGAAGAGAAAGTCCTGTGAGTGTTTCACACCAGATTTTTTATTTGTATTTTAGTACACTTTTATATATCTTCAAAGAATAATGAAACGTTAGTAAATAAATTTCAATAAAACAAAATTTATAGTTGTGCATAAAGAGCTAAGTATAATGTAGTGAACTCAACAATAAATAACATTCCCATTGAGAGAATAAAGAGATACAGACATCTAGAAACAATAATAAATGAGAATAACGATCATACACTAGAAAAATAGGAGCAGGGATAAAAATGATGAAGACAGGCTTTTTAAAGATGTGGAATATAATAGAGATCTAAGTATAAAAGTCAGATTCGTGAGATTCTACTTCGTCTCCGTTCTTTTGAATGGAATGGAGGCTTATTCTTAAGAAATGAGAAATAAATAAAATTCAAGCACTTGAGTATTGTAGATTATCAACGTGTGTAAGGATATCTGAACAGAAGGGAAAATAACAATTGAGGAAGTCATACATCAAATATTAAAGTGTTTAACTTGTTTGCCACAGTAAAGTGAAGAAGATTGGAGTATTTCGGATATTACACGTGGAACGAAGTACCAACTACTGCAGTTGATTATGCAGGAAGATATCAGGATAGTGGAGCGTAGAAAGACGAAGAACATCTTATCTTATCGTCGATAATAAAACCTGAGACTGGCGTAAAATTGCTCCTCTGTGGGACTTTTTAGGGCAGCAGTATAAAAAGTGATAATCTCTGTTCTGATCGCCAGCCTTCGTTATAATAAGGAACCTAAAAAAATTCTTTTCTGAAATTTCACGAACGTTATGAAATTTTAAGTGGTGATTTGGGTTACAAAAAAGCGTGTACAAGGTGGGTCCCTCGAATTTCGACGGAAGTAAGTGGTTAAACAATTTTGCGGCAACTGAGTATGTAGAGAGCAAAGCAAAATTAGTGAAATAGTAAAAGTGTTTAAATTTGTTCGGCGATTACGTAGAAAAATAGTTTAAGTATCAGGTATGTTGTAAAAAAATGCTTACCAATAATAAAAATTCAAAATAAAAACTTTCTTTACTTTCCAAATGATCCTAATACGTTGATACAGCTGCACACTACTTACCTAATGTTTTTATTACTGTTTTCATTAGGTTTTTTTATTACTTTTTTTTATTACCTTTTTGATACGTTACACTATCTGAGCTACATTTTTATTACTTTTTTCTGTAGTTTTTGTAGAAAGGTAATTCAGGAAATCTTGTAGAACTTGGTCGATAATAAGGAGTATGCGTATTGAAGTTATACTGTTTTCCCAACATCACAACGTTCAGAGAAAATCTATCCCGTTGTGTAAACACGATAGTCAACACTAGGGTGTCGTCCGATCAGTAGAAATTAAACAGTAATATGAAATTTTCATAGGAATATTTACTACAATATAATTTTGGAAGAAATTTTGTAAATACTGAGCAGAAAAACAGAAATGCTATTAGTAGCCTATTTTACCTTATTACCGTAGTTTATTCCCTTAGTATGTACCGGGCTCTGTTCATTTAACTAAATCCAGTGAGGGATTTTACTTTTATTTATTTTTATATGTAGTATATTACCTAGATATTTAGTAAATTACATTGCTTGTAATTCCAAATCGATACGTTTAAATAATATATTTTTCTTTATTGTATTATTCTTTATTCTTTATTGTACACTCGTGTGACAGGAAATAAAAAAAACAAACATAATGAACATGTTTTATCTATTTTAATCTCAACCACGGGAATTTACAGAATTTTTATTATCTAACGTGTCTTATAACAATTTTTATTGATAGGTATAAAAGTTTTTGTTTAGACTTTTTATATAAAAAGCTGCATTGTAATACCTACTTTATTTTCCGTATAATTGCTAAGTAGTGCCTGTACACCTTATAAGGCAGGTGAAAAAGGAACACTTTTTGTGTTGTCTCTTACTAGGAACCACCCATTCGCTGAAACTCACGGTTTCTATTTTATTAAGATTTAATCTAAAATTACATTATAACCAATGTTTCTGGGTTTGTTGTTCTGCAGCAGCAAAAGATAAATAAATAAATTTTTTTTCCACTGAAAATAACTGAATAGGGTTAAATATTTTGTTGTTGTTGTTGTTTAGGTCATCACGAAAAGCTGGTTTAAACCTGTAGAGGTTTTACTAAGTAAAACGAGGAGTGAGGTGGTTTACAATTGCCTTCCTCACTGAATAGAAAAGTACGCTTATCAGCATGCCGGGCCCTCTGAAAAGCACATATTTTCCACTCTGCAAATGACACCTTCACTTCATTCACCACAGGGTCTGGCTGTATAATGAAATTCATTACTTTCAGAGGAGATAACTCTGATTAGTGTCTTTTACACCTCTACCTCTTCTGTTCTTAAATGATTCAGTCATTTAATTGGCTGACCATGTGATAAGAAACAGAACTATTTATTTTAGCCCTGCAACAAACAGATTGAGAGTAAATAATTTGACTCTCCGCTTGTCTGTTATGGGCAGAAATATAAAATATAAAATATATAATTAAATATTTGTCTTCTTCTTCTTCTGACATCCACGGCATAGGCATGTCTGCCTGTTCCGGTCTATAAGATTGCCTCCTTCTGTTAATTTTTAATTTTGTCGATTTCTTTTTAATTTTTTAATTTATAGTTTTGTTCCCATCTTTTCCTAGGCCTTCCAATATCTCTTCTTCCTGTTGGCTTATATTTCAGAGCCTGAAAGGGGATTCTATCAGATGGCATTCTTTCCAGATGTTCTCTCCATTTGATTCGATACTTCTCCATCATCCCGTTCAATGACTCCACTTCAATATTTGTATTATATATACAATATAATTTATATACAATATTTGTATTATTATTAATATTAAATATATAATATATAATTATATATAAATACAAAATATAAAATATTTAATCAAATATGTTAAATATAATGTAATAAGAAAAATCTGCTGTGAAACACACACCACATTATCTTTCCAATATTAATAATAAAACATACATCCCATGTTTAATCATGAGTAAACAGTGTAAAATGAATGATCAGGTAAGTTATAATCATCAGTGAATGACGCTAAACAGCCTCAATTCAAAAATATGCTTGAAATAGCGTATTATGAGTGTAGCTTATGTAAATAGCATAAGGTTGTGGTATTTTAACTTCGTACAACTTTGATTATTAAGCTTTTACCCTTAAATGCATATTAGTCGGCAATATTAAAAACACAACTTTTTTATTACGAGAGTACATCCCCCCAAGAATTTTAGCTAAAATTCTGCCCTATCTTAAAGTAAATGAGGCGATTTAAAAAAATAAATCGTAGGAGCTGCTTTTGAGAAAATCGCAAAAAAGTGAAAAATCGCCCGAATAAACTTCTACTTCCGTTAACCGACTTTGATGAAAATGTTCGTGTCGAGCTTCCTGTGGTACCTTAAGTTCCAACTTTGAACTTCATACAATACTCCGTACTTGAGATGTTCACACACACAACACAAATCGCTAAAAAATATTTTTTTTGGGTTCAGGAGGACCTGAAATTATGAAATTCCGGTGAAAACTCGATTTCGGAAAATCACGATGAAAACAATAGTTCCCTTCCCTATACAGGGTAAGAGAAAGTAAAAAGTAGATATACTTAATCTATTTTTTTAAAAACTGTATGTCTCTTTGATTTTTGGAAGGTTTACATAACTTTCTGTGCGGAAATCGAATGCTATATTATTTTTTGGATATCTATCTTGTAATTTATTTCAAATATTTGAAGAAAGGACAGTTAAGGATTATTTCATATTGTACGATATGTTTGCGGTACTGTAACACGTAATACAGAATGCTATAATGTTGTTTGAACACTGTAAGTTTAGGCTTACAGAATCCATTACGAAATTGTAGGGGTGAACGACTTTATTAGGAATTTGAAAGTAAATGTAAGGAGCAATAAAACTCATTTTTGGCGATCTTTTGTCTTACCTATGAGACAAATCCAAAATTTAATTTTGTTCATTACTTTACTTAAATGGAGAGTATTATTCATATTGAATTTTGTCCACGTAGACTAAATGGTTACGAAAACCACAATGAAAATTATGTGATTTACAAACCTGTCTTTATTGTCTTTGGTAGGCCTACTTGTCGCTTTGTCACCACTCCACGGATTACGTCACCATGCAAAATGCATGGTTTTTTTTGGCTTAAACTTTGTTTTTATTTACAACTGTACAATGTTTTTTAAAGCACAACTAGTAACTGAGATGGAATGAATAAGGAATGGCGGGAATGGATGTGAATCGATCCAGTGACTGATTTCGGCGTGAAATTTTACTAGGAATGTGGTGCCAATATTTTTAATGACAAATGATTAATAAACTATGATGGATGATTTTTTTTATGAAAAGATTTTCTTTTTGTGATTTTTTAAATGAAATGAACAAGCATGGCAAGTTAAATTGAGTTTTTTTTATGGTGGTCGGAGAATATCCTTATTCCACCTTCCTTTCAGTCATCTGTTAACAGGGAGATCGTTAGTTGAAATAGACCGGACATTTGGATTTATGTGGTCAATTGTCTTTGTGTGTAATGAGTTGTTTGTTGCGTTTACAATGTCTCGAACCGTTGATATTTTCAGGTCTTAGTGAAGGGTATGATTGGTTACGTAAAAAGGTGCGTTTGTTATTGTTCTAAGTGCTTTTGACTGGTGTCTTCGAAGAATATTCAGTATTTTATTTGACAGGCTCCAAAAATTGGTCCACCATACAGCCAAATTGGCCGTGCTAGTGATTTACAGAGGATGACTTTTAAGTGTAGAGGTGGACTTGCGATCTAAGACGCCATACAACTTACGAACCGTAAGTCTGAGATTGCTCTGACGTGTGGTTTTCACGTGAGACATCTGTCAAGTATTAAACCAAGGTACCTAACTTTGTCTGTAACTGTAAGCCTAGTATCACTGATGCGTAAATTTTGGCAATCCACAGGCCGAAGTGTGAAAGTTACCTGTTGTGATTTGGAAACGTTCAGTTTAATCTTCCACATCTGAATTAATTTTTTGATACCATCTAAATGTGTTTGTACTAATTCTGACGCCCTAATAGGGTCGTGCAATTCAGACAAAATAGCAGTGTCATCTGCATATGTGAAATGCACAATTAACTTTCAAACTTATATAGTTATACTTTATGTAAAATGAGCCGTCCTTTTCCGGGCCGTCAAAAATTTTATGAGCGATTATAGTACTGTCTGCCTATAACTTGATGGCCTCCCGCAAAGAGGAGCAGAATCGGCCCGCTACTAGCCTTCTCAATAACATTTCATTATGTACTACTACTTAGTAGTACACTGGAATTGGTACATAGTGAAGTGTTATTGAGAAGGCTAGTAGCGGGCCAATTTTGCTCCACTCTGCGGGAGGCCATCAAGTTATAGAGACAGTAACAATCGTTAACTGCTGAAAGAAACTGTACAACTTTCGACTGTACAAATCAATAAAATAAGAACAGTTTTTCTGAATACAGACACAATTTCTGTATAAAATCAACGCAATTCAAACTACAAACCTGGTTCTATATTTTGTTAAATTTCACAAAATTTTCAGAATATTTATGAAGAATCTTTAATTTTTATTATTCAGTGTTAAGCATAAAAATATCATATTTCTTATATTTTAATCCACAGTTAAAAATTCTACAAATCAAAATCTAAAGAATTTAAGTTTTAGGGTAGATCTATGATAGGATATTTTATTATCCCAATAAACATTTGGATTTAGAACAAATAAATATTGAATTACATGTGTTTTGTAATCTTTACTAGAATAAGAAGCTGAAATTAATGTTATACGGTCAATCTATTAATTATTATGAATAAAATGATTTAACGGTAAAATATTTTACTGAATTAAGCGTAGGCCTACTGTATTGCTATTGTCCTATGCCATCTTTATCTCAGTTTTATATGTGTTTAATATTTTCTAAGTTCTCATGTATGAATGATAGGCCATAGACTATTGATAAAGTAGGTCAAATAAAAATAAAATATTTTAATAATTATTGAAACAATATATTATCAATTCTATTATTATTAATTTTTTAACCTAAAGTGATGATCTTGGTTTTATCTTTTACGAATGCATCAACTCCATTCATTCAAAACCTTAAGTGAACACAATAAATAAAAACTGTAACTATATTTCATTTTCTATTGTATCTTTTTTGTATCCTGAAACACGATCAAGTTATACTAGATGTAGCTAATAAAAGGAACTTGCTAATCAGTCCGCATTTTTGGCTTAAAAATTATCACCATCATTAGAATAGCTTATCCACAGTAGATATAAGCTACCGCCTAAATTTTCTACGTTCTTCCAATAACCCATTTTCAACAATGTTGAATACATTATAATAAATTCAATGAAACAAAAACGATTGATCAAAACCATTGACTGTGATTACAGTGACGATTGACCGTGGTTACCAGTGTACTTTAAAAGTTGGGGTTCAATTATCCATACTCTATCAGGAATGGTCGATCTGGGTCTGTCAATACTACACTATTTACCCGTCAAGCACATCATCCTCGTCTCATTGGGTCATGGGGTTGCTTATTGTTCTCAATTGAACAGATTGCAACGTACACACATTTCATGAGAATGCCTTTACCGTATGGATGGGCTGTGAGAAAGGGAAGTGTAAATTTGATAGTGCTGCCAACCTGAATAGTGAGACACTTAAATTTCATTACCGTGCAGTTACTACAAACATTTTGTAAGCTGTGGTTTATTGCCGAGAAAATGTTTTCTTCATAAACCTTATATGAAAAAATCTGGTGTGAAACACTCACACAACTTTCTCTTGCCAATGCAAATAATTAATAATAAACCTAACATTATTAATAAAATATTAGAAATAAACAAAAACTAACCTCAAAAACATAACCTTATTTTAATCATGAGTGAATGACGCAAAATGACAATCGAACTCAGTTTGGCTTAAAAATACGGAAAATCACGCTTTCACGCTAAACTAGGGTCTGTAGAGAAAAATGCTCTAAACAAAAGTTGTAGATCTTTTAATTTTCTATAACTTTTATTATATACACTTTTGTCGTAAAATGCATACTAAGACCGAAAAGTTAAAAAAATCGATTTTTCTCACGTTTTCGTGAGAAAAAAAACAGAAAATCGCAAATTACCGCTAAACTAAGCGTTATACAAAAAAATGTTTGAAATAAAAGTTGTAGGTTTTTAAATTCTCTACAACTTTTATTATATAAGTTTTTGCGCTAAAATTTATATTAAAGCCGTAATCTTAAAAAAACAACGTTTTTACGTGAAAACAGCCTCACCGAGAATTTCAGCAAACATGGCGCCTACCCTATCTTGTAGAGAATAAAAAATAGAGTAAAATAGGCGATTTTAAAAAAAATCGTAGGACCAGTTTTTGAGAAAATCGCAAAAAACTGAAAAATTATACGAATAAACTACTACTTCCGGTTGACCGATTTTGATGAAAATGTTCGTGTCGCGTCCGGTAGTGGTATGTAACTTAAGTTTCAAGTTTCAAGTTCGTACGATGTTCCGTTCTTGAGATATTCTGTTCACACACAGACACACACACACACACACACACACACACACACACACACACACACACACAGACCAATCGCTAAAAACATGTTTTTTGGGTTCAGGGGGTCTGAAAACGTATAGATCCGGTGAAAACTCGATTTCGAAAAATCGACATGAAAACAATACTTTCCTTCCTATATATTCATATAGGCAAGAGAAAGTAAAAATCTGACCTGTAATATTTCCTATAGCTTAATTACTTGAATAGAAATTATTGATTTACCGTAATTACCAGCTACCCTTTTCTATTGGGAAAAAATCTTCTAGGAATCGCCTTCTTTGCTATCGCTATCACTGTCGTCTTCACTATCACTTTCGCTAGAAACTGTTTCCTTATTTTACTAGGTGTCAACAAAACTGTTGAAGAAGTAGCTTCTTCACGTCTTTAATTTTCTTTTTTATATTTTTAATTGTGGAAAGAAAAACATCACAGTAGTTAGTCGCTCGCTCGTGGCTTTTGTTACGAGGCACGGAAAGGCATTTTTGTTTATCTTCAACTTTACAATATTTTAATTACAATTTACACTGCATATTAATTTCGTTCAGCACTGTGAATAGTCCGACCACGTTAACAAGAAACCGATATTACGGAACAAACAGTTATATTTGTAAAGTTAACCTAAAAAATCTGGTGTGAAACACTCACACAACTTTCTCTTGCCAGTGCAAATAGTTAACAATAAACCTAACATTAGTTATAAAACATTAGAAATAACCAAAGAAACTAACCTCAAAAACATAACCTTATTTTAATCATGAGTGAAAGACGCAAAATGAAAATCATACTCAGTTTGGCTTAAAAATACGGAAAATCACGCTTTCACGCTAAACTAGGCTCTGTAGAGAAAAATGCTCTAAACAAAAGTTGTAGATCTTTTAATTTTCTATAAATTTAATTATATACACTTTTGTCGTAAAATGCATACTAAGACCGAAATGTTAAAAAAATCGATTTTTCTCACGTTTTCGTGAGAAAAAAACAGAAAATCGCAAATTACCGCTAAACTAAGCGTTATACAAAAAAATGTTTGAAATAAAAGTTGTAGGTTTTTAAATTCTCTACAACTTTTATTATATAACATTTTGCGCTAAAATGCATATTAAAGCCGTAATCTTAAAAAAACAACGTTTTTACGTGAAAACAGCCTCACCGAGAATTTCAGCAAACATGGCGCCTACCCTATCTTGTAGAGAATAAAAAATAGAGTAAAATAGGCGATTTTAAAAAAAATCGTAGGACCAGTTTTTGAGAAAATCGCAAAAAACTGAAAAATTATACGAATAAACTACTACTTCCGGTTGACCGATTTTGATGAAAATGTTCGTGTCGCGTCCGGTAGTGGTATGTAACTTAAGTTTCAAGTTTCAAGTTCGTACGATGTTCCGTTCTTGAGATATTCTGTTCACACACAGACACACACACACACACACACACACACACACACACACACACACAGACCAATCGCTAAAAACATGTTTTTTGGGTTCAGGGGGTCTGAAAACGTATAGATCCGGTGAAAACTCGATTTCGAAAAATCGACATGAAAACAATACTTTCCTTCCTATATATTCATATAGGCAAGAGAAAGTAAAAAGGTTAAGCGATATACTGTATATTGCTCTGGGTATAGTGTACGTTGTTTTGTTGGCTGAACTGATACCAAATTAGTCGCGCATGCGCACTGATGCTTTCCCACCTTTGCCCCTCGTTAAAACCAAAGGCAAACTTGTGACTCAAGTAACTATAAAAAATTTGAAAACAGTTGGGATCAGCTGTTTGTCTACAACATGATGTTTAATGTTTTTATTGTAAGTTTTTATTAGTTGCTTTTAATGTATGAGGTACCGTAAAATTCCTTTCTTAGCCCAACTACAACTACCTGTGGGTACCAAAATTCACATTCCAAACTATAGGAAAACGTATTTTTTCTAAGGTTTACCCTTGGTGAGCTGTAGTGTTTTGCTAGTCAATAAAATGACATCAATTTAATAGGTACGTTTGTTCCGTTCTCATACGAGTTATATCGGGTGATCAACATGAAACTGAACTCATAACGTAACCGCTGCAGAACGGGAAGGTCATATTGTAATGACATTTTATGAATGATGCTGATAATTTAGATAAAAAAATCTGGTGTGAAACACTCACACAACTTTCTCTTGCCAATATAAATAATTAATAATAAACCTAATATTAGTAATAAAACATTAGAAGTAAACAAAAAACTAACCTCAATAAACATAACCTAATTTTAATCATGAGTGAAAGACGCAAAATGAAAATCAACCTCAGTTTGGCTTAGAAATACGGAAAATCACTCTTTCTCTCTAAACTAGGCTCTGTAGAGAAAAATGCTTTAAATAAAAGTTGTAGATCTTTTAATTTTCTATAAATTAAATATATACACTTTTGTCGTAAAATGCATACTAAGGCCGAAATCTTAAAAAAATCAATTTTTCACACGTTTTCGTGAGAAAAAAATAGAAAATCGCAAATTACCGCTAAACTAAGCGTTATACAAAAAATTGTTTGAAATAAAAGTTGTAGAAGTTTTAATTCTCTACATCTTTTATTATATAAAGTTTTGCGCTAAAACGCATATTAAAGCCGTAATCTTAAAAAAACAACGTTTTTACGTGAAAACAGCCTCACCCAGAATTTCAGCAAACATGACGCCTACCCTATCTTGTAGAGAATAAAAAATTGAGTAAACCAGGCGATTTTAAAAAAAATCGTAGGACCAGTTTTTGAGAAAATCGCAAAAAAGTGAAAAATTACACGAATAAACTACCACTTCCGGTTGACCGATTTTGATGAAAATGTTCGTGTCGAGTCCGGTAGTGGTACGTAACTTAAGTTTCAAGTTTCAAGTTCGTACGATGTTCCGTTCTTGAGATATTCTGTTCACACACAGACCAATCGCTAAAAACATGTTTTTTGGGTTCAGGGGGTCTGAAAACGTATAGATCCGGTGAAAACTCGATTTCGAAAAATCGACATGAAAACAATACTTTCCTTCCTATATATTCATATAGGCAAGAGAAAGTAAAAATAACATTAAACGTAATTTAAATGTTGCATTTATTTACCTTTTTATTTCAAAAGACATTCAAAATTACCACTATGAGCTTCGATACATTTTTGTGCTCGACTGATCATATGGAGACGTCTGACGCAAATGTTGTTGTCAATCGTATTGATTTCTCATTGAATGTTCACCTTCATCAATTTTGTTCATCAATATTGTAAGGATTAGTTGCATGAACTCTCTTTTTTAAGTAGCCTAAAAATAATCGCAAGGAGACAACTGTGAGGATCGTGGAGGCCATCTTCCACTAGTGATATTTCGTTCATTCGTGAAAGCGATTCAGTGAAACGTTTGACGTGTGACATGTTACTCCATCTTGTTGAAGCTGTATTCTTCCTAGTTATTAATTGCGCATAGAATTCTTCGAAAATATTTGTGTATTGACAGTTTTTAGTGCTACCACTACTCGTGCTTGGAAACATTGCAGGGTAGCGGTTACGTTAGGGGTTCGGTTTTATGGTGCTCAGTCAGTACTACATCGCTGGCTTAGAGTAGAAGTATCTTATGTCCAAAAACCTTATATTTTCAGGAGAGCCAATTTAAAGTTTTATTTTAATGCTTCTCATTATTTTCAAGAGATAAAAATCTAAAAAATTATGTTTATTTATATTTTTGAATAATATTGGACATACAATACTTCTGTACTATGAAATTGTAACCTATACCTTAACGAACTAGAGACTGCACATGATGGCGGAGCATAGTGAACTAGATCACAGTTCAAGTATCAGACGAACTAATGTCCCATAGCCGAGCGAGTGAGAGGGAGATATGTGTTATAACTACGCATGCGCTCAAAGGTCTTTACCGTTATAATCCAAATCTGAAAATATACTACAGTCGTTACCTTGCTTGTTAGTTTACTGCACACATAAACGCTTGCTCACAGTAAAATTAAAGACAATGTTATTGGAACGGCGCGTATGGCTTGTGCGAGTAAGAGCGTTATGCATTCTCTCACTCCCACGGCCAAGGGACATTAGTTCATCTGAATATTATACATATAGCCAATTGACTTCGTTAATCGTATCCTGCGTTGTCACGTTGTGGTCCCCCTGTGGATGACAGACTAACAAAAAGTCAGCTAGAGTTCGGTGGAACAGAGTGTGACTAAATTAAATGTTCCCATTTACTTCTGTTACATTTCAGATAGATCATTATAATAACCGTTAATGACAACAAATTATCAGTAATACATTTTATTCAGCCTATTAGCCAATTACTTTTGAAAATGTAACTTACAGTGGTATGTATCATTTTCAAAATTTGGTTTATTTGTAATTTGCTTTGAAAAAAAGGCTAACTGAAGTATGAATCTCTTTTTTTATAGAGAAAACATTTTGACCAAATTAAAATTAAAGAAAAGTAGATTGATTAATGTTCAATAAATTTGCGGCATTAATGGTTAAACACAGAATAATTGTCTAATTCTGCTACCAAATTAATTAGAGAATAATTAAAAATAAAAGAGAAGTTTGTAACGATTAAAATATAAGTAATTACTTACTTAATCGTTACAAACTTTTCCTTTATTTTTAATTATTTCTTTAAAACCGTTAAAATAGGTAGCCTACGTTAATTTATTTTCTTCAATTATCTACTTCATGACTAATTTATACTAATATTAAAATTTTAATGGTATCCAAAAGAACTTATTTTTATTTAAAACAACGTTAAAAAAAATTGTTTTTCAAGAAATTTGAGATAAAAGTTATACCTACTATTAAATATTTTGTAAACAATAGTCCTCAATTAGGCTAAATATAGGCTTACGTTCTATTCGTATAGAACTGGAACAAAATTTGCTTAAAAAATAATACTATCCTCGAAATAAAGAATATTCATATATTTAAATCGTATAATTAAAAATTCTTCTGTTTTAGATAGTAAGTACTCTTAATGTATTCTTTTAAATCTTTTTTTTATGTAAAAATATCTAATTAGTAAGTATTTGAAAAATATACAGTTTTTGTGCTCTACGTAAGAGACAAAAATTGTTTAGAAACTAATGGTGAACATTAAATTTTAAAATTAAAATTAATGAACCTTTAAATCAAAACAAAAAATTAATAGGCCAAAACACTAAAATAATTTTGCGAATTAGTCTTGACGCTCTAAATGCTTATACTTATATACATAATAATAAAATAGTTATTTAGTGTTGTTTTTGAAAAGTAAATCGTAGCCAATCTGCATTTCAATATTTAGGCGTAGACTACCAGTTGATTTAGACGAAAATAATATTATTTTAGGCATAGCTACTCGTCGTGAGGCTAAAATTTTAATTAGTTATTATCGATCCTGCCACGAAAGAAATATGTTATTTGATGAGCTCCGTTTCTAAAACGACCGAACGTAAAAAATTTACTGCTGTAAAATTAAAGCCTGTTCTTTCGTGCGTTTATTCATTTTACTTGAGTTATTTTTACTGTCTCTTGCCTATATGAATATATAGGAAGGAAAGTATTGTTTTCATGTCGATTTTTCGAAATCGAGTTTTCACCGGATATATACATTTTCAGACCCCCTGAACCAAAAAAACATGTTTTTGGCGATTGGTCTGTTTGTGTGTGTGTGTGTGTGTGTGAGAGAGAGAGAGAGTATGCGTGTGTGTGTGTGTGTGTGTGTGTGTGTGTGTGCGCGCGTGCGCGTGTGTGTGTGAACAAAAATCTCAAAAACGGAACATCGTACGAAGTTGAAACATGAAACTTAAGTTAGGTACTACTGGAGACCTAATACACACATTTTCATCAAAATCGGTCAACCAGAAGCTAGTAGTTTATTCGTGTAATTTTTCACTTTTTTGCGATTTTCTCAAAAACGGCTCCTGCGTTTTTCTTTTTTTTAAACCTCATTTACTACATTTTTTATGCTTTACATGATAGGGTAGGCGCCATGTCTGCTGAAATTCTTGGGAAGGCTGTGTTCGCGTAGAAAAAAATGTTCTTTTTTTTAAGATACGGCTTTATTATGCATTTTTAGGACAAAAGTATATATAATCAAAGTTGTAGAACATTTAAAAACTTACAACTTTTATTTCAATCATATTTTTGTATAACACTTAGTTTAGCGGTAATTAGTAATTTTCTGTTTGTTTTATGAAAAACTGAAAAAATGGATTTTTTAAGATTTCGGCTTTAGTATGCATTTTACGACAAAAGTGTATAATCAAATTATAGCATATTTAAAGATCTGCAACTTTTATTTCAAGCATTTTTCTCTACAGAGCCTAGTTCAGCGTCGAAGAGTGATTTTCCGTTAAGGCCAAATTAAGGTTGGTTTTCATTGTACATCATTCGCTCATGATTAAAATTAGTTTAAGTTTTTTGAGGTTACTTTTTTGTTTATTTCTAATGTTACCTTATTTATTTTTTATTGTTTGCACTGACAAGAGAAAGTCGTGTGAGCGTTACACCCACACATACAACAATCGCTAAAAACATGTTTTTTTGGTTCAGGGGTCTGAAAACGTGTAGATCCGGTGAAAACTCGATTTAAAAAATCAACATGAAAACAATACTTTCCTTCCTATATACATTCATATAGGCAAGAGAAAGTAAAAAAATAACCCGGCAATAATTTAAATGGTTACCTCGTGAAAAATAGTAATAACTGATATTAAGACATAGCCTAATTATATTTAATTGACAGCAGTACGCATATACATAATTTGAAATAAATTATCGGTAGTTACATAAAACTATAATGGTCGACTCTTGATATTTGTGACATTGAAAGGTAGATACTGAAATTGCTTTAGTGGAAAAACATTATTTACAATTACTTGTCGTAACACAAAATTACAGTATTTTAATGTTTTATAATGTCTGGAAATTACAGAAAATTTATTGTGCTAATGATTATGAAATGTATTTTAAACTATATTTATTAATTAAGCAGTTTTATTATTTATTTATTTATTTTTTAATTGTAGGCAAAGTTTTTTAATACATTTCAATTGACCTACAGGTTATCAAGTTGTATTAAATAGTATTTTGTTATTTCCTCTATTTTTAGAGAACAGCATAGAATTATAGCTAATAGCAGTGAAGTATGGAATTCACAATAAAGATGCAATTGATATGACAGTGTAATATATTTTTCTGCTTTTAACTTATTTGGTTTTACATTTTAGTTTTCTTGTTCATACCTGATGAGTAAAAAGCCTGAAAACTTCTCTTTCACAGCAATTTATCTTTGTCTATTTTCCCAACTATTTTTATTACTTTCTTTACGTAGACTACGTATATGAATGTATAGGAAGAAAATTATTGTTTTCATGTTGATTTTTCACCGAATCTACACATTTTCAGACCCCCTGAACCCAAAAACCAAGTTTTTAGCGATTGGCCTGTGTGCATGTCGTCTGTATGTGTGTGTGTGTGTGTGTGTGTGTGTAAGTGCGCGCGCGCGCGCGTGTAAACAGAATATCTCAAGAACGGAACGACGTACGAACTTGAAACTTGAAACATAAGTTAGTCACCACTATCAGACCCGACACGAACATTTTCATCAAAATCTGTCGACCGGAAGTAGTAGTTTGTTCGTGTAATTTTTTACTTTTTTGCGATTTTCTCTAAAACAGCTCCTACGATTTTTTAAAAAATCGCCTCATTTATACTACATGTTTTATGTTCTACAAGATAGGGTAGGCGTCATGTTTCCTGAAATTCCTGGGGAGGTTGGTCTCGCGTAAAAAAAATGTTTTTTTAAGATTGCGACTTGTAGTATGCATTTTAGCGCAGAAATGTCTATCATAAAAGTTGTATAGTTAATTAATTTGTGAATAAAAGTTGTAGAGAATTTAAAATCCTACAACTTTTGTTTCCAACATTTTTTTATAACGCTTATTTTAGCGGTAATTGGCGATTTTCTGTTTTTTCTCATGAAAACTTGTAAACAATCGATTTTTTTAAGATTTCAGCCTTAGTATGCATTTTATGACAACATTTATTATCAAATTTATAGAAAATAAAAAGATCTGCAATTTGTATTTTGAATATTTTTCTTTACAGAGGCTAGTTAAGCGTAAAAGAGTTATTTTCCGTATTTTTAAGCCAAACTAAAGTGGATTTTCATTTTACGTCTTTCACTCATGATTAAAATAAGGTTATGTTTTTTGATGTTAGTTTTTTGTTTATTTCTAATGTTTTATTACTAATTTTATGTCATATTGTTCATTATATTCATTGGCAAGAAAAAGTCGTGGGAGTGTTTCACACCAAATTTTTATTATAGGTGGAGGTCTGGTTTTGTCAGAGTTGATAGACGCTGGTAGTTATGGATCAATTGAAAGTTGCTATTAATGGTTAAATAACTCTGATTGGGCAAGCTATTATGTATTGAGACAAGCTAACAGGTGCGCAGACATCCGTAAACACCATCCATAAATGTTGGTAATTTTATATTGTTGTTGTTAAGGTCATCAGCTGAAAGGCTGGTTTGAAACTCTAGAGGCTTTATTAAATTGGGTTTTTAGATCATTAGGCTAGAAGTTAGTTCAAACATTTACATGTTATCTGAAATAATCAGAAAAAATAATTGGGTTACATTTTTTGGTTTATAACCGTATCACTCAGTAGAAAAGTGTTTTCATTAGCATAGGAGGCCTTTTAAAAATCTTTCAGTTTGCATCTTGCAAATGCGCTTTTAATATTCACTGCAAGGTCTAACTGCATAATAATCTACTGTCGTTGGAAGAAGCTCATAACAGTTTTTCTTTCACCAGTACCTCTTCTGTACTTAATATGATTTAGTTTAAATTTAACTTCTCTAGTGAAAAAAACAGAACTATAAATGTAGCCGTAGAAGTAGCAAATGAAATTTTAAAAAAATATTTAAAGTTTAACTGCCTTTTGTAGGCAATACTTAATTTTCCCATCATAAAATAAAATTATGAAACAAACTACGAATCAACGCGGAGAAATGTTGAAAAATATCGCCCAAGAATTGTTCATATCGTTAACCGTTTTTAACGTGACGGTTTGTCGTCAAAACGGCACAATTGGTATGTTGCTCTAACAAGGTATAGATCAAGTATGTTCCAAATTCATTTTGACAATGCCGGCGATTCTACTGACGATTTTTGACAAAAAAACGGCCGTGACGTCCTTATTAGAATTAACGTTAATATACAGTGACAAAATCACAATGTGTTACGTTCGTATAGTAGAGTTTGCATGGTAGCCGACAAAATAATTTGTTAAGTTTGAGCAAGCTTGTATGTGACAACCCAATCTATTTTCTTGCTTCCTTCACATGGCTTTTTTTATTTCATACTGTAAAAAGCAGCAGTAAATATACTGCTGTTACATAAAATAATACCATAATCATTGCGAACCCGGAAGATCTCTAACAATTTTAAAATGTTTTTGGTAGGTGTTTTCATTCTGAAACGTATAGCATTTCAGTAGACGTTATTCTGTAATATTCGGCTGTATCGTTAACTGGGCGGTGACAATGGGCGGATCTTATGTAAAAATGTAAGTCGACGTCACGCGCAGGAACAGTTCCGGACCAATCAGGAAGTCCATACTAACAAATGACGTAATACTGAATGAAACGATTTCATTGGTTCTTATCGGATGACGTAGTGAATTACAATAAGCTCTCTGATTGGACAATAATAACCAATCAAATTAACGCATAAGAAGACATCTGATTGGCTAGATTTGGAGATTTTTCATTGGTTGAGAATACTAGATTCTGATTGGTCCGATATTATATCTGCCTTTGACGTCACACGCGCGTCACCGTCAACGGAGGCCGCCCTACTCGCAAGACCTAAATAATTTGTCAACTGTACATCAGTTCTATTAGATTTTATTAATATATTTTCGCATATGTATAGACACAAACAGTGCAGAAGCAAAAAAATTCGTTAAGTAACGATTTCTGCAATGTTTATTTTTTTGTTGATTTAGAATCCGATAGTTAACTCATAATGTGTAATTAAAATATACACGTTCCGCGCCAACAGTGTAGAATTCCAATCATCAATTCATGCCTTAAAAAACATTAGAAAATTAGTTTATAGACAAAGTTCAAGCAACAAAAAATATAATAATTTTGAGAATTAAAGACCGTACATATAAATAGTTTACGCCTACGTTATTTAAAGTAGATGTTGGTTTGAAAATTAAATTCAATAAATTATTATCAGATTATATTTTTTGAACAATTAGTAAGAATAAATTTGTACGTTCTTGCATAACGACTATGATAATATTCATTTTTTCAAATCCAGTCTATCAATTAACTTAAAATTAGGTAATTAATGAGATGTGAAATTTTCGGCACAATTAAATTGGGTTTTTACATCATTAGGCTAGAAGTTAGTTCAAATATTTACATGTTATCTGAAATAATCAGAAAAAATAATTGGGTTACATTTTTTGGTTTATAACCGTATCGCTCAGTAGAAAAGTGTTTTCATTAGCATAGGAGGCCTTTTAAAAATCTTTCAGTTTGCATCTTGCAAATGCGCTTTTAATATTCACTGCAAGGTCTAACTGCATAATAATCTACTGTCGTTAGAAGAAGCTCATAACAGTTTTTCTTTCACCAGTATCTCTTCTGTACTTAATAAGATTTAGTTTAAATTTAACTTCTCTAGTGAAAAAAACAGAACTATAAATGTAGCCGTAGAAGTAGCAAATGAAATTTTAAAAAAATATTTAAAGTTTAACTGCCTTTTGTAGGCAATACTTAATTTTCCCATCATAAAATATAATTATGAAACAAACTACGAATCAACGCGGAGAAATGTTGAAAAATTTCGCCCAAGAATTGTTCATATCGTTAACCGTTTTTAACGTGACGGTTTGTCGTCAAAACGGCACAATTGGTATGTTACTCTAACAAGGTATAGATCAAGTATGTTCCAAATTCATTTTGACAATGACAAGGATTCTACTGACGATTTTTGACAAAAAACGGCCGTGACGTCCTTATTAGAATTAACGTTAATATACAGTGACAAAATTACAATGTGTTACGTTCGTATAGTAGTGTTTGCATGGTAGCCGACAAAATAATTTGTTAAGTTTGAGCAAGCTTGTATGTGACAACCCAATCTATTTTCTTGCTACCTTCACATGGCTTTTTTTATTTCATACTGTAAAAAGCAGCAAGCTTGTATGTGACAACCCAATCTATTTTCTTGCTTCCTTCACATGGCTTTTTTTATTTCATACTGTAAAAAGCAGCAGTAAATATACTGCTGTTACATAAAATAATACCATAATCATTGCGAACCCGGAAGATCTCTAACAATTTTAAAATGGTTTTGGTAGGTGTTTTCATTCTGGAACGTATAGCATTTCAGTAGACGTTATTCTGTAATATTCGGCTGTATCGTTAACTGGGCGGTGACAATGGGCGGATCTTATGTAAAAATGTAAGTCGACGTCACGCGCAGGAACAGTTCCGGACCAATCAGGAAGTCCATACTAACAAATGACGTAATACTGAATGAAACGATTTCATTGGTTCTTATCGGATGACGTAGTGAATTACAATAAGCTCTCTGATTGGACAATAATAACCAATCAAATTAACGCATAAGAAGACATCTGATTGGCTGGATTTGGAGATTTTTCATTGGTTGAGAATACTAGATTCTGATTGGTCCGATATTATATCTGCCTTTGACGTCACACGCGCGTCACCGTCAACGGAGGCCGCCCTACTCGCAAGACCTAAATAATTTATCAACTGTACATCAGTTCTATTAGATTTTATTAATATATTTTCGCATATGTATAGACACAAACAGTGCAGAAGCAAAAAAATTCGTTAAGTAACGATTTCTGTAATGTTTATTTTTTTGTTGATTTAGAATCCGATAGTTAACTCATAATGTGTAATTAAAATATACACGTTCCGCGCCAACAGTGTAGAATTCCAATCATCAATTCATGCCTTAAAAAACATTAGAAAATTAGTTTTGCCATAGCTCTCTGATTATTATTGCTATAGACAAAATTCAAGCAACAAAAAATATAATAATTTTGAGAATTAAAGACCGTACATGTTAATAGATTACGCCTACGTTATTTAAAGTAGATGTTGGTTTGAAAATTAAATTCAATAAATTATTATCAGATTATATTTTTTGAACAATTAGTAAGAATAAATTTGTACGTTCTTGCATAACGACTATGATAATATTCATTTTTTCAAATCCAGTCTATCAATTAACTTAAAATTAGGTAATTAATGAGATGTGAAATTTTCGGCACAATTAAATTGGGTTTTTAGATCATTAGGCTAGAAGTTAGTTCAAATATTTACATGTTATCTGATATAATCAGAAAAAATAATTGGGTTACATTTTTTGGTTTATAACCGTATCGCTCAGTAGAAAAGTGTTTTCATTAGCATAGGAGGCCTTTTAAAAATCTTTCAGTTTGCATCTTGCAAATGCGCTTTTAATATTCACTGCAAGGTCTAACTGCATAATAATCTACTGTCGTTAGAAGAAGCTCATAACAGTTTTTCTTTCACCAGTATCTCTTCTGTACTTAATATGATTTAGTTTAAATTTAACTTCACTAGTGAAAAAAAAACAGAACTATAAATGTAGCCGTAGAAGTAGCAAATGAAATTTTAAAAAAATATTTAAAGTTTAACTGCCTTTTGTAGGCAATACTTAATTTTCCCATCATAAAATAAAATTATGAAACAAACTACGAATCAACGCGGAGAAATGTTGAAAAATTTCGCCCAAGAATTGTTCATATCGTTAACCGTTTTTAACGTGACGGTTTGTCGTCAAAACGGCACAATTGGTATGTTGCTCTAACAAGGTATAGATCAAGTATGTTCCAAATTCATTTTGACAATGCCGGCGATTCTACTGACGATTTTTGACAAAAAACGGCCGTGACGTCCTTATTAGAATTAACGTTAATATACAGTGACAAAATCACAATGTGTTACTTTCGTATAGTAGTGTTTGCATGGTAGCCGACAAAATAATTTGTTAAGTTTGAGCAAGCTTGTATGTGACTACCCAATCTATTTTCTTGCTTCCTTCACATGGCTTTTTTTATTTCATACTGTAAAAAGCAGCAGTAAATATACTGCTGTTACATAAAATAATACCATAATCATTGCGAACCCGGAAGATCTCTAACAATTTTAAAATGTTTTTCGTAGGTGTTTTCATTCTGGAACGTATAGCATTTCAGTAGAAGTTATTCTGTAATATTCGGCTGTATCGTTAACTAGGCGGTGACAATGGGCCGATCTTATGTAAAAATGTAAGTCGACGTCACGCGCAGGAACAGTTCCGGACCAATCAGGAAGTCCATACTAACAAATGACGTAATACTGAATGAAACGATTTCATTGGTTCTTATCGGATGACGTAGTGAATTACAATAAGCTCTCTGATTGGACAATAATAACCAATCAAATTAACGCATAAGAAGACATCTGATTGGCTGGATTTGGAGATTTTTCATTGGTTGAGTATACTAGATTCTGATTGGTCCGATATTATATCTGCCTTTGACGTCACACGCGCGTCACCGTCAACGGAGGCCGCCCTACTCGCAAGACCTAAATAATTTGTCGACTGTACATCAGTTCTATTAGATTTTATTAATATATTTTCGCATATGTATAGACACAAACAGTGCAGAAGCAAAAAAATTCGTTAAGTAACGATATCTGTAACGTTTATTTCTTTGTTGATTTAGAATCCGATAGTTAACTCATAATGTGTAATTAAAATATACACGTTCCGCGCCAACAGTGTAGAATTCCAATCTTCAATTCATGCCTTAAAAAACATTAGAAAATTAGTTTTGCCATAGCTCTCTATTTATTATTGCTATAGACAAAATTCAAGCAACAAAAAATATAATAATTTTGAGAATTAAAGACCGTACATATAAATAGATTACGCCTACGTTATTTAAAGTAGATGTTGGTTTGAAAACTAAATTCAATAAATTATTATCAGATTATATTTTTTGAACAATTAGTAAGAATAAATTTGTACGTTCTTGCATAACGACTATGATAATATTCATTTTTTCAAATCCAGTCTATCAATTAACTTAAAATTAGGTAATTAATGAGACGTGAAATTTTCGGCACAATTAAATTGGGTTTTTAGATCATTAGGCTAGAAGTTAGTTCAAATATTTACATGTTATCTGAAATAATCAGAAAAAATAATTGGGTTACATTTTTTGGTTTATAACCGTATCGCTCAGTAGAAAAGTGTTTTCATTAGCATAGGAGGCCTTTTAAAAATCTTTCAGTTTGCATCTTGCAAATGCGCTTTTAATATTCACTGCAAGGTCTAACTGCATAATAATCTACTGTCGTTAGAAGAAGCTCATAACAGTTTTTCTTTCACCAGTATCTCTTCTGTACTTAATATGATTAAGTTTAAATTTAACTTCTCTAGTGAAAAAACAGAACTATAAATGTAGCCGTAGAAGTAGCAAATGAAATTTTAAAAAAATATTTAAAGTTTAACTGCCTTTTGTAGGCAATACTTAATTTTCCCATCATAAAATAAAATTATGAAACAAACTACGAATCAACGCGGAAAAATGTTGAAAAATTTCGCCCAAGAATTGTTCATATCGTTAACCGTTTTTAACGTGACGGTTTGTCGTCAAAACGGCACAATTGGTATGTTGCTCTAACAAGGTATAGATCAAGTATGTTCTAAAATTTATTTTGCCAATGCCGACGATTCTACTGACGATTTTTGACAAAAAAAACGGCCGTGACGTCCTTATTAGCATTAACGTTAATATACAGTGACAAAATCACAATGTGTTACGTTCGTATAGTAGGGTTTGCATGGTAGCCGACAAAATAATTTGTTAAGTTTGAGCAAGCTTGTATGTGACAACCCAATCTATTTTCTTGCTTCCTTCACATGGCTTTTTTTATTTCATACTGTAAAAAGCAGCAGTAAATATACTGCTGTTACATAAAATAATACCATAATCATTGCGAACCCGGAAGATCTCTAACAATTTTAAAATGTTTTTGGTAGGTGTTTTCATTCTGGAACGTTTAGCATTTCAGTAGACGTTATTCTGTAATATTCGGCTGTATCGTTAACTGGGCGGTGACAATGGGCGGATCTTATGTAAAAATGTAAGTCGACGTCACGCGCAGGAACAGTTCCGGACCAATCAGGAAGTCCATACTAACAAATGACGTAATACTGAATGAAACGATTTCATTGGTTCTTATCGGATGACGTAGTGAATTACAATAAGCTCTCTGATTGGACAATAATAACCAATCAAATTAACGCATAAGAAGACCATCTGATTGGCTAGATTTGGAGATTTTTCATTGGTTGAGAATACTAGATTCTGATTAGTCCGATATTACATCTGCCTTTGACGTCACACGCGCGTCACCGTCAACGGAGGCCGCCCTACTCGCAAGACCTAAATAATTTATCAACTGTACATCAGTTCTATTAGATTTTATTAATATATTTTCGCATATGTATAGACACAAACAGTGCAGAAGCAAATAAATTCGTTAAGTAACGATATCTGTAACGTTTATTTTTTTGTTGATTTAGAATCCGATAGTTAACTCATAATGTGTAATTAAAACATACATGTTCCGCGCCAACAGTGTAGAATTCCAATCTTCAATTCATGCCTTAAAAAACATTAGAAAATTAGTTTTGCCATAGCTCTCTATTTATTATTGCTATAGACAAAATTCAAGCAACAAAAAATATAATAATTTTGAGAATTAAAGACCGTACATATAAATAGATTACGCCTACGTTATTTAAAGTAGATGTTGGTTTGAAAATTAAATTCAATAAATTATTATCAGAAATTATTTTTTGAACAATTAGTAAGAATAAATTTGTACGTTCTTGCATAACGACTATGATAATATTCATTTTTTCAAATCCAGTCTATCAATTAACTTAAAATTAGGTAATTAATGAGACGTGAAATTTTCGGCACAATTAAATTGGGTTTTTAGATCATTAGGCTAGAAGTTAGTTCAAATATTTACATGTTATCTGAAATAATCAGAAAAAATAATTGGGTTACATTTTTTGGTTTATAACCGTATCGCTCAGTAGAAAAGTGTTTTCATTAGCATAGGAGGCCTTTTAAAAATCTTTCAGTTTGCATCTTGCAAATGCGCTTTTAATATTCACTGCAAGGTCTAACTGCATAATAATCTACTGTCGTTAGAAGATGCTCATAACAGTTTTTCTTTCACCAGTATCTCTTCTGTACTTAATATGATTAAGTTTAAATTTAACTTCTCTAGTGCGAAAAACAGAACTATAAATGTAGCCGTAGAAGTAGCAAATGAAATTTTAAAAAATATTTAAAGTTTAACTGCCTTTTGTAAGCAATAAAAAATTTTCCCATCATAAAATAAAATTATGAAACAAACTACGAATCAACGCGGAGAAATGTTGAAAAATATCGCCCAAGAATTGTTCATATCGTTAACCGTTTTTAACGTGACGGTTTGTCGTCAAAACGGCACAATTGGTATGTTGCTCTAACAAGGTATAGATCAAGTATGTTCTAAAATTTATTTTGCCAATGCCGACGATTCTACTGACGATTTTTGACAAAAAAAACGGCCGTGACGTCCTTATTAGCATTAACGTTAATATACAGTGACAAAATCACAATGTGTTACGTTCGTATAGTAGGGTTTGCATGGTAGCCGACAAAATAATTTGTTAAGTTTGAGCAAGCTTGTATGTGACAACCCAATCTATTTTCTTGCTTCCTTCACATGGCTTTTTTTATTTCATACTGTAAAAAGCAGCAGTAAATATACTGCTGTTACATAAAATAATACCATAATCATTGCGAACCCGGAAGATCTCTAACAATTTTAAAATGTTTTTGGTAGGTGTTTTCATTCTGGAGCGTATAGCATTTCAGTAGACGTTATTCTGTAATATTCGGCTGTATCGTTAACTGGGCGGTGACAATGGGCGGATCTTATGTAAAAATGTAAGTCGACGTCACGCGCAGGAACAGTTCCGGACCAATCAGGAAGTCCATACTAACAAATGACGTAATACTGAATGAAACGATTTCATTGGTTCTTATCGGATGACGTAGTGAATTACAATAAGCTCTCTGATTGGACAATAATAACCAATCAAATTAACGCATAAGAAGACCATCTGATTGGCTAGATTTGGAGATTTTTCATTGGTTGAGAATACTAGATTCTGATTAGTCCGATATTACATCTGCCTTTGACGTCACACGCGCGTCACCGTCAACGGAGGCCGCCCTACTCGCAAGACCTAAATAATTTATCAACTGTACATCAGTTCTATTAGATTTTATTAATATATTTTCGCATATGTATAGACACAAACAGTGCAGAAGCAAATAAATTCGTTAAGTAACGATATCTGTAACGTTTATTTTTTTGTTGATTTAGAATCCGATAGTTAACTCATAATGTGTAATTAAAATATACACGTTCCGCGCCAACAGTGTAGAATTCCAATCTTCAATTCATGCCTTAAAAAACATTAGAAAATTAGTTTTGCCATAGCTCTCTGATTATTATTGCTATAGACAAAATTCAAGCAACAAAAAATATAATAATTTTGAGAATTAAAGACCGGGCATATTAATAGATTACGCCTACGTTATTTAAAGTAGATGTTGGTTTGAAAATTAAATTCAATAAATTATTATCAGAAATTATTTTTTGAACAATTAGTAAGAATAAATTTGTACGTTCTTGCATAACGACTATGATAATATTCATTTTTTCAAATCCAGTCTATCAATTAACTTAAAATTAGGTAATTAATGAGATGTGACCTTTCGGCACAATTAAATTGGGTTTTTAGATCATTAGGCTAGAAGTTAGTTCAAACATTTACATGTTATCTGAAATAATCAGAAAAAATAATTGGTTTACATTTTTTGGTTTATAACCGTATCGCTCAGTAGAAAAGTGTTTTCATTAGCATAGGAGGCCTTTTAAAAATCTTTCAGTTTGCATCTTGCAAATGCGCTTTTAATATTCACTGCAAGGTCTAACTGCATAATAATCTACTGTCGTTAGAAGAAGCTCATAACAGTTTTTCTTTCACCAGTATCTCTTCTGTACTTAATATGATTAAGTTTAAATTTAACTTCTCTAGTGAAAAAAACAGAACTATAAATGTAGCCGTAGAAAGAGCAAATGAAATTTTAAAAAAATATTTAAAGTTTAAATGCCTTTTGTAGGCAATACTTAATTTTCCCATCATAAAATAAAATTATGAAACAAACTACGAATCAACGCGGAGAAATGTTGAAAAATATCGCCCAAAAATTGTTCATATCGTTAACCGTTTTTAACGTGACGGTTTGTCGTCAAAACGGCACAATTGGTATGTTGCTCTAACAAGGTATAGATCAAATATGTTCTAAAATTCATTTTGCCAATGTTGACGATTCTACTGACGATTTTTGACAAAAAAAAACGGCCGTGACGTCCTTATTAGCATTAACGTTAATATACAGTGACAAAATCACAATGTGTTACGTTCGTATAGTAGGGTTTGCATGGTAGCCGACAAAATAATTTGTTAAGTTTGAGCAAGCTTGTATGTGACAACCCAATCTATTTTCTTGCTTCCTTCACATGGCTTTTTTTATTTCATACTGTAAAAAGCAGCAGTAAATATACTGCTGTTACATAAAATAATACCATAATCATTGCGAACCCGGAAGATCTCTAACAATTTTAAAATGTTTTTGGTAGGTGTTTTTATTCTGAAACGTATAGCATTTCAGTAGACGTTATTCTGTAATATTCGGCTGTATCGTTAACTGGGCGGTGACAATGGGCGGATCTTATGTAAAAATGTAAGTCGACGTCACGCGCAGGAACAGTTCCGGACCAATCAGGAAGTCCATACTAACAAATGACGTAATACTGAATGAAACGATTTCATTGGTTCTTATCGGATGACGTAGTGAATTACAATAAGCTCTCTGATTGGACAATAATAACCAATCAAATTAACGCATAAGAAGACATCTGATTGGCTAGATTAGGAGATTTTTCATTGGTTGAGAATACTAGATTCTGATTGGTCCGATATTATATCTGCCTTTGACGTCACACGCGCGTCACCGTCAACGGAGGCCGCCCTACTCGCAAGACCTAAATAATTTGTCAACTGTACATCAGTTCTATTAGATTTTATTTATATATTTTCGCATATGTATAGACACAAACAGTGCAGAAGCAAAAAAATTCGTTAAGTAACGATTTCTGTAATGTTTATTTTTTTGTTGATTTAGAATCCGATAGTTAACTCATAATGTGTAATTAAAATATACACGTTCCGCGCCAACAGTGTAGAATTCCAATCATCAATTCATGCCTTAAGAAACATTAGAAAATTAGTTTTGCCATAGCTCTCTGATTATTATTGCTATAGACAAAATTCAAGCAACAAAAAATATAATAATTTTGAGAATTAAGGACCGTACATATTAATAGATTACGCCTACGTTATTTAAAGTAGCTGTTGGTTTGAAAATTAAATTCAATAAATTATTATCAGATTATATTTTTTGAACAATTAGTAAGAATAAATTTGTACGTTCTTTCATAACGACTATGATAATATTCATTTTTTCAAATCCAGTCTATCAATTAACTTAAAATTAGGTAATTAATGAGATGTGAAATTTTCGGCACATTTAAATTGGGTTTTTAGATCATTAGGCTAGAAGTTAGTTCAAACATTTACATGTTTTCTGAAATAATCAGAAAAAATAATTGGGTTACATTTTTTGGTTTATAACCGTATCACTCAGTAGAAAAGTGTTTTCATTAGCATAGGAGGCCTTTTAAAAATCTTTCAGTTTGCATCTTGAAAATGCGCTTTTAATATTCACTGCAAGGTCTAACTGTATAATAACCTACTGTCGTTGGAAGAAGCTCATAACAGTTTTTCTTTCACCAGTACCTCTTCTGTACTTAATATGATTAAGTTTAAATTTAACTTCTCTAGTGAAAAAAACAGAACTATAAATGTAGCCGTAGAAGTAGCAAATGAAATTTTAAAAAATATTTAAAGTTTAACTGCCTTTTGTAAGCAATACTAAATTTTCCCATCATAAAATGAAATTATAAAACAAACTACGAATCAACGCGGAGAAATGTTGAAAAATATCGCCCAAAAATTGTTCATATCGTTAACCGTTTTTAACGTGACGGTTTGTCGTCAAACGGCACAATTGGTATGTTGCTCTAACAAGGTATAGATCAAGTATGTTCTAAAATTCATTTTGCCAATGTTGACGATTCTACTGACGATTTTTGACAAAAAAAACGGCCGTGACGTCCTTATTAGCATTAACGTTAATATACAGTGACAAAATCACAATGTGTTACGTTCGTATAGTAGGGTTTGCATGGTAGCCGACAAAATAATTTGTTAAGTTTGAGCAAGCTTGTATGTGACAACCCAATCTATTTTCTTGCTTCCTTCACATGGCTTTTTTTATTTCATACTGTAAAAAGCAGCAGTAAATATACTGCTGTTACATAAAATAATACCATAATCATTGCGAACCCGGAAGATCTCTAACAATTTTAAAATGTTTTTGGTAGGTGTTTTTATTCTGAAACGTATAGCATTTCAGTAGACGTTATTCTGTAATATTCGGCTGTATCGTTAACTGGGCGGTGACAATGGGCGGATCTTATGTAAAAATGTAAGTCGACGTCACGCGCAGGAACAGTTCCGGACCAATCAGGAAGTCCATACTAACAAATGACGTAATACTGAATGAAACGATTTCATTGGTTCTCATCGGATGACGTAGTGAATTACAATAAGCTCTCTGATTGGACAATAATAACCAATCAAATTAACGCATAAGAAGACCATCTGATTGGCTAGATTTGGAGATTTTTTATTGGTTGAGAATACTATTATTCTAATTTCTACAAAAAGAACAGAAGGCGGTTGACTTACTCTGTTAGCGTTGTGTGTGTGTCCCCCACTCTGCGCCTTGATGCTATTCCCCTCCGCACATACTGTGGGCCAGGCCAACATTCAATCGTCACTTTCCTCACTCACGCTATCACTCTCATTAGACAAACACTCATCATCACTAGAACCTGAATTTGAATTTAAGTTAATGATAATACGATCTATTTCTGTGTCAATCACAAAGTCGTGCTTTAAATACTGTTTTTCAATTTCTTTGACATGATCACAGCATTTCGTCCACTGTTCGGCAGTATATGCATTAAAAAGGTGTTGGCAAAAGTCCGCTTTTTCTTGTAGCGATGAATTAATCTTTTGTTTGCGTACTTGACCTTTAATGTTGGCCCAAACCAGTTCAATTGGGTTGAGGTCAGGATGATAAGGGGGCAGCCGCAAAGGAGTGTGTCCATACTCCATAATTATCTCGTCAACGACATACACTTTGTCACGTCTGTAATTATTTACGACTTGTAGGAGTTGTGCTTTTGTATAGGACTGATCATAAGTCAACTTGTGCTCATCCAGCCATTGAATTATACCATTTTTGAGGGTTGCAGATGTCGGTTTCTTGTCACTTTCAACTGAATGGTATTTGGCGTTATCCATCACTACCACGCTTGGAGATTCTAATTTAATCAGTAACTCTTTTAACCACTTACAAAAATTGTTGGAATTCTTCGACTCATGATAGTCACCACTTTTCGCCCCTGATTTATAAATTAACAACGCTCCTTTCACAAAACCCTTCTCTCCGCCAGCGTGAATAATAATTAATCTATTGCCTTTCCCGATATTTTTTGTAACGCCGACTTCTTGTTCTGACTGCCAGCATTTCTCCACAGAATGACCCTCTTGAATGAACGTTTCGTCCAAATAAATTATATTCCTGCCTTCGTTTCTGTACCTCTGAATAACCTGCAGATATCGCATTCTCCACGCTGAAATATCTGGCCGTTCAATAAGAATTTTCCGTTTTGATTGACATCGTTTCCATCTAAAACCAAGATTTCTTATTAGACGTCGTAAATAATCTGAGCTACAGTCAATAACATCGTCTTCTTTCAACGCTGTCAGCAATTTGCTTACTGTAGGCACTTCTTTTCGTACGGCGTAGAAGGAATGAATTTTTTGTCGAATAGCGCATTCGACAAAACTGTCTACCGTAATATGTTTTTTCCGGGAAGATTTTTTTCCTGTTGGGGTAGAAAAGCATAGTTTACCCTTAGCCGAAGATTCTTTTCCTTCTTCAAGGATTTTTCTTATTAAACTTTTTGAGACTCCAGTTGCGTCGCTTGCCGAATTAATGACATTAATCTCCGCTAAACCACTCGTCTCTTTCAGATTTTGGAAATACTGGGCAACATTGTAAACAATTTCCCGAGCTTGCCCCCTTAATGGCCTGCCTGATACACTACTTGACGTAGATGCCATGGCCTTATTATAGCTACACTTAAATTAAAATAGGTAATATATATATATATATATATAAATATTTAAATACGAGTATATCACACAACAGTCGAACTTAAAGCCAAGAAAACTTACACACAAAATGGTATACAAACACTAACACACGGAAATCACTCACTCTGTACTAAAACTAAAAATTAATTTAACATTCTAATAATATGTGTATTATAAACACGCACGCTAAAATATTAAATGACTGCATTACACCAGTTAAAATATTATACTGAGGCCTGATTAATGTAAGCCTACGAACATGTGTTTCATTGTTTATTTTAAAACTGCTTAGCGCATTTGAATCAAACATTTTATGAACAAAGTAATTAATAAGTACGTGAAAATATATGTACGTGACCAAGGAATGAGTCAAATGTTGACATATCACATTAATGACGAGACAGAAAACCAGTAATTTACGTCAGTGATATGGAGCAATAACAAAACCAAAATACACAATTATTGTGCATTACATTACGATATTATTTATTACGATAGGTTTCAAAACAATATCATTTCGTTTTATTTAGGTAAATATTTAAAAAATTGAATGAACATAAACATTGTTTAATGTCTTTTATAATTTGTTCCGTGCACTTTTTTCAAATAAAGATTTACGAGTATTAATTTATTTACAGATAGTTATTAATTGTTGGTACCTATTTGAAGTTGATAGGACAAGTGGCTAATGAGAAATGATCGAGAGCGCTCTGATTACTTGAACGCAGACACAAAGAGGCAGTTGGAGGGAGAACACTTCTCCAGTCTTCAGTTCACGCATGCGGATAGGCTTTTTTTTACTAAGATTTTAAATTATAGACTCTGATTGGTCCGATATTATATCTGCCTTTGACGTCACACGCGCGTCACCGTCAACGGAGGCCGCCTTACTCGCAAGACCTAAATAATTTGTCGACTGTACATCAGTTCTATTAGATTTTATTTATATATTTTCGCATATGTATAGACACAAACAGTGCAGAAGCAAAAAAATTCGTTAAGTAACGATTTCTGTAATGTTTATTTTTTTGTTGATTTAGAATCCGATAGTTAACTCATAATGTATAATTAAAATATACACGTTCCGCGCCAACAGTGTAGAATTCCAATCATCAATTCATGATTTAAAAAGCATTAGAAAATTAATTTTGCCATAGCTCTCTGATTATTATTGCTATAGTCAAAACTCAAGCACAAAAAATATAATTATTCTGAGAAAAAAGACCGTACATATTAATAGATTACGCCTACGTTATTTAAAGAAGATGTTGGTTTGAACATTAAATTCAATAAACTATTATCAGATTATATTTTTTGAACAATTAGTAAGAATAAATTTGTACGTTCTTTCATAACGACTATGATAATATTCATTTTTTCAAATCCAGTCTATCAATTAACTTAAAATTAGGTAAATAATGAGATGTGAAATTTTCGGCACAATTAAGCAAAACGAGGATTGAGGTGGACTACTTGCCTCCTCACTGAGTAGAAAAGTATGCTTATCAGCATGTCTGGCCTTCCAAAAAGCATCTACTTTCCATCCTGCAAATGACACCTTCCACTTCATTCACTGCAGGGTCTGGCTGTATATTGAAATTCATTACTTTCAGAGGAGATAACTCTAAGTAATGTCTTTTACACCTCCTACCTCTTCTGTTCTTAAATGCTTCAGTCAAATAATTGGCTGACCATGTGATAAAAAAAGAACTATTTTTGTAGCCCTGTAACTAGCACATTGAGTGCAAATAATTTAACACACCACCTGCCTGTTAAGGGCAAAATTTTATATTAAACAATAATATTTATTTTTAATAATTTACAGATAGTGGCTGCTAGAAGTTGTCGAATATTAAACGAAGCTGTCAACAGATATAGTAAAATTATTGAAACGACTGTAAGTGCACTGAAGTCATCACAGAGGTACTTTAATTATTCATCAGTTTTTGAAAATGTGAGAAATACTGGATATTTAGATACACTGGAGATACATTTTCCTGGAAGATGTGAATCAATTCCTCATCTACACATGTTAGAAAAATGTAAGTTCCATGGTTACATATTATTATAGTTTATGTATGTTTGAACATTAATCTCCGAAATTCTTTATTTTTCAGTAATTCAATATGAAAGTGGATTATTCGTAAATAAATTTAGAAAATGTTTAGTTTCGACTTCTTTTATTTTTATGGGCTTTGTTCCTTTGTTTTCCTCCAGATTTTTCTAGTTCTTGTGAACATTTATTTCTTCCTTTCATTGGAAAATTTCTATTTCCTGTAAGTTGATTGTTTTTAACTTCCACAGGAATTTCTAACCCAAATAATCTGTAGCAGAATTTAGTTTTATCAGAGCAACAATACAAATCCTTGAATCCAACTTTTTACAGTTCCTATTTTAGTTTTTAGTTAAAAGTTATAACGGTTAAAGTTATAGTATTTAATTTAGTTGTGACCATGTAATAAATAAAGTTTAAAATTTATTGAACTGATTTGGTTAAATCAAATGGTACAAGCTATCACAGAAAAAAATCTAGGCTTATTCTAGGTTATGTTTAGCCTACTATCACAACTTTGCCGTGAAATGCACTTCAGGTTCATCATGTTTGATGAAATGTGATTTTAATGCAGTTTTCACAAACAATCTCACAACCTAACAAAGTTTTGACCGAAAAAGTGTTAAATAAAATTGCTGTGCTATTGCATTGGTATACAGTTATGAACAATTCACATCTGCTAATACATGTGGTCAGGAACTGACAGAAAACACATAATTTGTTCTAGGCTTACTTCACATATAGGAATGCTGAAGGTCCTTCATGTGTAGCTGTAACAAATAAATTGATAGTTTAATTACAGAATATTGAGTGAGAATTTTTTTGTTAAACGTTCTTTCTTTTTTCAGATCGATTGGAAGTAAACAGCCCAAATGTTCCACGCCAAGCTATTTTATCAAGCAGATCTGTTTGGGGTATCTTAAGAGGTTTAGAAACATTTTCTCAACTTATTGTACCATCAGATGACCGTGCATCAGTAAGTAGGCATAAATAATAATAGATAACAACAATATGATCTTGTTTTTAAGATTTAGGCCATTCAATTTTAACGCTTATTCCAGGTTCTTTCTGGATATGGTTATAATAATTGATAGACAAACTTCTCAAGAACTTATACCGTAACAACTATTTATTAACAAAATAATAAATTACAATAAACTATTACACGTTTGTATCTAGGCCTACTGGTAATTACAATTTAACTACTTAGCCCAAAGTGATTTCAAAATGTTATTCACAATTTTTAAAACTTGAACTGAACTGAAAAACTAAACTAAAAAATAAAATATTGCAATATTCAATTAATTATTTATTCTCTTACCTAAACTGCTGAATACGAAAACTGCTCATTTATAAACGTTGAACACTATACTACTTTTCGCCAATTACGGCGGCATGTAGGGAGGGTAGCGAGACAGACAGAGAATGTGTTGCGTCCGCCGTTCCCCTTAACTCATTTCAATCAGTGCACGGTGTTCAAACACAATAGTACCAATACGCGGTACGGTAGGGCTCTCTGCCGGCCAGTTTCGTTCATTACACTCTAACAAGCTCATTTTTCATCAAAAAATTCTGAAAAAATTACTTTCGCTTCCTAAGAATCTTATTCTATTACACTATAAATGTTATTATTATACTCTGATATTTATGTAAGATACGCTTGTACAAAGTTAGACGTTTAAATCTCATCGCATTTTTGCGTACACGTAGACTAATATAACTTCTTTTCCAGGATGACATAATATGCGTTTTATTATTTTGTTATAAAATATAAAATTTTATCTGTAATTTGATATATGCAGGTAGGGCAGAAAGAGAAATAATAAACGAGCTTGAAAATATCACTTTTTGAAGGGAATTCAAAGATAGATCATCGTGTCTGGTGTCTCCTTCCTGTTGGTATTCCAAGAAGCTGAATCATTTTTTATAGTTGTGAACTTTATACCAAACATACATCAATTTTTAGAAATCAACTACACACGCACAATATCAGTTGCATGAAATTTTAACAAAATTTTAACTCGAATATATTTATAACAGAATGAGGGTATGACGCACCTCTCTTTCGGGCCTGTCAAAACTTATGGTAGGTACATCATTTAGAAAAAACTTATTGCCTATTACCCTAAAATGAATCGCAGACATTTTCCCCCGTATTTTGTGCGCGCGCAATTAATTTCGACGGCGTGCGGCTTTCGACAACGACACGAATGTCAAAACGATTACCGCACAAACACAACACGAGTAGTGAGTACTACTTTAGAGGCAGCCGGTATCAGGCTACGACGCTGTGGTGGGGGAGCTACTTACTGCGCATGTGCGGCCCGCATGCCACCGTAATTGGTTATAATTATACCAAACTGGTTCCATTCACATCCAAAATACCTTGGTAATTAGAAGAGAAATACTACTAAACTAAATCAATGGAGGCTTCTAGTCTTTTACATCATTTGGTAATCCAATTTCTAGAAGAATAAGGAAGCTTTTGAGTCTAAAAGAATAAAAAAATCGAAAATTATAACTTCTCCATCTTGCCAGAATTGTCTATAAAATATTAAAAGAAAAATATAAAAAGTTAAATAAAAATGAATACAAATAAAAAGGACGAAGGACAAATAGAGTAATAAATCTTCACCTTCTGGCACCAGATAAATCTTTATTCAGTAACTGGTATCAACAAAACATCACAAAAGCTAGTGCATTCAAAACATAATTAATTGTAGGCTACCTATTTGTCACAGCCTATACTTTTAATTTTTAGATGATTGTTATTGTTAATGATTTATTAAGTTACTTATCATTATCATTATGATCATCTATTACAATTTAACCTGAGCTGATTTTAGTGTCCATCTAATTCTTTAAAGGCCAACATCTCCTATTCCCACATGTTTTTTGCCAAGCTTGCTATAGCAAATGAGACACAGACCTGTAAAGAGATGGGTCTATTTCTCCCTGAAATCTTACAGACACTGAGGTCTGATATTAACAATTATTTCTAAAATAGTCTCTCCCATTACACACTTTTACAATCTTCAAGAATTTCAGCTGCCTGAATGTGAGAAACCTGCTCTGTGCTGCCCTGAAAAGCCAACACACACTCTAAACTAAAATTTCCATTCAAAATTTTTCACTATCAGTGGCAATATGTTACTTATTACACTGAGAAAAAGAGTTTTACACAAGGAATTTATCATGAAAAAGGACTCCAATAAAATATCCTTAATCCAATGAAACATTGTTTTCATAAAATTGTAATCTCTCCCAGAATATCAGGGGAAGAGATACAAAAGAGGAAACGTACTGGGTATGGTTGTAGTAATACAATAAAAAAAAATAAAATGAAATTAACAAAGTTTAATGAAAATAGATTCTAATTAAACAAATTAACTACCAAACAGCAATTATATGATATATAATTATTATAGCATTTTAAGAATGACTCTATTTAAAAAAAAACAATATAGTTTTAAATCAGAATTAATATGATCAACAAATTTTACAGCAAATTTGAATTTAATGTTAATTTGGATCCAAATAAAAAAATAGAAAAAATATGCTTAGAACTTTTTTTACAATCGAATATGCAGACATTATAAGAATAGATATAGTCTACTATCAAATAACAATAGTAATCATAATGAAATACGTTTTTATTTAATTATTTGTTTTTATTAATATTATAAGTCCAAATCCAAAAAGTGTTTTGTTTTATTAATAAAATTTATAAGCTTTAAATATATATAAAAAAGTTCATTCAAAATAACAAAACAACAATGTATATTTATCTTTTAAAGAAAAAAAAAATATTAAAAAAAAAACTGGTGAAAATCAGGTGCTGGTCCACAGTTCAGTGAAAATAAAAATCAGAAAAGTTTGCCCAAACATGCAGCCAATGCATAGTAGTGAGAACAATCGTAGAACATTGGTAAATTGATGGTTGATTAAAAAAATTTAAAAAAATTTACATACCAGATGAGATCAGCATAACCAATAATAGATACTTAACGTAGTTTGATTTTCAGTCAAGGTTCGAGTAGAATATATATATATATAAATACATGGTAGAATTTATAAAAAAAACATTCTTCAACACTCGTACACCCTTTTTATGTCGCTGGTGAAAATTGAAAATACGTGTCTGGGCATTGATTAAAGCAGAATTAAACAAGTTGAAAATAGCCTTTTATACGTAGAGAACATTATTTTAAAAAAATGAATAAAAAAACTGCCAAACAGATCCGCAATACTTTACAGCGCTGCATTTTAGAAAAATGCTTCCAAAAAAACAAATCACGACATTTTAAAAAGCACTTGAAAATTTTATTTTATTTACGGCGGACAAATTCAACATATCATCGTAACGGTCAGTCTAACACAGAGAAGGAAAAAGGTACGTTTTACATGAAACAGCTGATTTACGAGAGATAACAAAAGCAGGTAGATAAGAGACAATTACCACTACTAAATCGCCACACGTAATACCAAAAACAGCCGAGAGATGGAACAGGCGTACAGTCAAGCAAATAACGACATAAACTACGGTACGAAATTCAAAATAAGCAATGTAACCAGTTACAGAGGTTACAGCCTCCCCCCGCCAAGGACAAACAAAACCTGAACCACAGGTTTAGTTTGCCCATGTCGAGAGCAGAAAACCTAAAGGGGGAGTTTTAAGTCGTCCCCGAGCACCTCACATCAACCCCCCAACAAAACCCCACAGGAGTAGTTAAGGTCGTCTCCTTCGCGCGACCGACAACTTCCCCCCCAGACTAGGAGGTATTTAACGTCGTCCTCCAAGCGCGACAAAAACCCCGCGGGTGTAGTTAAGGTCATCACCCTCGCGTGACCAAAACGACAAAGCCGGGAAAAGGGATCAAGATAATCCCCCGGAACCCCTCACCACCCGCCTAACGAAAGGAAGAGGTGAACAGCCCCAGAAGACATCAAAGATCCACAGTGGCGGCGCTGGTGGTTTCCGCCCAACCAAGGGAAGAAAGCACCAACACACGCACACCCAAAACTAACTAACCACAACCAAAACCAAAACCGACTAACCTAAAACCCGAAACAAATAACTAACAGTAAACAAATTGGCCAAAAGGCCACAACGGACTCACTATGTCCAAAACAATGGGCCGAAACCCGACGAAATCGTCAAACAGATGACACAGAAGGGGACACGGACGTCTCCATGACACCCCAGAAAAGGCAGAACAAAACCTACCCCAAAAACGGCAAAGTAACATCGTGAGTAAAATTCACCAAACAGTGAAAAGAAAATCCATCGTGCACGAGGAAAAGGAGTAAAACCCCTAATAATAATAATTGACAAAACCAAACAAACAAAACAAAGGCAAATCAGGGTACATCGAAATTTCGTAAATTCGGGCAAGACACAATCGGGAAAAACAAGGACTCATCACAAACCTCGTCGCAAACAATTTCTCCTTCCATATCCAAAGGATTATTTTCGGGTCGGTACGGACCGTACGCTTTCTTCAGTTGCGACACATGTGCCTTTCTGGCACAACATTCTTCATTCGGACGACTTAATTCGACGGTGACCGGAGTCAGAAACTTAAGCACCTTGAATGGGCCAGCCCAACGAGTCATTAACTTGGCGGCCTGCTTGTTAACGGCAGAACTCAAGTTGTGCTTCTGACACCATACTAAGTCTCCAGTTTTAAAAGGGCATTCCCTCCTTCCATTATTATAAACACCAGCAAACTTCTCGCGTGCCTTCACAAGATTATTTTTGGCGCTATTCCAAACTTCCATAACAGACTTAGGATTTCGTGGCAGTAAATCATTAATTTTCCATAAATTTGACAAGGGACAAGAAGGTTGGATTCGGAACAAAATATTAAAAGGACAATCCTTGATGGAATCATGGAAAGAGGTATTAAATGCCAATTGCAACCAATTAAGAGACAGATCCCAGGAAGTTTGGGACTGAGAATGGTACGCAATAAGAGCAGCTTTCAAATTACGATTAAAGCGTTCGGCATTGGAAGGCTGTGGGTGGTAAGGGGACAGGGTAGAAAATTTAACCCCCACAGAAAACAAGAAATTCCTAAACAAATTGGAAGTAAAACAAGAAGCATTGTCCGTAATGATAACTTCAGGAAAACCAAAATTTTGAAAGATATAATCACGGAGAGCCTTAATGGTGGTGCTAGCGGTGGCTTCTCGCACGGGACAAAGCCAAGTAAATTTAGAAAAAGTATCAACGACCACCAAAATATAACGATTACCACCGCGGGTACGGGGTAAAGGGCCTACATGGTCGACATGAAACATGTGAAAGGGGCGTACGGGAACAGATGAGGCAAGAAAACCTAACTTAGTGTTACGTGCTGGCTTACTAGTAGCACAAACACCACAAGACCTGACACGCTGCTCGATATCACGGGACATAGAGGGCCAATAAAAATTAAGGGAGATTTTGCGGCGTGTCTTAACGAAACCTAAATGACCACCTAACAATGAATCGTGATAGTAAGAGAAAACCATATCAATAAGAGTAGCGGGTAAAACAATACGGGACGGAAAGGGGCCGAAAGCGTGGACACATAAAACACCTTTAGACAAAAAATACTTATCGGAGACGGAACCATCTTTCAAATTTTTAATGATACTAGCCAAAAGGGGATCTGAAACTTGGTGTTGCGAAAAATCGGAAAAGGCTAACGGGAAATCGGTTAGAATAGGAAAACATTCCACATTCTCTTCTTCTCCGCTCCCATCGTCTTCTTCAAACATGCGCGATAAGGTGTCGGCAATAACATTCTGCGTGCCCTTAATGTGGGTAACATTAAACTTCATGCTCATTATCTTAGCAATCCACCTCCCAAGCTTACCCAAAGATCTTGGCCTAGCAAGCAGCCAGGATAGCGCTTGGTTATCGGTTTCTAGCTCAAATTCCCTGTGCTCCAGATAAGGCCTAAATTTATCAATACCATAGACCACGGCTAGGCACTCAAGCTCGTACGCCGAACCTTTTCTCTCCTGATGAGTAAGACTTCGCGAAGCATAGGCAATAGGCTGTCTCGAACCATCGACCTCCTGCAATAACACAGCACCCAAGGCGTTGGAACTCGCATCAGTTTGTAAAATGAAAGGCCGGTCAAAATCAGGTATTCTCAACACCGGAGGGTGACAAATAGCGTCCTTTAATGCAACAAAAGCCTTCTGAGTCTCTTCCGTCCAGTTAAACTTGGCTTTCTTTCCACGGAGAGCGTTGAGGGGGGCGGCTATATCAGAAAAACGAGGTATAAATTTGCGGAAAAAATTCACCATGCCTATAAACCTGGATACAGCCTTAGCATTATTAGGAACGGGAAAACCTTGAATAGCAAGAGTCCTATCGGGATCAACACGAATACCTCCCGCAGAGATCAAGTGGCCAAGAAAACCCACCTCGTACACGGCAAACTTGACCTTACTAGGATTAACAGTTAAACCAGCACGTGAAAGTCGACTAAGGATATCTTGAACATGTGACAGATGAGTATCAAAATCCTCGGAGAATATTAGGACATCATCCAAAAAATTAAAAACATACTTGAATTTCACATCATGAAAAATTTTATCTAATAGCCTAGATAACACTTGGCCTCCAGTGGCCAAACCAAAGGGAATCCGTGTAAATTGATACAGCATCCATGGTGTGCAAAAACTGGTAACATGTTTAGAATTTTTTGAAAGGGGGATTTGGTGATAAGCAGAGTTTAAATCTAAAACGGTGAAATATTTGGCCTTCCCAAACCAATCAAAACAGGAATGGAGGTTAGGAAGGGGGACAGCCTCAATATCGACAAACTTATTCAACTTGCGGTAATCGATTACCATCCGAGGCTTTTTATCTTCTTTGGCGACCACAAAAGCCGGACTGGCATAGGAAGAATTACTCGGCTCAATGATGCCCTGCTCCAACATCTTGTCAATTAAACCGCGCAACAGGGTCATCTTAGGCGGCGCCAAAACATATGGGTGGGATTTAACAGGGGTACAGCTAGACAACTTGATGTCATACTCAATAAGATGTGTTAACCCCAAACGAGTGGTAAGCACATTAGGAAACGCCTTAAACAACTCCACAGCACGTTCACGTTGCAAAGGATCAAGATGTTGTACAAGAACATGCCAGTCAGAAGAAAAAGAGTCGGGCGATTGATCCGGTTGAACATAAGAAATGGATGAAACTTGAGTATTGGATAAACACATTTTAAATTTAGGGCGGAATTTAAAATGAAAAGAAGAAGCAGACAAATCCAAAACGAGACCAGTATGAATAAAAAAATCGGAACCTAGTATAAATGGACAAGCCAGGTTACCAGCAACAAGAACAGGGAAACACCAGGTAAACTGATCAATTTTAATTTTACACAAAACTTCGTATATAACATCTAGTTTGGAATTAGTAGCAGAAGAACACACGAGATTAGATTCTTTAATATTTTTAATATTACGCACATTGTTAATGCTATTGAAAACAGCAAGACTCATAAATGATCTAACTGATCCTGAGTCCAACAAGGCAGGAATGTCACATGAATCGAAAACAACATTGACCTTAGGGCGACACCTTACCCTATTCGCGTCGATAATGTTGTCGCGTTTATGTTCCAGAATATTGGTCACATATTTGGGCCATTTAACACAACTACTATAATTATTACCAACGACAGATGTTACGGCACAGACGCGACCGGCAACAAATTTATTGGAATCAATAACGCGAAAACGATTTAAACCTTTTACAAAATGCTGACATTTCCATATATAATGGCCTATAACACCACATAAATAGCACGTAGGGACATATGCATTAAATGAGTTAGACTTGACAACAATAGAACGAGGAAGGCTAACTTGATCGACCTCGTTGCAAATTAGTTTTTTGAGACGTTCGCTCCAGAGAAGTTACCATTCTTATTATCAACTGCAGCCTTCTTAAAACAATTAGCGACAATATGCCCGGGTTTGCGACAAAAATGACACACCGGAATAGTTTTAGGTCTAGAGTCAAACTTAACCGTGTCGGGCTGAATTCTCTGCCGCTGACGATCTGTGAACATGGTATTCACCACCTGAACACACATTTGGTTCAGTTCAATATAATTAGTGGGTCGAGTACACATTACAAGACAGGATCTAGTTTCAGGGGACAAACCATCCAAAATAGTATTAACAATCTCTATCTCCACCAAATCGAGCTGCAAAACGGACGCGGCCTCCTTAACGTCAGAAACATACCGATGCAAATCCTCCCCGGACCTTTGACATCTTAAAAACAAATTTAGTTTTAGCTGGACCAATTGCCTAGCAGGGACAAATGCCAACAACGCATCCTGCTGAAAGTGACGGAAGGACTGGCTATCCATATGCTTGACCAGAAAATCCCGCAAAGGGCTAGCGACATAGGGCAACAAAAGCGAAAGAATACTTCTTCTTATATCAGGAAATGACTCGAGTAAATTAATAGAAATCTTAAACAGTCTTAATAAATTATCAACATCAAAACCGTTGCACACTGGCAAAGTATTTAATAATTTTTCTGCGGGGTGCGGCAGTTTACCGTATAGAGAATTACATAATCCCCCAGCAGCTAATGTCCTAACGCCACCCTCATTAGAAGGGACAGGCATATTAGGCAATTGGGGCAAGACATCCGAAACACCTACAATATTCGGAACTGGGACACTACCCCCAGGACTGGGATCCGGCGAATCTATGCTCATGTTAGCAATAGCAGTAACCGAAACGCCTAATGACTTCATATGATTTTCAAAATCCCCAATTTTTTCAGTAAAGTTAGGATCATTTGTTGCTAAACTTTTAAGTAACTCAAACCTGCCTAACAACGAATTAAATCTACCTTTCAGGCCGTTATAAAATCGCTCAGAAACGGGTGCTTCTAAATTGTCGATTTCTTGCACAAAGCTGTGCATCCTTAAGGTAAACATTTGATACTCTTTCTCCGTAGAAAACACGGTAAGAAAATCTACAGAGGGGGTTTCACAATTGGCTAAAACACGCCTGAGTTTGATCCTCAGTTCACTCACAGAGCCTTCAACATATACGCCACGACTACGCAGTTCAAACAATAAATCATCTCGAGTGAGATGATCTATAGAAAAAGTACGACTCACAGCAGCCATAATAAAACCTACACCCAGCACTGAAATTTCCAACAGTAGAGAACTTGTTTCCACAACCACACCTCCAGCAACAATATAAAAAAAAGAACGTAACCACGCTCTGCTACCACTTTGTAATCTCTCCCAGAATATCAGGGGAAGAGATACAAAAGAGGAAACGTACTGGGTATGGTTGTAGTAATACAATAAAATAAAATAAAATGAAATTAACAAAGTTTAATGAAAATAGATTCTAATTAAACAAATTAACTACCAAACAGCAATTATATGATATATAATTATTATAGCATTTTAAGAATGACTCTATTTAAAAAAAAACAATATAGTTTTAAATCAGAATTAATATGATCAACAAATTTTACAGCAAATTTGAATTTAATGTTAATTTGGATCCAAATAAAAAAATAGAAAAAATATGCTTAGAACTTTTTTTACAATCGAATATGCAGACATTATAAGAATAGATATAGTCTACTATCAAATAACAATAGTAATCATAATGAAATACGTTTTTATTTAATTATTTGTTTTTATTAATATTATAAGTCCAAATCCAAAAAGTGTTTTGTTTTATTAATAAAATTTATAAGCTTTAAATATATATAAAAAAGTTCATTCAAAATAACAAAACAACAATGTATATTTATCTTTTAAAGAAAAAAAAAAATATTAAAAAAAAAACTGGTGAAAATCAGGTGCTGGTCCACAGTTCAGTGAAAATAAAAATCAGAAAAGTTTGCCCAAACATGCAGCCAATGCATAGTAGTGAGAACAATCGTAGAACATTGGTAAATTGATGGTTGATTAAAAAAATTTAAAAAAATTTACATACCAGATGAGATCAGCATAACCAATAATAGATACTTAACGTAGTTTGATTTTCAGTCAAGGTTCGAGTAGAATATATATATATATAAATACATGGTAGAATTTATAAAAAAAACATTCTTCAACACTCGTACACCCTTTTTATGTCGCTGGTGAAAATTGAAAATACGTGTCTGGGCATTGATTAAAGCAGAATTAAACAAGTTGAAAATAGCCTTTTATACGTAGAGAACATTATTTTAAAAAAATGAATAAAAAAACTGCCAAACAGATCCGCAATACTTTACAGCGCTGCATTTTAGAAAAATGCTTCCAAAAAAACAAATCACGACATTTTAAAAAGCACTTGAAAATTTTATTTTATTTACGGCGGACAAATTCAACATATCATCGTAACGGTCAGTCTAACACAGAGAAGGAAAAAGGTACGTTTTACATGAAACAGCTGATTTACGAGAGATAACAAAAGCAGGTAGATAAGAGACAATTACCACTACTAAATCGCCACACGTAATACCAAAAACAGCCGAGAGATGGAACAGGCGTACAGTCAAGCAAATAACGACATAAACTACGGTACGAAATTCAAAATAAGCAATGTAACCAGTTACAGAGGTTACAGCCTCCCCCCGCCAAGGACAAACAAAACCTGAACCACAGGTTTAGTTTGCCCATGTCGAGAGCAGAAAACCTAAAGGGGGAGTTTTAAGTCGTCCCCGAGCACCTCACATCAACCCCCCAACAAAACCCCACAGGAGTAGTTAAGGTCGTCTCCTTCGCGCGACCGACAACTTCCCCCCCAGACTAGGAGGTATTTAACGTCGTCCTCCAAGCGCGACAAAAACCCCGCGGGTGTAGTTAAGGTCATCACCCTCGCGTGACCAAAACGACAAAGCCGGGAAAAGGGATCAAGATAATCCCCCGGAACCCCTCACCACCCGCCTAACGAAAGGAAGAGGTGAACAGCCCCAGAAGACATCAAAGATCCACAGTGGCGGCGCTGGTGGTTTCCGCCCAACCAAGGGAAGAAAGCACCAACACACGCACACCCAAAACTAACTAACCACAACCAAAACCAAAACCGACTAACCTAAAACCCGAAACAAATAACTAACAGTAAACAAATTGGCCAAAAGGCCACAACGGACTCACTATGTCCAAAACAATGGGCCGAAACCCGACGAAATCGTCAAACAGATGACACAGAAGGGGACACGGACGTCTCCATGACACCCCAGAAAAGGCAGAACAAAACCTACCCCAAAAACGGCAAAGTAACATCGTGAGTAAAATTCACCAAACAGTGAAAAGAAAATCCATCGTGCACGAGGAAAAGGAGTAAAACCCCTAATAATAATAATTGACAAAACCAAACAAACAAAACAAAGGCAAATCAGGGTACATCGAAATTTCGTAAATTCGGGCAAGACACAATCGGGAAAAACAAGGACTCATCACAAACCTCGTCGCAAACAATTTCTCCTTCCATATCCAAAGGATTATTTTCGGGTCGGTACGGACCGTACGCTTTCTTCAGTTGCGACACATGTGCCTTTCTGGCACAACATTCTTCATTCGGACGACTTAATTCGACGGTGACCGGAGTCAGAAACTTAAGCACCTTGAATGGGCCAGCCCAACGAGTCATTAACTTGGCGGCCTGCTTGTTAACGGCAGAACTCAAGTTGTGCTTCTGACACCATACTAAGTCTCCAGTTTTAAAAGGGCATTCCCTCCTTCCATTATTATAAACACCAGCAAACTTCTCGCGTGCCTTCACAAGATTATTTTTGGCGCTATTCCAAACTTCCATAACAGACTTAGGATTTCGTGGCAGTAAATCATTAATTTTCCATAAATTTGACAAGGGACAAGAAGGTTGGATTCGGAACAAAATATTAAAAGGACAATCCTTGATGGAATCATGGAAAGAGGTATTAAATGCCAATTGCAACCAATTAAGAGACAGATCCCAGGAAGTTTGGGACTGAGAATGGTACGCAATAAGAGCAGCTTTCAAATTACGATTAAAGCGTTCGGCATTGGAAGGCTGTGGGTGGTAAGGGGACAGGGTAGAAAATTTAACCCCCACAGAAAACAAGAAATTCCTAAACAAATTGGAAGTAAAACAAGAAGCATTGTCCGTAATGATAACTTCAGGAAAACCAAAATTTTGAAAGATATAATCACGGAGAGCCTTAATGGTGGTGCTAGCGGTGGCTTCTCGCACGGGACAAAGCCAAGTAAATTTAGAAAAAGTATCAACGACCACCAAAATATAACGATTACCACCGCGGGTACGGGGTAAAGGGCCTACATGGTCGACATGAAACATGTGAAAGGGGCGTACGGGAACAGATGAGGCAAGAAAACCTAACTTAGTGTTACGTGCTGGCTTACTAGTAGCACAAACACCACAAGACCTGACACGCTGCTCGATATCACGGGACATAGAGGGCCAATAAAAATTAAGGGAGATTTTGCGGCGTGTCTTAACGAAACCTAAATGACCACCTAACAATGAATCGTGATAGTAAGAGAAAACCATATCAATAAGAGTAGCGGGTAAAACAATACGGGACGGAAAGGGGCCGAAAGCGTGGACACATAAAACACCTTTAGACAAAAAATACTTATCGGAGACGGAACCATCTTTCAAATTTTTAATGATACTAGCCAAAAGGGGATCTGAAACTTGGTGTTGCGAAAAATCGGAAAAGGCTAACGGGAAATCGGTTAGAATAGGAAAACATTCCACATTCTCTTCTTCTCCGCTCCCATCGTCTTCTTCAAACATGCGCGATAAGGTGTCGGCAATAACATTCTGCGTGCCCTTAATGTGGGTAACATTAAACTTCATGCTCATTATCTTAGCAATCCACCTCCCAAGCTTACCCAAAGATCTTGGCCTAGCAAGCAGCCAGGATAGCGCTTGGTTATCGGTTTCTAGCTCAAATTCCCTGTGCTCCAGATAAGGCCTAAATTTATCAATACCATAGACCACGGCTAGGCACTCAAGCTCGTACGCCGAACCTTTTCTCTCCTGATGAGTAAGACTTCGCGAAGCATAGGCAATAGGCTGTCTCGAACCATCGACCTCCTGCAATAACACAGCACCCAAGGCGTTGGAACTCGCATCAGTTTGTAAAATGAAAGGCCGGTCAAAATCAGGTATTCTCAACACCGGAGGGTGACAAATAGCGTCCTTTAATGCAACAAAAGCCTTCTGAGTCTCTTCCGTCCAGTTAAACTTGGCTTTCTTTCCACGGAGAGCGTTGAGGGGGGCGGCTATATCAGAAAAACGAGGTATAAATTTGCGGAAAAAATTCACCATGCCTATAAACCTGGATACAGCCTTAGCATTATTAGGAACGGGAAAACCTTGAATAGCAAGAGTCCTATCGGGATCAACACGAATACCTCCCGCAGAGATCAAGTGGCCAAGAAAACCCACCTCGTACACGGCAAACTTGACCTTACTAGGATTAACAGTTAAACCAGCACGTGAAAGTCGACTAAGGATATCTTGAACATGTGACAGATGAGTATCAAAATCCTCGGAGAATATTAGGACATCATCCAAAAAATTAAAAACATACTTGAATTTCACATCATGAAAAATTTTATCTAATAGCCTAGATAACACTTGGCCTCCAGTGGCCAAACCAAAGGGAATCCGTGTAAATTGATACAGCATCCATGGTGTGCAAAAACTGGTAACATGTTTAGAATTTTTTGAAAGGGGGATTTGGTGATAAGCAGAGTTTAAATCTAAAACGGTGAAATATTTGGCCTTCCCAAACCAATCAAAACAGGAATGGAGGTTAGGAAGGGGGACAGCCTCAATATCGACAAACTTATTCAACTTGCGGTAATCGATTACCATCCGAGGCTTTTTATCTTCTTTGGCGACCACAAAAGCCGGACTGGCATAGGAAGAATTACTCGGCTCAATGATGCCCTGCTCCAACATCTTGTCAATTAAACCGCGCAACAGGGTCATCTTAGGCGGCGCCAAAACATATGGGTGGGATTTAACAGGGGTACAGCTAGACAACTTGATGTCATACTCAATAAGATGTGTTAACCCCAAACGAGTGGTAAGCACATTAGGAAACGCCTTAAACAACTCCACAGCACGTTCACGTTGCAAAGGATCAAGATGTTGTACAAGAACATGCCAGTCAGAAGAAAAAGAGTCGGGCGATTGATCCGGTTGAACATAAGAAATGGATGAAACTTGAGTATTGGATAAACACATTTTAAATTTAGGGCGGAATTTAAAATGAAAAGAAGAAGCAGACAAATCCAAAACGAGACCAGTATGAATAAAAAAATCGGAACCTAGTATAAATGGACAAGCCAGGTTACCAGCAACAAGAACAGGGAAACACCAGGTAAACTGATCAATTTTAATTTTACACAAAACTTCGTATATAACATCTAGTTTGGAATTAGTAGCAGAAGAACACACGAGATTAGATTCTTTAATATTTTTAATATTACGCACATTGTTAATGCTATTGAAAACAGCAAGACTCATAAATGATCTAACTGATCCTGAGTCCAACAAGGCAGGAATGTCACATGAATCGAAAACAACATTGACCTTAGGGCGACACCTTACCCTATTCGCGTCGATAATGTTGTCGCGTTTATGTTCCAGAATATTGGTCACATATTTGGGCCATTTAACACAACTACTATAATTATTACCAACGACAGATGTTACGGCACAGACGCGACCGGCAACAAATTTATTGGAATCAATAACGCGAAAACGATTTAAACCTTTTACAAAATGCTGACATTTCCATATATAATGGCCTATAACACCACATAAATAGCACGTAGGGACATATGCATTAAATGAGTTAGACTTGACAACAATAGAACGAGGAAGGCTAACTTGATCGACCTCGTTGCAAATTAGTTTTTTGAGACGTTCGCTCCAGAGAAGTTACCATTCTTATTATCAACTGCAGCCTTCTTAAAACAATTAGCGACAATATGCCCGGGTTTGCGACAAAAATGACACACCGGAATAGTTTTAGGTCTAGAGTCAAACTTAACCGTGTCGGGCTGAATTCTCTGCCGCTGACGATCTGTGAACATGGTATTCACCACCTGAACACACATTTGGTTCAGTTCAATATAATTAGTGGGTCGAGTACACATTACAAGACAGGATCTAGTTTCAGGGGACAAACCATCCAAAATAGTATTAACAATCTCTATCTCCACCAAATCGAGCTGCAAAACGGACGCGGCCTCCTTAACGTCAGAAACATACCGATGCAAATCCTCCCCGGACCTTTGACATCTTAAAAACAAATTTAGTTTTAGCTGGACCAATTGCCTAGCAGGGACAAATGCCAACAACGCATCCTGCTGAAAGTGACGGAAGGACTGGCTATCCATATGCTTGACCAGAAAATCCCGCAAAGGGCTAGCGACATAGGGCAACAAAAGCGAAAGAATACTTCTTCTTATATCAGGAAATGACTCGAGTAAATTAATAGAAATCTTAAACAGTCTTAATAAATTATCAACATCAAAACCGTTGCACACTGGCAAAGTATTTAATAATTTTTCTGCGGGGTGCGGCAGTTTACCGTATAGAGAATTACATAATCCCCCAGCAGCTAATGTCCTAACGCCACCCTCATTAGAAGGGACAGGCATATTAGGCAATTGGGGCAAGACATCCGAAACACCTACAATATTCGGAACTGGGACACTACCCCCAGGACTGGGATCCGGCGAATCTATGCTCATGTTAGCAATAGCAGTAACCGAAACGCCTAATGACTTCATATGATTTTCAAAATCCCCAATTTTTTCAGTAAAGTTAGGATCATTTGTTGCTAAACTTTTAAGTAACTCAAACCTGCCTAACAACGAATTAAATCTACCTTTCAGGCCGTTATAAAATCGCTCAGAAACGGGTGCTTCTAAATTGTCGATTTCTTGCACAAAGCTGTGCATCCTTAAGGTAAACATTTGATACTCTTTCTCCGTAGAAAACACGGTAAGAAAATCTACAGAGGGGGTTTCACAATTGGCTAAAACACGCCTGAGTTTGATCCTCAGTTCACTCACAGAGCCTTCAACATATACGCCACGACTACGCAGTTCAAACAATAAATCATCTCGAGTGAGATGATCTATAGAAAAAGTACGACTCACAGCAGCCATAATAAAACCTACACCCAGCACTGAAATTTCCAACAGTAGAGAACTTGTTTCCACAACCACACCTCCAGCAACAATATAAAAAAAAGAACGTAACCACGCTCTGCTACCACTTTGTAATCTCTCCCAGAATATCAGGGGAAGAGATACAAAAGAGGAAACGTACTGGGTATGGTTGTAGTAATACAATAAAATAAAATAAAATGAAATTAACAAAGTTTAATGAAAATAGATTCTAATTAAACAAATTAACTACCAAACAGCAATTATATGATATATAATTATTATAGCATTTTAAGAATGACTCTATTTAAAAAAAAACAATATAGTTTTAAATCAGAATTAATATGATCAACAAATTTTACAGCAAATTTGAATTTAATGTTAATTTGGATCCAAATAAAAAAATAGAAAAAATATGCTTAGAACTTTTTTTACAATCGAATATGCAGACATTATAAGAATAGATATAGTCTACTATCAAATAACAATAGTAATCATAATGAAATACGTTTTTATTTAATTATTTGTTTTTATTAATATTATAAGTCCAAATCCAAAAAGTGTTTTGTTTTATTAATAAAATTTATAAGCTTTAAATATATATAAAAAAGTTCATTCAAAATAACAAAACAACAATGTATATTTATCTTTTAAAGAAAAAAAAAATATTAAAAAAAAAACTGGTGAAAATCAGGTGCTGGTCCACAGTTCAGTGAAAATAAAAATCAGAAAAGTTTGCCCAAACATGCAGCCAATGCATAGTAGTGAGAACAATCGTAGAACATTGGTAAATTGATGGTTGATTAAAAAAATTTAAAAAAATTTACATACCAGATGAGATCAGCATAACCAATAATAGATACTTAACGTAGTTTGATTTTCAGTCAAGGTTCGAGTAGAATATATATATATATAAATACATGGTAGAATTTATAAAAAAAACATTCTTCAACACTCGTACACCCTTTTTATGTCGCTGGTGAAAATTGAAAATACGTGTCTGGGCATTGATTAAAGCAGAATTAAACAAGTTGAAAATAGCCTTTTATACGTAGAGAACATTATTTTAAAAAAATGAATAAAAAAACTGCCAAACAGATCCGCAATACTTTACAGCGCTGCATTTTAGAAAAATGCTTCCAAAAAAACAAATCACGACATTTTAAAAAGCACTTGAAAATTTTATTTTATTTACGGCGGACAAATTCAACATATCATCGTAACGGTCAGTCTAACACAGAGAAGGAAAAAGGTACGTTTTACATGAAACAGCTGATTTACGAGAGATAACAAAAGCAGGTAGATAAGAGACAATTACCACTACTAAATCGCCACACGTAATACCAAAAACAGCCGAGAGATGGAACAGGCGTACAGTCAAGCAAATAACGACATAAACTACGGTACGAAATTCAAAATAAGCAATGTAACCAGTTACAGAGGTTACAAAATTAACAAATTACAAAATCCAGAACTATAATTCTAGTACAAAAACTACATTGCATTTAACTGTTACAAGATCTTCTTTTTAATCCATATGAAATTTCACCAACTCTACTGCTAACAAATGCAGAATATAAAATATGATTCTGAAAATTATTTTCATCAAAATTTTAAATGAAATATATTCAGTGTTGAGAATATCTCACAACATACTAAAATTAAAACAAAATACATATTTACTTACAGGTAAGTTATTGTATTAAATTTACTATTTATATATATATTTGTTCTTTACTCACAAATACTTTCGTGGTGCTCACTGTTCCCATCACGTAATATCACAAAAGCTTCCAGAAATATTATGAAGAATGCATCTTCCTTTGTCAAAGTTTGAATTCAGACTGTGATGCGCACAGTGAAAGTACTTGTGTATAAAGAAAAAAAAAGAAGCAGTGTAAGGAAAATAAAGACCGCTCTGAAGAAACCATAGTTAGAATTGGGCAAGCGAGACAACTTTCAGTAAAACGATAAAAGTACTGCGCATTAGAGAACTACATTACATTAAAGTTAAAAATTCAAGTTCTTAGATATTGTGTTCTTAGTATTATTTTACTGAATGCAGGCCAGTACCTTCACGAAAAAAAATTTCCATCAGATTGGTGGTATTTGAAGTACGTATAGTTTTATCAAAGGATTTTGAGGTTGAGCCAGGTGGATTAAATCACAAATGAGAGTGTTATCAGAGTGATAGCGAAGGTAAAAGAAGTTGGAACAACCATAAAAATTATCTAAATTGCAATACATAGATCATGTGATTAGACGAAAGAATTACAGCTTACTCCATGTAATAATTCAAGGGAAAATTATGGGCAAAAAGAGTGTGGTAGAGGATGCATAAATCCTGAATGAACAGCTTAAAAACATGGTTCAGGTGCAGCTCCATTGATTTGTTTAGAGCTGCAGCACCCAAGGTCATGGTTGGCAAGTATTTACCAACCTTCTAGGAGAAGATGGCACCTAACAAAACAAAAAGACTTTGCTAAGTAAATTCATTTTTAATTAAATTTTATTGTTAAAAATTAAAATATATTTTTATGATCTTGTTTATATTTACTGAATTAAATAATGACATAATTCACTTTTCGCTAAATGAAAAACTAAATTATCATCTAATTATCAATTTTGTGTTATATATTTCAGTTAGAGATAAGAAGTGTCTCGATCGATGATGAGCCAAGATTTCCTCATCGTGGTTTATTAATCGATACATCTAGGCATTTCTTACCAGTATACATTATTAAACAAATAATTGATGCAATGGAATACAATAAAATGAATGTACTACACTGGCATATAGTTGATGATGACAGTTTTCCATACCAAAGTGAACTTTTTCCTGAGTTGAGGTAAAACTTTGTTAAGTGAATTAATTTAAATAAATTTCATAATTTAAGAATTTAAATATATTTTTAGAAATTAATATAACGAGTTATAAAATTTTTTTTTATATTCATGTTTACACCGCTTCTTTTTCTTTTTTCTTTATTTTCTAGTACTTTTGCGGTGCACACCGCTTTCATCATGTAATATCACAAAGGCTTCCAGAAATATAATGAAGAATGGATCTTCCTTTGTCAAAGTTGGAATTCAGACTGTGGTGTGCACAGTGGAAGTACTCTTGTGAAAAGAAAAAAGAAAAAGAAGCAGTGTAGAGGTGATTACAAAAAGTTTTTTTATAACTCAGTATATTAGTATGGTTCTGCTTCTATGATGCAATCATTTAAATAATTTTTAGTAATCTTTTATTTCGATATAACCTTACGTATTATAAGTATCTATGTGCCCATAACAGACAGGTGGAGTGTTAAATTATTTACACTCAATCTCTTCGTTGCAGGGCTAAAATAAAAAATAGTTCTGTTTCTTATCATATGGTCAGCCAATTAAATGACTAAATCATTTAAGAACAGAAGAGGTAAAGGTGTAAAAGACACCTCAGAGTTATCAAAGTTATCTCCTCTGAAAGTAATGAATTTCATTATACAGCCAGACCCTTTGGTGACTGAAGTGAAGGTGTCATTTGCAGAGTGGAAAATATGTGCTTTTCAGAGGGCTCGGCATGCTGATAAGCATACTTTTTCTTTCAGTGAGGAAGGCTATGGTAAACCACCTCACTCCTTGTTTTACTTGGTAAAACCTCTACAGGTCCAAACCAGCCTTTTGGCTGATGACCTAAACAAGAACAACAACATAAGTATCTGATAATTGAACGATTAATTGAATGAATTAGATTACAATACAATTTTGATAAACTACTGTAAATGGGGTTACTTTGGCTCATAAGGGGTGATATTGGCGCATCATTCACAAAAAGATATTTTTTTTATCTCCAAAAGTAGTTGGAGGAAGGTATTAAAAAGAAAAAACCTTTAAAAAATTAAAATTAAGAGAATAATACTGTACCAGAAATAAAATAATAGTATTGTACCGATTTAGAGGAAAGTTACTTAGAATCCATTTTTGATTATATGAGATTAATTTTGTTATGGATTTGAATTTTTCGTATGATTTACTTAATTTTTACAACGTTACATATGGCTTGATGTAGTCAGTGCATCTGGCTTCTATACCGAGGGGCCCGAGTTTGATTCCCGGTCAGGTTTGACATTTTTACAGCTCTGTATCACCTTATATTACCTATGAACAAGCCAAGGCTTATGTAAGCATAATGACCCAATAATAAATAAATAAACAAAAATATGCTATCACATTGGTCCTGGATCACAAATTTATGATTTTAATGGTATTATTAATTTTAGTGGGCTTAAAATACCCCCCGCCCCGGAGTTGGGGTAACATTGGCCAAAGTTCAAAAATTAAAACTGGTAAATAAACAATGCTTATTAATGACCTAAGCGTATTGTTGAAACCCATGACTTCTATTAAAAGTAATAAAAAAATACTGTAAACCCATACCACAGTTTTCCTATTCTCAATTAAAGAAAATGTAAAAGTAAATAAGAAAGTAAGCCAAAATAACTCGATTTAAAATAATTGTTTAATTTTTTTATCCCTAATGTGTCTACGTTGCAATCTGTTCAATTCAAAACAATAAGCAACCCCATGGCCCAATGAGATGAGGATGATGTGTATAACATGTAAATGAGAGGTGTAGTCATGTGCAGACTCAGGCCAACCATTCCTGAGAGAGTATCGCTAATTGAACCCCAACCATCAAAGTACGCTGGTAACCACTGTCTAGTATTCATATTCGTATAAAAGTAACTACCTTTACTAAGATTTGTACCAAGAACCTTTGTCTCCAAAAATCAGCTGTTAAACAGCTGACTCACAGCGTTGACGACTTTACCTGTAGACCAACCCGGTAGGTTAAGAATATAATTTGAAAAGGTATTTTTACCAAACGAATTACAGATACAAAATCGTTCTGCAATGATTTAATCAAAAGACAACATACACAGTTTTACCGGGTATTTAACAGGAAACTATTGAGCGAATTAAAGGTAATACGTAGACATTTTTATTAAATCCAAAGAACTTATCATTAGTGTAAGATTTGGTTAACATGAAACTCTAGAAATTAGATACTTACAAGAAAGAATAAACACAGCATTTGACTCTTGGCAACAACTTTATCTCTAGACCAACTCGGTGGGTCAATTGTTTAATGAAGCTTTAAATTTATGTTTTTTTTGTTTTTTTTTTACAATAATGTAAAGTTGTATAGTTTCAGCCTAAGTGGCTCAATTAGTAGCCAATTTCATTGCTAGTAAGTGTGTAAGTTTCCAAGTTTATTTTTTACTAGGGTCTGGATATCCAGGATCAATGATCTTCTTCTTCTTCTTCTGACATCCACGGCATAGGCATGTCTGCCTGTTCCGGTCTATAAGATTGCCTCCTTCTGTTAATTTTTAATTTTGTCGATTTCTTTTTAATTTTTAATTTCTAGTTTTGCTCCCATCTTTTCCTAGGCCTTCCAATATCTCTTCTTCCTGTTGGTTTATATTTCAGAGCCTGAAAGGGGATTCTATCAGATGGCATTCCTTCCAGATGTTCTCTCCATTTGATTCGATACTTCTCCATCATCCCGTTCAATGACTCCACCTTCATTTCGAATATCTTCATTTCGCAAGAGATCCAATCTTGTACAGCCTTTAACACTCCTTAGAAAGCGCATTTCTGCCGCCTGAATTCTGCTTGCTTCCTTTTTACCGAGAACCCATGCTTCACTTCCATACAATAATATTGGGATGGCCATGGTCTGGTAGAATTTCAGTTTTGTTTCTCTCCTTGCTTTGTTCTTCAAGCTCCTATGGATGGTTTCGCAAAGATATTGGAATTTATTTATTTTATTCGAAACATCTATGTTTTTCTCATAGGTGAGTGTACAGCCCAAGTATGTAAAAGCAGAAACTTGCTCCAAAACTGAATCTCTAACCACTATCTTCGTTCGAACCGGCCATTTCCCTTTGAAAGCCATCACTTTAGTTTTTGCAGCTGAGATACGAAGGTCATACTCTTCACATACGTTAGTCAGTTGGTATATGGAGTATTGCAGGTCGTCTTCTGTTTCCTGGATCAGGATTTGGTCATCTGCAAATAGAAGTGTATTTATAAAACACTCACGTCCAATCATTATTCCTGCATTTACCTTCTCCTTCCATTTTCCTAAAACTTCATCTACATAATAAATTATATAGTGTTGGAGAGAGGCTACATCCTTGTCTTAATCCTTTGTTTATCAATATTTCATCTGAGAATGTTCTTGATGTTTTAATAGCTATTGATGATGATAAATATAAGCTCTTGATAACTTCAATCAATTGTCTTGGTATGCCATAATTTCTTAGAACCTGCCACATTTTCTTTCTACAGATAGAGTCAAATGCTTTCTCGATGTCTACAAAGGCGAGGTGGGTTTCCAAATTAAATTCATGCCTTTTTTCTATCATTTGTTGAACTGTAAATACATTATCCATGCAGGACCTTCCAATCCGAAAACCACATTGCACATCCGAGATCAAGTTTTCTACTATAATTCGTAATCTGCGGTTTATTATTCTACTGTAGAGTCTATATCCAGTATTCAAAATGCTTATTCCCCTATAATTATTGCACTTTGTTTTGTCGCCTTTTTTGAAAATAGACATTACAATTGCAACATTCCAACTCTTGGGAATCACTCGCCTCGTCCAACACATATTGAAAAAGTGTATTAATCTGAGGTTTGAAAATATTCCTCCACACTTAAATAATTCAGCATTGATACCCTCAAGTCCCGTTGCCTTTCTATTTTTTAATTCTTTCAACGGCATATTCAATTCATCCAGTGTCAACAAATCTATCCCATCTATTTCATCCTGTTGCAATTCTTCGACAAATTTGTCTTGTTCTTGTTGCGGGTCCCACCTTAACTTTCTATAATGATCCACCCAATCTTTCTCTTCAATAGGATTTATTTGCAGAGTATCCTTGTTTTCTGAATTTAGGTGTCTCATGATTTTGTAAGCCATGGTCTGTCATCCATGAATGTCATCTTCAATTCGACTAACAAATGTCTCCCAGGAATCTCTACAAGCTCTACGCACCACTGCCTTTGCGAAATTTCTCTTTTGTTTATAATCTCTTTCATTTTCATCTGACGGATTCTGTAAGTATTTCAAGTATGATTCATGTTTTGTGGCTACAACCTCTTCAATTTCTTGGTTCCATATTTTCATCCCTTTCTGTTTCCTGAATTTGTTACGAGTGCCTAAAGCTTCATTTGCTGCTGAAAACATTGCATCTTTTATATTATTCCATTCTTCATCGACATTTTCACTGGTGGGTGAATTTCCAAGATACTGATTCAGTCTATTCTGGTATAAAATCTTGATACCCTCATCTTGGAGTAAATGTATTTTAAAAACTCGATCTTGCTTAGCCTTTTGAGTACATTTCATCCTCCTCCAAGGAGCAATTATCTGTATCTTTGATATCAACAAAAAGTGATCAGATCCTACATCACTGCCTCTGAACACTGTAGTATCCCTTACCCATGGACCAAGTCGATTATTCACCAAAACCAAATCAATGATAGAACGGCTTCCTCTGGCACTCCAGGTGTATTTATGGATGTCTCTTTTCTTGAAAAATGAGTTAGTTATCTTGAAACCATTATAAGTGGCAAAATCAAGCAATTCTCTACCATTATTATTCAAGATGTTTTCCCCATATATTCCCAAGACTTGAGGTATTGGATGATTTCCAGTGCGTGCGTTGAAATCCCCAGCAACAATCAAATGGTCTTTTTTATAATCATTGACGGTTTTCTGTAAAATTTCATAAAATCTTTCAGTTTCTTCTTTTTTACCTTCCTCTGGTGCATACACGCCAACAACTGTCAAATTCCCTCGATGTATTTTGAACTGTGCTACTATTATTCTCTCATTTATCATTTTATAGTTTTTCAATTTATTCATCCATTTCTCATCCACCATCAGAGCTATTCCTTTACTTGCCCTCTCATTCCTTTTAACCCCACTGTATATGAGTGAATATTTCTCCAACCCCATCGTTCCTTGAAGTTTCTTTTTTGTTTCCGGAATTACAGCTACATTTACTTTCTTTTTTTCCAATTCCGTACCTAATAAAGCTTCTTTTCCATGAAGTCCTCTAACATTCCACACTGCTAAATTCAAATTATCAATTATTCCAAATGGTCAATGGTCAAAATGGTCAAAGGATCAATGATGCAAATTCTTATGTCAAAAATATCGCAGAAATAATATAAAAATAGAAGGAAGTTGATTAATGTATCATGTAATAAAGATGCACAATGCACATTAATTTAATAATTCTTCTGTATTCTCTAAATCTTCAGAAGGAGAATTTTTAGATTATAGCATCACTAATTAATCGATCACTCATAATTCCTTTTCTATGAATCCACTTATTTTGAAAACTTAACAGTTTTCAAAAACTTTACAGATTAAAACTTTTCAAATTCTTTACAAATTAAATGAAATCTTGGTAGAATTGTGATTATATGTCCCAAAATTATTAAAAATTATGTGACTAGAATTCAGATCCAATTGTTAGGATTTTGATTATTAAAACAACTTTTCAGAACAGTTAGTTACAAATTACACAACATTTAGAACGCATGTATTGAAATTATTGTAAAGTAATGGGTTTTTCTAAAAGTATTATAACATTTTATTGACAGTAATTTTCAATAATAAAACAGTAGAAACATGAATAATAATTTAACCGTAGCCGTAATGACATGTACATTTAACATGAAATGTTTAACTAATTTCACAATTTAATTTTGATAAGCAAAATGATTTTTTTGTAGAACAATAAAATCCATATAACCATTAAAAAATTACTTTGTATAAAAAAATCACCTATTTTAAAATTAACTGAAAGTTTCCTTATCAAATTATTTTATCTCAATAATATTTACATTGACCTCTACAAATCATTTCCAAGGTAATGTACAAAATTAGTTTTATTTTCACCAACCTGCTTTTAGCAATTAATGATTACATTTTCTTTCTACCTCTATTTCAGAGAAGGTGTTACTGCAAGTGCCATACATTGGTATAATTATGATTAAACTGAACATTGAATATTTCTTTTTAATGCTCTAAGCAAAAGAGTGAATATTGTCAGTATCAGATTTTCAAATGATTAAATGAATATTTTTAGAACTTTATTTCAAAAGCTGATATTTCAAATCTTTAGAAACGTTAATATACACTGGGGTCCTGGGTTCGATTCCCGGTCAGGTTTGGCATATTTTCATCATTTACTTGTATTATCATTCTATATCGTCTGCATTAGCAGAAATTGCTAAACAGTCAGACATAAAACAAACAAACAAAAAAACACAACTACAAAAGAATCATCTTTTGCTCTTTTTTCACCATTTCCAAATTTTTAAGTTTCCCAACAAGACTAAGATCTCCCCAGTCATCTTTATTCTTTATATTCAGTTTTAGTTTTGCCATATCTTTTGTAGGGTTTCCATCAAAACTCTCTTTAATATGCTATATTCTAGTGGTAATCTCACATTATATGGCATATGTATCACACTCCCTATTTTTATATCTCTATGGACATTAATAGATAGGAAAAAATAGGTGAAATAAATAATTTAATTATTAAAATAATTATTTGTAATACAAACTATGTATTGTATTTCTTATCTCTTCATAGCGAAATTATTTCAGTATTATCTTAATTAATGTAAAAAATATAACATATTACAAATGATTTAGCTAACAAGTTACACAGAAGTCATTTTTACTTTCTCTTGCCTATATGAATATATAGGAAGGAAAGTATTATTTTCATGTCGATTTTTCAAAATCGAGTTTTCATCGGATGCATACGTTTTCAGACCCCCTGAACCCAAAAAACGTTTTTAGCGATTGGTCTGTGTGTGTATGTGTGTGTGTCTGTGCGTGTGTGTGAACAGAATATCTCAAGAACGGAACATCGTACAAACTTGAAAGTTGAAACATAAGTTAGTCACCACTACCGGACCCGACACAAACATGTTAATCAAAATCGGTCAACCAGAAGTAGTAGTTTATTTGTGTAATTTTTCACGTTTTTGAGATTTTTTCAAAAACTGGCCCAACGATTTTTTTTTAAAATCGTCTCGTTTACTAAATTTTTTATGCTTTACAAGATAGGGTAGGCGTCTTGTCTGCTGAAATTCTTGGAGAGGCTGTTTTCACGTAAAAAAATTGTACTTTCAAGATTGCAGCTTAAGAGTAACAGCTGCAGCAGTTAAGAATGTGCGTTTTATGTGCGTCTGTTTTGATTTTAAATAAAGCGAAATTTCAGTATCTATTATTCATTTTTTCCTGAGTAATTCACATGAATCTTTTCAGAATAAAATTTTCTACAAATTTCTTTAAGAAAAAATACACCTTTATTTACCATTTATGGAAGTAATCTTACGTTAAACACAAAAATTTGTTATTTCTTTGCACAAATTCTTGTGTTTTTTGTAAAATATCTCTGAAAGTATTGCATTTACAGCTCTGGAACCAATTTTATTCAATTTTTCAGATTAAAAAACATAAGAAACAATCATATTTGTATCTTTTTAACTACCTTTAACATTTTTATACGGCCGTACTTCACTGAGGGTACAGAGTTCTAGGTGAAATTTTTCGCTAGCTGTAACTCGCTAACTAAGCGTTTTCAGGGATATGTTTATATGAACTTTTTTCTTATTTTTAGCTATAGAATGAGATCCCAAGAGATTGCCTTATAGTTTTGAATCACTTGGTATATATATTTTCTGCACATCTAAATTAAAACTTATAGATTTAAAATCGAAATTTAAATCTTTTCTAGTGAAAAAGGTGCATTTGATTCAAGATTGTACATCTACAGCATAAATGATATTCAAAAGATTGTACACTATGCTAGTTTGAGGGGAGTAAGAGTAATGCCTGAATTTGATACGCCAGGTAAATATTTCATAGTATAATAATAAAGTAGCCTACTCATTCATTTTTTATTTTTTTCCTTATTTGAATGTATGCAGGAAGAAAGTATTGTGCAATAGAGTGAGGATGAGTTTTAGAGATTGATGTGTGTTTCGAATGAATTATGCAACAAATATAATTCAAAGTTTTTGTAAAAAAAGTCAAAGATAATGGCATTTAGCCTACTGGTATAAATTTTTTCCTTGCATCCAGGAGACTCCAAAGGGAGTATAGGGCATGTCAAGATAAAACTGATAAACTGAAAGTTTATCACCAATGATAAATTCATCACTTACCACTAGAAAATTGTTTTTGCTACTGCTTACTTCAGTAGGCTTGTCATGAACCCCATTGAATCAAATATCACACAAAATAAAAAATAAAAAAATCAAACACAATGATAAATTCATCACTTACCAATAATTTTTTCCTGCTACTACTTAACTCAGTAGGCTTGTCATGAACCCCTTTGTATCAAATAGTACACAATATTTGTTTAATTAGAAGTTAAATATTTTTCAATCAAAACTATTTAGAAAGGAATTCGTGCACACTGTAAAATGTTTCATCAATCAAATATTGTTTTAGCTTTTTTTTTAAAATGATTTAAATTGTCACAATTTTTTAAACCTTGTGGCAATTTATTGATGTATTTTCTACCTGCATAAGTTGGTTTTTGTTCAAACAATTTAGTGTTGTGATTAGCAACATAATAATCGATTCTGTAGTGGTTGTGAACATCTAAATTCTGTAAAAAAAGTCAAAAGATAATGGCATTTAGCCTATTGGTATAAATATCTCACCAAATATCTAAAATTGTGGTAGATGATATGGTACTGGAATAAGTATCACAATACAATTATTTAGATTGTCACATCGGATTTGGTCAAGATTTGGATTTAAAGAAAAACATTGGAAAATTCTAAGCAGTGTGTGGAAGTATTAGCAAAACCCTTGGCAGGAAAACAAGGAAAGAAATAAACTAGAATTTTAAAAGTGATGGCTGCCCGAGTCCTATTCTATGGAAGTAGGTAGTGGATTAGTACAAAACCACAAGAGAGTAGAGTACAGGCAGTATAGATGCAATTCCTGTGAAGCACAAAGGGTTGCAATTGTAGGGACCAACTAAGAAATGAGGATATAAGACCGGAACTGGATATTTACATCCTGAATGGAAAGATTGCAGTATATCGAAATTGATGGAGGGAGCAATGAGAAAGAATGCTTGAGGAAAGGATTACCTCATCGTTTTGACATACAGGTCGAAGGGGCTGAGAGATGTTGGGAGGCCATGCAAGAGATGGCAATGATTCAATAGTTTTGTCGCTGTTCTGAGTCGGAACAGGCGGGAGCCTAATCCTTGACTGTGAGAAGAAGAAGTAAAAGAAAGTATTGTTCTCATTTTGATTTTTTACGTGAAATACTTGTTTTGAGTTCCCCTGAACGCAAAAAACATTTTTTTAGCGATTGGTCTGGGTGTGTGTGCGTGCGTGCGTGAGTAAAATATCTCCAGAACGGAATACTGTACAGAGTTGAAACTTTGAATCATTTCCTATCTTTACATGTAGTCAAAATAGCACGTTTTTTAAAAACGGCCAGCATATTAAAACGAAACATCAGATTTCTCTTTTAAAATAGTCATGTTATAGAGAAAACTCTGATATTTAGCATACCTAAACGCCAATTTTTTATGTAAAGCCTGGACGGAGTTACAGACATTAAAAAAGCACATTAACAGAAAACCGTCTAAAATTGGGTACTTTTTATACGTGAATTTCTGTATCTCCGACTAATTTCTAAATAAAATATCTAAGTCAAACCAATCAACATAGAAAAGAACAGGCTTTAGTTTCGTGTAGCTTTAAAAATTTTCCGTTTGGTTCTTTTTAAGATAGAGCTCTTCAAACACAACAGGCTTATTTTTTGGTGCGCAGTTTATACGTTTATCTAGTCGCATCAGCATCTTGGTTATTAATGATGACTTTTTATAAAGTAATGGTGCGTTTAAACATGTAATAATTTTCCAGGTTCTATTTAGGAATTGAACCAAGGACCATAGCTTTATAGGCAACCACAGATAGTAAACTTTAAATTACACAACAAATTAACTGTTTACTAAAATATTTTTTTTTCATTTTGATTTAGAAAACGACTGGAATTAGGCCTAGTTGTTGTTACAACTCTTCTAAAACACAAATATGTTTTTCTTTTTGACAAAAACGCATGAGCAAAAAGTTTTTGTTGTATTAGAGGCTCCATTTTAGGATGTTTTACATACTTGAAAGTTACCATTACGGTACTCTATGTGGCTGTTTTCAGCTACTTAAACATGAGTGGTGGATGCTTATTGAAAATCAACTTCTGTTAGACTTAAAAATACGGAAAATAACTGATGTTAGCATTAATTAGTTATTTTCTATATTTTTACTAAGTTCTGTAGAAAAAATTCTTGAAATAAAACTAGTTATGTTTTTTAACTTCCTATAAATTTGATTATATTAACACTTTTTTGACATAAAACGCATGCTATGGTCGCAACCTTAAAAATTCTAATTTTTTACAGATTTTGATAAGCAAAATACAGAAAATCTTTAATAATTTGACACTAAACTTAAAGTTGTAGAAAAAATGTCTCAAATAATCGTTGTAGAATTGAATTTTCTATAACTTTACTTATACTGTATACACTTCTGCCATAGAATACATATTAACGCTACAATCTTAAAAAAATAACAAAAGCAGAATCTCCTTAAGAATTTCAGCTGAAAAGGCGCTTTCCTATCTTATGGCTAAATTAGCTAACATGAATTTACTACTTCCGGTCGACCAATGTTGATGAAAATATTTATGTCGGGTCCCCTAATGGTATCTAACTTAACTTCTAAGTTTCAACTTTGTATGATATTCTGTTCTTGTGATATGTTGTTCACACTCAATCACAAACACAGACCAATCGCTTAAAACATTTTTTTGGGGGGTTTAGGGGGTCTGGAAATATGTATTTCCAGTGAAAACTTGATTTCGAAAAATTTTCATGTAAACAATACCTTTCCTTCCATGTAGGTATTCATAAAAGCAAGAAAAAGTAAAAATACTATAGTAATTGGTCACCTCTGTGCCACAGTTGCTTAGAAAACTGTACTATGTTGAACTGAAAAGTAGAAGGTTCTGGGTTTGATTTGCAACCAGAATCTGAAAAATTATAACATATTAAAATCTATCAATGTAAGCATAGTATCAAAATCAATGATAATAAAATGTTGTTTCTATTTCATATAATGAATTAATATAATAATGTCACCAACCTTCTTTTTAAACTGCGTCACATTTATTTTTATTCTTACTTACACGTGTTTCGGTGGATCCACCAACATCAGAGTAATTTTTTTATTTACTCTGATGATGGTGGATCCACCGAAACACGTGTAAGTAAGAACAAAAATAAAGGTGACGCAGTTTAAAAAGAAGGTTGGTGAAATTATTATATAAATTCATTATATGAAATAGAAATAATATCAAAGTGCAGGATGCATTGTAAAGATTTATTTTTGAATGAAAATGTTGATTATGTGATTTTAAATGAGAATATAGTCTACTACAATTTTCCTACAAATACTGTTATTGGTATTATTTTTGTTAAATTTTATTAACGTAGTATAGTGGTAAATCCCAATTTGTGTTTGATTTTTAATATTACGAAAGGAATATCCATTTAGCAAAATATAGCTATTGTTGTTAGCTTCTACAATTTGCTTTGACTTGATTTTTATTTACATGTTTTTTTTTGGTATTTATCTTGTTTTGAGATCATATTCATACTTGTATTAGTGGTAATTGCAGTCTCCAGACCAGTCAATCAGTAAGCCAAGAGAAGGTCACTAAGTGAAGTTAAGTTACTTCATTCAGGTGAGTGACCTAATGAGAAATCCAGCTGTTAATACAAATTGGTAGCCTTGCTAAAATTCATCTAACAACATGTATGCAAAAACATCAAAAAGTTTGGTTAGTTTTTGATGGCAACAAATAACAAATAAAAACAGAACATAAATATATTTTTTATCTGAGGTGGCGAGAAAAACTCATGTTCACTCCACTCCCTCACGATTGGGGAAGTAGTATTGGACTTAATTGAGGCGTCCTCATCCAGTCCCAAGGAGGCTGCAACCCCCTACCAACCAAAAACCCACCGCCTGGCCACTTGATCCAATATCAGCAAACGACCCTCTACCTCCGTCGGAACTGTTTACATAATACTACAAGGGAAATGTTGGGTTAAAAAATTTACATAGTATCTGTGGGGCATGGAAGGGAACCGTAGCCTAATACCCCTCTCGCTGTCACCAACCAACACTCACTCTGTCACTTTCATTCATCTCTTTCATCACCAGCTCAGGAAATTAGTGTGCCTACCTTACCTTCTCCAGATGTCTCCTCTCTCTGTAGTCTCCCGATCACCCTCTTCGCAAAATGAGCGACTAACTTCCAGTTCTCCTCATCCCGCAGCATCGCTGCCCCTACTCTCTCTGGGATCAACTGTGCAATGCCTATCTTCTCAGATGTCTCCATTCTGTCGAGGCCAAAATAGGAACATCTTTCAAAAATATGCGTAATGGACTCCTCTTCTTCATTGTCGCACAGTTGACATTTCGGTACTTCATGAAGTTAAAACCTCATCAAATATGCCCCAAAACAACCATGCCCTGTTAGCAACTGCGTCAGTTTGTGGGTGGTATCACCAAATGTCCTCCTTATCCACATCTCGACATTTGGAATGAACCTCCTTGCCCACTCCCTGACCCTAGCTTTACTCCATCTCCTCTGTCATCTGCTGATAATATAAAATTTGATTTAAGGATATGTGTGATTATTAGTGTTGTTTTGAATTGAATAGGTCATACTTTATCTTGGGGACTTGGCAGACCAAATTTACTGACAAAGTGTTATGATTCATACGAAGAATATGGTCCGATAGATCCATCTAATGACAACAACTATTATTTTATAAAACAACTTTTTAAAGAAGTTGTTAATGTATTTGTTGATAAGTACTTACATCTTGGAGGAGATGAAGTCAGTTTTCGTTGTTGGTGAGTATTAATATTATTTTTTGTAGAATCAATAAGTAAATTTTTTTCACATACCTAATACGCAGCAACAGTCACTTCTTTGTTAAAGATCTGGATGGCAATCCGTGATAAATAAAAGGAATGATTTCAGCACCTTTTTGATCAGAAATGATGATAGACCAGAAAACAATACAATACACTTAACCAAAAAACTGAAAAAGAGACTATATTAAATCTGAATGTAAAAATACATAAACTTTAACTAGGTAGCCTTTACTGCTGTTTCAATTTTTTCTTTTACCTATTTATTTAATTTTCATAAACTTCCATGTTTTAGTGGACCCACCATCATCAACATAGAAAAATTAAGTTGCTACTATACAACATAGACAAAATTTAATCTATTTTTAATAAAATCCTTCCCAAACGATTTGACTTCAGTCACTTGTACGAAACTTTATAAAAACTAATCATAAAACAAAAAAAAATTACATGACAATCTGTATAAAATAATCTGGTGTAAGGCAGTCACACGACTTTCTCTTGCCAATGTAAATCATAAAACTTATAACCGATGTTTAACCATTAGTAAAAAATCTGGTGTAAAACACTCACACGACTTTCCCGTGCCAATGTAAATATTGAGGAATATAACCTAATATTAGTAAACAACTTAAAATGAAAAACGTGACATAGTGGATAGCAGGCTAGCCTACTGAGCAGAGGTTCCGCATTTGATTCCCGACTAGGGTGTGAAAATTATTATGTGCCAAAACCCATCATTACAGTTTCTTAACCCACCATAGTTGCTAATAATCAAGCTGTTGATGGGACTTTAAATAAACAACAATGAAAATCAACATCTGTTCAACTTAAAAATACGAGAAATCACTGACTGACAGTAAATTAGGCTCTGTAAAAGAAAATAATGAAATAAAAGTTATAGATCTTTTTATTTCCTGTAACTTTGATTATACACAGTTTTGTTGTTAAATGCTACTTAGCCGTAATCTTAAAAATCCCATTTTTTACTGATTTCAATGAAAACAATACCAAAAATCACTATCTGATGCTAACCTAAGAGTTGTAGAAAAAATGTGTGAAATAAAAGTTGTAGATATTATAATTTCTTAAACTTTCGTTATGTACATACGTTTTTCCATTAAATGTATAATTAGACTGCAATTAAAAAAAAAAAACATCTTTTACCACAACAGCACAGCCTCCCCAAGAATTTCAGCATACATAGCGCTTACCCAATCTTATAGAGCAAAAGAAATGTAGTAAATAAGGCAAAATTTAAAAAAAATCGTAGGAGCGATTTAAAAGAAAATCGCAAAAGTGAAAATTTACACAAATAAACTACCACTTCCAGTTGCACTTTTGATCAAAATTTTTGTGTCGGGTCCTCTAGTGGTATCTATTTTAAGTTCCAACTTTTAACTTTGTACAATAGCCTATTCTTGAGATATTTTGTTCACTCACAGACCAATCATAAAACATTTTTTTGGGTTCAGGGGGCCTGAAACTGAATATTTCTTGTGAAAACTGAATTTCGAAAAATCGACTTGAAAACAATAGGTACTCGTACTTTCCTTCATATATATAAGACATGAGAAAGTAAAAATTTAGTGGTAATTTTATTTTTATATTCTGATTAATTTCAGGTAGCAGGATGCATTTAAAAAAAATATTCATGAATGAATATAATTAAATATTCTTACCAACTCATTCTGATTATTACTTACCGACAGTATTCAGATGAACTAATGTCCCCTAGCCGTGGGAGTGAGAGAATGCATAACACTCTCACTTGCACAAGCCATACGCGCCGTTCCAATAACATTGTCTTTAATTTTACTCATTGTTGTGAGCAAGCATTTATGGATGCAGTAAACTAACAAGCAAGATAACGACTGTAGTATGTTTTCAGATTTGGGTTATAACGGTAAAGACCTTTGGGCGCATGCGTAGTTACGCCACATATCTCCCTCTCACTCGCTCGGCTATGGGACATTAGTTTGTCTGATACCTATACTTCCTTTACTCAACAAGTGGACTCCCTTCCATACATAAGTTTCAGGAGACTCCATACCACGCCTATTTGTTGCAGATTTCACACCAGGTTATTTGCCTGAAGATTGACCATAACCTATCAGTAAAAAAAACAATTTAAACACCTCATGACATCAATCTGTTATCTGACAATAATGTGTAACTCATGCAAGTCCCCTTTAAACATTCTATAAAAAAAACATTCAAAATTTTTCAGTATATCTGTGGAACAATAACAAGATCATAGTGTAAAAGAGTTTGGTAAGAAACTATGTTGAAATTTTACAATTTTACGGTAGGAACTCCTGGGTACTTGGGAAGGAAGATGAAAGTTAGATCAAGGTGGCAGAAATGCAGTTACTGAGAGAAGTTAGGGGTTGAAGTTCGTTCAATCACAAAAGGAATGAGAAAGTCAGTACGGGCGAACTACATCTCTGGAACATTGAACTATATCTCTTGTGGATAAAGAGATGTGGGTAAGCCAAAGAACAGATGGACAGTGAAGTTATAAGGTCTAGCCTGTGACAGGAGTCAGAAAAGAAGTTTGTATATACTACTTTTAATATCCGACTTGATAAATTAGTGAATCTGTATTAACATGTACAGTAATTTGATTCTAGTTTATCATTTGGTTGGAACTGGTTGCCCAATTCTTAATTTTTAGACTAATTATTTTAGATTTTTAAACAAATTAATTTAATTTCCTTACATATTAATTCATTTTTTTCTTTTAGGGAAAGTAATCCTGATATTGCTCGCTTTATGCAGCACTTAAATATCACTGGAGATTATGCAAAATTGGAAAGTTATTACATTAAACGAATTATTGATATGGTACAAAATGAACTGAAAACCAACACCGTTGTTTGGCAAGAAGTGTTTGATAATCATGTCGAAATATTTCCAGAAACAATTGTTCAGATATGGACAGGAGATTACAACGCAGAATTGGAAAAGGTATGTTAGATAATATCAAAATATTGATGCTCTAAAACCTCATTTATTCAAAATTCATTCAACCAAAATAAGGTAGAAAAAATATGTAATATGAAATTTTTTTGTATCTTAACAGGCCCTTAAAACTTACCTGTACACTGTTAAAATACCAGTTGATTGTTGTTTTCTGTAAAGCATGTAGAATACATGTTTTCAGCATGTAGAATACATAACAATATGTACTTTATAGGAATTATAAAGGAACCAATTAATGAGAAATTTCTGTACACAAGAGGACTCATGATACAAAAGAGTTAACCGAAACTTGTTTTGTATTTTTAAGTTAATATATTTAACTTTTCATAGTGAACTTAAGAAATAATTAATTATGAGTGTTAGAAATAATTATCCCACCGGGTTGGTCTAGAGGTAAAGTCGTCGCCAAAATCAGCTGTTTAAGAGCTGAAAGGTTCCTGGTTCAAATCCTAGTAAAGGTAGTTACTTTTATACGGATTTGAATACTAGACAGTGGTTACCGGTGTACTTTGATGGTTGGGGTTCAATTAACCATACTCTCTCAGGAATGGTCGGCCTGGGTGTGTAAAAGACTACACCTCATTTACTCGTCATACACATCATCCTCATCTCATTGGGTCTTGGGGTTGCTTCTTGTTCTGAATTGAACAGATTACAACGTACACAAATTAGGAATAAAAAAAAGAAAAAACAGAAATAATTGTTACCGTATTATGTAATTAATTATTATTTTGTAATTTTATGTTTATGTTGGTAGTATTTGGTAGTATGTGGGGTTATTTTTTTTTTGAGTAATGGCGAGAAAAGGAGGGAATTGCGTCTCGTGTTTGCAAAGGGTTAAGATGTGTGTGTGTATGCGGTGTTAAGTATTTGCGATTATTAATAAATTTAGGTAATATTTATATACGAGTGTTTCTTTGCTTTGATCTCCGTCATCCTTGTAAATTAATAAATTGTACTTGTTTGCGTATGTATTGTGGTGTATTAGAAAAACTCCCCTTACATGAGACAGTAAAACACTGTAAATTTCAGTACTTTGTGTTATGAAAAATCCCAAATATCGGGTTCTGCAGTTGGTGGCTCAAGGTAAAGTGGGGAGATCTAATCCACCTAGATTAAGACTTATTTATTTATTTAAGAATCTGAGAGACTAGTTCAATCTGTCAAAATATATCCAAGCTTTTGACTGGGAACATTCTTCTCCAAAGAGTTCACATTTGAAATGAAATGAATTTCTGATTTGTTTCTGTAAAGGTTATTGACAACATTAATCAGAATTTATGTGTTATGTAATCATTGAGCAGATATGGGAAGAAGATTTGTTTGGTATAATAATCAAAATAGTTTACCTACAAAAAAGTAGCTTGATTGTCTTATCTGTTTTTTAGGTTACACAAGCTGGATTTAAAGCATTACTGTCAACTTGTTGGTACTTAGATCATATCGATAATGGTGGAGATTGGAAAAAGTATTATTTATGTGAGCCATTAAGTTTTAATGGTACTGTTCAGCAAAAATCATTAGTTCTTGGAGGGGAAGCTTGTATGTGGGGCGAAGTAGTTGATGAAACTAATGTTGTACAACGTATTTGGCCTAGAACTAGTGCAGTGGCAGAGAAATTGTGGTCACCTTACCCATCTCGTATTAACATTACAGTAACTGCAGCCAGACTTGAAGAACAAACTTGCCGAATGAGACGAAGAGGGATACCAGCACAACCACCTAATGGTCCATCAATGTGCATATTATGAAGAAATACATATAAATAAATACTTTAATAACTTCCATTATTGACGTTATCTTTTGTTTAAATGTAAACAAAAACAGTGAAATATAGTTAGATTTTAATAGCCAAGTAGTGAAAGTTATAAATAATGACGATTATAGATTTGATCCCATTTAAAAGAATTACGTTCTGTATTTTAATAATTAAAAAGAACCAATCCTGTTTGCCCTTATATTGTAGTTTGTTTTTTTACAAAAATTGTAGATAGTTTTTTATTGTAAACTTTTAAAAATTTGTAATCTTTTATTATCAAGGTTGCTCTTAATTTTTAAAAAAGGCTGACCAGTAAGAAAACTGCTGTAAAATTCATGTATAATATACTCATTTTATAATGTACATCCACATCTTCACAATGTGTGGGTTTAATTTACAAAATAGAATTTACTGGTGTCTTCACGTATTTTAATTTGTTCAAAAAATATCAACAAAATTATTATTATTATCTAAACATCTATTGCACAAATTTATTTAATAGTTGTTGAAAAAAGTGGAAATAATGTTTGATTTTGTTTTCCTTTTAAGTTATGACGAGTTATTTTTGAATTAATTCACTACAATCTGAATTGTTCACAAAGAAACATTAACTCAAGATTAAGTTAGTAATTAACACCATGTACTAAACTACAGGGTAAAAGTTATATTTACAAATAAAAAATAAAAAATAACTTTTGATTTAATACTAGGTATTTAATTTAGGATGTTTCATGTATTATTAAATGTTTTCATGTATTATTAAATACAAGAAAAATTGTTAGAAACTATAATTATTATTTGTTCAAAAATTTAATCAAATCCAGGATCAGGGATTACATAAAATCAGTTCTCTCTACTTTAATCTTTTGTCTAATAAAACTAAAATTCTAGTAAATTTGTACTTTTTCCATTTATTTGTTTTTAAGACTCATTTTCAATAGATTCTTTGAAAAAAGCCTTCATCTTGATTTTTTTATGTTTTTTTTTTTTGTATACGTACACTTTAAACATTAATGAAAAAAGATTTATTTTGTGATATTAGATAAAAGAGGAATGTTAAATAGTTAATTAAAAGGTAATAATATTGTTTAATTGTAATTTTTATAAAAATTGTTTAATAATATTCTTTATTATAAAATAAATTTCTTTTTTAGAATTTAATAATAGTTTTTAAATTTAATTAAAAACTATTAACTGTGACAATTTTGAGTGAACTGTTTAATATACCTTTGTACTTTATCCGTAACTCCCATCTTGTCATCCATGAGTTGTATCTACAAAATAATTAAGTCACCAATGACTTACACCAATGACCTACAAGACAATTTTTAGTAGGTACCTACTTAAAAGTTTTAAGTTTTGTTTTATTTAAAATGTGTAAATTTAAAGTTAAAGAAAAATATAAATTAAAAGTTTAAATGTTAATTTAAAGATTTGTTTTATTTAAAAATTACAAATCAAATCTTTCAGGGGCTAAGGTTGGAGACTATTCTAGTCCAGTTATATTACTCCGTGTATTCCTGTCCTGATCCGAGGCTAAGTTTCGATGCTTGCCAGTGATAAAGTTTTCCTCAGGCCGAGTTACAAGCCCTGCACTGGGTAGTCCAGTATTGGGGCTGCCACCTTAGAGCCAGTAGATGGACCCTGAGGCTCATATGGAGATCCACCTCCTAGGTTTGTCCGCCCTCTCCACCATTGGGAAAATTCCTCCTCTGCCTTCGAGACTGTTGACCATTTAAGGGCTCCACCTGCCCTGGATTTTTTTTGGTTTGACTCCCTAGGCTCTTCCCCCTCCACGCCGTTCAGAATCCTCCATCTCTGCCGTGAAGACCGTTGACCTGTTTTCACCTCAGTTGATCCGCGGGTATTATTATTATTATTTGGCAATGCCTTATTTGTACCTGCATGCATATCTACAGGACGTTCCCTATCAGCCATTGGGACATGCCGTGTCGGGGTTGAGGCCCCATCTCAATGACCCATACTAGGTTAAGCTGAGCACCCCACTCAATTCAAAGCCAAACCCTTGCATGAGCTGACAGAGTATGGAAGTTTTGTTTCATTTAAAATTAAAGATTAATTGCTAAAGTTTTAAGTGTTAATTTAAATTAAATCTTTAAAGATTTGTTTCATTTCATATGAAATCTTTCAGCGACTAAGGATAGAGACTATTCGCTGTGGAGTGCTACCAAAAAATTAAAAAGACTGAGATAAAATGTACCTCCACTTTGTAAATTTGATAGGAGCTAGGTCAAAAGTGACAAGAAAAGGCCAACATATTTACAGAACATCTTACACAAGTGTTTCAACCCTTCTCTCCTGCCAGTGAAGATGAAGGTAATAATGAGGTTGATGATTTCCTAATAGCTGCTTATAAGACATCTCTCCCAATATGGAAAGTCACTGCTAAAGAACTAAAATCTAGCGGCGGATTTAGCATCAAGTTTGGAAGGGTCACTATTGGGGAGGTATTGAAGAACCCCTACGATAACAGGGGTCTGGGGGTCCTCCCCCCAGTAAAAAAATTTAAAAATACACATCTGAAAAACACGTTTTTATGCATTTCTGAGTTTAAAATTTCAATTTTCAACAGACAAACTGAACAATTTTAGACATTTAAGAAATTCAACAATGGGGAATAAAATACTGCTGCCAATTTAAAATTAAAAAAAAAATTATGTCAACGTTTCATTCAACAAAGAAAATATAAAAATAATCTATTGGTAAAGGGGTTTACGGTAACCCCAGTAGTGCACTTACTTACAAAAAACAATTTCTTATGTTAAGACTTACTAAATAAGTTATTAAAATATGTTATGCTGGGTGCTTATTTTGCTGTATTAGTATCTTGTAAGAAAATAATTTATAATAAATAAACACAAGATGAAATTTAATAAATTATGAAAGGGGGAAAATCATGAAAAAAATTACATACGACACATTAGTTTATTTTATGTAAAATAACTGTTGAGACAGTACGTACGATTAAGTAGGTACATCTTTACACAAAAACAAATCACTGTTTAGTTTTAGAGGCACCAAAAAAATCTGGTGTAAAACACTCTCACAATTTTATCTTGCCAATGCAAATAATGAAGAATATAACGTATCATTAAAAAAAATATATATATCCTATCATTAGTAATAATACAAATCCATTATTTTACAGATTTTCATGAAAAAAAAAAACAGAAAATCACTAATTACTGCTAAACTATGCATTATACATATAAATGTTTGATATAAGAGTTGTCTGCCCATAACAGACAGGTGAAGTGTCAAATTATTTACACTCAATCTGTTCGTTGCAGGGCTAAAATAAATAGTTCTGTTTCTTATCACATGGTCAGCCAATTAAATGACTGAATCATTTAAGAACAGAAGAGGTAGAGGTGTAAAAGACACCAGTCAGAGTTATCTCCTCTGAAAGTAATGAATTTCATTGTACAGCCAGACCCTGTAGTGAATGAAGTGAAGGTGTCTTTTACAGAGTGGAAAATATGTGCTTTTCAGAGGGCCCGGCATGCTGATAAGCGTACTTTTCTATTCAGTGAGGAAGGCAATGGTAAACCATCTCACTCCTCATTTTACTTAGTAAAACCTCTAGAGGTTCAAACCAGCCTTTCGGCTGTTGACCTAAACAACAATAAGAGTTGTATGTTTTTAAATTGTCTACACATTTATTACACACTTTTGTGCTGAAATGCGTATTAAGGCCGCAATCTTAAAAAAACACTTTTTTCTACTCGAATACTGCCTCCCCAAGAATGTCAGCATACATGGCGCCTACCCTATCTTGTTGAGCACAAAAAATGTAGTAAAGGAGGCAAATTAAAAAAAATCGTAGGAGCCGTTTTTGAGAAAATCGCAAAAAGTGAAAAATGAAACTAATACTACTATAATGATTTATAAATGCAAATTATTATATTTTAAAAATTGGGGTAATTTATTGATATATTTTTCCTCTGATATGTGGGCTTTTGTTCAAACAATTTTGTGGTGTGATTAACCACATAATAATCATTTCCGTTTCTTGTTTTATGATAATGGACATTGAAATTTTGAATAAAAGTATTTTGCCTAACATGGTTTATCATCTCTTAAATTATAGAGAAAGTGAGCGTGAGAAAATAAATTATAGAGGGAGAATGAGAATTAAAAAAGTTTGTCTATCATTATTATAACCAGATCCTGAAAGAACCTAGAATAAGTGTTACAATTTTCATAGCCTACATCTTAAAACAAGATCATGTTATCATCTGTTATTTTGTGCCTGTTTACTGATGCACAGTTAGGCCTATCTGATTGTACAATAAGTTGAGAAAATGTTTCTAACCTCTTAAGATACCCTAAACAGAGCTGCTTGATAAAATAGCTTGGTCTGGAACACTTGGGTTGTTTACTTCCAAAGTAACTAAAACAAGAAAAAGCAATTAAATGTTTTAAAACTTGATATTTTGTAATTAAGTCAACAATAATTATTACGTTCAACGAAGGACTTTCATTGTTCCTAAATGTGAAGCCAATCTAGAACAAATTATGAGTTTTTTTGTCAGTTAGGTACTGACCAAAATGTATTAGGAGCAATATGAATTGTTTATAACTGAATGAAGAAAATTTTAGATTGATCATTATGGAATTCCCACAGATTTATGCCGCAAGTGTGACTTACAAATTTTATTAATGATCAAAGTTACATGGTGGAACTCAAAAAAAGTACTACCTAGTTATAACCACTGGTGCAAAACTAGAAGGAGGGTATCCTTCCTGTAAAAGTAAATATATTATTCTCATGCCTACGAAAAGAGATAACAGTTCTAAAACTTAGCGTGAATATTTTAATACTAATAGTAATTGTTATTCATGCAGCAATCTTTGCTAATCTAATTCTAATGCAACACCTGCAAAGCTAGCAATGAGCCTGTGCGCAGGGTGGGCACAGTTGAGGTTGCTGGTTGAGATTATTTCGGAAATGCAGAGGAGCTACAAAATAAATTCTAAGATTACCTCGTTGGGATAATGTTTTAGGAAACCCTAGTTTAAGTTTTCACACTCTTCCAACCACAAAATATGATTCATTCAATAATAAAGGAATATTAAAAACAAAGGTAAACTTTGGATTTTGCAAATTATATCGCTTAATTTTAAAATAGCCCGGATAAATCTAAGATCCAAATAAAAACCCTCAAGTAAGTTGCCGAAAAAGTAGGCTTAAAACTTTCCTTTGAGATGTCTTTGACGATGTATTTTTTCAAATAAATCGTCATTGTTCAACAACTATTTCATGGATTAACATTAAATTTGGCAGGTTAGTTCTGTAATAATTATGAAAAACGATGATGCAATAAAATTTAACAGAAAATCAAAACTTTTTATTTAGCGCTCGTATTCTACTATACTACCATTACTTATCACCACTATTTATTTGAACGAACAAATCATCTAAATTTAGGTAAATTGTTAATTACAGCTCTATGCGTAACTTTCTGCAAAGGGAGGCTAAGTGAATTAGTAACCCGTTCTTCATCTCAACGTTTAGTGACATTGTTTATTACATTTCTTCCATCACCGTGAACGGTTTGCCGATGTTTCCGTTTTGCATCCATATTTGTTTACGGTTTACTCGTATGTTATAAACCATAAAGGCCTAACTGAAACTAACATTTTCCTAATTACCTAAAGTATTGGTGAATATATGAAACTATTATCAAACACACATGACCCGAGCAAGACACAATAATTAAAGCACCATTCATACGTAAATGAAAAGTTAATGCAGTACTTTATAATATTTGTTCTGCAGAAGTAAACGATAACCTAATATACTAAACGATAAAATAGTTACGACTACAATATGTAACATATGTATGCCCGGAAAGTAAAAGTTACGTCCGACGCGTTGCAACGATAATACAGAACTGTTGAAAAAAAGGACAACATGCTTACTGAAATGTTCGGAAATGGTTTCTTGAAAAAAAAAACAACAATATTTTACTTTTTACAAAACCGTTGTCAAAGCATACATTTTACGTGACAGAAGAGATAAACAATAATTTATACATGTACCTACTAAACTACGAGGGTAGGCTGATAAGTAATGCACACATGCTTGTAGAAGACAACTAAATAAACTTCAGTAGCGCGCCTGGTGGCATGTGGAAGTACTATTTCTCCTCTACAAGCCTGCGCAGTTTGAAGGCGTTGCTTTCATTCAGTTTGTTTTGAGTAGTGGAAGTATGGCGTCGTGTTCTGGTGCTATGTCAACTGGAATGCTGTGAACAACTTTTGAAGCGCTACCGTGACGAAGGAGACGACTTTCTTTTGAATATTGTGACGGGGGACGAGTCATGGGTTCATCATTACGATCCCGAAGAAAAAAGGCAGAGCGCTGAATATCGTCATCCACATTCTCCTGTTGTGAAAAAGTTCAAAACACAACCGTCCGCAAAAAAAATTCTTTTGACTGTGTTTTGGGATGCTCGCCGAGTTTATGTGACTGATTATCTGGAACGAGGGGCAACGGTAAATTCTGCTCAGTATATACAGACTCTGAAACACCTCCGACGTCGAGTTTGTCGTGTTAGAGGCAACCTGGCGCCAATAATTTTGCAACACGACAATGCTCGTCCACACACTTCGCGTGCAACTGGAGAGGCTCTGAGAAACCTGAAGTTTCAACCAATTTTACACCCTCCGTATTCTCCCGACCTTGCGCCTTGCGATTTTTATTTTTTTCCTCTACTGAAGAGAGACCTTAAGGGTAATCATTACAGCTCGGACAATGAGGTGAAGGCAGCTATTGCGTCCTGGGTTCGAGGAAAGTCGGAAGAATTTTTCAGTGACGGAATGAAAAAACTTGTTAAACGTTGGGAGAAATGTGTAATGCTTAACGGTGACTATATTGAAAAATAAATAGATAATTTGGTAGGTTAAGATTTGTACTTTAATTTGTTATTTACCCCATCTTGCTATTTCTTTTTGTTCGTCTTCTACAAGCATGTGTGCATTACTTATCAGCCTACCCTCGTATAATACTATTACGTACGCCTTTCATGAGCTTTGGATGCGTGTGGGTTGATGCTATACTTAAATCCTTGTAACTCCTATACGGTTCGTCTAATTTAAATAGTTCTTTCACTAAAAATTAATTGAAAATCTTCTCTTTTTTTCATTCGCTTACAGTGTACAGTTATCTTTAAAGGCAGAAAAGTTTCTCGCATGCTGACTTTTTTTATGTCATGTTTCGCGATTTTTCAAAATTTATTTATGAAAATACCTTGTAACTTAAAAAGTATTGATTTTCTGTTAAATGTTATTGCATCATCGTTTTCATAATTATTACAGAACTGACCTGCCAAATTTTATGTCAATCCGTGAAAAGTAGTTGAATTATGTCGATGTATTTGAAAAATACGGGGTTTTCTTCAAACAAAATTTTTACTAAATTATATATTATCTCGTTAAGCATGTGTTTTTCAAAATAATTTTATAGAACAAAAACCATGCGAAATACTTTGTTTTATAAAAATACGTCATTTCCGACAAGTTTCAGTTACTTAAAAAATAGGCCTAGGTATGTTTTCTAAAATGGTTTTACAATCCGCATATTGCTCCCTTCTGCGGGAGGCCATCAAGTTACAGACAGGCAGTAAACAGTTCCGAGGGAAGTGGAGGGTTCTTTGCTGATATCGGATCAAGTGGCCAGGCGGCAGGTTTTTGGCTGGCAGGCGGTTGCGGCCTCCTTGGGGCTGGACGAGGACGCCTCAATTGAGTCCAACACTACTTCCCCCATCGTGAGGAAGTGAACATGAGTTTTTCTCGCCGCCTCGGATAAGAAAAAAAACATCATTGAAGAAGAAATAAAATAAAGGCCTAAAGCCCTTCTAATCTTTTAGATATTTCTTGTGTTTTTCTGTTTCTTTTTACTTTCTTTTGCCCTAAATGAATGTTCAGGAAATAGAAAGTACTGTTTTCTTGTTAAATTTTCTAAATCGAGTTTTCACCGGAAATAAACGATTTCAGGTTCCCTATATCCAAAAACCATGTTTTTTAGCGATTGGTCTGTGTATGACACAATATCTCAAGAACGGAACATCGCACGAAGTTGAAACTTAAAACGTATGTTAGGTACCACTAGAGGACCCGACAAAAACATTTTCACCAAAATCGGTTGGCCAGAAGTAGTCCAATTCGTGAAATTTTTCATTTTTTTGAGATTTTCTCAAAAAATCTACGATTTTTTTAAAAAAAACCGCCTCACTTAATACATTTTTTATGGTCTACAAGATAGGGTAAGCGCAATGTCGGCTGAATTTTTTGGGGAGGCTGTGCTCTCTAAGAAATTTTTTTTTAAGATTGCGGCCTTAATAAGCAATTTAAAGCAAAAGTGTATAAAGTTGTAGGACTTTGAAATACCTGCAACTTTTATTTCAAATTATAATCTTATATTAATAAAGCTCCAATGTCACTCACTGACTGATGGAAACTCTCAGCCCAAACGAGGCCTCTGAGCCCAAAAACCGTAAGGACCTTTTTTCTTCCCCTGTCGCTGAAACCGACAGGAAAACTATGACTTTCGGGTTTACGCCTTCGGGGGGCGCAGGGGGGGATCCCGTAAATTTTGAGCTTTTTAACGGGGGGTCGTAGCGACACCGTGATGCGCCCGATCGCTTCGTCTCGAAGAGATACGAAAATTGCACACCAAAAACGCCCCAAAACTCCACCCCTGAAGCTTCCAGGGGTCTGAAAAGGGGCGATTTTGGACCCCCAAAAAACGAAAAAATCACAGCCATCTGGGCGCATCGCTCAAAAAAACCGACACCGTGATCCCCTTCACCTATAGCTAGAACCCCCAGGAAAAATCCGAAACCTGAGGTCAGCCCTTCCGGGGGGGCGCTATAAGGGGTTGAAATTTTGAACTCCTAAACGGTGCTTCCTAGCGTAAATATGTATAGAACCTTTTTTGTTGCTCTTCCAAAATGCTTTAAAAACATTTTTTTAAAGTCGCTCAAAAACGACCGGTTCGCTCAAAAAACCCAAAAAACGAAATTTAGGCTTTTTGGGGGTTGCGAATTTCAGGTTTTCATTTTTGTACGCCCCGGAATAAATCTTGATGCCGGTTTTCATTTTTCGTCGGCTTACCCTATCGACCGGAAGTACGGAAAATTTTTGAAACCTTAAGTCTCGGACCTGTGAGGGGTGCTACGCAACCCCAAAATTTTAAAAAAATTCAAATTTTCAAAATTTTTAAAATCTTTTAACAGTATCTTGTTTGTCGTTAAAAATACTCAAAAATGGGTATTTTCGAATTATTTCGAAACCACCCCCTATTCCTAAGGGGGGGAAGGGGTGTTTTTTATCTCCTGAAGGGTTTGTCGGACCTAGTGGTCTACAAAGACTTTTTTGTTCCTCTCCTAAAGTACTTTGAGAGTATATAAGCGAAAATTCGATTCTGATACCTGTTCGTTGCAAAAATCCAAAAAACCAAATTTTGACTTTTTTGCGTATCCAGGTTTCAAGGTACTTATTCATTACGCTTAAAAATAGCTTGGAGTCAAAATTTTCGCTATATATCGTGTTCGGAATAAAACCTAAAGAAGAGAAATTTAAATTTTCAAACTTTATAATGCTAAATCCATTGAACCAAAACGAATAGTTTATTGAATAATTTTACTGCTGTTGTTAATGGAGGAAAGAATTTGTTTTGTCTTACTTTTAAAGTCTGGGATTAAATCTATTTTTACTGTTGAAGTCAGGAAGCAAAAATTGATCGCATAGTGCTTCATTACCGCAGAATTTTGTGGTAGGTACAAACGCGAATACAGATGGTGCTTGTTTATACACATATATAAAGCTGAGTGTAGAAACTAAGCTGAGTGTAGAAGCTGAGTGTATAAAGCTGAGTTTGTCCGGAAATTCTAACCTATAAGGAGGCCTCCTAGCGAAAAAATGATAAGAATCTTTTTTGTTCCTCACCTCCTGAAACCCTCAGGAAAAATCAAAAATCCGGGGTGCGACCACTATGGGGCTCAAAAAACTTAAAAAACGGTATAACTCCTTAACGGCTAGAGATATCGAACTCGGACTTTTTTTAATCGATTTCTCGACCCAGAAAACATAAAGTCCTTAAGACTTAAATTAGCTTGAGTACTATACCACAAGAGTATTACTTAAAGACATTTTACAATATTTTTCAATTTTTATGTCACTACGTAAAGGGTAATAACACATCATGTGAAAGTACCGTTATCCCTATTATTGTATGTATGACAACCCCTATTGTCACCACGCCTACACAATCGCATTGTTCCAGTCAGGTCTCAGTCATCGGACAACAGTCTTACTGTGCAGTTGCATTTTTGTTGTTTGCTACTGCTATATTTGTTACAATTTGTTACATTTGCGTATCATTGAAATAAACAGTTCTTTTAAGAACTGAACCTTTTATAAGTGGCAACCTGTTTTGCATTCCTATATTTGTACCATAGCGTATTATTCAAAATATAAACAGGTCTTTTAAGAACTAAACTAATATTAATTTAAGTATAATATCAGAGTGTTTAATGATATTGTAAGGACCATTTTGTTTTGCAATACAAAGTGGATCTCGAGGTCCTGACTCGATAAACCAGGTCGTTTACCATTAGTTTAAACAGTCATCATCATAATATTAATTATCCGTATTTTTAAAACTTTATTATATATATTTTTTAGAACTGTCATTTACCGTTAGATTACAAATGGCTGCTCATATATTACCTTTATCCGAATCTGCTGTTGACGAGCTGATGAATAACGATTTATTTATCTACAGAACACGTAAGCAAATTTAATGAAATTTTGTCAGCACACACGGAGTTGCAACCGCAAGAAGCTCTGTTAAGGTGGAATCTCATCGAGGATTTAATTCCCATTCCCAGAAATTACAAACATATCCAGCTACTACCCCCTAAAGCCACAGAGCATATTACGCACTGGATCTGTACCTATTACGACGGAAATATTATTCATGTATATGACAGCTTAAACCCAAATAAAAATTTCAAAATAACTGACCAACAACTCAGTTTTCTTTTCGCTTTATTTTCCCACAAACCTTCCATTGATTATGAAGATTGTCAACAGCAGCAAAATTGGACTGATTGTGGGGTTTTTTTCTATTGCATTTGCAGTTTCTATCGCGTTGGGCATGACCCATCTGATCAAATTTTCAAAATATCGTCAATGTGAACTCACCTGAAGTTCATTTTTGGGATTGATTTACGTACTTCCTGCTTTTCGCACGGGCAGTTACATGTTTCATGTTCGAGGGTTAGCGATAAAAACAATTTACACATTTTAGCGCCAACAGGACAAACTAAAAATGATGTTTATAGAGAGCCTTTACATTAAATGCTTCCACTAACCCTTAAAAATTTAAGAACCAACAAATTTTTGTATTTAATATTCATATACATTAACATAAACTCATTATGTTTTTCCAACACGTGCAGCGAAGCGCATGGGTCCCAATTAAATTCCGACAGTATTAAACAAACAGGTCTCCTAATGTAAAAAAATAATTTTAATTTAGAATAATACTACAAATACCAGAATTGAATATAAATATTTTTCTCGTTTAGTTCGGAAAAGCAAATGTTTCTGACATACGTTATATATAGAACTACGACAGCGTGAGGCGACGTCTTTTAACCGAAGTCCTTTCGGCCCATTTTAGGGTGGAGGAGGCGTAAATTTTAACTTCTAAACGGAGCACCGTAGCTTTAAAATGTATAGAACCAGTTTTGAGTGTCTGCTGAAGTAATTCAAGAATTAGTAGATACATGTCCCGTCAGCCCACCCGTTCACTAAGAAAACTCAAATAACAAAATTTAAAATGCCGGCCGCATTGGCGCAGTTGGTAACGTGCTCGCCTCTCATTATGCGGTCCTGGGTTCGAATCCCACTCAGGCATGACATATTTTCATACGTTACAAAAATTCATTTCATCCTCCATTGTATATAGTTACACCCCAACGTCGTCGCTAATGACCTTAGTAGTTGATGCGACGTTAAAAATAAATGAATTAAAAAAAAAAAAATTAAAATATTTTGCACCCGGGTTTCAAGTTACTTAGGCCTATATATCACGCAACAGGAATTGATTTAACTTAAAATTTCACTCTCATTGGGTAAATTCTCTGGTAGCTCCCCTCCCCAAAATTGGTTAAAAATAATCTTTTTCTCGTTTAGTTCGGAATGAAAAATTTTTTTACGTATGTTCAATATAGAACTAATTTGGCGTGACACAACATACTTCAACTGAAGTCCATCCGCCCCCTTTTGGAAAGGGGGAGAGAACGAAAAAAATTATTTTAAAGATTAACCAAGTAAATAAAAGCTCTTTTATTGGCCGTCAGCCAATTAATTCAGGCAGAGTACATTATAAACCCAGCAGACCGATTATTGCGGGGTGACCCGGAAATTTTGAAAAACTTCTGGAAGCTTAAAAGACAGAGATTCAATAGCAGCTTTTTTGTCGGCAATCCCTATTAATATTTTTCATGTGATCCCACCAAATACCGGAAAAATAGTGAAATTTTTGTACTTTTTCATTACATAGAGAAATGTGTACGGAAAACGACGAAGCCCACTCAAAACACATTAGACTGAATTTGACGAACGTGGACGACCTGGAAAATTTCGAAAAATTAAGAAACATTTGGAGCATAATTTATAAGATTATTTTATGTGGGGAATCGGCCAAACCTTAAAGCCCTGTAAATATTTTCTACGTAACCACGACCGATAAGGGGAAAAATGGAAAATATTACATTATTTAATGTTGTTCATTACATAGAGAAATGGGAGCGGATAACGAACGAGCCCATTCAAAACACATTAGACTGATTTTGGCGAAGTAGGATGACCAGGAAATTTTGAAAAAATTAAGAAACCCTCGGAGTGAAACATTATTGGACTGGTTTTTTGGCAATTAACCTTTACCAAAAGCACTATTGATATTGCTCATGTAACCCAGACCAATACCGGGTAAACCGGAAATTAAGTAAATTTTTTTATTTTTTATTACATAGAGAAATGCAAGCGTAAAACGATAGAACCTATTTTAACAGATAAGACCGGTTTTTGTGGTATGAGATGAACCGGATTTTTTGAAAAATTATGAAGTTTCGGAGCGAAGAATTATGGGTTTCTATATTATCAGCAATCGACCATAACCTAAACCCTTAATAATATTTTTCATGTGACCCCAACCGATACCGGGAAAACCGGAAAAATTAGTGAATTTTTTTAGATCTTCAATACATAAAGAAATGTGAACGGAAAATGACACAGCCGATTGGGAATATATTAGATTAATTTTGGCGAAGCGGGATGACCCAAAATTTTGATAAAATTTAAAAATCACCGGAACGAAACATTATTGCAGTCTGTTTGGTCGGCCGAAATTAAAAGCCCTGTTGAAATTTTCATGTTACTTTGACCAATACTGGGAAAATAGGCAAAATATTGAAATTCGGTTATTTTTTTTTACATTAGGCCTACATACAGAAATGTGAGCGGAATACGACGTAGCCCATTTGAAACACATTAGATTGATTTTGGCAAAGGGTATGACGTGGAAATTTTTGAAAAAATTAGGAAACCCTGGAAGTGAAACTTCGGAATATTTTTTGCGGCAAACGGCCGTAACCTAAACCCCTGTAAATATTTTTAATGTAACCCAGTACAACACCACAATAGCCGGGAAAATGTTGAACGTTTTTATATAGTCATTACGCAGAAACGTGTACTTAAGTGGGAAAGGTAAAAACGTGAAACATCAACATGAAACGTGTATACCGTAAAATCTCAAAACTAATTTATAGCACTTTAAATTCTGCTTTTCATATTAATGATTTTTCAATCAAATGATTTTCAGCTTTTTAATATCAAATTTAATTCTTTCGAACCTTATCAGGCAAACAACTAACTTTGAAACCAAAACCAGTAAATTTAATCTTACAAACTTCAAACAAGAAGCTGAAGCCGTGACTCTTTGAATTATTTAATTCCAAACGTTAAACCTCCAAACCTCACTTAACCTCAAGGATTTATAAATTAAACCTTATAGGTTTAAAATGTTTAATATTTGGACCTTCAAATTTTAAAATCACAACGGGAAACTTTTAGCTTGAACCCCTTCGTCTGCACACTATCAGTCAAGCACCAAAATTTGAAACATTTAAACTTCTAGCCTTTAAACTAACATACTAATAAATTCAAAAATTAAAATAAAACATCAAACTTTGAAACTTTTACCAAACCTCAATCTTTTACAGGTTCAACCTGTAAAATTTTATGAATCTTCAAACTTTTATTTGTAAAAATCTAGAAGTCAATCACATAACATCTAAATCTCCAACCTTCAAACTCACTTTGGTCTGACTTTAAATGTCAGACCTTTAAACCTTAACCACACACCTAGAAATTTCAAACTGTAATCTTATAAACCAAGCATCAAACTTCAAATATCAATCCCAAACTTTAAAATTTCAAGTTTTCAAATTGTAAAACCTAAAACCAGCAAACCTCGACCTAAAATGTAAATTCATTAAAAACCTGAAACTTCGAATTTTAAAACTTAAAACATCAATCCGAAAATTTAAGAACTCACGCTTTTAAACATAAAAACCTTCAATCATTGAAACTTTAAACATACAAATTATAAAACATCAAAGTTCAAAATTTAATATTTGAAACTTCGAACCTATACAAGGAATTACCCCAGGATGAAACATTTATAGGTTAAAATCACTAACATTCAAATTTCAAAATTAACAGAGAGAAATGTGAGCAGAAATCACCAGACCGATTCGAAACGCATTAGATTGATTTCGGCAATGAGGGGATGACCAAAAAATTTGAAGAAAATACATACATTTTTTATTAAACAATAAGTGAATTTCAAGCTATAAAATTTGAAACCTTTAATCATGTTAAGGCTTCAATGACCATCGCCACGCACGGTATTCGTTGACTACGCTCAAATTCGACCATGTAAAAAACTTCTGACATTGAAACATGAACCACAAACTTGTAAAATTCCTCACTCAGGATAACTTGATACTTCTAGCTCTCAACCTTCAAACAGCAAACATCAAAGCAACCCCAAAATTTCAAACCTCACATTTTAAAATTTCAAACCTTAATATAATTTTAAGGTTATTATAAAACTTCAAACGTAAAAATTCTTAATTTTGAAACGTAAAACTTATAAACATCAAACCTCAACCTGAGAAGTAAAAGATCTTCAAATCTCAGACTTCAATATTTAGAACTTAAAAATTAAAAACTTCTGACAGGACTTTACCATATCCAATTATAAATTCTGATCCACGTAACCCCCTTGGCGGCCGAACTTCACCATATGACAAAGTGCGGGCGCGCAGCGCCCGCACTTTTATGGTTCTGATCCACTTATGTATTCTGATCCACCTACCCCTCTGAGGTCGAGACACGGAAGCGGCGCGAAGCGTCGCTGGAGTGGCGAGTACTATTATATTACAATTGTATTATATCATAATATTTTTTGTTCAACTCTTAGTTTAGCGACTCGTTATTTTTTGTTTTTGCATGAAAATCTGTACAAAATGGGATTTTTTAAGATTTCGGGTTTAGTAGGGGGCCTATGCATTTCACGACAAAAAAGTGTATTATTAAATTGTAAGATATACAACTTTTATTGTAAGAATCTTTCTCTATAGAGCCTAGTTTAGAGGCAATTACTGACTTTCTGTATTTTTAAATTCTCCAGAGGTTGATTTTCATTTTGCGTCATTCACTCATGATTATATATTTAGGGATATTTTAGGAAAAAATTTATGTAATAAAAATTGTAGGAAATTAAAATTACTAACAACTTTTATTTGTAGTATTTTATCTACAGAGCGTAGTGTAGCGTCAATTGGTTATTTTCCGTAGTTTTAAGTCGAACAGAAGGTGATTTTCATTTTGCATCATTCATTCATGATTAAACATAGGTTATATTTTGGTATTATTAACATTGGCAAGAGAAAGTCATGTTGAGTGTCTCACAACAGATCTTTTATTTAAGCTACTCATGTATCCTACTCTTGTGAAGTCATTAAAGTTTACCATAAATAACTTCCTGTCTAGTACAATTTTTGTAAAAATGAAATAACAAATAGGATTGGTTATTTTTAATAATACAATACGTAATTCTTTTGAACAGGATCAAATCTTTAATCGTCATAATTTATAACTTCCCCTACTTGGCTTTTGAAATTTTGTCTAACTACATTCCTCTGTTTTCATTTACATTTAAGGGGAGAGACTACCGTTATTTTACACCAAAATTTTTTTTGATCCAAATTAATCTCCATTCTTTTCTAAAAAAAGGTGGTATAATTTGTTTTATCATCGGTAGTTGCTAAGTAACATTATAAAAATAAATATAAATGGGTGTCATAGTGGTAAGGAATTAGGCCTACTTAGTAATTTTGTTTTATTGTTTTCCGCAAATTATGTTTTTTGCGTGTAGTTTAATGTTAAAATGAACAACACTTTTAATCTAAAGAAGCTGGAGCTGTAATTTTTTTGAATTGTTTACCTTTTCACATTCTTATAGAGCCATTTTTACTGTAATCTTTACGTAGAATTTTTAGAATAAGCTCGATTATAAATAAAAATCTGGTGTGAACACTCACACGACTTTATCTTGCCAATGCACATAACGAACAATATAACCTAATATTAGCAATTAAATATTAGAAATAAACAAAAAACTAACCTCAAAAAACATAACCTAACTTTAAACATGAGTGAAAGACGAAAATGAAAACTAACCTCAGTTTGGCTTAAAAATACGAAAAATTACTCTTTCACGCTAAACTAGGCTCTGTAGAGAAACATTCTCTAAACAAAAGTTGCAGATCTTTTAATTTCCTATAAATTTGATTGTACACACTTAGGCCGAAATCTTAAAAAAAATCGATTTTTCACACTTTTCAAGAGAAAAAAAACAAAATTTCTAATTACCGCTAAACTAAGCGTTATACTACAAAAAAGTTTGATTTACAAGTTGTAGGAATTTAAATTTTCTACAACTGTTATTTTATAAATTTTTGCGCTAAAGCCAAATTTATGCATATTAAAGCCAAAATCTTAAAAAACCTATTTTTTACGTGAAAACAGTCTCTCCAAGAATTTCAGCAGACATGGCGCCTACCGTATCTTGTAGAGCATAAAAATTGAGTAAACCAGGCGATTTTTAAAAAAATTGTAGGACCAGTTTTTGAAAAAATCGCAAACAATTGAAAAATTACACGAATAAACTACTACTTCCGGTTAACCGATTTTGACGAAAATGTTCGTGTCGTATCCGGTAATGGTATGTAACTTAAGTTTCAAGTTCGTACGATGTTTTGTCCTTGAGATATTCTGTCCACACACACACACACACACACACACACACACACACACACACACACACACACACACACACACACACACACACACACACACACACACACACAGACCATTCGCTAAAAACATGTTTTTTGGGTTCAGCAGGTCTGACAACGTGTAATCCCGTGAAAACTGGATTTCGAAAAATCGACATAAAAACAATACTTTCCTTCCTATATATTCATATAGCCAAGAGAAAGTAAAAATAAAGTAAATTTTTGCTTACTAATTAAAAAAGTTATTTTGTTTCTTACAAACAATATCTAAAACAAGCTTCTTACAGATCACAGAACAGAATTTTCTCTTTAATTTGATATAACTTTAAATAAATTTGATTAAATAATTAAAAAGATATGTTCATTCTAAGATTGCGTTAAAGTCAGCCATTTTGGTTCATTGTAGGGGTGCAGGTAAATATTGTTTAAACTTAGAATACTTTTTTAAAAGCTATTACACACACTAGTTACTTTCTCTTGCCTGTATGAATATATAGGAAGGAAAGTAGGCTATTATTTTCATGTCGATTTTTCGAAATCGAGTTTTCACCGGATCTACACGTTTTCAGACCCCCTGAATCCAAAAAACATGTTTTTAGCGATTGGCCTGTGTGTGTGTGTACAAAATATCTCAAGAATGGAACATCGTACGAACTTGAAACTTGAAACTTAAGTTACATACCACTACCGGACCCGCCACGAACATTTTTATCAAAATCGGTCAACGGGAAGTAGTAGTTTATTCGTGTAATTTTTCACTTTTTTGCGATTTTCTCAAAAACGGGTTCTACGAATTTTTTAAAACTCGCCTCATTTACTTAATTTTTTATGCTCTATAACATAGGGTAAGCGCCATGCTTGCTGAAATTCTTGGTGAGGCTGTTTTCACGTAACAAAATTGTTTTTTAAGATAGCGGCTTTATTATGCATTTTACCGCAAAAATGCATATAATAAAAGTTGTAGAGAATTTAAATTTCTACAACTTGTAATTCAAACTTTTTTTGTATAACGCTTAGTTTAGCGGTAATTAGCGATTTTCTTTTTTTCTCACGAAAACGTGTGAAAAATCGATTTTTTAAAGATTTCGGTCTTAGTATACATTTCACGACAAAAGTGTATATAATAAAATTTATTGGTAATTAAAAGATCTACAACTTTTATTTAAAGCGATTTTTTTTTGTACAGTGCCTAGTTTAGCGTGAAAGAGCGATTTTCCGTATTTTTAAGCTAAACTGAGGTTGATTTTCATTTTGCATCTTTCATTTAAGATTAAAATTACGTTATGTTTATTGGGGTTAGTTTTTTGTTTATTTCTAATGTTTTATTACTAATGTTAGGTTTATTGCTAATTATTTGCAATGGCGAGAGAAAGTTGTGTGAGTGTTTCACACCAGAATTTTTATTGTGCTAAGAAGTTTATTGCTTTTGAGTATCAATAAAAAATTGAAAATTAAGGTAGATCTCCCCTTAAACAAAAGATTATGTCAATAATGGAAGTTATTTAAGTATTTATTTATTTATACATATTTCTTCTTCATAATATGCACATTGATGGACCATTAGGTGGTTGTGCTGGTATCCCTCTTCGCCTCATTCGGCAAGTTTGTTCTTCAAGTCTGGCTGCAGTTACTGTAATGTTAATACGAGACGGGTAAGGTGACCACAATTTCTCTGCCACTGCACTAGTTCTAGGCCAAATACGTTGTACAACATTAGTTTCATCAACTACTTCGCCCCACATACAAGCTTCCCCTCCAAGAACTAATGATTTTTGCTGAACAGTACCATTAAAACTTAATGGCTCACATGAATAATACTTTAGCCAATCTCCACCATTATCAATATTATCTAAGTACCAACAACTTGACAGTAATGCTTTAAATCCAGCTTTTGTAACCTAAAAAACAGATAAATAGGTAATAAGACAAGGAAGCTACTAAATTGTATATGCATACTACTTTGATTATTATATCTAATAAATTTGCTTCCGACTTCTGCTCAAGGACTGTGTAACACATGGTAAGTAGAAGAGATCTCTTCTAATTACCGTGGTCTAACATACATTCTTACTAATGTTGTCTACAACAGTTAACTTACTGTAACAAATCAGAAATTCACTTCTTTTTCAAAAATGTGAACTCTGGAGAAGAATGTTCGCAGTTATAAGCTGGGATATATTTTGACAGATTAAAGTCTCTCAGATTCTCTAAGAAATAGGTCTTGAGCTGGGTAGATTAGAGTTTTCCACCTTTACCTTTAGTCACCCAACTGCAAAACCTGATATATTTTGGATTTGTCATAACATGGAAAGCGATATTTGGGATTTTTCATAACACCAAGTACTGAAATTTATGGGTTTTTAATGTCTCGAAATTACTCTTTAAGTTCACAAAAAAAGTTAAATACATTAGCTTAAAAATTTTCAGTAAACCCTTCTAAATGCAGTGTATTGTATACACTACATATTTAAGAAAGGAACATTTAATTTATCTTAACAGCTAACTTTTTTAAGTGATTTTTCTGATATTGGATGAGTGAATTTTCAATAAATGAGTTTTTAGTTTATATTTATTTTGATATTTTCTTATATACCTTTGCCAATTCCAATTTATAATCTTTTTTCCATATCTGAACAATTGTATCTGGAAATATTTCGACATGATTATTAAACGCTTCTTGCCAAACAACTGTGTTAGTCTTCAGTTCATTATGTACTACATCAATAATTCGTTTAAAGTAATAACTTTCCAATTTTGGATAGTCTCCGGTGATATTTAAGTGCTGCATAAAGCGAGTAATATTAGGATTACTTTTCCTGAAAAAAAGAAACATATAAATTACTAATCTGTAAGGAAATTTAATTAATTTAAGAAGCGTCTAAAATTAAGAATTGGACAACCAAATCAGACTAGAATCAAATTATTTAATATAATGTAGATTCACTCATAATTATAAATTCAGATATTAAAAGGATACAGAAACTTCTTCTTTTTCTTCCAACTGTCACGGGTTATGCTTTCCGACTTCACTGCCCATCTGTTCTTTGGCCTACCCACGTCTCTTTATCCACCAGAGATGTAGTTCAATGCTTAATTCGCCCATATTATTCTGTTTGAAATCCTAATCAAGAGCTGTTACCTGTTGGTTTTGGATGTGTCTTTTAGTTTTACGCATTAGTTTGGATGTCTCGTGGTGAATCTTTGATAGTTCCTCATGCCACTGTTGGGTCTTTTTTGCATTATTATTATTATTATATTAGTAGTAATTTTTTTTATAATATGATTATTTTTTATGTAGTTTCATACAAGTGACTAAAGACACAACCTCTTTTGGGAAGGGTTTTATTAAAATTAGATTAAATTTTCTATGCTGTACCTATAGTAATTACTTAATTTTTCTCTGTTGATGATGGTGCGTTCATTAAAACATGAAAGTTTAAAATAGTAATTGAATAATAGGTAAAAGAAAAAATTGTAACAGCAGTAAAAGGTTGGTTAAAGTTTGAAGTATTTTTACACTTGGATTTCATATACCTAGTCTCTTTCAGGTTTTTTGTTAAGCGTGGGTATTATTTTCTGGTCTATGATCATTTCTGATCAAAAAGATGCGGAAATTATTCCTTTTATTTATCATGGATTGCCATTCATATCTTCACAAAAGTAGTGACTGTTGCTGTGTATTAGGTATGTGAAAAAATTTACTTATTGATTCTACAAAAAATATTAATACTCACCAACAATCAAAAAATACTTCATCTCCTCCAAGATGTAAGTAGTTATCAACAAACACATTAACAACTTCTTTGAAAAGTTGTTTTATAAAATAATAGTTGTTGTCATTAGACGGATCTATAGGACCATATTCTTCGCGTGAATCGTAACACTTTGTCAGTAAATCTGGTCTGCCAAGTCCCCAAGATAAAGTATGACCTATTGAATTCAAAACAACACTATTAAACACACATATCCTTAAATCAAATTTTATGTTCTGTTTTATATGTTATTTGGAATCACCACTTTGTTATTTGTTATCATCAACAACTAAACAAACTTCTTGATGTTTTTGCATAGGTGTTGTTTGATGAATTTTAGCAAGTCTACCAATTTGTAATAATAGCTGGATTGCTCATCAAATCACTCGCATGAATGTACAGTTCAGCCGTTCTTAGTTTGCTCCTACTGTCAACAAACAAAAGCCAGCTACTACAGGGTGCACGCCAGAGTCTGCGACTTTACGGATGTCGTATTCCTATTAAGTTAACTATTTTTTTAAATTATAAGTACTTAAAGTACTAAAAACATCAGTCATGATATTATGTAGGCCTAAAAATTTCATTTAGAAAAATACTTTTAAAAGTATTTGTATTTCAATACTTTTGAAAGTATTTTGTTGTAACTTTTTAATCAGCGTGTACACATTTTGATATAATGCGCATGCTCAGTGACGTCATTATTTGTTTACATTAGGAGCAAACTAAGAGAGGCTACTGTAGTAACCTAACTTTACGTAGTGGACGTTTCGTTAGCTAACCGATTGGCTGGTCTGGAAACTGCAATTACCACAGATACAAGTGTGAATGAATATGATCTCAAAATCAGATAAATACTGACAAAAAACAAATAAATTAAAATCTTGTCAAAGATTTATAAGAGAAATAAATAAGAGAAAGAGCTAATAATAATAAATTTTACAAAATAATAAAATTTCATAAAATTTTATCTTAGTTTCTTTCCCTGCCTAGGTTCTGCTAATACTTCTGCACACTGATTAAAATTAGTCAACTTTCTTCTCTATATCCAAATTTTGATCAAATCCAATGTGCCAATCTAAATAATTGCACTGTAGACTAATACTTGTTTCAGCATCACATCTACCACAATTTTAGACCTGGTCGTATATTTACCTGTAAATGCCATTATTTTTCACTTTTTTCAAAAACTTTTAAATTGTTTTCTTTCGTAATTCAATCAAAGCATGCATCAATCTCTGAAGCTCATCCTCACTCACTTGTGCAATACTGTCTTTCCATATATATTCATATTGGACGAGAGAAAGTAAAACTAATGAATGAGTATGTGATAGATGTCATAATTTTTGTATACAGATATTGGTATTTATTATTATACAGCACTATGTATCATGGAATATTTACCGGGTGTATCAAACTCAGGTATTACTCGTACACCCCTCAAACTAGCATAGTTTATAATATTCTGAATTTCATTTATGCTATAGATGTACAATCTTGAATCAAATGCACCCTTGTCACTAGAAAAGAACAAAATGTAGATTTTAATCCATAAGTATTTAATTTAGACTTGGAGAAAAAAAATATATACTCACACCACAAAACAAATAAAACACTGGAAATAAACCGGTTAACATACTACTGGAGAATTTATATCTTAGAGTGGGATATTGATTTTAAAAATACAAAAATGCCTTATTTAACACATTGTATTAAAAGCAAACTTGTATAAATAAAATTGGGGATTGTGATGCAGAGTTAGAAAATGTTATCTAGTTGACTTTCATGTATGAAGTCTTCTAGGTGGTAGTTCATAGAATGTAATCATGACCACTAGGTCTCAGCTGTCTGCAAATATTTCTGAAAGATCTCTGTCATTTCTTTTGTTTAGTCCATGTACTCCGTTCCACTGAGACTTATTTCAACAGTATACTTAGGTCGTATTTATTTACTAATTTGAATTTTGAAGTTTGAGCCAATGTTACCCCAACTTGGGAGATACTTTGGACCACTCAACAATACCATTAAAATACTATAAATTTGTGACAAAGGGCTAATATGAAACCATATTTTTATTTATTATTTTTATTTTTGGGTCATGATGCTTACATAAACCTTGGCTTGTGCGTAGGTAATGATATAAGGTGGTACAGTGATGGAAAAAATGGTAGATTGAGCATCAAACTTGGCCCCCCCCCCCCCCCATAGAAACCAGATATACTGACCACGACACCATTGAGCCATATTATGTGTGTTATCATATATTATATAAAATAACGTTGTAAAAATGAAGTCACAATACATTTTTTTAAAAAATACATAAAGAAAAGCTTACAAAAAATTCATATTAACCAAAACAAAATAAATCTCACTCATATAATCTACAATGGATTTTAAATCTTTCCTCTAAATCTGTATGAGACTATTTATTTCTGGTAGCCTTACTAAATTGTTCTCTTAAATTTAAATTTTTTTGAGGGTATGTTTTGTTTTTAATATCTCCCTCCAGCTACTTTTGGAGATATCAAAAAATATCTTTTTGTGAATGATGAACCAATGTTACCTCTTATGAGCCAAAATAACCCAATTACAATCATTGTAATGTAATCTAATTCGTTAGTGTTCGATTAATCAGATACTTATATGTAAGGCTATCGAAATAAAAGATTTCTAAAAATGTATTTAAATTCCTAACTATGATTTAATAAAAATTAATTCACTTGGCAAAGTATTACCTCAAGTCAGGAAATAGTTCACTTTGGTATGGAAAACTTTCATCATCAACTATATGCCAGTGTAGTACATTCATTTTATTGTATTCCATTGCATCAATTATTTGTTTAATAATGTTTACTGGTAAGAAATGCCTAGCTGTATCAATTAATAAACCACGATGAGGAAATCTTGGCCCATCTTTGATTGAGACACTCCTTACCTCTAACTGAAACATATAACACAAAGATGATTATCGTATATTTCATTCAGTAAAAAGTGAATTATGCCATTATTTAATTCAGTAAAAACAAACAAGATTATAAAAATATATTTTAATTCTTAACTTTAAAATTTAATTAAAATGAATACTCTTAGCGAAGTCTTCTTGTTTTATTAGGTGCCATCTTCTCCAAGAAGGTCAGCAGTTACCTACTTGCCAACCATGACTTTGGGTGCTGCAGCTCTAAACAAATCAATGGACAGCTTAAGAACCTGAACCATGTTCTCAAGCTGTTCATTCAGGATTTATGCATCCTCTACGCCACCTTGTTTAACCCTTAATTTTCCCTTGAATTTTAACATGGAGTTAGCTGTAATTCTTCCATCTCATCATATGATCTACGTATTGCTATTTACGTATTTTTAAGGTTCTTCTTTTTCCTTCGCTATAACTCTTATATCAATCTCATTTCTCACTCAATCCAACCAGCTCAACCTCAAAATCCTTTGATATGAATATATTTCAAATGCCCTCAATCTGATGGTAATGTTTTTCTTAATTGTACCAGCTTACATTCAGTAAAATAATACTGAGAACACAATATCTAAGAAGTTGAACTATAAACTTTAATGTAATGTAATTCTCTATGGCGCAGTACTTTTATGATTTCACTGAATGATGTTCTCGCTTGCCCGATTCTACCTATGATTTCTTCAGTGCGATCTTTATTTTCGTTAAAAATTTAGTACAGTAACTTACCTGTAACTAAATGTGTACTTTGTTTTAATTTTAGTATGTCATGAGATATTCTCAACACTGTATATAGTTCAGTTAAAATTTTGATGAAAATAATTTTCAGAATCGTATGTTCTCATGTGTTAACAGTAGAGTTGCTGAAATTTCATATGGATTAAAAAGAAGATCTTATAACACATGTAATATAGATTTTGTAGTAGAATTATAATTCTGGATTTTGTAATTTGTTCATTTTGTGAAAACAAAGTCATTAGGTCAAGGATATTTTATTGAATTCCATTTTCATGATTAATTCCTCGTGTAAAACTGTTTTCTCAGTGTAATAAGAACTTATTGCAACTGATGGTGAAAAATTTGGAATGAAAATTTTAGTGCAGAGTACAAAGCTGTTGGTTTTTCAGGGCATGGTGTCTCACTGTTCTAAAATTATGTTTCTTGGCCAAATCCTGGAGCGCAACCATTGATTTCAGTATCTAGGATATGTGTCATTTAATAAGGATTTTAACATTTAACAGAAACGGCACAAGTTGAACTCTGATTTTTGTGCCATGCATGTTTCTTTAATAAACAGGATAGACACTTGATTGAAATGTAATTGAGAATCAGCTGTACCTATTTCAACATATGGTAGTGATGTATAGGTTAATAAATAGGTGTTCAAAAGAAGTTTGTCTATTATTTATTATAACCAGATACTGAAAGAACCTGGAATAAGAGTTACAATTTTCGTAGCCTACATCTTAATACAAGATCATGTTATCATCTGTTATTTTATGTCTACTTACTGATGCATAGTTATCTGATGATACAATAAGTTGAGAAAATGTTTCTAATCCTCTTAAGATGCCCCAAACAGAGTTGCTTGATAAAATAGCTTGGTCTGGAACTTGTGGGCTGTTTACTTCCAATGTATCTAAAACAAGAAAAAGCAATTAAAATATTTTAAACATAATATTTTGTAATTAAGTCAACAATAATTATTACGTTCATATACGAAGGACTTTCATTGTTCCTAAATGTGAAGTAAATCTAGAACAAATTATGATTGTTTTTCAGTTGTTACTGGCGAAATGTATTAGCAGTAATATGAATTGTTCATAACTAAATAAGAAGAAAATTTTAGATTGATAATTATCTAATTCCTGCAGATTTATGCCGCAAGTTTGACTCACAAATTTGATTAAAGTTACATGGTAAAACTCAGAAAGTAGTGATAACCATTGCTGCAAAACTTGTATATTTATTTATTTAAAAACAACTGGCATTTTCTGTTTAAAACATGGGTAAATGGATACCCCTGAACCATGATTTGAAATTTTTATATAATTTTTTACCCTAATACACTATCGATCTCGTTTTGGTTTCTTGACATGAAATTATTTAAACCGTTTCGCAGAACTCTGTATTTAAGGGAAACAGAATTTCCTTTTAAAATACATTGGACAACATTTTGCGCTTTAAATATCTATATGATTAAAGAAATTGTAAAATGTGTCAGAACCAAAATCTATGATAAATTTAAATAAATAAAATGTAGTAGGCCCCTACAACTTGAAGATTTCAGTTTCCTCTTTCACATTTTTTTTGTTTTTATTTTTTATTTGTTGTTGGGAACTGTACATTATTGACAACTACCCAATTTGATCGCTGCTTTGCTGTACCATTTGATGTGAATTTAGGCATGAGTTTGAACAGGGACCCCCAGTAGAGTTTGTTCACGGGTGGCTGTCAGCTGGTCACCATACAAAGTCACTTGCCCAACCAGTGTTAGGTACTTAACAAATAATAGTGACTTTATACCAGCTGACTGACTGGGCTGGCCCGAAGGGCTTTCACATTTTTGACAATAATATTCTAAAATTTAACATTTATGTTATAACAAAGTGAATGTCTTCACTGGATGATTCACTGACACACTTACTCACTGATCACCTAGAGAAATGAAATGCAGTAAATTTCTACGGAAAGCAACAAATTATTTATCTTCTTGACAGTATCAACTATAGCACTTTCATCAATACTTTTGAAATGTCGTAGCAACGTTTCATATACTTCGCCTTTTAAAATTGATTTACGTACCACTTGGATTTTACTTTCCTTTAAGAAGGATGTTGCCAGTATGTGTCTATAAATTCCGTCAAAATAGTTAGATTTATCACTCATTTCATATAAAATGAAAATAAAACAAAAATCTCACACAAAACTTTCAACAAAGTTAAACGACATTCCATCTAAACTATCTGCATATTGTGTGTCTGTGGTAAGATTAAACTTCAGTTGACACCTACAATCTACGGACTGGAGATAAACTGTGTAATGAATGGTTACAGTGGTTGAACAAAAAAATGAAATAATTTTCCTTTTAGCCATTTGCTCCTAATAGGCAATATAAGCTTAAAAAGGAGGCTAAACCTCTTAAGCAAAAAATATATTTTTAACTTCCTAAAACAGCTACAATTCTAAAAATTAGCATTCTTATTCTCTAGAAGATACATTGCAATAATAAGATATTTTAATTATGGCCACTTATCAAAGAGATAAAAATGGGGTGTCAACCCTACAGCAATAATAACTATTTCTGTACTTCCGCGAAGAGTTACAGTTCTTATTCTTATTTTATTTTATTCTTATGAGATAGCCTGGAAAAATAAAGCATTTCAATAATGAACACTTAAGTCTATGGGGTAAAATGGGGATGACAGCCCTGAAGCAATAAACATTACTTTTATAACTTTCCGAACCTATAGTTCTGAAAATCGTCATGTGTATTTTCTTAGTGATGCCTAAGAAAAATAAAGCATTTTAATTATGACCACTCAGCCTGAGGAGAAAAAGGGATGGCAATCTTAAAGAGATACATTATTTTTATAACTTTCCGAAGAGATACGCTACACTTCTGAAAAGTCGGATTTTATTCTCTAAGTGATACCTAGGGAAATAAACTATCACTTGCACCTGAGGAGTATCCTTCCTGTAAAAATAAATATTATTCTCATGCCTTCCAAAAGAGATACAGCTCTAAAACTCAGCATGAATATTTTAATACTAGTAATTGTAATTTTTATTCACGCATTATATTTTTGCAACTGCCCATAACAGACAAGTGGAGTGTCAAATTTTTTACACTTAATCTGTTCATTGCAGGGCTAAAATAAATAGTTCTGTTCCTTATTGGTCAGCCAATTAAATGACAGAATCATTTAAGAACAGAAGAGGTAGAGGTGTAAAATACACTTATCAGAGTTATCTCCTCTGAAAGTAATGAATTTCATAGTACAGCCAGACCCTGTGGTGAATGAGTGAACGTGTCGTTGCAGAGTGGAAAATATGTGCTTTTCAGGGCCCAGCATGCATATAAGCGTACTTTTCCACTCAGTGAGGAAGGCAATGGTAAATCACTACACTCCTTGTTTTACTGAGTAAAACGAGGAGGACAAGGAGGTTTTACTAACAAGTAAAACCTGTTTAGGTTCAAACCAGCCTTTCGGCTGATGACCTAACCAATAACAATATTTGCAAACCTAATTTTAACAACTTAAAGCCAGCAACAAGCCTGCATGCTGTGTGGGCACAGATGACATTCCTAGTAGATTGTTTGGATAGCACAGAGGAGCTACAAAATAAATTCTAAGATTACCTGGTAGAGCTAATGTTTTCAGAAAATACTATTTAAAGACTTCCACACTCTTTGAATCCTAAAATATGATATATTCAATTATGAAGGCACGAAAAAGATAGATGTAGAGTGTTTAGCTTATGCAGATAATCTAGCTTAATTTGAAAACAGCCCGGATAAATTTAAGATCCAAATAAAAACCCTAAAGAAAGTTGATGAAAAATTGGCTTAATAATTTCCTTCGAGAAAACGGAAATCATGTCAGTAAAAAAGTCTACACCGAAATACCTCAAAAACAAATATTAAAAGATTCGTAAAATAGATTAAAATATGTAGGAGAAATATTTGACTACAGAAATAACAACAACCCTGCAATAATGGACAGAACTCGTAAATTTAAGCAATTAATTATATTTTTATATTCTAAAAATATTTGCAAAAAGTACGTCAGCAATAAATGTAAAATTAATATTATAACACAGTTCTAAAACCAGAATTTATGGAATGGAAGCAAAAATGACGTTTAAAACATAATTTGGAACTGTAAAATTAATAGAAAGGAAAATCCTTCGATAAATTTGCCAAAAATCACGAAAACGAGTGCAGGAAAATTAGTTTGAAAGTCGAAACCAGAAACTCGGCACTCACATTAAACTCCTGCAGAAAACAGTGTTATAAGTAAATGCAAATTTTTTCGCATTATAATGAAAAAATGGAAAAAATAGATTAAACAAACAGATTTTCGAAAACTGCTCTGATCTCAACTAGAAGACTTTCAACTAAAAACGTCTGCAGAAGTACAAACTGCAAAACAGACGTAAAACAAAACAAAACAAAAAATCAACTAAAAACTAGAACAGGAACTGCAAAACCTGGGACTCAAGGATTTGGATTTCACTGATAAAGCAAATTCCGCTACAGATTTTGGGTTAGAAATTCCTGCAGAGGTTAAAAAAATCAACATCATTCCGGAAAGCTAAATTTTTCGATGAAAAAATAAATAAATTTATTCACTGAAACTAGAAAAGTTTGGAGAATATAAAAGGAAATAAACCAAAAAATATAAGAAGTTGAAATTAGAATTTTTCTAAATTTACATATTTGCTAGTAGGCCTAATCCACTTGGATAGTATTGAAATTTTGAAAAAAGGTGCATTATTGTTTTCTAACATAGATAAACTATAATAATATGTAACGATAGAACTTACAGTTTTCTAACATGCGTAGATAAGGAATTGATTCGCATTTTCCTGTAAAATTTATTTTCAGTGTATCTAAATATCCTGTATTTCTCACATTTTCAAAATCTGATGAATAATTGGTGTACCTCTGTGATGACTTCAGTGCACTTAAACTCGTATCAATTATTTTGCTATACCTGTTGACAGCTTCGTTTAATATTCGACAACTTTTAGCAGCCACTATCTGTAAATTATTTTAAAAAATATTATTGTGGAACATGAAATTACAAATGTTTATGGATGGTGTTCGCGCGCGCGTGTGTGTTAGCAGGTCACAATACACAGTTGCTCGTCCAACTAGTGTTAATTAAAAATTAATAACAAATGTTCTGCTAGTAATGGGGCAAGTCGTAGAGACGGATATTTTGGATGAGGTACAAGAGTGTGTGCTATGGACAGGTACCGGTAAACAGCAAAACTACCTGGTGTAATCTATATCAGTTACAAATTACCAGTTACTGACGTTGGTTACGACTGCAGTAGCAGTTCTGTTAGTATTCGCTTGTATCAGGTCCAAATTATCAGTAGCCTACGCTACGACGGTTAATCGCATCACTATTTTCGATTATTCATGAAAAGGATTACTTCACGAAGGATTACTTAATGAAAATTAATAAGAACAAAACGATAGTGACTTGTGCAGCAGCAAGAGTGGTGTAGAAGAGATGGAAATTTAAAAGTAGGCAACGAATACATACAGGAAGTTGGGGAATTCTGCTATCTAGGAGGTAAAATAACAAAGGATGGTAGAAGCACAAAATGATATCAAAAGTAGAATTGCTCAAGCTAGAAAAGCCTTTGGAATGAAACAGCTTACTGACTACAAACATTGACTTACAGATTAGGAAACATTTCTTAAAACACTATGTTTGGAGTGCAGCATTGTACAGGAGTGAAACGTGGGTGATAGGGGATGTAGAAAGAAAGAGGATAGAAGCCTTTGAAATGTGGTGTTATAGGAAAATGTTAAAGATTAGATGGGTGGGCAAAATAAATAATTTAGAGGTTCTTAGGCGAGTGAATGAAAAAAGAAGTACATGGAAGCATCCTTTTTTTGGTAAGAACCAAAAAAAGGCTAGGCTAGGGGGCATATCCTAAGACATTCAGACTAATATCTGAATTCTATCAATAATGGAGGGTAATATTGATGGAGTGAATTGTAGGGAGAGGCAAAGGTTAGAATATAATTATAAAGCATTTACAAAAGTTGTAGGGTGTTACAGATATCAGATGAATTAATGTCACATAGCCGAGCGAGAGAGAGGGAGATATGTGGCATAACACGCATGCGCTTAAAGGTCTTTACAATTATAATCCAAATCTGAAAACTTACTACAGTCGTTATCTTGCTTGTTAGTTCTGTTTACTGCATGCATAAACGCTTGCTCACAACAATGGGTAAAATTATACGACAATGTATGTTACTGGAACAGCGCGCATGACTTGTGCAAGTGAGAGCGTTATGCATTCTCTCACTCCCACGGCTAGGGGACTTAAGTTCATCTGAATACTATAGATATGAAACAACTTAAGCAAGATAGGACACCTTGGAGAACTGCATCAAACCAGTCGAGAGACTGATGACAAAACATTTTTTTTGATAGACCGTGTACAAAGAGAAAAATAATCTTACTTCGTTTAATTGACATTATTTCTGTACCGATATCAGCTACTAAAAGTATCAGATACTTTCAATCAGTATCGTTTAGTACTCCTACCGAATTTTAAAATAAAACGGTTTTATGTTGGCCGGTTAGAGGCAAGCCGTGTAACAAGCGTGCGTAGTGTGTGGTGTTCCTAAATATTCGGTTGTCAGGATTTTTGAAATAGCCCTATATCAAAGAATATTTTCTAAACGTTACCTTTTCCACAACATAAACTATTGACGATATAATTCAACTATCAGATAATTTTTCAATTTGAAATGGCGCATATCTGTACATTTGTAAATGAATTTATTTATTTGTTTCTAGATATACACAAATGACAAATTTTATTGTATTTCAACTTAAGATTTGTTGTAATTTCATGTTTGACGGCAGTTTTTATTTAGTTTTAACCTTAGTTTAGGTAGTACATTTCTAATTATTTTTTTAAAGTGAACCTATTTTACGACGTGACACTAATGGATCAAGTTTAACGTAAACCTTTTCGCTGTTCGCTTGAATCACCTTATTAAGTTATTCTTAATCGTCGTATTAAATTTTCCAAAGAAATAAATGGTTAATAAATTAATCACGAATCATTTTCAAGTTGTGTTGTGTTGTTTGTTTTTTTGTTTGTTTGCTTGTTGTTAGGTCATCAGCCGAAAGACTGGTTTGAACCTCTCAAGGCTTTACTAAGTAAAACGAGGAATGAGGTGGTTATAATTTTGCCTTCCTCACTGAGTGGAAAAGTATGCTTATCAGTATACTAGGTCTTCTGTAAAGCATCTAATTTCCACCCTGCAAAAGACACCTTCACTTTATTCACCACAGGGTCTTGCTGTACAATTAAATTCATTACACTCATAGGAGATAACTCTTGACTAATGACTTTTACACCTCTACCTCTTCTGTTCTTAAATGCTTCAGTTATATAATTGGCTGACCATTTGATAAGAAACAAAACTATTTTTTGTAGCCCTGGAACAAGCACGTCGAGTGTAAATAATTAAAAACTCCACCTGCCTGTTATGGGCAAAAGTTTTAAGTTATACAACAAAATACTACATTTTTGAAAAAAAGTATAAATTGCTTTGTAGGCTTTTGAAGCATCAAACGTGTAAACTATTTTTTAAAAAAAAAGCTTAAATTCATTATCTTTTCTTTTTACGTAATTTATACCTTCGTTTATAGATAATAATGTTATAAAATTATAATAACATTGTATTTACGATTATCAGTCAGTAATATACGGTTATTCTTTATGACATGCTTTAACAGTGTATTTCATCCATGCCTTTGTCTATCTGCGATAATTTATGCATTTTATACGTCTTAACCAATCACCATACATATCATTTCAGATACATCTCAGTAACAACAACGTTAAATGACACTCAATGATATTCATGTCAACAACGTTTAATGACAACATAAATGTCAGAAATAAATAATTTTGTTCATAGTCTATTAGCGTATTAATTGAGAAAATGTACAATCGTATGTATAGTTTTCAAAATTTGGTTTTTGTAACTTACTTTGAAATACAGGCAACTCGGAATATGAATATCTCATATACAGCAAAAATTTCGACCAAATTAAAATTAAAGAACAAAGGATTGGTTACCGTTTAACAAATTTGTGGCATTAATGGTTAAACGCAGAATAATTGTCATGTTCGAATAATAAAATTTCTTATCATAGATTTTTTTTGTAATCTCTAATTTGTGTACGTTGCAATCTGTTCAATTCAGAACAATAAGCAACCCCATGACGTGATATGTATGACGTGTAAATGAGGTGTAGTCTTGTACAGACTCAGGTCGACCATTCCTGAGAGAGTATGGTTAATTGAACCCCAACCATCAAAGTACACCGGTAACCACTGTCTAGCATTTAAATTCGTATAAAAGTAACTACCTTTACTAGGATTTGAACCAGGAACCTTCGTCTCCGAAAATCAGCTGTTAAACAGCTGATTTTGGCGACAACTTTACCTCTAGACCAACCCGGTGGGTTATCATAGATTACCCTTTCTAGACCGCACAATAATAAAATCTCGGAAGTTTAAGTTCAACACTAGGTTAGACGCACATGTACCACATGTGATGGTTTCATTCAATACACAGGTGACACGATCTAATGTATTTTTGAAGCCCTTACAGTTTACAGAAAAATTAGACCAGGCGGGATTTAGAAGTCCCGATGGTCAACTAGGCAATTTAAACTGTTAATGCACAGATAAATGCCCATAACAGACAGGTGGAGTGTCAAATTATTTACACTCAATCTGTTCGTTGCAGGGCTAAAATAAATAGTTCTGTTTCTTATCACATGGTCAGCCACTTATATGACTGAACTATTTAAGAACAGAAGAGGTAGAGGTGTAAAAGACACTAGTCAGAGTTATCTCCTCTGAGAGTAATGAATTTCACTATGCAGCCAGACCCTGTGGTGAATGAAGTGAAGGTGTCATTTGCAGGGTGGAAAGTGAGTGCTTTTCGGAGGGCCTGGCATGCTGATAAGCATACTCTTTCAACTCAGTGAGGAAGGCAATGGTAAACCACTTTACTCCTCGTTTTTACTTAGTAAAACCTCTAGAGGTTCAAACCAGCCTTTCGGCTGTTGACCTAAACAACAACAACAATGCACAGATAAATGCAATGGTACTAAATGGGACTCGTAAGTCCCGATGGCCAAGAAAGGGTTAAGACTCAAATTCTGTAGATTTTTATTTATAAAATTAGTAACTGTGGATAAAAGTGTGTACGTCTCTATTTGAATACATTTTATAACGACTTTCAAAGTTTAAAATATTTACAAATTCAAAAAATTCTTGTGTGAAACACTCACATGACTTTTTCTTGTCAATGTATATAGACCTAATGAAAATTGTAACTTATCATTATGAATCATTTGTAATCGTATCATCATGAGTAATAAATGTAAAATGAAAAAACATATTTTTAATCGAAAGCGAATGACACAAAATGAAAATCAACCTATGTACAACTTAAAAATACGTAAAATCACTACTAACTAACGCTAAACTAGACTCTAGAAAACCCACTTGAAATATCATTTGTAAGTTTTTTATTCCCTATAACTTTAATAAATGCACTTTTGTCGTAAAGTTCATACTAAGGCCGCAATCTTAAAAAAAATCACTTTTTTTACTGATTTTGATAGTTCAGCAGACATGGCGTTTGCCCTATCTTGTAGAGTATAAAAATGTCGTAAATGAGGCGATTTAAAAAAAATCGTAGGACCCGTATTTGAGAAAATTGCAAAAAAGTGAAAAAATGACACGAATAAACTTCTACATCCGGTAGACTGATTTTGATGAAAATGTTCGTGTCGGGTCCTCTAGTGGTATCTAATTTAAGTTTCAAGTTCGTACAATGTTCCGTTCTTGAGATATTCTATTCACACAGACACTCACAGACCAATCGCTAAAAATATGTTTTTTGGGTTCAGGGGGTCTGAAAACGTGAAGATCCGGTGAAAACTCGATTTCGAAAAATCGACATGAAAACAATACTTTCCTTACTATTTTATATTCATATAGGCAAGTAAAAGTAAAATTAGTTGAAACTATTATTTTTTTGGACTTTTAAAGTACGTCAATCACGACCACCCTTGTGTTTAAGTTCTTAGTTTATAAAGATACCTAAATTTTGTAGAAGTTACTCTATGTGAAATATTATATTCATGCAACATGGACGAACCTCATTTTAAAATTTGATATTCTATTGCAATTTGATAGCTTCATTTTAACTTAAATCATTTAGAATTATTTCTATAAAAATTCCAATCAATTCAAGAAAAACTTCAATCAATTCTATAAAAACTATTTAAAAACTCCAAGTGCCTCTAAGTAGGAGAAAGTTGGTCAAAACGGGGTACTTTGAATTTAAAGGCCTATACTGTATTTTATTACTATCACAAATTAATGTAAATATTTTATTGAAAATACAAAAACTATAATATACTTTATTAATTGGATAGATACTAACGCATTAATTAATTACAATTTCTTTTATAAATACGATTTTGTAAAAAAAAAAACAAATAAGTTATGTAAAAAACTGATAAAAATTTAACTTGCTTACCTTAAAATTAAAAACTGAGGGTCTTATGGTCAGTACCTCATCGTGCAAAATCAATGATGATGGTAACGGCCAAGGAATACCTTTAGTTGGGTCCACTTTCCATGCTGGTTCAACTTTATAAAATAAGCCAACTAAAATAATGCAGGTAACAGCAAACGTTGATCGCATTATTAACGGAACCAATTTAACAACCGAACCGTGCAGCAAGACAACCTAACGCATTCTAAACAATAAAGATATGATAGAAGATTTTAGCTTCCACAAACTGCAGTTAAAACTCCGCGCATCAGAGATAACAATGACTGACGTATTATTTGTAATACAGTCAGCTTACTGCTGTTTGAACATGGTAGTTCCCATTTGTAAACCAGATAAATGTCCGCGTCAAAAATAATAGAAACCCGAGTTTGAAGCTCAAATGTTAAAAGAATATGGCAAAGATTTTAACGTACTATAATGTCAAATTAATGCCTGTTTAATTCTGCGTTGAACGGTGAAAACTTGAAATTTTTATCTATATTTTAAATAGAGGTATTGACATTAGAATAAAAAAGTACCCGTTTTGGAGACTTTTACGAATTATGCGAACTTATTGGCCGATAATTCCGTACATACTGATCCGATTTTAGTGAAATTTCGTCAGAGTATAGTGTTTCTCTGATTAAAAAAAAATCATAGGACGTTTTTGAGAAAATCGCAAAAAGTGAAAAATTACACGAATAAACTACTATTTCCGGTTGACCGATTTTGATGAAAATTTTCGTGTCGGGTTCGGTAGTAGTACCTAGCTTAAGTTTCAAGTTCATACGATGTTCCGTTCTTGAGATATTTTGTTAACACACACACACACGCGCGCGCGCGCACACACACACACACACACACACTCCAATCGCTAAAAACATGTTTTTTGGGTTCAGGGGGTCTGAAAACGTGAAGATCCGGTGAAAACTCGATTTCGATAAATCGACATGAAAACAATACTTTCCTTTCTATTTATTCATATAGGCAAGAGAAAGTAAAAACACTTTCTCTGTTGCACAGCTTAGAGTTTTCTGAGGGATATAGGGTATGCTGTAACTTTAAAGTGAGTTAAGCAATTTAAACTGTGACGATGTCGTGTTTTAGTCATTCGGGTGTAAAGCACTTTCATTTCTCCAAGTCCTCTACACGGTGTATTTTTTTCGGCTAGAACCACTATTATAAGTAAACTTATATATTTCGTAGAAAAACGTGAAGAATAACATTCGATTTCAAAAACATTAAAATTCTAAAATGTTCAAAATTTTTAATTTTATCTGTATTTTTTTTTTAATTTTACAAGAAGTGAATCGTATATTTTCAGTAAGGCATGTGTTACTCAGCGTACTCTTTCTCTTTAACTGTCTCTTTCTATTTGATTCTATTCTATTCTATAATAAATTTTATGAAAATTTTGCTGTGAATATAAATACGAATAAGCCGTCGAATTTTCATGAAAATCCGTTCAGTAGTTTTGGAAATTAGCCTACACAAAAACAGGCTTTGTCTTTATAATATTAGTATAGATATTTATAAAAAAATTATTTATCTTGCATAAAGAATTTTACACATTTGTATTTATGAAGTTTTCTGAACGATTTAAACTATTTTTACAATATTGTAACTACAAATTCTTGTAATACGCGGTATAAATAGATCGATTACTACTTTAAACAGCTGATAAGGTCATTTGGAAAATTATGAAAAAAATCCCTGAAACTGAAAGACGAGGTAATATTGACGATGTCGTTTTTCTTGTTTTTTTTTGTTTAACGTTCGACGATGTCGAGGTCAGTGCGTCGTGGTAGCAGAATTTTCTACGAGTGCAGTATACTAATAACAAAAACATTCCGTTTTTAACCACTTCACATGTTCCCTATTTAGACAATACTGTCTGTAATTGAACCTACTGTACTTTATCTTACGTTACAAAATAATGACGTTCGTTTATTTATTTACCAATTTTTATGTACTAAACAGGCGTTAAATAATTTTCCGTATTTTTAATAACAGCCCCCATTTCACCACCATAATTATGTTACCAGGCACAAAATTCAAAATAACCGTTGTGCAAGCATGTAGTTGTTAAAGACAAAAAAGTTTATTATCTTTTCGTGGTTTAAAATCTGAGATGATTCTGATATTTAAAATGAATTATTGTAATTTTGATTCTTGAATAATTATATAATCTTGCCATAGATAAAATTATTACAATGTCTAATAGAATAAATACGTAAATAAATAAATAAATAAATAGGATACTTTATATGACTGGCGGGAGAAAATTGGATCTTCCCACAATGCTTAGCGACTTGTTGTTGAGAAATCAGCTGACTTCTGTTTACAATGAAGGGTTGTGTGTAATGTAGGTTATGTAAAGAAATAAATTTGAGTAACCTATTTTATCGTCTTTAAAACGTTTTATTAATATTAATTATTTAATACTAAAATGGATAAACAACAAAAATGTCTTGTTCCTGGAGAAGCTTCGGAGTCTGAAGAGGACGACGTCGTAATATCGGTTGTAAGTACTACAGTCACATATTACTCAGTTTGTCTGCCTATTTTTGTCTTGAATACACTAAGTGTTGTTAACGTAATGTAAAGTATTTACTAATTCATAAGCAGTTTATTTGGATAGAATAGGGAACAAAAAAACTGTTCAACACAATCAGTTGATGATTGACATGAATACATCATAAATAAGATGCAATTGACCCTAGAAGAATGTATGTGATTAATTTTTCACCTCGATAAATGGCACCTTAGATAATTTACAACTATTATTATGTCTCCTTATTTATTTAAGTCAGCCTCAATGGACTGAACAAACCATGGAATTCACTGTAAGGTAGTTACCTATAATATGATATAGTTTTCTCATAATTATGTTAATTTATTTTACCTGGAAATTGGGATCTAGTGGTAGTACTTCTTCTTATAGTGCAGACTCTATTACTGAAGGTTGATCACAATAAAAATTCCTCTTTATCATAAGCCATCCTCAAAAAGAGTGTGCGTACTCAAGTTGGTATTATGACCACTATAAATTTTGAAATATATGTTGTGCGTACATTGTTTACACTTTTGGGTAACCAGTTATGAGGTAGCTAGTTGTGAAGTTATTACATTCTTTTGCTTATATGAATATATAGGAAGGAAAGTATTGTTTTCATGTCGATTTTAAGAAATCGAGTTTTCACCGGATCTACACGTTTTCAGACCCCCTGAACCCAAAAAACATGTTTTTAGCGATTGGTCTGTGTGTGTGTGAACAGAATATCTCAAGAACGGAACATCGTACGAACTTGAAACTTAAGTTCCACACCACTACCGGACACGACACAAACATTTTCATCAAAATCGGTCAACCGGAAGTAGTAGTTTATTCGTATAATTTTTCACTTTTTAGCGATTTTCCCAAAAACTGGTTCTACGATTTTTCTTAAAATCGCCTTGTTTGCTCAATTTTTTATTCTCTACAAGATAGGGTAGGCGTCATGTTTGCTGAAATTCTTGGTGAGGCTGTTTTCACGTAAAAAAATACTTTATTTAAGATTACGGTTTTAATATGCATTTCAGCGCAAAAATTTATACAACAAAAGTTGTAGAGAATTTAAAATTCTACAACTTTTATTTCAAACATTTTTTTGTATAACGCTTAGTTTATCGGTAATTAGCGATTTTCTGTTTTTTTCTCACAAAAACGTGTGAAAAATCGATTTTTTTAAGATTTCGGCCTCAGAATCCATTTTACGACAAAGGTGTATAATCAAATTTATAGGAAATTAAACGATCTACAGCTTTTATTTAAAGCATTTTTCTCTACAGAGCCTAGTTTAGCGTGAAAGAGTGATTTTCCGTATTTTTAAGCTAAACTTAGGTTGATTTTCATTTTGCGTCTTTCACGCATGATTAAAATTAGGTTATGTTATTAAAGTTAGTTTTTTGTTTATTTCTAATGTTTTATTAATAATGTTAGGTTTATTGTTAATTATTTTCATTGGCAAGAGAAAGTTGTGTGAGTGTTTCACACCAGATTTTATTAACTTTAATTTTATTTTAGGTTGGAAGTGGGCGATATAATAATAATTTCAGTGATCTACGTGGGACTGTTGTACCCGGAGAAGCACCTGAGTCGGATGATGAAGAGTTTATGATGGCAGAGTCAATCAGAAGTAATGTAAATTCATCGGATGATAAGAAGGAAGATGATTCAACTCTAGATGAAGACGACGACGATGAAGGTTAGAAAAAGATTATACAGTCCAGCCGTTCTTAGTTTGTTCCTACTGTCAACAGACAAAAGCCACCTACTACAGGGGGCACACTAGAGTCTGCGACTTTACAGATGTCGTATTCCTATTAAGTTAACTATGTTTTAAGTTATAAGTACTTATAGTACTAAAACATCAGTCATGATATGATGCAGGCCTAACAATTTCATTTAGAAAAATACTTTCAAAAGTATTTTGAATTTAAATACTTTTGAAAGTATTTTGTTGTTACTTTTTAATCAGCGTGTACACATTTTGATATAATGCGCATGTTCAGTGACATCATTATTTGTTTACATTAGCAGCAAACTAAGAGAGGCTGGACTATAGAGATATTTTGTTAGCATTTTTTGAGTTAATTTTATCAGATTTTAGCACAATATAAGGCTCTTGTAGGCATAATCATTCAATAATAAAACATGTAAATTTCAGTATTTATTTATTTATTCATTCTTTTAACAAAATTTTCAGAATTTTCTTAACCAGCTTAAGAAAATTCTCTCCGTATTGCTGCTAATAGATTGCATGTTACTGTAGATTTCTGAAATAAAAACTTACTGATATTTGCTAACATAAAATGAACCTATTTATTTTTAATAGGTACATTCATTATTTTCTATTTCGATTTACCTTATGACCAGATAGTTTATTATATTGTGCAATTCTCTGTTAATTAGTTTTGCTCCAAAACTGGTTGTTCAAAATGCATTATGCCCACCTGCATGTTTTCAGCAATTATTCCAATTAATTCAATCTGTATAAAAGGAATTATTTTGTAACAAATTATCACTTTTCTATATTAATAAACATTTTTTATTCTATTTTTTAAAAAGCATCTAATCTAGACTTTAAAAGAGCTAGGAAATATCTGATTACAAACAAAGTTTTCTATTTGCAACACAAATGCTCTTAGCCTGTTGTTTAGAGAATTCCTATCCATAGATTGCTTTCATGAAAATTACAGCCTCTTCATTTGCAATTTGCCCAGTTCCAGCTGGAACCGGTAATTATTTAATATTTTTTATGATTTATTTATTATTTAAAATGTTTACTTAAAATGGACTGTTCTGTCTGCAAATAGACTGTATTTCTTGTACTGTTACTAATTTAGCTTGATTTTAAGTAAGATGGAATGACCAAGCTAACGCTTGTTCAGTTCAGTATAAACATTTATCTCTTTATGTTTTAGTTGACCAGTAGCATCTACTAATATATATTTTGCTTAAATTTAATGCTCAGTTATAAGTTACTATGTAAGTCTCGTTCTTTAATTATATTTTCCCCTTTTATTGTTAGGGATTTGACCTTACCTGAATTACTGCAGTGAAGTGATTCAGAAATTCATTGTTTCTACCACAAATTTGAGTTTTCATTGTAGAATTGTGTTTGCTGTTTTTTTGTTGACATTTTCTCCTTTTACAGACAGACTTACCTATTGACTGAAGTGACTGCTGAAATATAAAATGGTGATCATCTATCTATTCAAATTTATTAACATGTTTTCACTTTCTCTTACCCTATATGAATATAGGAAAGGAAAGAATAGTTTTCATGTCAATTTTTTCAAAATTGAGTTTTTACCGGATATAAAAGTTTTCAGGCCCTTGAACCCAAAAAAACATGTTTTTAGTGATTGGTCTGTGTCTCTGTCTCTGTGTCTGTTTGTCGGTGTGTGAACAAAATATCTCAAGTACAGAGAATCGTATGAAGTTGAAACTCGGAACTAAAAGTTGTTACCCCAATGGGACCCAACACAAACATTTTCATCAAAATCAGTCAACTGGAAATAGTGTTTATTTATGTGAACAGACTTTTTGCAATTTTCTCAAAAACTTTTTAAATTTTTTTACATCGTTTACTTGCGATTAAACATAGGTTATATATTTTTATTATTTACTTTGGCAAGAGAAAGTCATGTGAGTGTTTCACACCAGATTTTTTATTTTTTTTATTTAAGTAGTTGTCTAAATTAAGTAACCTACTTGATGCCATATTATCGACACCACACTGTTGGGTGCAATTAGTGGAAAGAATGAAACACTGCTTCAGTAGTGATGAGATGAGAAATTATAAAAATTATTCAGTGCAAATGTTACTTTTAAGTTATGATCTACAAAACCCCGGGATTGTTGTGTGAGTATTTATTTGTTTATGCTTCAAAAGTTAAGTTTAACAAACCAATTGCCAATCGCAATGAGTTGATACAGTACAGGCGCATTGCTTAACTGAGAAAAGAATGTGGCATGGGAGTACGTTACAGATAAAGCTATCTGTTCAGTGTTTCCATTACACCAGTGCTGAGAGAGATGCAGGCTAATTTACAGGTCAAAAATTAGCATCCAAGTGAAACTAGGGTCGTATCAGTTTTTTATTACTTCCTGTTCCTGTACTGTATGTTATATGTGTTGTGAGTTAGGTACATTGTTAGTATTTTTAATAGATTGCAATTTTTAAATAATTTTTATTTTCTCTCTTGTCAAAATTTCTTAAAATGTTAGGTTGTGTAGTAAAATAATTTGAAACCTGTTTGTTCTTGCCTTGCTCATACAAGAAAATCAAAATTATCAGAAAATGGAAAATCCACTCCTTGAACTACAAACTTGATTCAAAATTCTGGGATTCACAAGAGATTCCCATTCTTAATTTATGGTTTTTATAAATTATAATTTTGTTTTAATTGATAAAATTTCCTCTGAAAATTTTTGATATACTGTACGCCATTGTTCATACATATGATCTAATCATACAACTCCCCAACTTTGTAATCATCTTGCAGTAAGAGATTTTATTTAATTAATTAATATTTCTTTTCAAATTTCAGATTCTTGCAGTTCAGCAAGTGAAGCATTTAAGGACAGAGCTGCTGCAGCGGTTACTGGAACTAACAATTCTAGTGGTTCAACAACTTCTACGTATAACAGTTTACTTCATCGGAAATTATGTAAGAATAACTTGTTTTTTTTATCCCTTCATGCTGCTACAGTTTTGGGGGTGTATGAAGCATCTTCCTCCAGTTCTCTCGGAATTTTGTCTACTTTTTTTTACTTTCATTCCGTCTCTTGGAAACTTCTCTTTGCTGTATAAATCTGAATCATTTGTAATTTTCACAGGGTGAGTGATTAGCCCAATGGTAGGATTGATGGATGGAGGGCTACCCCTTAAAGGTTTCTCATTGTACCTAACTTTAATTGGTTTACTACCAGTTATTTCCAGTTCACAATTATCTACAAGTGTTACTAATTCCTGTACTGCCATATTCAGGTTGTGAGGAAGAAATCCCTAGTCTTCCAACGCAAATCTGGTCAATTGGCCCAGTTTCTTACTGGGATTGACTACCCAGCCTTCCTTTGGATTCCTCAGCACAAAAGGGGTAGCCTGTGTAGGTAAAGTACTGGAATTTGAGAGAGAGAAGATAGAAGAAATTCTCTTCTTGAATTCTTATACTATGTATATTGATACTTGTTCACAATTATTACATCATAACTGCCATTCATGAGATCTAAAGCTCTCCCCAGGTTAAAACAATTCCCAGGGTCCATAAAAGTGATTGTTTACAATTCTTAGTTAAATACAAAACATTGGATTTCAAAATAGTTGGCTACTGTAACAAGATATTGAAACAACACTGGAATAAATACTAGATCCATAAAATGGTAAAACATTTAATGTGAAAACTAAGGGATTTGGTTGGAAAGTATTCTGTCACTCTATTTCTTCAATGTTGTTGAACTCTCCTCTCTATTTCAAAATGAGAACCTCATGTTGTATATGATATTTTATATTTAGTAATTTGAAGTCTTAATTTTAACAAAAAAATAACATTTATCTAATAATTTCTTTTGTATTTTTATTAATCATTGAAGTAAAAATTATTTGACGATTCTAAAGCTCTAATTTTGAGGTTGACTATAACATAAATTTGAAATGGAAAATAAGTGTAAATGTGAATATGAAACCTAAAATATTGAATATAAATTTTGATGCAATGTTGTGTGCTTCAAATATATATTTAAGTAACTTTTTACTTATTTATGTATTTGGGAAGAGAACATTATAGTTTTCATTTGCTGTGCAGATAGAATGTAAAATTACATAATATTATGCAATATTAATAGAAATCAAAACAAATAAGTTAGTCTAGTCCGTTTTCTAATAATGATAAGATATTGTTCACATAATTTTAGTGCCCGTGTTTTTCATTATTCATCCTAGTCTTTTAGTCAGCTTCATTTTATGCCAATGGATGGTCCAGTGGTCAGCACTATTGGATTTTATACCAGTGGATCCAATTACTGATCAGGTCTGGCTTTTTCATCGACCATTTTCAACTATCATCCTTCATCCTTCTGACTATGTGGACAACAGTGACTTAAGAAAGCTTAATTTTTATTGTAGTATTCCTGTAATTGCCTGGAAGAATGGAGAGATATATTCCTTGGTTTTTCAGATTACAAGTAGGCCTTTGGTAGTGAGCAACATAATAAACACATGAATATCCTGAGTGAGGATTAGACATCGATTAAATGGATATTTACTGTATAGAGAAATTTTATATTCATCAGTGGACTGAAATACATTCTGTGGAAGAATTATTAGACATTAACATCCGGAAGCGAATATCCATGAGAAGAAAATCCTGTAATAGGTAGCTTAGGCTTAAATTTTCTATTTTAGTGTATAATCACAAACCAAACTGAAAGACAAATTTATTCAAATAATTCCCAAATAAACAGTACCTACAATAGTCATGTTTCTCTTTTGTTTAATACTCGTTCGTACACATATCTTTTTCTTCTCACAATCAAGGATTACGCTTCTGGCTGTTCTGACTCACAACAGCGACGAACTATTGAATTATTGCCATCTTTTGCGTGGCCTCCCAACATCTCTCCTCCCCACCAGTGTGTACTGGAAAACACTGAGAGGATCCTTCCCTCAGGCATTCTCTCTCAAGCTCCCTCCATCGATTTCGATATTCTGCAATCTTCCCATTCAGGTTGGAAACATGCAGTTCCGTTTTTATGTCCTCATTTCTTAGTTGGTCACTATGACTGTAACCTTTTTTTCTTCGCAGGAATCACATCTCTACCACCTGTACTCTATGCTCCTGTGGTCTGGTACTAATCCACGATACTTCCATAGTACTGGGACAGCCATCACCTTGTAAAACTTTATCTGAGTTTCTTTTCTTATTTTCCTGCCTAGGGTTCTGCTAATATTGCTGCACACTGCTTGGAATTTGCCAACTTTCTTCTCTATATCTAAATCTTGATCAACCGTTGTCACAACCTATATATTTGTATTGTGATACTTGTTTGAGCTTTACATTGTCTACTACAATTTTAGACCTGATAAGATATTTACCAGTAAATGCCATTACCTTTGACTTTTTTATGGAAACATTGAAATTATATTTTTTTCATAATTCATTTAAAACATAAACCGATCTCTGAAGCTCATCCTCACTCTTTTGCACAATCCACAAATCATCTGCAAACAGTAAAGCATTCAAGTAAACATCATTGTTTACCTCAATGCTCGCTCATACATGTATTATAAACTCATTTCTTTGTTGTTACAGGCGACAATAATTTGTCACTACAAAAAGGAATTTCCGATCTAATAAATGTACCATTGGCTAATACATCGCATAAACTAAATGTAATCAATCAACAGTTATTAACATCGCAAGTTGAAATTCAAGATGCAGTGACTACGATAAAACGTTCGTTTAATACATATGTAAAAATTGAAAACACTTTAGGTGCAGTTTTAGCTATGCCTTTTCTACCAAAAATTAACATTAATGTACCAACAAAAAATTTTACTTCTTAGTTATTGGTATTATATTGTGTTAATTTATTATTAGATGTCAGTGATGGGGCTTATTTAACATAACAGGATTGATTACATGGTCGCTGGATTGAACTAGTTATTATGATAACAGGTTACTAAAAACACCTTGTGATACTATTTTTCAAGGCTGATGAGTTCTGAACATTTGCATTGCCCCCTACCCACTTTATAGCTAGCCAATGACTTGCCAGCAACGTTGCCAATACTTGCTCTTGTAGCTCTGTTAAATATTTTGTTTGCCATTTTTTTGGTCTTTCAATAATAATTATAACCTACAAACATATAATCAGCTGATTATATTATAAAGTATTGCATGTTAACACGCTCTATAATTGATGTGTTCAGTACGATATGCGAGACAAGAGTGAACTATTGCGGCTCTTAAACTCATCCGCACGTAATGTTTGTCAGGTACAATCTGACAACGCTGGCAAATGTTCTGATTGGTCTAAACGTGTGGAACAGCAGAGCTCATCAACCGTGAAAAGCATATTAGCTGTTACTTTATAATGTCGTGATTCAAAGCTATTTAATAAACTGATATACGAATGATGCTTGTCTGACTGCTATAATAGCAAGGACTGTTATAACGGCTTAAGACTTAAAACTAAATGAAGTTATCAGTAACCTTTTCATCTATTAATAACACTTTTAAGTTTAACTACATTATAATATTCAAAAATAAATCTTTATAATGCATCCTGCAGTTTGAAATTACTTCTATTTTATATAATTAATTTCACTAACCTTCCTTTTTAACTGCATCAACTTTTATTTTCACTTATACATGTTTCGGTGGATCCACCATCATCAGAGTAAATATCATATAATTGAAACTAAAAACTTTATTTATTAAAAATCTACAGAAGATGATACATCTTCTGTAGATTTTTAATAAATAAAGTTTTTAGTTTCAATTATATGATATTTACTCTGATGATGGTGGATCCGCTGAAACATGTGTAGGTGAAAATAAAAGTTGACGCAGTTAAAAAGGAAGGTTAGAAATTTATTATATAAATTCATTATATAAAATAGAATACATTATAATACTGTTATTAATTCAAACAAAAGGGTGGAAAATCTCTCACAGATGCAAAGTTAACACAAACAGCACTATTTCCTGTAACCAAATACAATTACGGCAAACCAAATGCAATTTTTTGTGAACACAAGGATGGCCAGTCGTGATGAATTTTTCACGGACACACAGCAAGACACTGTAATTACCAATTATTCTAAAACATTACATTGTAGGCTGTACAATAAAAGTGTTATTTTAATAACAGGTTATATAATCTTGTTATTGAGCAGGCTGTTATATTCAGTAACATGTTACCAAAAAATAGGTTTATTGCCCATCACTGTTAGGTATTTCATGAAATTTTTGATTTTACAAAATTATACTGTTGTAAGAAACCATTTTTGAAGGTTTCGTATTTAAAATTAATTAAATCTTATTTTTAAAATGTGTTTTATTAAAATAAGTATAACATTTTTGGCTGTAAAAGAGTAGACTGTGAATTATTCCAATTAATAAATGATCTTTTTTTTTAAAAAAAAACCATGACTGGATTGTATAGATACCTACTTATTTTTCATTTAATTGTACTTTATTATCCGATCGTAAAAATGTTGTAATTTTCTACTTACCTCTTTTAGCCACTGTATTATTCGTTTCTACCTATGATTTCATCTTTTAACTGATATGTTTCAGTGGATCCACCATCATCAGCTGCTGTATTATTATATTTTTACATAAATGATTTCATCTTTTAAAGGAAGTTGGTACAAGTAAAATCGAAAAAAATACCTATTTTCCGTTTTTTTTTTTTTTTTACTTAATAATTTAGTTTGAATTCCCTCTTTAAAATGGTACCTAAATAACATCTCAAGTAGAACATTTTTTATAATTTTTTTCAGATTCATGATTTTGGTTTTCAAAGAAAACTACAACTGAATGTGTTAAAATCTATTCTAGAGTATGTTGTTCTTCATTCATTTGTATAGAATTCCTTATACAATTGAGTTTAATACAACTGACTAAGGATACAACATCTTCTACTGTCGATTCCACGTTCACCGTGCAGTACAGCAATTATGGGAGGCAAACGTCTTACTACCAAACCTAATAATGTATGTTGTTGCAGGCCACGCTGCGCTTCTTTTTCTTCCCTTTATAGTTACAGACTATAAATATATGTATTATAAAAAAAAGTAATACTAATTTGTAGAATATCAAGATACACATATATTGTATTTATCTTCTTTGTGTAAGTAAATTTATTTTCTGTCATAAAAGAGTACATTTAAAATTAAAGAATGTTTAAATTCCTATTTAAAATATAATGTTGAAATCTTACGCAATTTTTTGTATTATTTTAAACAGAAGGGTGTTGTTTATTATTTTAGATGTTATATAAATACTGAATGTTCAAGTGTAATGCATGTATTTTGGTGTGCAGATATTGAGGGAAGCGACAGCTGATAGCCTCTCGATAAGATGTCTCGTTTTGTCATCTTCCTCATGCATTATGATGGTTGTAAATATTTCTGTCCCTGAAGTACATGGACTTACATTAGTGGTTATTAAAAATTATTAATTTCAGTATTATGTATATGGTATAAGTATAGGCATGTCATCTGGCGCGTTGAGGCTTCGAATGAATCAGCTTACATATACTACATCCACCGTACCTCCCTTAGGGTTATAGGCTGTTTACAAAATTAATTTTTTTTTTATTCCTAAAATAATTCAGATTCATGTGTACGTTGCAATCTGTTCAATTTAGAACAATAAGCAACCCCATGACCCAATGAGATGAGGATGATGTGTATGGCGTGTAAATGAGGTGTAGTCTTGTACAGACCCAGGCCGACCATTCCTGAGAGAGTATTGTTAATTAAACCCCAACCATCAAAGTACACCGGTAACCACTGTCTAGTATTCAGATCCGTATAAAAGTAACTACCTTTACTAGGATTTGAACCAGGAACCTTTGTCTTCGAAAATCAGCTGTTGAACAGCTGATTTTGGCGACGACTTTACCTCTATAGTTCAGCCGCTCTAAGTTTGCTCCTACTGCCAACAAACAAAAGCCACCTACTACAGGGTGCACGCTAGAGTCCGTGACTTTATGGATGTCATATTCCTATTAAGTTATCTATTTTTTAAATTTTAAGTACTAAAAAGATCAGTCGTGATATGATGTAGGCCTAACAATTTAATTTAGAAAAATACTTTTAAAAGTATTTTGTATTTAAATACTTTTGAAAGTATTTAGTTGTTACTTTTTAATCAGCGTGTACACATTTAGATATAATGCGCATGCTCAGTGAAGTCATTATTTGTTTACATTAGGAGCAAACTTAGAACGGCTGAACTGTAGACCAACCCGGCGGGTCACAAAATTAATGTATACATTTTTCTACATTTCATGGTAAAATACGTTTATTATAAATAGAGTAATGCGAATGGGGAGTGATGTAATGTATTATAATTAATGATTAGTTATTATTGTTATTATACAGTAATAGGCTTATTAATAGGTGCAGTTTATTTACAAATAATACTGGTTTTGTCAGCAAATGATTATTATCAACTACTTATGCCTAACCAACGAATTAAACGCACAGTAAAAATTGTCAATTAGTGTTCAATCAACATTGTAGTTAAAAAGTGTTGAGGTTTTTTTGATGTGTGTAGACCGAATTTATAGAATACCAAAAGTAGTGTTTATTATTTTATTGTTTATTATTTTACAGTATTTACTAGTACTAATTGTATTAGTTGTATTAGAAAAAGAAATACTAGATAGATACTACTAGAAACTATTAGCTACAAATTATTTTTAGAAAACAAATAGTAAGAATATCAGTGACATTCATAACAGTGCGCAACAGTGTTCTAGAAATATTGGCAAATATTAATAATTAATTAAAAAATTAAAGTAGCGCTGTTTCAAAATTGTTACCAAAATTTTGTTAAGATTAGAAAGAGAATTATAAATTATAAATTAGGGCTTTATGAATATTGTTGTATAACTGTACGCTTTATAGAAAACTGTATTGTGCATTTTGTTTTAGAGTTGGTAACTTTTGATTCACCTTGTATTATTACAGGCTGAACTCTCTGCGCACCAAGTGAGGCGCCCAATATTATACCAGTGTTATTTTTACTGAAAGGTAACAGTAACACTAATGTAAACCAATTAAACTGTTTTTCCAATCTAGTATAAAACCACTTCAAGTTGTACTTGTAGTTTTGGAAAGAAATGGAAACTAATAAAACATGAAAAGAAAAAAGTTTGTGTTCAAGACTGTAAGCTTGGGTCATCTTTTATGTAGCAAGTCGATATTTAAGGATGGCTCGTAGCGACCCGACTTCCATAAGAATAACTTGGCTTACGAACTTTCCATACTGTACAATGAACGTGGAACTGAGTATAGAAAAGATTTTAACTATTAAGTTAGTTTCTGTTTGTTTTTTAATATATTCACTCTGATGATGGTGGATCAACCGATACGTATTACTTAAAAGATAAAATCATAGGTAAAAAATAAAATAATAATACCAGCTATAAGTTAGTAAAAAATCATAGTATTTTTACTATAACATTTATACTTTTGTACAGAATAACTGGATTGTAATGTCAAAAATTTAAAGTGTTATCATTATCTAAATTTTCCATAAAAATAAGAGATGAATTGAAGCTGTAAAAGTTGTTGTACATCCAATACGTATTTATTTATAGTATTTGGTTTTATTCACATTTCTGTGTCTAGGGTAAAGGCCATTTATGTTAATTTTTGTGATAATAGAAATATGTACCATCCTCGGTTTCTACAATACAGGATCATCATAAAATAATATGGGATTTTCATCATGGATTAAATGTAAACGGAAATATCTACTTACAGTTTATGTTGTTTATTTATTGATTGTAGTCACAGTTTTTTTTACATAGGCCTAACTGATAAATGTCAAAATGTAATTCCCGATTAAATAAGAAAATCTTTAACATTTGTAACTACAAAATCGGCACAAATTTCAATCACTAACAGCTACTACAGATGAAAACAATTGGCTTCAGTGTCTGTTACATTTTAAATTATTCTTGATTTTAATATAGTCATTGACAGTGAAGCTGAATTTTTTTCATCTGTATTTGTTGTTTGTGATTGAAATTTGTGCCGAGTTTGTCGTTGCAAATGTTTGATATTTTCTTATTTAATCGGGAATGGCTCATTCTTTTAATGTGTCCGCAGAATCTTGCTCTTATCTTAATCATTTTTTTCTATAATATAACTATGTAAAGATCTTTGTTGGATTTGTTTTTCTTTCGCCAGATTCCATGTCATTGGATCCTTAGATTTTTCTTAGGTTATTTTCACTATTTTTTTTTAATTCCATTTATTTTACTTTTATTTGGCATGATTTTATCTAATGTTAAGATCTTTGTTGGGTTTGTTCTTCTTTCGCCAGATTCCATGTCATTGGATCCGTAAATTTTTCTTAGGATTATGTTCACTATTTTTTTAATTCCGTTTATTTTACTGATATTTGGCATGATTGTTTCTAATGTAAAGACCTTTGTTGGGTTTGTTCTTTTTTCGCCAGATTCTGTGACATTGGATTGGTACGTTTTTCTTAGGATTATTTTTTCGATTTTTTTCAATTATGTTTATATTACTGATATTTGGCATGATTATTTCCTTGTTTAGGAGTTATCTTGTAGTAGATACCTAAGTTTTGAATTTTTGAATTTTATATTTATAAATTTATTATACTCTGAAATTGCCCATAAAAGGCAGGTGGAGTATTAAATTATTTGCATGTGATCTATTAGTTCCAGGGCTACAAAAAAAAAAAAAAATAGTTCTGTTTCTTATGACATGGTCAGCCAATTATATGACTGAATAATTTAAGAACAGAAGAGGTGTAAAAGACACTAGTCAGAGTTATCTCCTCTGAGAGTAATGAATTTCATTATACAGCCAGACCCTGTGGTGAATGAAGTGAAGGTGTCATTTGCAGGGGGAAAGTTGATGCTTTTCGGAGGGCATGCTGATAAGCATTAGCTACTGTTCCAATGAGGAAGGCAACAGTAAACCACCTCACTCCTCGTTTTACTTAGTAAAGCCTCTAAAAGTTCAAACCAGCCTTTTGACTGTTGACCTAAACAACACTCTAAAAATGACTTTGGAATAGAATAATAATTAATTGAGCTCTTTATCTCAACTAATTTATTTTTTTTATTTTATAACTTAACTTTGTGTTTTTCCAGTGCGACGGAAATTTAATTTTTATTAATTTCAAGGTATTTTTATCTAGGGTACTTAGTTTACTGTTTTACGAGTAGACCGGGGCATTAAGGTAAGTATGGAAAATCATATGTAGTACTTAACCAACTGAGAAGGGATGAAATTATCAGGTTACAGATCTTTTATCAAAGGATGATAGAAGGACGGTCCTGGTTTAGTGGTGGGGTGTACAGCGACTAGAGTGTGAAATATTTTCTGCGGCGAGTCAGTCAGAAGAGAAACAACGGTGAAGTAGTACAGTGGGCCGAGGGCCCAACTAGAGCAGTGCGCTCTCACTCAACCGCGGCATGTTGAGTCCGTTTATCATACTCACAGCTTCGGCTGCCGTACTGTTAGGGGAAGCTATTGATATCGACACGAATCACTACCCACCTAAATGTTGTCCATTTGGTCAGGTAAACATAAACTCTTATTCAGTTTATTAACTTTCATTGAAAAAGTACAATTTAAATTATTTAAGATAAAACTTTAAATTAGCGCATGATAATAAATTCAAGGTCTATATTATACGTAGTAATTATTTTATACAATATTTCATGTAAAATTATTATAAAGTGTTTTGTACTTTTATTTTTTAACTAATGCAAATATTTACTGAATGACCGTTGGCGAAACACTCCGCACGATGTACAGTTTTACAGTGTAAACAAACATGTAGAAGAAAGTAATGGTTAAATAATTTATTCTTACGCTAAGTAAATCTTCAATAACTAAAATTTAATCTCGTAAACCTTGTTTACTTTTGCCGACTTTTCTTGTCAATTTTTGATTTTCCTTTAATGATTGAAGGAAAATCGATTTTGAATTATTAAAAATGGAAAACTATGACAATGTTTACAGTATTTTTTTGTTTATTTTTTGGAGTTACAACAAAATTAGTTCATTTTTATTATTAGAATTAAAAAAGTACCAATATTGTAATTTTCGAAGTGTGGACTAATTTTACCCCCAACTTCAGCGCCACGTTATCTCAATAATATCATTCAAATCATGCAAAATTGTGACCAGTGTAATTCAATACGCAATACGGTAATTACATCAAAATTAAGCCACAATACGTTTAAAAATTTTATTTATTTCACAAATTAAACATTTTTTTTTTGTTTTTGTTTAACGTCGGACTGTTCTGCAATTACTCCTAATGCAGACGGTGAAGGATGAAATGATTTTTTGTAACGCATGAAAATGAACCGTGCCTGAATGGGAATCGAACCCAAGACCGCATTATGAGAGGCGAGCACGTTACCAACTACGCTAATGCGGCATAAACGGAAAAGTTTACAAATACTTTTATGAACCTAAATAAAATTATTTTTCTGTAATGAATTCAAAACATCCTTACTTTAAATATGTCTGAAACTACGACTGAAAAATGCTCTCTTATTTCAAAGTCTTTGAGGGTTATTTTCTTTTTGATTATTCTGTACTAGTACTTTTCGTAGTAGGTCATAAAATAATAAATATATTTTTGTGAAATATGGGCTCTTATGGACCAAAGTAGACCTAACCCCGGTTTATGGCAATATGAGTAACTTCACGGTTCATGAAAACAATTCACGTCTTCTAGACGTTACTGAATTGTAAGTATTTTTGATTTTTTTTTAAACAAGGGCTTATTTTCAATTCTGTTAACTTTTGTATAAACCTACTCATAATTAATTTAAAAAATAAATGTATAGAATTTTAATTTCTTCATAACCTCTGATTTTTTGTGTAAGACGTAAAGTAAACAAGACTTTAAGTACGTATATTTAAAACCGGCAGGAATGAAAACAACCACGTTGTTTATATTTTGTTTAAACTTTCTGCTAAAAACGGACGCCTTTATTTATTTTGTAAGCTACTGACTTAATTCCGTTAATTAAACTATTACGAAATTGTGAGATTGTAAATTTTTACTTCTCTTGCCCTGTATGAATATGTAAGGAAGGAAAGTATAGTTTTCATGTCGATTTTTCGAAATCCAGTTTGCACCGGAAGTATACATTTTCAGGCCCACTGAACCCAAAACCATGTTTTTAGCGATTGGTCTGTGTGTTCGAATGAAAAAAAATATCTCAAGACCGGAATAGCGTACCAAGTTGAAACTTAGAATTAAGTCCGGTACCAATAGGGGACTTTTCATTTTGACCTACTAGGAATATTTTCATCAAACTCGGTCCACCGGAAGTAGTAGTTTATCGTGCGATTTTCTAAAAAATTGCTCCTACGATTTTTTTTAAATCGCCTCATTTTTTTAAGGATCTATAAGAAAGGATAAGCGCTGTGCATGAAATTCTTGGCGGGCGGGGGTCTGTGCTCTCGTGGTAAAAATTGTTTTTGTTTTTTAAGATTGTTGCTTCAACATCCATTTAGGGCAAAAGTGTTTAGTCAAAGTTGTAGAACATTAAAAACCTACAACTTTTATTTCTAACAATTTTTTACAAGGCTAATTTAGCGTCAGTTACTGATTTCTGTATTTTGCTCATAAAAATCGTTGAAAATAGGTTTTTTAATATTGCGACCTTAACATGCATTTTACGACAAAAGTGAATATTATCAACGATATAGAAAGTTAAGAAAACTCCAACTTGTATTTCAAGCATTTTCTTCTTCAGAGCCTAGTTTAGCGTCAATTAGTCTCTTCTTCTTCCTTCAAGGTTTAGGCAGTCGCCTGTTCCGAACTCACAAACTTGAAACTCCATGCCTTGCGAGGTCGTCCCACATCTCTCCGTCCAACCGGTGCATAACGGTGTACTTGGAGAGGTATTCTGTTATTCGGCATTCTGTCCAGGTGTCCCCTCCATCGCCCGCGATACCCCTCAATCTTCTCATTCAGGCAGTAGACTTGGAGCTCCTTTCTTATATCGGCATTCCGCACTTTATCCAACCGTGAGCATCCCTTAACTCGTCGCAGGAATCTCATCTCCGCTGCTTGGATCCTTTGAACATTTCTCTTCGTGGGCACCTACCCTTCACTCCCATACATTATTATGGGAGTTGCCATTACCTTGTAAAACTTCATAATTGTGTCAGGTCTGGCCCTGTTATGCAATGTGCTATTGATTGTGCCACAAATCCTTTGGAACTTACTGATCTTCCGCTCGATGTCTAAATCCAAGTCTACTCCTACGTCACATCCCAAGTAACTAAAATTGGACACCTGCTCCACGATCGCATCGTTTATGACAATTTTAGATCGGACCGGATATTTCCCCTTGAATGCCATTACCTTGGTTTTCGTGGCGGAAATTCTGAGATTGAAATCTTCACACAATTTACCCAGGATATATACAGATTTGGAGTGCATCCTCCGATTCCTGAACCAACCACAGATCATCAGCAAAAAGCATTGCATTTATGTAGCAGTCTCTGCCTAATCGTACACCCGGGTCAACGTTGCGTTTCCAAATTTTAAAAATGTAGTCAAAATACATATTAAATAATGTAGGTGATAGGCTACACCCTTGTCTGACACCCCTATTAATAACAAATTCCTCTAAACGTTTCACCCCTGTGTTAACGGTTATCCTCGTGTTTTTGTATAGAGACTTGATCACCCTGATCAGATGCGGTGGGCACCCTATTTCCCCCAGAATCATCCAAAGCTTGCTGCGATCCACCCTATCAAACGCTTTTTCAAAATCTATGAATGCCATGTGTGTTTCACGGTTAAATTCCCGTTGCTTCTCAATTATTCTCTTTACCGAAAAAACACTGTCCATACACGTCCGGCCCACTCTAAAACCACACTGCTCTTCACTCAGCAATGCTTCACCTATTGTCTTGAGTCGATTAGTAATTATTTTTGAAAACAGCTTATATCCCACATTCAACAGGGAGATACCTCGGTAGTTGTTGCAATCCCTCCGATTGCCTTTCTTAAAAATAGAAATGACCTCTGCCGAATTCCAGGAATCCGGAATCACACATCTCTTCCAGCATTCATTCATAAGATGCAGGAGCACGCCTCCATATTTCACCAACTCCGCACTCATACCATCTAATCCTGTAGCTTTCCTATTTCCTGTTTCCTTGAGCACCACCTGCAGTTCTTCCATAGAGATTAGGTCTACAGAGCCACTCGGAAAGTCCAACTCGTCCTCTTCCTGACCCATGACCCTGTCTTCGCACCATAACGTCATGTAATGTCTTCTCCACTCTTCGTCCTCAATCACACACAGTGCAGAGTTATCCTTTTCATCCCTATTCATCAGTCTTAACACCTTATAAGCGCATATCTGCCGGCCGTGAATATCATTCTCTATTACGCTCACGAACCTCTCCCATGATTCTTCGTGGGCTTTCCGAACCAACCTCTTGGCATTATTACGATGGATCCTGTACTCATTATAAGCTACCTGAGTCCTCATTTGTAAAAAGTTAAGATAGGCCTTCTGTTTCCTCTCTAATGCTATTTTTATCTCCTGATTCCATATCTTCAGACCTCTCTTCCTCTTTACCCTTCTCTTTGTACCCAAGGCCTCCTTTGCCGCATTCTCGATGCAAGCTTTAACATTACTCCATTCCCTCTCTACATCCTCAGAAGTTTCCGTCCTTGCTAATTCCTTCTGCAGTCTGTCCTCATAGAGTCTCCGAATGCTCCCATCCTGCAGTAGATGTACTTTGAAGACCCCTTCTTCCTCCCTTTCCTTCCGCCCTTTGCAGCTCATTTTCTTCCATTTTGCAAGAATATTTAACCTACCCACCACCAGGTAGTGGTCGCTGTATATATCGCATCCTCTATATACCCTTACATCCTGCACCTCTCTTCTCAGCTTATCATTCACCAGAATGTAATCTATCAATGACCTCGATCCTCTCGCACTCCATGTAAACTTATGAATTTCCTTCTTCCGGAAGAACGTATTTGTAATTCGCAATCCATTGAAAGTAGCGAACTGCCGCAACTCCTGTCCATTCCCATTCAAAGTTCTCTCCCCAAAACTGCCCACTACATCGCTTATTGGTACATTCCCCACTCTTGCATTAAAATCTCCTGTCACTATTAGATGATCTGTTTTATTTATTTTGCTAACTATCTCTTGGAGTTGGGTGTAAAACTCCTCTGTCTTGTCCTTCCTACCTTCCTCTGGGGCATAAATTCCAACCACCGATAGGTGCCCCCTGTCTATCTTGAATCTTACAGTGACGATCCGTGGGCTCACAAAGGAGTATTCTGTGATTTTTCTCCTCCATTTCTGATTCACGAGCACTGCCACTCCCGCACTCACTCTCTGGGTCTGTGGAACTCCACTATAAATCATGCAGTAATCCTCCAGATCTTTTGTTCCTTTTAGCTTTTTTTGGTTTCCGTTATCACTCCTATGTCCACTTCCCGCTCCTTCAGAATGTCATTCAATTCACATTCCTAATTAGAGAGACCTCTTACATTCCATGTTGATATAAGCAGTTTGTCCGTTATTCCAAAATCTTTTTTCGTGTTCCTTTTCCGATTATTTATTCCAATTTGTGCTGTCCCTGTTCCGAGGCTGTTTGTGAGTTTGCCAGTAATTAACCTTTCCTCCGGCTGGGTTACGGGCCCCGCGCAGAGTAAGCTCAGTGATGGGGCTGCCATCTCACTGTCTCCGAGCCGACAGGGCATTTTGCTTCAAGATGCCACTCTAGGTTCATTCGCCCTCTCCGCCGTTCGGAATAACCATTTCCTCTTCCGCCATTGAGACCGTTGACGATTTCCTTTTTCCTCAGTTGATCCGCGGGTGCTTATTTTGCAGACACGCTCGCATTATTCGCACCTGTCCTGCATATCTACAGGAAACGTTCCCTATCAGCCATTGGGACGCACCGTGTCGAGGTTGAGGCCCCCCATCCCAGTGTCTCACACAAGGTGAAGTCCAGCTCCTACTCTATTCAGAATCGGACCCTCGTGTGAGCTGACCAGGCACAGGTCAATTAGTGATTCGCTTATTTTTAAGTTCTACAGACTAGGTTGATTTTCATTTTGTGTCATTCACTCATGATTGAAATTAGGTTGTTAATGTTGTTTAAGTCATCAGCCAAAAGTCTGTAGAGGCTTTACTAAGTAAAATAAGGAGTGAGGTGGTTTACCATAGCCTTCTTCACTGAGTGGAAAAGTATGCTTATCCAGCATGCCAGACCCTCCGAAAAACATCTACTTTCCACCCTGCAAATGACCATTTCACCACAGGGTCTGGCTGTATAATAAAATTCATTACCCTCAGAGGAAATAACTCTGTCTTTTACACCTCTACCTTTTCAGTTAATAAATGCTTTTTAGTCATATAATTGGCTGACCATGTGATAAGAAAAAAACCTATTTTTTTAGCCCTAGAACTAGCAGATCGAGTTCAAAAAATTTAACACTCAACTTACTTGTTACGGGCAAAAAATTAGATTATGTTTTCATTTTACATTGTTTACTAGTTATTAAACATAGGTTATAGTTTTATTATGTACATCGGAAGGAAATGTCGTGTGAGTTATACATACCAGATTTTTAAGTGTAGGTTGTTCTCTTATTTAATATATTACTAAAACCAGTGTTGGAGTTTAATTAAGATGTAAACACTATAAACTTAAGCACCGTTAGTGCACATTAAAATACTCTCGTCAATTCTGTGTGTACGCTAGACCTAATTTAACAAATTTTATCGGTTTGAGTTTGGCTACACCTATGGATTTAAAAATAAAATTCCTTTAAAAAAATATTATGTACAACATGAATAAATTTATAACAATGAAGAAATTAATTTATGTCAAGTAATTTAAACATAAAGATTGGAAAGTGCTAAATAAATAGTGCATCACACTTTCTTAGAAAATAATCTCGTGATGGGGAAAATATTAGGTTTATATTTTAATTTTTAAATAAGTAGTCTATGTAATACGTACTTTCACTATCTAGACTGAACCTGAGAACATTTTACAATATTTTTTTAATATTATAATATTATGTATGAAAAAGTAAGCATTTTTCCAGTTTTCTTTTTTCTACAAATTTTACAATGTTAAATTAGTTACTTAAATTATCAGTTAGCATCATAGCAGCAGAATTCATTTTTTTTTCTTTAGTTTTTGCCTCAATTGGAGCATTTCAGTCATCCCATGTTCATTTAGTCTTTGAAGAACGAGCTGCGGAGTTAGCTAGTTGATGCTTCTTTTGCTCCCACATCCTTTTCATATTTTTTGATATGGCAGCCCTCATCTTTTCTGTTGCGATTATGTTAGGTTGTTTTCTTTTATTGAATGGGAGTTGAGTTAGCTTATTTTCCTTTAAGACCTTCATTTCGTCTCTTTCTTTTATCATTTTTTTTCAGTTATACCAAGTCCTTCGTGTCGGATTTTATCTCTTGGATCCATTTATTTTGGGTCTTGCACCTGAGTTGGTAATCTAAGAGCTGTTTAGTAAGTCTTGTGTTGGGTAGCCTGTAGAGGTGGCTAAAAAAGCCACTCGTCTTTTTCTCATTGTGTCAATTATAGACTCATTTTCCTTGTAGAATTCATATTAATGTAATGTTTCTTATTATAATAATAAACTTTTAACACTTTATAAATACTTATACTGTATATATGTTCATCAGGACTAACTGGGATCAAGGGCAATCCAAAAAATCAAAATTCCGTATAATCCGGGTAATATGGATAATAAGCAAAATAATCCTTAAATAAGCAGACTTACCGTTTATTACAATAAAAAAACTATGTTTTATAACAAAATTACATAGAATTGTTTGAAAGACATTAAAAGAAATAAATTTTTACATAATTTCTTAAGAAAGAATTGGTCCGTTGTCATAATACGTATGTTGCAAATACGTTGGTGTTTGAATGAAGCACGGTCGCGCAAACACTTTCATCAATAGCTCAGCTGGAGTGACACTCAAAGTAAAGATTTCTTCGACAGAACACCTTAATAATTATCATAATTTATAGTACAATCTATACAGTAACTGTACATTCAATCAAAATGAAAAGCGAATTTATAGGTTCGTACCAACATAGTTAAAATGATTATCTACGTGAACATTAAATTTAAAAAAAATCTACAAATCTGATCCGGAGATCCGGATAAACGAGGTTTTACTTTATTTATAAATTAAAATGTACAATTGCCAAAGATTGTATTTTATATTAAAACACAACCATTACGAGGGAATAGAAAAACAGAACAAAGCCCTCAAAATTAGAAAATAAAGAAGTGAGCTGTCTAGCATTTGCAGATGATCTTGCAATGCTATCTGAAAGCTGGGAAGAAGCCAAAAAGCAAAAAAAACGCTCCAAAATATAGCAGGAAAAGTCGGACTGCAAATCGCCTACGAAAAGACCGAAATAATGCCAAACACGAAAAATAAACTGAATCACATCACCCTTATGAACGGGCAAGTGATAAAAACCACAGATAAATTTAAGTGCCTCGGAGGATTAATATCAAGGAATACAAACGAAAATTCAGCAATCCAAAACAGAATCAATAAACTGAGACTAGTACAAAAACTAACATGGCGCACATAAAAAAAGAAGTTTTCTCAAGATAAAAATTAGACAAAAATTATACACTACAATACAGTTACAAGACCGGAAATAACTTAACCACGTGAAACACTATTTAACCTTACAAGCAAGAACAGAACAGAAGAACTTCAGAGTGGAAAGAAGAATTCTAAGAACGATCATTAAGAAAAAACATATAGTGGATGGAAAACACAGACTTCTTCCTAATTAAATGATATATCAGGAGAACGAACCCTTACAAAACATTATGAGAAAAAAATAGCCTTTTTTAAAAGTCTTCTGGTAAGCCTCCCTGAAGAAAGACTGACCAAGAAACTGTAAACTAACCAACAGAAGAAAAAAGTTAAAAATAACTGGCTACCGGAAATAGAGGAAGACCTTGAAAAGCTAGGAATAAATGAAGAACATATTTTGAACAGGGAGGAAAACTAATCTTAAAAACAAGAAAACAAAATTCAAAATCAAAACTCCAACACAAAGATACTACAACATAACGAAGATTAGAGATTCCTGAGATCTAAAAGAATGAAAGATTATTGAGCAAAGAAGAAAAGTTCTCAAAATCAGTCTTCCCATTTTTGACTAGATTTGCTCCAATGAGGGCCTAAATAAACCATTAGAAAGGCAAAAGTTAATTGAAAATGAGGATGTGCAGTATGTTCAGTACAAAGAGATTACATAAAACGAAGACCTGGATTTTTTAAATTAAACCGATAAAATTTAGGGTACATGAATCTATTTTTTTTTTAAATTAATTAACTTTTGTTTGTTTCAGTACAACTATATGAACAAATTTTTCAGTTTTAAACAATCTTATTATATTGTTTTGTTATAATATTCTAACAAATTAATAATAATTATTCCCCAAAATTTAAAGGAATTGTATTCTGGTAAACTTGTTTACCGAGTAAAAACTTCGCCACTGTGACTGAACCAATTTTTAAACTTGATTGGCTGTAGGAGATGGATTTTCTATGTAACTTAAAAAATCTAAAACTTTTCCTTCTGTTTTTTACTTTGATCCAAAAGAAAGTTTCACAGTACTTTCAAATTATTTTGAAGAAAACATTTATTCCAAAAATCGTTACTTATCTTTTATGTTTTTCAGTTACTAACTGTATAGTTAACGTTTTAAAAGTATTATCAATTTGAGTTTTAAAAAACTTTTGATATTTTCCTTTTTTCACTTCCCTCTTGCACTGTTTTCCCTTTCTTTTTTATTTACCCTTTCTTGACTATCGGGACTTACAAGTCCGATTCAGTAACATTGCATATATCTGTGCAGTAACAGTACAGAGTACCCGGAACGGAGAAAATTAAAAATTTTCACATATCCGGTTTTTCGCATATTATTAAAATTCAGAATTTTCTGCATCCAATGATGTATAATTTGTTGGGGTTTTTGTAATTTTTAACCCAAAAAACATATTATGAACCTTTACGTTATTTTCTAAACGTAATCAGTTTGCATAAACACATCTATTTTTTGAATGACAAACGATAAACTCATAGTTTTGTTTTTGTTCTAAAACTTTAAGTCGGCATGAGACCAGCTGTGAATGTAACAGTTGAGGAATTTCCAGATTATAATCCTGGATTGTATTAGAGGTAACTATTTTGTAGTACATATTTATTATGTGTACTCTTTTAGTTTTTTCTTGTTTCCCGCAAACAGCAATTTTTGACACATAGGGAACATTTTCTCAGCTAAATGTGAACGGATTTTAATGAAATTTTTATACCATAATTTAAATGTACTGAGTTAATATTACAGTAAAAAATTGTGTTTAAATATTTATTTTCCACTTAAATAGACAAAAAATTATGCTTTTTTAAAGTTGTAATTTCAAAAATCATTTTCGTCTTCGTAACAATATATATACAGATGCTAAATTCTGTGGGTGTAGAATAAAAAAGTAGTAGTGTGGGTGTAGTATTAAAAAAAGTAGTAGTAGTAGTAGTAGTAGAATAAAGTGTGGGTGTAGCCTGAAAAGTAACCACAAAAAAATTGAACAGGATAACTGTAGTAGTTTTTGAGAAAATGTTCCTTACATTAGCATTACGGAGATAGGCATTCCGGGTACCCTTAAATCGCCTAGTTGACCATTGGGACTTTTAAATCCCACTTTGTCTGATTTTTCTGTAAACAGTTAAGGATTTAAAAATACACCAGATCTTGTCACCTGCGTACTGAATGAAGCCAAAATATGGTACATGTGCGTCTAACCTAGTGTTCTTACTTGCACTTCCGAGATTCCAATATTGTGCAGTTTAAAAAGGGTTAACTTACGAGCACTTTCACGGTGTTTGGTCAAACTTTAACGAAGGAAGATGCATTCTTAACAATAATTTTCTAGAAGCTTTGTACGATATTACTTGATGAAGCGGTGCGCATCGTGAAAGTGCTCGTAAGTTAAAGAAAAAAAGAAAAGGAAAACAGTGAAAAAAGGTTAAGCATTAAAAATTGTTATAAAACTTATTACATTAATATGGATTCTGCTGCTATTATGTTGACCAATCTCTAAAATAATAATAAATAGTGTTTGATTGATCTTTTTGCATTTTCATTTATTATTTTTATGCGACATAAATAATTATTTAATTTAGTCAAGTTTTTTAATTTTTTAATTAATAAAATTATAGGCTAGTAGTTTCCTATAGTTGTCGCCGCCTCCACTCCCTCAACCTCTGCCTCCATTTGTCTCGATCCAACCAATCCTCCTCCTGAAGTCCTCTCCTCTCCATGGCCTCCACCTCATCTGTCGAAGGACTACCGGGGTCTGCCTCTCTTGTACTTTCGCACTGGACTGCAATCCGTTATTCGAGCTATATTACGAGTATCTTTTTCCATCTGCTTTTCTCACATACCCATTCCATATCAATCTCTTTTCCTCAATGGAATGTAAAACATCGCTCTCTACTCCATTCTCCCTCGTATTTCTTCTTCGGTAATGCGTTCCTTCTCATCATCCCAATCTTCACCTTCAAAACTCTATCTCGGTCGTATTAATCTTACCTTATTTTTTATTAACTACCCAACTCTCAGCCCATAAGTCATTATGTTGCGTACTATTTTATTGATTAATGTATTGTTTTTTTTTATGAATAGCCTATACAAAAAACTTTTTGTATTTACCTTATACTGCTTCTTAAACTTTGTTTCTTACAAGTAATTTCTCGGTGCGCACCGCTTTTCCAGGTAATGACAAGATTCTAGATACTGTCTAGAACCTTTGTCAAAGGTTTGAATCAAAGAGTTTGATTCAAACCTTTGACAAAATTAGATGCAATCTACATAAACAATCTCTAGAAGCCTATGTTATTACTTGAAGAAGCGGTAAGCACTGCGAAAGTACTTGTAAGAAACAAAGTGTAAGAAGGTATTAAGGTAAATATAAAAAGTTTTTTTAATATGTACTTAAAAACCAATACATTAATATGGATTCTGCTGCTATGTTGCTAACTGGTACAGTAGAGCGTCAATAATTCGGACGTCAAAAATCCGGAACGTCGAAAATCCGGATTCAGTTCTGGCGAAAAATGGGAATTAATTTATCGTAGGTTAAAAGTGTGCAATATGGCTGAACGGCTCGCCGTGCGTGATGAGTAAGAGATACGCTCGAATCGCGTGTTGTGTAGTGGTCACTCTTTTATATGTACAATTACAAATTTCGTTAAATAAAAATTAGTTCTTTATACATAACATATTTCGTAGTTTTACTTACCCGCTTCACATTTCTGTTAACAAATCATGTAAAATATAGTCGAATTTAGCTACTGTACTTTTCTTACTTTGAAGACGTCTACTGGCAATTTTATCGGGTGTTTCGATAATCCGGATAATTTGATAATCCGGATGGCGTCCGGTCCCAATTAATCCGGATTATTGACGCTCTACTGTAACTTAAATACGTATATTGTGTTGAATATCCTTATTTTCGTAGTGTGTTTATCCCAAGTACTGAGCTTAAGTTGCCTTATTCATGTTCTGGCTTGCCTCATTTTGTTCTTTATTATCTCCTCCGTGCTTCTTTGCGATTATAAATCCCAAGTAGACTTTTTTTAACTTAAAATTCCTTAATTAATAAATTAAATATTTATTCTATTCTTATTTAGTTAAGTTTTAATTACTTAATTTCATTAAATGCAATTAATCTAATTAATAATTTTAATAGTTTTAAGTTAGTTTCTATTATATGCAAAAATAGAGGCGTGTCAATTTTATAATGAAATTTAACGATAACATTTAAACCGTAAACTGAATAAATTATACTCTGGCAGTAGAAAGATTATAATTGTTATTAAATAAGCCTAAGCTGCGAAAAATTAATGGATTAATTTTCTCACATGGTTTTCTGCAAAATTCTGCACGGATTATGCTAAACTGATACTGTAGAATGATATTGTACTGGTAAATCCTGACACCCATGAATGATTCAATGTTTATCTAGAATTGTATACTACAATACTGATATGCTAAGTTACATACGCATTGTTTATTCTTAGTAAGCTCTTTTATCAGTTTTGCCTGAGTGAGCCATAAATTTCGGTTTTTATTCATTATTTGTAATGAACAGTTCAAAGAAATTTATGATCGATGTATTAATACATAGTTTAAAATTAACTCGTATGTCAGACAGTGACAATTCATTGTAAAAATTTTAACTACGTTGTGTTAAAAACATTAAGTTTTTTAAGGCGTAATAATATTAAGTTGTCAATCGTTAAACATATAATAATTTTTTTACCTCATTTTTTGAAGTCATAAAAGATTAAAAAGAAATATTTAATCAATATTAAACTAATTTGCTATGCAAATTTGTTTTGCACATGTTTACTGTAGCAGATTTTAAATTGTAGAAACAACAAAAACTAAATACAAAGATATTTCGTTTAGAATGAAATGAGTTTTATACAATAAATGCATCTTCTGCATTGATATCGTTAAAGTAATTTAAAGTAGAGAATGTTCCTAATTTTTTGCATGTTCATGTAGTTTAAATACTAAATTTTATATTTATCTTTCTCCAAAATCATTAATTACCCAAGTATTATTACAAATACAAAGTATCCATACCCAAATTTCATTAGTTATGATTTGTTTTTAAAATTGTCTGTAAACTTATACTTATTTTACCGCAACTAAGTTTTACTAAAGACTATTCCAAGGTTCTAAAAATTAATTTCGAAAATTCTAAAAGAGTAAAGCATTTTTCCTTCAAATTTTATTTATTTATTCTTGAATTTATTTTCATTATATTAATTACAATATATACAAGTTTCTTAATTAACTAAACGGAAATTCCTTTCCTGAATAAGGCACAGCCTGTGATCAGGAAAGGAAAGTGATGAAATAATAATACTAAAAATAAGTTTTTTTACAATTTTGTCTATAGCTTATGAATTAACTGACAGATTACTATTTTATGTTCTTATTTACTATACTGTTAATTATTCTATATTATTCCTTAATTATAAAATAAATTACTTCATTAGTTATTAATTAACTAGGCAATCCTAAAACAACCGATCCATAGATGAGTTCAACGAACTCCCAGACTAACAAAATACTTTTTTGGTCTATATGCCTATTTAAGGCCCGTAACAGGCGGAGTGTTAAATTAATTGCACTCGATCTGCTAATTCCAGGGCTACAAAATATAATTCTGTTTGTTATCACGTGGTCAGCCAATTATATGACTGAACTATTTAAGAACAGGAGAGGTAGAGGCGTAAAAGATACTATAGCCGATTTCACGTTCAGAATCCAGTACGCAAACTCCGTAAGCAATGTATTTCATATGAGAGTTCGAGCGCTACTACACTAAGTAAAAATATCGACTCCATGCCACATAACCTTCTCATTTACAAACTCCTATTGAATAACGTAATACGAAACATACTTAATATTTGTATCGTTTTAAAGATCAGGTATAGACAAGTATTGTAGTAATGGAATGTTTACGAATTTTATTGTATTTTTAATTATTAGTATATTTTAGTAAAAATTATTATTATTATAGTAAAAAATAGTTATTGTTTAAACTGAAGTCAATAGTTACTGGGATGAAAATATACTGTTCTCTAAATAAAAGTGACGTATTCATCTCAATTGTCGGTATTTCTGTAAGGGACATAATCTATATCCTTTAATAGGACTGTAAAGGCAAGATTGTCTTAATTATTGTGATATATAGTTTTATAGGTTTACATAACGGATAAACAAAGTTATTAGCTGGTGAAATAAAGAAAAAAAGACATTATTTACATACGAGATTATTTTTCTGGAATAACACAATGATAATCCCTTTTGAATAGGCCGTTGTGAAAAAAGTAATTATATCAAACTAGCTTATTATTTCTGTTCCTGTCCAACATATGACTTGTCATACATCAAATTACAGGCAAAATTCTATATTTTATAACAAAATAATAAAACACTTACGTCGTCATGGAAAGAAAAGAGTTTATTTAATGTGAAACGCAAAAAACAGTGACGAGATTTAAACGTCTAACTTTGTACGAGCGTATCTTATATAAATATCAGAGTATAATAATAATAATATTTATAGCGTAATAAAATAAGATTCATTAGGAAGCGAAAGCAATTTTTTCAGTTTCTTTATTTAAAATGAGCTTGTTAGAGCGTGTTTAGCGAAACTCTAAATATTTTTACCCGTGACCTTCGGATGGTGTCGGCGGAGGAGAGTTTTGTATTGGCTGTGCCTGATGTTTTCCGTACGCCTGATAACACAACGGGTTCTCATAAGAGCTGTACTGCATTTTGAACGTGAAATAAAGTAATAGTCTGAGTTATCTCCTCTGAAAGTAATGAATTTCACTATACAGCCAGACCCCGTGGTGAATGAAGTGAAGTTATCAGTGAAGTGAAGTGAAGCAGGGTGAAAATTAGGTGCTTTTCGGAGGGCCTAGCATACTGATAAGCATACTCTTTCAACTCATTGAGGAAGTCATGGTAAACCACCTCACTCTCCGTTTTACTTAGTAATAAAACCTCTAAAGGTTCAAACCTGCCTTTCAGCTGTTGACCTAAACTACAACAACAACATGCCTATTTAATGACACCAATCGTTGAAGTAAAAAATATGTTATGTAAGTCAGAAAACTAATATTTAAAAAAATTTGGTGCCATAGTAATCAAACATCCATTAATCTCCTGACCTATTTCGTTTCACTTCCATTACCAATCCAGCCTCAATTCTTCGTGTGCCATAATAATTATTATCCCATAATTATTATGCCCTGAAAAAACAATTTTTTTTTTAATTTATGCTAGTATTTTACAACTTTTATGGTAATCCACGCTTCTTTATTAAACTAATTTATGTTGATTAATTTACCTAACCGATGTTTACTTTCTCTTACCTATATAAATATATAGGAAGGAAAGTATTGTTTTCATGTAGATTTTTCGAAATCGAGTTCTCACCGGATCTACACGTTTCCAGACCCCATGAACCCAAAAAACCATGCTTTTAGTGATTAGTCTGTGTGTGTGTGTGTGTGTGTGTGAACAAAATATCTCAAGAACGGAACATTGCACGAAGTTGAAACTTGAAACTTAAGTTAGACACGACTACCGGACCCAACACGAACATTTTCATCAAAATAGGTCCACCGGAAGTAGTAGTTTATTCGTGTAATTTTTCATTTTTTGCGATTTTCTCAAAAACGGGTCCTACGATTTTTTCAAAAATCGCCTGGTTTACTAAATTTTTTATGCTCTACAAAATAGGGTAGGCGCCATGTTAGCTGAAATTCTTGGTGAGGCTGTTTTCACGTAAAAAAAATTGTTTTTTAACATTACGGCTTTAATATGCATTTTAGCGAAAAAAATGTATATAATAAAAGTTGTAGAGAATTTTAAAATCGTACAACTTTTATTTTAAACGGTTTTTTGTATAACGTTTAGTTTAGCGGTAATTAGCAATTTTCTGTTTTTTTCTCACGAAAACGTGTGAAAAATCGATTTTTTTAAAGATTTCGGCCTTAGTATGCATTTTACGACAGAAGTGTATATAATCAAATTTTTAGGAAATTAAAAGATCTACAACGTTTATTAAGAGCGTTTTTCTCTACAGAACCTAGTTTAGCGTGAAAGAGTGATTTCCGTATTTTTTAGCCGAACTGGGGTTGATTTTCATTTTGCGTTTTTCACTCATGATTAAAATTAGGTTATGTTTATTGAGGTTAGTTTTTGTTTATTTCTGATGTTTTATTACTAATTTTAGATTTATTGTTAATTATTTGCATTGGCAAGAGAAAGTTGTGTGAGTGTTTCACACCAGATTTTTTTTAATGGTGACAAATAGTTTGTTCTTTAAAAGTAACATAACATTAAATTTATGGTATTATTTCAAAGGAAAGTGAATACCTCTAAAATTCATAAAATTAATTACCTAACTGATCAGTAAATGTAAAATCTTACCTAAAGGCCCATTCCCACAACGCTAGTTTACTAGCTGCTAGTTCTAGCAGCGTATTAGTAGTTAGCAACGTTCAAACCGAGCTAGTTTACTAGCGCTGGTCAATCACGTGACCTTTTCTCCCCTACTAGAGCTTGTAAAATCAAACATGTTCAAAGTTACTAGTGCGTCAGTGAATACTAGCGCTTTAACTAAAATAGCTGCTAGTTTCTCGTTCCAACGACGCTAATGACTAGCAGCTAGTGAACTAGTGTCATGAGAATAGGCTTTAAGATCAGGCAAGGGAGAAATTTTGTATGCTTAGAATAAATAAATGTACTTTGTAAGTTAAGTTATTTAAATTCTAAATGTAATTTTATCTAAGAGTACAATTTAATGAAAGTACGTATATTACTTTCACTAGTAGCGAAAATAAAGGATTGTCATAAACTGGAATGTTTATACATTTTTTCATGACAATGGCACAAAAAAATTGTGAACTGATGCTACAGCTAAAAGTTACAGAATCGGGAAACGAGATAGCACGCACATGGCCAATTAGGACCACCTACTCGTTTATTTCCTCCGTTATCTTTTTAATAACTCACTGAATAAATCGAAATGTACCTAGAAAAGACTGCTACAAAAATAATCTCGCTAATGCAAGTTGATTTTTTGTTAAATTAATATAAAGTTAGTAATAAAAAGGTAGTTCAGTATTCCAGAAATGGAATTATTTTTTCAGTTTATTTATTTAAATTTACTACAGCGCTGTTGTAAATTTAAGTAAAAAGAAAAAGAAAAATTAATTCACTAAGACACTCTTGCCAATGCAAATAATTAACAATATAACCTATCATTAGTAATAAAACATTAGAAATAAACAAAAAAAAAACTAACCTCAAAAAACTTAACTTAATTTTAATCATGACAAAGAAAATCAACCTTAGTTTGGCTTAAAAATACGGAAAATCGCTTTTTCACGCTAAAGTAGGCTCGGTAGAGAAAAATACGTAAAATAAAAGTTGTAGATCTTTTAATTTATTATAAATTTGATTATATACATTTTTGTTGTAAAATGAATGCATTTTTTGCAGATTTCCATTCTTTTTTACAGATCATTTTAAAAAAAAACAAAAATCACTAATTAGCCTACTGCTAAACTAAGCGTTTTACAAAAAAAAAGTTTGAAATAAAAGTTGTAGATTTTTAAATTTTCTACAACTTCAATATACACTTTTGCTCAAAAATGCATTTTAAGGCCGCAATCTTAAAAAAAAAACAATTTTTTTCTACGAGAGTACAGCCTCCCCAAGAATTTCAGCAGTCGTGGCGCCTACATTTTCTTGTAGAGCATAACAAATGTAATAAATGAGACGATTTTTAAAAACATCGTAGGAGCCATTTTTGAAAAAAATCGCTAAAAAGTGAAAATTTTTACTCGAATAAACTACTACTTCCGGTTGACCAATTTTGATGGAAATGTTTGTTTCGGGTCCGGTAGTAGTATGTAACTTAAGTTTCAGGTTTCAACTTCGTACGATTTTCCGTTCTTGAGATATTTGTTCTTACACTCACAGACACAGACCAATCGTTAAAACATGTTTTTTGGGTTCAGGGAATCTGAAAACATGTATATTCGGTGAAAACTCGATTGTATATTCGGTGAAAACTCGATTTCGAAAAATCGACATGAAAACAACACTTCCCTTCTATATATTCATATAGGCAAGAGAAAGTAAAATATACTCGTCTCAAAATTTCAGGTTTGAATTAATTCGATATTTGATTAAACAACCATAGCAATTAATATAAAACAAATTTTTATTGTATTCTCACAAACCTAAAATTTTTATATAGGGTTTACCAAAGTAAATGACGCTTAATTGGAAAATATCCGTTTTGACATCGGGTTTACGAAAGTAAATGTCGCTTAATTGGCGAAATATTCATTTTTATGATTGTTCTCTACTCGAAGTAAGTCAACTGGGGCAACTAGGCTACCCAAAACGTCATATTAAGGGAAACCTTGAATGCGACAGATAAATAAATTCTAAATTTGAACTCCATTAACCACTTTAAAGTTAACAGTTTATAAAATATTTCCTTTTACACTTTAAAGATGAACGAATATGAATACAAAAACCATTTTAAAAATAAAAATGTATAAAATTACGCTTTATCCTTGGTACAAACAAACTTTTTTTTTAAACATTAAATAATGTCAAAATTAGTATGTTTAAAGGGGCATGATTATTTAATTTGTGTGAAGCATTAACATTATCACTCTGTTTGTTCAGTAGCCGTTACTTATTTGTTTTTTTTATTTGATTTGAAGGTCTGTCGTTTAGAATAAACGATTCTTAATATTGAGCTAATACATTCTAACCATACAGATTTCCCGCGTAAAATCATCTGTAATTGGTTAAAAGTCGTAGTGTATACACTTTTAAACCACTTTAGTCAATATTCGCATACTCCAAAACTTTTGCTGTAAAATTTTCAGATAGGAATCTGGGTGAAAATTTATTTTAAACAATTGGTTAGATGTACTTTGCCCATAAAAGGCAGGTGGAGTGTTAAATTATTTGCACTTGATCTGCTTGTTTCAGGGCTACAAAAAATAGTCCTGTTTCTTATCACATTGTTAGCCTGAAGCCTGGTCAGCCTGATTGAAACTTTGAAGAACAGAAGAGGTAGAGGTGTAAAAGACGCTAGTCAGAGTTATTTCCTCTGAAAGTACAGTAATGAATTTCATTGTATATAGCCAGACCCTTTGGTGAATGAAGTGAAGGTGTCATTTGAAATTAGATGCTTTTAGAGAGGTCTGGCATGCTGATAAGCGTACTTTTCCACTCAGTGAGGAAGGCAATTGTAAACCACCTCACTCCTTGTTGTACTGAGTAAACCCTCCAGAGGTTCAAACCAGCCTTTCGGCTGATGACCTAAACAAAAAATATGTAATTAAATCTCGCTATTGGATTAAAAAGAAGCGTTTAAATGTTAAATATTTATATTTTCTCGACTTTAATAGGCTACAAATAATTAATTAGCAAACATATTTTAATAGAAACACATGTACCAAACAACTTCATTACAACTTACTGCTCATGAATTTCAAGCATTACCCCGAAATTCAAAATTACTGATGGGTAATCGGTAAACAAAGCCGTTTTTAGGTACGATTTCGTCAGTAAGTCTTTCAGATGAGGAAAACTCGTAGTTTAAACAATCGCATTGTGTCGTATTGACTAAATATGTCAATATCGATAATATCGGGTCGACATCATTAAGGTTGTCTAATGGGGTGACACAACACAAAAACTGTGAAATTCAATGTAAATTGATAGTTAAATTAATTTAAATATAATTTTTAAGTTTCATAAAACTCCTGAACATCAGTGGTGCAAGGTTTTTCAGTTGAACTAATGGAGTAATTAGGTACCACCTTACGAAGATTCCAACCCGCTCTTCCAAAAATATGAACGTATTTCTCTCATAGATAACAACGTATTCTGTTAAAATTTGAAAAGATACATAGTCAAAGATAGTTAGAAAACACCATGACCTTCATTTTTCCGTTGTGGCCTATTTTCTTCTAAACGATAAAAATATAGAAACAAGAAATAGTTTTTTTTTTGTAAATGTGTAATGTACGAGTGTATACTCACGTATTACCATCAGTACTATGTAGTTTAAAAACGTGTAATTTATTTTACGAATTTCCAATGATTAAAATTTTAAACCTACCGGTTTGGTCTAATGGTAAAATCGCCGCCGCAAGTCAGCTATATAATAGCTGATTTTCGGAGACGAAGGTTGCTTGGTTCAAATCGTGGCATTAAAAGTTACTTTCATGTGAGTTTGGAAGGTAGACAGTTGTTACCGGTAACTTTGATAGTTGGGGTTCAATTAACCAAACTTTCTCAGGAATGGTCGGCCTAAGTCTGTATAATACTATACCTCATTTACACGTCATACATATTATCATCCTCATCTCATTGGGTCATGGGTTTGCTTCTTCTATTAGCTCCGTATTAAACATGCTGTTGTTGTTTAGGGTAACAGACGATGTGCTGGTTTGAACCTCTAGAGGTTTTACTAAGTAAAAACTAGGAGTGAGGTGGTTTAACTGTGTCTTCCTCACTGAGTTGAAAGAGTATGCTTATCAGCATGTCAGGCCCTCCGAAAAGCACCCACTTTTCATCCTGCAAACTACACCTTCACTTCATTCACCACAGGGTCTGGCTGTATAGTGAAATTCATTACTCTCAGAGGAGATAACTCTGACTAGTGTTACTTTTACACCTCTATCTCTCTTAAATAGTTCAGTCACATAATTGGCTGACTATGTAATAAGAAACAGAACTATTTTTTGTAGCCCTGGAACCAAAAGATTGAGTGTAATTAATTTAGGCTAACACTCCACCTGTCCATTAAAACATATTATTAAACGTAATATACGAGGGGTACCCAAAAGTATCCGGAATAGCTCTGCTGTGGGCGGAGCTTGTGCAGTACAAATTCCAGCCACTAGGCTGCTTGTAGCGCTACTCATTGCCAGTTCAATGCCACTTTGTTCGTTGATCTAGCTTGTTCTGTTCTCGTGCAATGATTGTTCTCGCTAGTGCTGTTTTGTGCTCGTGTCGTTTTTCATGATGGCAAGTTTTAATGAACAACGTGCGGCTGTAAAATTTTCCTTTTTGCTCGGTAAAAACGCCGCGGAAACAGTTGTAATGTTGAACACAGCTTACAAAGACGACGCTATTAGAAAAACCCAAGTGCACGAGTGGTTTTTGCGCTTTAAAAATGGCGACATGTCGATTGAGAACAAACCTCGTTCTGGACGACCGTCGACTTCCCGAACAGACGAAAATGTTGTGAAAGTGAAAGAAATTGTACGAACAGACCGACGACAGACCATTGACCAAATATCACAGGTTAGTGGGTTATCTTGGAGCTCAGTCCAACGCATTTTAACAGAAGACTTGACAATGAAAAGAGTCGCTGCCAAGTTTGTGCCTCGGGTTCTGACAGACACTCAAAAGGAACGTCGAATTGAAACGTGTAATGATTTGAAACAACAGCTTGAAACTGATCCAGATTTCATGTCAAAGATCATTACGGGTGACGAGTCTTGGTGCTATGGGTACGACCCAGAAACCAAACAACAATCCAGTCAATGGAAGACTTCATTATCACCCCGACCAAAAAAAGTCGTCAAGTCAGATCGAACATCAAAACAATGCTGATTTGTTTTTTTGATGTGAGGGGAATTGTCCATTCAGAGTTCGTTCCACCAGGCCAGACGGTAAATCAAGCTTTTTATCTTGAAGTGTTAAGAAGACTACGAAACAGCATTCGTCGTAAAAGACCTAATTTGTGGCAGACAGGGGACTGGTTTTTCCACCACGACAACGCGCCTGCACACACGGCAATCTCGGTTACCCAGTTTTTGGCGAAAAACGGCATGGTTTTGCTACCACACACACCGTACTCACCCGATCTGGCTCCGTGTGACTTTTTCTTGTTCCCACGCATGAAAAGGGGCATGAAAGGTCTCCGATTTAACAACGTTGATGATGCCAAGAAAAAAACGACGGATGAGCTGGCAGCCATCACTGAAGAGGAGTACAAAAAATGTTTTGAACAGTGGAAGCACCGGTGGGACAAATGTATTAGTTGTAATGGAGAGTATTTTGAAGGGGATAAGGTTCTTTTGTAAAAAATTAAAAATAAATAGTTTTAAAAAATTATTCCGGTTTCTTTTGGGTACCCCCTCGTATATCATATTGTAGTAGTACATCATATTGCTCCGTATTAAATGTATTATAGACTGCTCCGGGGCTTTTCTGTTATTCCCCCTCCCCAAGTATAATTTGTCACATTTTGTGGAATTTCGTTTGCAATATTACTGTATTTTTAACGATAAAAACGGGGAAAATATTTTAAAAAATCCTGCACCAATAATCTTTAGATTAAAGTTAAATATAGGTAGTGTAAAGACATTGTTTTTTTTTCAATATTGTTACTGTTTGAATGATGAAATATAAACTCACTGAGTATGTGATATCAAATAAATTAATCATTAAATTAATTTAACATAATTAAATTAACATCACTAAATTATATAATAACTTTCTATAAATAGTTTAACGTTAATTTAAAAAAGAAAAATAACTTTAAAGTTAACTTGAAAAATATTGATATATGATTTTTTTTAAATATTTTTCTCGTTTTTATCGATAAAATTACTGTAAGATTACCTACATACTAAATATCCACAAAATGTGATAAAAAATGTTAGGGGTGGGGGAGGAATAACAGAAGAGACCACTCCTTCATATTAGGGATAAAAAAATTAAGTAGCCTACCCATATTTAGTTCATTAAAAATGTTCATAAAAAACCCATGCAAGGAAAAACGAACGAGAAAATTCACTTTTAACTTCGATGTTGTATTTAAAATTTTAAGATAAGGATAGGTCAGTTTTACGGAGAAATATTTGATCTTTATTGAGAATTCAGTTCTTCATGATGACCGTAAATAAATTTTTCATGGGTGAAAATTTACGGAGAACGGAATCCAACTCCTAAGGCAGCGTACGGTATTGTTTTAATATTTTTAACATTTATTTTGTTTACGTAGTACAAGGCTTGACTGCACATCTTGTATTATTTTGTAATAAACTATAAGTATCGCAGAGACTAGGAACCAACTTACAACGCTAGAACAAACAGCAGGAAAAATCCGCCTCAAAATTTCATTTCAAAAAACCAAAATAATGGTAAAAGACCCGCTATGTATAAACAAGGTCCAAATTGACGACCAATATATAGAACTAGTAGAATCCTTTAAATACTTGGGTGAAATCATCACTTACAACAAAACAACGAAAAGGAAGCATGGGAGGAAAGAACCAAAAAACTAAGGACATCACAACTAATCACTAAAAACACCTACATTAAAAAATGCCTATCAATCAAAATCAAAATAAAACAGTACAAAACGGTCGTACAACCAGAGATAACATATAGGTGCGAAACTCTATTCAAATTAAACAAGAGAAACAGAATAGATAAAATCCAAAATCTTGACAGGAGGATCCTTAGAACCTGCATCGGAGAGACACCAAGTAGATGGAGAATGGAGATTACTACCAAATGAACAGGTCTACCAGGAGACCGAATCGGTAATAGAAACGATGAGGAAACCGAGAATATCCTTCTTTGGACATATAATCAGAACTCCCAAAGATAGAATCACAAACCAAATAATTAGAAAACTCTACCAGAAAAGACTAATATGGTTTAGAGAAATCAAGAAAGATATGGAAGAATTTGGCATCACTTTCGAAGATCTAGAATATAAAACCGAACAGCTGAAACTATTAAAAGATCAAAAAAAATTAGATTCTAAGGAAAAGTAGATAAAAGGGGAAGCAGGAAAGTGATCTTTTCAGAAGCAGAAAGGCAGAGAAGATCTGCCAGAATGAAAGAATACTGGAGAAAAATCAAAGAAAAGAATCAGAAGACAGTGCCCAGAAATTGACTTAGTGATCCACTGTGGCTCAAAAGATAAAAAAAAAACTTTAAGAAAGAGTTTAGTCTACTGTTATATATTTCTGCCTAAAATATAACATCACGAACTGCTACTAAGCTAAAAGCTCTGATGTCATTATTCCAAGATAATTAATTAGAAGCTATTTACGTAGCACAAATAACTTTTATAAATTAAATTAACTTGGCTTATTGAGGGCGTAACCAGAATATATTTGTGTTTACATATTTATATCATTAGTAATCATTTGATACCATCATGTTGGGTACAGTAGCTTATTTGTAGTAAAAATTAAACAAATTTTGGTTATTATTTTCTTTTGAAATTTCCGCCTCGTTAATTAATCTGTTTTTTTATTAATTCATCATACTAATTCATTAGTAAACAGTTACTAGTACAGACATTTTGATGTACTTTAAAATTTAGGAACCTTCATTATATTTGTCTACGTAAGTCGAGAGCTTTTCTCACTTGAACAGTAATTTGTCATTCAAAAACTTACCGACTAAAAATTATATTTTTACAACTTTGCTGGAATTTATGTACGTAAAATAATCAATAATAATAATTTTTTAATGACTGTTGCAAATATTTTTGTCTTTTATGTAATTTTGTAGGCCTATTGGTCCTACTTTTGTGTGAATTTCGCAATCTGTTCAATTTAAAAACAATAAGCAACCCTGTGACCCTATGAGATGACGATGATGTGTATGACGTGTAAATGAGATGTAGTCTTATACAGGCTCAGGCCGACCATTCCTGAGAGAGTATGGTCCCAACCATCAAAGTACACTGGTAGTACAAATACACTGTGTATTCAAATCCGTAGAAAAGTAACAACTATATTTACTAGGATTTGGACCAGAAACCTTCGTCTCCAAAATTCAACTGTTAAACAGCTGATTCGCGGCAACAACTTTACCACTACATCAACCCGGTGGGTTCCTATTAATAAGGTTCATTCATATTTCACTTACAATGAAGTATCTATTAGAGTGTATATTTTTGTACTCCTAAATAATAGTGTAAATAAATAACTCATATACAAAGTAAGACTCAAACCAGTTTGGACGTATGGGTTAGAGCTATGAGGTACAGCTAGTTTATCAAATATAGAAATACTGCAGCGCTTTCAATCAAAATGCCTGAGACTAATCACTGCCCATGGTACGTAACCAATGAAATATTACACAATGATCTAAACCTGCCCTTCATAAAAGAATAAATTAAACAACATAGCGAAAAACATTTACAAAAACTAGAAGACCATCAGAATCCATTAGCGATTAACCTCATTGACAACAGCAAGATACTCACAGACTGAAACGTTTTAAACCATTAGACTTACCTTTACAATTTCGTTAATCATTTAAACTTTTTTTTATCATTTCTACTTCAACTCTTAACCATCATCATCTCAAAATCGGCGTTTCATCTATCATCGTCATCTCAAACTTCAACAACTTTGTTTCAAGGTGTTGATTCACAGTTCAGTGAGTGTAGTTTATATTTTAATTCTAAGGATATTACTCAGATTTTCTCATATTTGCTTAAAGTTATTGTATTTATTTACTGATTGCAAAAGAAATACTGTTACATATATATTTTTTTGTAGTTAATAAAACTTTAACACCAGTAGGACCTATTGATATCTACAAACTGAACGGAATCAAATTTTCTGGAAATAAAATTTAAAAAAAGAAATAGGCATAAATTATTTAAACTTTTGACTTTTTAAATTATCATCGTAAGTAGGTATTCTCAGGCCTCAAAGCAGCCAATCTCATTACTATTCATAAAAGAAGCCTATAATGGCCTAAACATGTTCGAATGTTTAGGCCATTACCTGAATGCAGCCAAACTCATTAGCATAATTGTGGCCTATGCAAGGTAGATAAGTCTGTTACCTGAAGGCAGCCAAACTCATTACTATTCATAAATAAAGCCTATAGTGGCCTAAACACAAGTTCGTTTGTTTAGAACCATCAGTATACATAAATCAATGTCATTTCACAAAAAACAAGTCATTAATTACTCGGACCTCTCTGTTCTGTAGCCCGAAGTGAAATGACAATCAGACTCACTGCAACGTTCTAAAATATGGTGTGGTTGTATAACAATTTTTTTACCCCCTCCACTTCTCAATGTAGTAGTCAAGTTAAACCTGTTTCTTAAATGTCAAGGTGAACTTGTATTACTTATACATAATTCAAGTTTAACCTGTTTCTTAAATGTTAAGGTGAACTTGTATTACTTATACATAATACAAGTTTATCCTGTTTTTTAAATGTCAAGGCGTACTAGTATTGTTGTAGTAATAGTTGAATCGAATGACTACACTCAACTATACAATAAGTATAAAAAAAAACGTATAAATAAAAGAAACACATCTCTAAAGAATCATTTCTTGTGTATTCAAGTAACAATGTTTATTCCCAATGCCGAAGTTCTTCTCGCTCTTGAAGGTCGAGTCATTTCTTTGCGGTACACCTTCATTGATCAAGATGTCTGTGATCTATTGGTTTTCTTCGCTGATATGAAACCGAGCGTTATAGATGATCTGGTCTACTATGGCGTTCAATTAGCAAATAACATTAAGTGGTATATTGCGGTGCACGTTGAAATGGAGAAAGTTGTTTACCATGAGGAGGGAGCGGAACCAACAACTATTGTTCAGACGGCTGTTTTTCACGGTAAGACTAGACAGTTAATTAATGTTGAAGTCAACATCCCTGAAATGGACCAACAATACGAAGATGCGATTCAAAAAATTCATTGTAGTATTGAGTCTTATACATCTAGAGGCAGTGGCTGGAGAGTAAAGAGAGTTGTAATGTGCGACATACACATTGTACAATATTGTCCACTCTACGGAGCCGGATCTTATTTACCAACCCCAAAAAAGATTCTAGACCGCCAAGCTGTTATAAACATTAAAAATGACAATGATAGCATGTGTTTTGTTTGGTCAATTCTAGAGTATATTTACCAACAACCAAACCGTCTCAAAAAAGTAGGTTGGTACAAAAGATATTTAAATTATCTAAACCTTGACGGTATCAGTTTTCCGGTTAAACTAATAGACATACCTAAATTCGAACTCATAAATCCCAATATTTCAGTTAACGTTCTCAGTTATGAATCTGACACTGACATATTTTATCCAGTTTACGTGACAAAATACAGAAACCGCCAACATGTAATACACTTACTTCTCTTACCCGGTCCAACACGTGACTTATATCACTACTGCCTAATAAACACAAAAATAGACATCCGTACCGGTCATCAATACAACGGTCTTTCACGCTTATTAAATCGATCTCAAACAAATTGTCATCAAACAGTTTATTACTGTAACTTTTGTTATCATAGATTTTACGCCAAAACAAACCGCGACAAACACATGTTAACCTGTCAAGAGTTTGGGTTACAACGCACAATAATGCCTGATCCCACTGACCCTGTTAAATCTGTAATGAAATTTAGAGAGTTTCGTAAAACTCTTAAAGTCCCTTTCACTATATACGCTGACCTGGAATCATTCATCACGCCTCTACATACCTCACACCCACGTCAAGTAGACGAAAACGGTCGCTCAGTAGCCTTCAATCATCCCACTCATAAACATATTGCAAGCGGCTACTCTTACCTAATTGTTGATGAAGACGGTAATATATTCCGTGGACCCGTCACATACAGAGCTCAAAACGATAATGATAACGTTGTTGAAAAAATGTTGGAACAGTTAATCAATGTTGGCAAAGAACTTGATTACAAGTTAAAAAATTGCATTCCTTTAAACATGACACCTGACGATTACAGAAAATATGACACTAGCGCACTCTGTATGCTATGTAGTGAACCATTTTCATCACCCTCTGATTACAAGGTCAGACATCACTCACACACTACAGGTAGGTTTCTTGGAGCCGCTCACAATTCATGTAATTTCAAGGCCCCCTACGTCAATCACATCCCAGTTTTTTTTCACAATCTTCGCGGCTACGACAGTCATCATATTGTTCATGCATTAGGTAAATTCAAAGATGTAAAGTTGTCATGCATTGCCAACTCATCTGAAAAATTCATGTCTCTCCAAGTGAACAATTTACGGTTCCTAGACTCTTACCAGTTCCTAGACGACTCACTCGACACACTCGTGGAAAATTTAAAAAACCATTGTGTTGATGCATCAACCACATTTAAACGTTTATCAACCCATTACCAAGACACCAACAAACGTGACTTACTGCTTCGAAAAGGTGTTTATTGTTACGAGTACATGAATGGTGTAAATCGCTTCCATGAAACTCAATTACCCCCTCAAGATGCATTCTTCAGCTCTCTTACACGTTCATCTATTAACGATGCTGATTACCACCATGCACATAATGTTTGGAACTCTTGTAACATACAGAATATGGGTGAGTATCATGACCTGTATCTGGAATGTGACACTATTCTTCTTGCAGACGTTTTTGAAAACTTCCGGACCCTTTCAATGCAGCATTACAACTTAGACCCTTGCCATTTCTACTCTGCTCCCAACATGTCATGGTCAGCCATGTTGAAAATGACCAACGTTTCTCTGGAACTTTTAACTGACATAGATATGCATCAGTTCATCGAAAGAGGCGTTCGTGGGGGAGTGGCTCAAATTCCAAAAAGGTTTGCAACAGCCAACAACAGTTCTTTCCCCGAACAATACAATGCAGATGCTCCTACTACATGGATCCAGTACCTCGATTGCGTAAATCTCTACGGTCATGCAATGTCACAACCACTCCCCAGCGGTGATTTCAAGTGGGTGGATCAAGAAGAAATTCCCAAATTTGACTGGACCACAATCCCCTCGGATTCACCCACAGGTTATATTTTAGAGGTTGATCTAGAATATCCTAAACAACTACACGATCATCACCGTGATTACCCGTTGGCTCCGGAGAACAGAGTACCACCGAAACTCTCCCCCTACCTTAAAAAACATTCAAAGCAGCTTAGCAAGCAACCCAAACTTCTTACCACATTGTATGACAAAGAAAAGTATGTGGTCCATTATCGTACACTACAGCTCTATCTTTCACTAGGTCTGCGTTTAAAGAAAGTCCACCGCGTGATCCAATTCAAACAGTCTGATTGGCTTTCTCCATACATTGAATTCAACGCGAACCTTCGAAAAAATGCCAGTAATGACTTTGAGTCCCGTTTCTTCAAGCTTCTAAACAATGCGGTGTATGGTAAATCCCTGGAAAACGTTCGCAAACATACTGATTTCAAACTTGTAAATAATTCAAAAAAACTTGATAAATGGATCACCCAACCCCGCATGAAACGGTGGTTCACCTACAATCCAGAAGTTGTGGGTATTGCCCTAAACAAAGCACAAGTTACGCTGAACCGTCCAATCTACATAGGGTTTACTATTCTTGACCTAAGCAAATATATAATGTTCAACTTTCATTACAATTACGCAAAGGCTAGGTACGGTGACAATATTCGCCTTCTCATGACTGATACTGATTCTTTAATGTATGAGGTGCAATCAACAAACGTTTACGACGACATGAAAGATCATTTGAGTCTCTTTGATACCTCCAACTTTCCACCATCTCACGATTGTTACAGCACAATTAACAAGAAGAAAGTTGGTACTTTTGCTGATGAAACGCATGGAGTACCAATCAAACAGTTTGTCGGGCTCCGTGCCAAGATGTACAGTTTTGTTACACAAGATGGTGAAAAGCGCGTCGCAAAAGGTGTCAACCGGGTCTGTATCAAAAAAGACTTAATACATCAGTCATACTTGGACTGTTTATTACGCAGGAAACTGACTTACACAAAAAGTTCTTCCATTCGAAGCAGATTACATGAAATTTTTACTATAGACGTCAACAAGCTCTCTCTCTCACCGTTTGATGACAAACGATACGTATTGGAGGACGGACTAGATACACTACCTTACGGTCATTATTCGCTCGACGAACTCCATTCATGCCCGCCTGCAAAACGTGTTCGCACTGATCTTGACGTAGCGGGACCTTCCTCGCGACACGACTAACTGTTACGCAACAGTCAGTTGACCTTGACCATAAGGGTATAAAAAGCGTAGTTTTCTATCGAATCAGCTCACTTCATTTTACATTATGACGCAGTTAAGGACTGACATTTTAATGCAACGTTTCAACACGATTGCAGAAACTTCCTATCCCACCATTAAAAAGGTGCAAGAACTTTTACCCTCCATGCCGTACCGCATTGAGACTATGGAAAAATTAGTCACGCGATATGGTCCTACTTTATATTTAACGTTGTCCACCCCTATTGATACTGTAGCGTTCGGTGTTTATTTACCAGCTGTCTATTATAACCGGTTTACAGAGACTGAAGTGGCCGTTTTGGCTACATCCGGGTTGTGTCTCGTTAAAAACGATACAAACGATTTGAGACTGTCTAAAAATTAACCCAAATACAGACTATATATAAAAAAAGAATCTCATCATACTTTTTTAGAAACATGACTGACATTCGTTCTGGTATTGCAAACGAACTGCATAAGCAGGCGCGTAAAAATTTTCCTAGGAGAACAATAACGTTAAAAGGTAGACACGATCTGTACCAGGCCGATCTTGTGGAAATGGGTAAATATGCAAAATTAAATAAAAATTTCAATTACATTCTAACCATTATTAATTGTTTTACCAAAGTCGCAGACGCAATTCCGATAAAAAGAAAAACGGGTGTAATGGTAGCAAACGCATTAAGACCGTTTTTAAAATCTCACCCGATGCGTAATTTACAAACGGATGACGGTAAAGAATTTTTCAATGTTCATGTACAAAATCTAATAAAACAATTCGGAATCAATCATTACGCTACGTTTTCTGAGAAGAAGGCTGCCATAGTTGAACGGTTCAATAGAACATTAAAAACACAAATGTGGCGTGTGTTCACCAAGCAGGGAACTTATAACTGGTTGAAAATATTACCCGGAATTATTGTCAAATACAACAACACTTTTCACAGATCTATCGGAATGAAACCGAATCAAGTTAACCTTCATAATGAAAAACAAGTCATGGATCGGTTGAACATTGTACCTAAACGATGGGTGGGTAAGATAAGAAAGGAATTTAAAGTCGGTGATAAAGTACGCATTAGTAAACATAAGATGGTTTTTACTAAGGGATACTTACCTAACTGGACTAATGAGGTGTTCACCGTATACAAAATACAACCGACTTTACCCATAACGTACCTTCTCGCCGACAGTAGGGGAGAAATACTAAAAGGTGGCTTCTATGGTTACGAGTTGATGAAAACGAAATACGACGATGTATTCTTGGTGGAAAAGGTGTTACGACGTAAAGGTAACATGATATTAGTCAGATGGTTAGGATACGATACATCACACGACTCGTGGGTAAAAAAAGGTGATATTTTATAAATGCGTGTTTTCACTTTCATTGTCATACAAGACCACTAAAAGGTTATATATTGCACGTACTTAGATACGAACGCTTTGTTCCATTCCCGACTCAAAATGGAGTGCATTCCACAAAAAGAAAAACTAGATTTGATTAATTTTGATAAGTACACCGAGCCTATGAAATCTAAACAAAAAAACCGACATAGTAAACTCCTTCCCAATACGATTAGATGTATAATATGTGGACCCTCAAATTGTGGAAAGACGAACCTACTCTTCAATCTCATCTTTGCTGAAAACGGAGTGAAGTTCAAAAATATATACCTGTTTTCTAAATCGTTAAACCAACCAAAATATCAGTTTTTATCACAGGTAATGAAGGGTATTCCAAAAGTTGGTTATTTCACATTTAATGAAAACGAAAGTGTTTGCCATCCGAGTAAAGCCAGACCTAATTCTCTGATGATATTTGATGACATTGCGTGTGAAAAACATGATAATATACGAAACTATTTTACAATGGGACGTCACAACCATTTGGATACATTTTATTTAGGTCAATCATATAGCAGGATCCCCAAACATTTGATCAGAGACAATACCAATTTGATTGTTGTATTTAAACAAGACGATTTAAATTTACAACATATTCATTCGGATCATGTAAACTCAGACCTATCGTTTAATAAATTTAAAGAAATCTGCAAAATGGCGTGGAAAAATGATGGTGGCAATTTTCTCGTAGTTGACAAAGACAGTGACATCAATGAAGGACGGTTTCGCGTAGGTTTTGATAAGTTTATTCGGGTATAAATAGAAGCGATCTATTGGCTTTTCGGGTTTTTTTTTTGTAAAATGGATAAGAAACAGATGTCGATCGCGTTACAAATGCAACGCTTAAGGGACAATATTAAACGTAAACATAGATCGTTTACTACAGGCGTGATTGAATCGGATGAGCTTTTGGAGAAACGATTGAAACCGATTGTTGACCCGTTGAAAGAGTTTATCAAGAAATCTGACAACATGCATCCAAAAAAAGAAGAGGTGGTGGATAGTGAGGAGGGGAAACAGCCCTGGGATGACACCGAGTTCCCATTCAAACGGTTTAATCCGCACCAAACCAGTACACCTACTTCACATAAAAATAAATCAAGGACGAACCAATCGTTACTGATCGATTCTTTGAGCGATGAAAACCCTACAAAACATTATCTTCACCTGCTCATCACAGACAAGAATAATACGATGGATCATGTTTACGGTGTATACTTGAAAGACGACAAGTTGATGATTGGTGATAAACAAGTCAATTTCGGTCATATGAAATTGATAATAGGCAAAGAAAATTATGAGCTTACGGCTGGTCTGCACTCACTCATCTTTGAGAGGGAACCAAGCGCCTCGTATACAACTGATGACCTTGACATATATCGCAAAATATTATTGCAAACAAACGCCTATCGTCAAGGTTACGACCCGAAGCGACAAATAAACTCTAATCGTGGTTACAAATATATGCATATAATCAAACCGCTTTTTAACAAAACCACACCTCTTGTTCCTGCTGAAGGAAGTGGGATGGTCATGACAAGTGATCGTGTTCAGTATGTGCATTGGGATGATGTAAACGAATTGTGTGACCGGTTGCGGTTGTTGTTAGCCTCCGAAAGGGCGGGAAATTTTGGACATACAAATGAAATCCAATCTATTATAGAGGAGCTACGAGAAAGCGGTGTTATAAAAGGCGGTGCGTTGAAACGAAATCGACACTATTAAAAAAAAAATGAGTATCGACAAGTTTGGTCACTCGAATAGATGGCGGGATGGCGGAAGCGGTGGGGGTGATCGATATCATCATATTCTAAGCCAGCCCGGGGGGTTTGCTTTAAAACTGACTAAAGATGGGGACTTAGACGCGGCGGGAAAACGATTATCAAATTTAAATTTTCCAATATCTAATACGGACGCCGTACGTAAAATGGATTGTATCACACTCGATCCAAACTTGACATCCACCGTCGATATGAAAAAAAGAAAAATTATAAACGTAGCAGATCCTGAATCAGATAGTGACGCTATCAATTTGCGTGCCATGAAACGAGCCTGTCTAACAACAGATCTACAACTCGACGATCAAGTTTACAACGCAAACTTCATGAGAGTAAAAAATGTTGGAGAACCTCTTGAAAACAACGATGTAGTGTCTGTGCAGTACCTTTCAAAAAACTATGCCACTAAGGCAGACATGCGATCGACACTAGATGTTGCATCAGCAGCAACAGCTGCAGTAACAGCAAGTCTTGATACAACAACCGCGGCCACAACAGGTGCAGTCGCAACAGATGTTGAGGGAAATCCAGTGTTCAACAATAGACGTTTGACGCAGATAGCTGCACCAGTTGATGATCAAGACGCAGTCACCTTGAAATATTATAAAGAACATACTGCTTTAGATGTTGACTCGCAGGCGAAACAAATAGACATGCATAAATACGTGATAAAAAATATAGGCTTACCTGACGACGACGATGATGCTGTAACACTAGGCTTTCTAAACTGGAAATATGCTAAACAGACGGCTCTAGAAAAGGCGATCTTGATTAATGAAGAAAATAAAATAGCAGACGTGAGAAAGTGCAGACTCATCAATGTGGCGACTGGGACGGGTAAAACAGACGCGGTTAATGTTAATCAAGTCAGGGACATTTGTAACGAAGTGTTTGAAACATCTGTGCAAATGGCGATTTATTTGCAAAAACAACAACGTGGTGAAAGAACCGCTTCAGGTGATGTGAACGAATTTAAAAAGCTCACTCAGTCGTTAAAAGACCGACTGCAAGAGTTTAGTGAAACTTTTTCGGTTCCAGGATTTCCAGAGAGGGGTGAAAGGGGTGAGAAAGGTGAAAGGGGAGAACCCGGGGCTAAAGGCGAACCTGGTAGGCCGGGACCGAGAGGTGCACCTGGTGAAGGTATAAAATTTAATTCAAAACTAGATGCATATGACATGCAAGGAAAACGCATTATTAACGTTCCACATCCAATAGGACCGACAGACGCCGTAAACAGAGATTACGTTACGCAAGCCTTAACAAACTTTTTGGACGTTGTAGAGAGATCGCAACGGCGTAAAATCAGAAGTATACATGGACCGGAGGCGCTTCCATTGACGGCCGGAGAAGTGGTGGACGACCCGAAAATAGATCAAATAGCGAACGATTTTTTGGACACGCTGATAAAAATTATACATCGACATCAACATTACAAGATGGGACCAGAATTTCAACCTGTAATAGGCCCTCAAGGACCTAAAGGTGATAAAGGCCCCCCTGGAAGCCAAGGCCGGCCTGGTCCCGCTGGTAAAGACGGAAAGACTGGTCCTAAAGGTCTTCCAGGGAAAAATGGTGAACAGGGAAGGCCAGGGGAACGAGGCCCTCCCGGTGTACAGGGACCCTCAGGTATAGGTTTCGCCTTGGACCAAAACGGTGATTACGATATGAAATCAAAGAGACTTACAAACGTAGGCGCACCATCGATTGGAAACGATGCAGTAATATTATCTTATTTAAACGATAGACTAAACAGTGGCAGCAATATGAAAACTGAACAGCCCACTAGTGGGACTTCATATACTCTTAACATGGATGACATTTGAGATTAAAATAATATGATGATTACATCATTTTTTTCCTCAATATAGATGTAAAAAAGATATATAAGGACGAATAAAAACTATAAATATGTGTGAGAATGTTTGTAAAACGTCAGAAGGGAGCAGGACTGCTTGACGCAATCAGCGAGATCGGTGGTAAGATATTGAATCGTACCATCGACTTATTACCGGTAGAACTACATATTCCTGGTTACCAGTACTGTGGACCCGGTACTAAATTACAGGAGCGGTTGAGACGAGGCGATCAAGGGATAAATAAATTGGATTCAGCGTGTAAAGAACACGATATCGCTTACTCAAAGTATAGTGACAATTCGAATCGGGCAGAGGCTGATAAAGTGTTGATAGAGCAAGCGTGGAAACGAGCTAAAGCAGGTGACGCAAGTGTAGCAGAGAAAGCGGCTGCGTGGACAGTAACAAACCTTATGAAGCTGAAAACTAAATTTGGAGGCAGCTTACGACGACATCGTCGTAAGATGACACGTCGCGGTGTACGCAAACGGAGTCGAAATACCCGTACAGCGTCCGGTCAAGGACTGTATTTGAAAAATTACAAAGGACGCGGTGTATACTTGAAAAACTACAAAGGTCGTGGATTGCAGATACGTAAAAAAAAAACTTCCACCCGTTGCCACCGCGCGCGTTAAACGGACATGAACTATTTAAATATGGCAGCCATGTTCCACATTTTCGAGGTGTTTTCATGTTAAACAGACTACCGTCACGGGTCCGCAAAAATGAAAGCGGTATAGTAAACTTGGATCAAGACAGTGGACATGGCACGCATTGGGTGTGCTACAAAAAATTTGGCGCCAAAGTTGTATATTATGACAGTTATGGTAACTTACGACCTCCACCAGAGTTGGTACAATATTGGAAAACAGGTGTGGACGGTCATAATATCACTATACAATTTAACTATAAAAAGGAGCAAAAGAAGGTGAACTGTGGCCATTTGTGTTTGAAATTTTTACACGCATAATGTTTTCAATATCTGGACGAGGCTCAATTCTACAATGTGATGTGTTTCCACCCATTGAGCTCGGCAATGACTATAACTGGGAGATTGGACTAGTCAATCTATCCACTTACAATACGATTCCCAATGTGGAAACGGACGTCAACGACACTTTTTTTTTTGGTAGTGTAAACGCCTCTTCCCATCAACTACCCGACGCAGAGGGTACAGTGAAAGTGTCCAACGAGCCGCCAGATCTATTCAGTGGTCGAGCAACCAAAGTCTATTCGGAAGCAGAACAGCAAATATTGGATAAAGATAAAAACAACGCAGGTGTGACGATTGTCATACCCCAGGGTGCGTACGAGTTGGAAGATTTAGAATCGTACATAAAAGAGACATGTACGCGATCTAACATCCCTTTGAAATTTCATTTAAAAGCTAACAATAATACTTTACATACAGAAATATTCTGTTCACGTCCCATAGATTTCACTCACCCAAACAATTTTTCCTCAATGTTAGGGTTTACAGAACGGGTGCTTGAGCCAGATAAATGGCATGTATCTGATAATGAAGTAAACATTATAAAAGTTAATATTATTAGAGTGTTATGCAATATTGTGCAAGGTTCGTATGATAACGGCAAAGAAACGCATATTTTACACGAATTTCCGTTGGCCGTTGACCCCGGTTATAAATTGTTAGAAACACCTACTAATGTAATATATATGCCGGTAAATGTTAAAAGGTTGCAGTCTATTGTTATCCGCCTGGAGGACCAAGACGGAAATCTCATAAACTTTGCTAACGAAGTAATCTCGTTGCGTTTACATTTACAACGTTCTAGAAATGGGACTAGTAATTTTTCCACGTAAAACATATAAGTATAATAAACACATGAGATCTTATGTCAGTCGAAAACAACCCGTGAACCGGTTAAAACCACATAACTCACATTTTTTAAAATCTTTAGGCTTCCGTGTTTAAGTGACAATGGATGTATTGAATGTTGAAGGAAAAGCTGTTTTTAATGATTTAATTACTAGCTGGGAGTATCATACCCACACTCCTTATGCATCGACCACCTACCAAAATAATGATGAGATAAGAATACCAATACATCAACAAGATGTGTTTACATTGCCCAGTGAGAGTTATCTCTACGTGGAAGGTACGTTATTGGAAAAAGCCAACACGGTGGGAGCAAACTATAAACTAGTGAACAACGCCGTGGCCTTTCTTTTTGATGAGGTACGATTCGAAATAAATGGAATAGAGGTGGACCGAATCAAAAACCCGGGAATCACTTCTACCATTAAAAATTATCTAACGTTAAATGTAAATGATAACTCGTTAGATAACGCTGGGTGGAATCAATCGAAAGGTTCAATCGAAGTAAATGCAACAACCGGTAAGTTTACATTCTGTTATCCGTTAAAATTTCTCTTACCTGTCTTTGATGATTATACGAAAATTACATTACCTGTCAAACAAGAACTGGTACTCTTACGAGCTCCCAATGATAATGATGCTGTCCTATTACCTGATGGAAAAACAAGTTTTCTATTGACCTTGACAAAACTTCATTGGAAAATTCCTTACATTCGTGTCAATGATGTTACACGTTTGAACTTGTTAAAACTTGTTGAATCTGACAAACCTGTTCAGATGCCCTTTAGGAGATGGGAACTCCATGAATACCCCGCGTTCCCACAGACCACGCAACATCTGTGGTCGGTGAAGACTTCTTCACATATGGAAACAGCTAGGTACGTTATTGTTGCGTTCCATACAAAAATAAAAAGCAATCCAAACGCTAATCCAACTCATTTTACAAGCGATGATAAATCAGTCTCGGTTCGTAACATAAAACTCTTTTTAAATGATCAATATTTCCCATACGATAATTTTCACGGTGACATGAATCTCTTTTTCGAAGTGTATTCACGGTTCAAATCTTCTTACTTGTGTGACATGAGTACAGGTCCCTTTCTAAGTCTGTCTGATTTTAAAAAAAACGGTGCAGTATATGTTATCGATTGTTCTAAACAGAATGAAACCATTAAAACGGGTGCTGTAGACTTAAGGTTGGAGATTGAAACGGAAAAAACGGTTCCCGCTGAAACCGCTGCTTACTGTTTGATTGTGTATGACGCCATAGTAGAATACAGACCATTGACGGGAACAGTACGCAAACTTATGTAATGACAAGTTATAAATTACGCTACCTTATAGAAAATACTTCAGTTATAACCAAGCAGGATGGGATCGCGGATTACAACTTCAGAAGATGCAGAGGATAAAGAATTACTCCTACCACCATCACCAAAAGGTATGTTTTTCATATTTTTACCTCTTACATATACGCTAAACAAAAAATTTGATAAACACGTAACGGTAGGCGTTGTTCATGATGAGCAAAACTTAAATACGGGTATCGTTTTTACATCGTCCCATAAACGGGTGACTTTATCATATCATTTATGGAAATTACTGGTGCAGAACCGTGATTACATACAGCTTGCACTGGACAAGGGGACAAAAATTACGTGTCACTTGAAAGACATTGCAGATGGGGAGAGCTCATATGCAATAGTTGAGGTTAGACAAATTTTTGGTAAATTTTATGTACAGATTATAGACGTAAAAAAGAACAAAATTTCATTAACACCAACAGAATGGTTGTACTTTGATAAATACATTCCGAACCTGTCGAATCATGTTCGTGAATTATGGTTCGATGAGCTAAAAATAGTGGAAGAGATAGAGGGGGAACGCAATGTGACGTCACCCGGCTGGTGGTTGGATAGATTGCGTGATGAGATCAAAGTATATAATGCGATTTACACTTTGGAAGACTAGTCAGTGGATTATCAACTATCATTATGTACGATTCGATAATCGAAGATTTAACGCTTCTGATCGGGGATGTGGTTGTTCCATTCTCTGCAAAGTGTAAGTTGAAACATAGTTATGTCATGGTTGCTGATTTCTCTCTTCACAATTTCTTGGAACCGGCTGATGTTAAAATTGAAATTAAATTTAAAAATAAAACACACACCTACATTTGTAAATTTGAATGTGGTGATTTTAAAAAAATATCTCTCGTTGGTTTGGATAAAATTACATTCGTTGGTTTCACTCGAGACCCACAGGATGGAAAGATACAAAAATTTATGATAGATGACCATGTATGCAATAAACGATCGTCGGTAGCAGAAGGTGACAAGATGGTTCTGTCTTTGTCTGTTTTTGATACTATAGACAGACGAGAACCAGTATTTGACGTAACAGACGGACCTAGTTCTACCACAAGAACTGATTCGTGTAAACGGACCTTAGTAGGATTTGAAAGCGAAGAAAAATCTATCGAGTCGTACAAATATTGTACAAGATATTTAAAAGATAATCTGCTTTTATCTGTGTATATAATTTTTTATATTGGTAGCACTGAACATTATATATTGCAAAAATAAATAAATTGCTTCAACCGAATATTTTGTAATCATTGTAGCAAGATGCATTCATCTAGTTGTATTTGTGAATTTCAAGCTTTTTATGATAATAATAGTGACTTTGTAATTAAAGAATTTGTTGTGTTGGACATTTCTAATCGATCTTTTATACATTTACATTTTAGACCACCTTACGAGCGTAGTGAACTGAATTCAGTTTACCAAAAAACAACACTTTGGTTAGAAACTCGTTTTCATAGTTTGCTTTGGGAAGATGGTGTTATTCCGTACAGTTTAACAACAATAAAAAGTATTCTCACCCAGTATAAAATTATTTATACGAAAGGTGTTGAAAAACAAAACTTTATAAAATCACAAGTGGGAGAAAGTAGTAAAGTTGTGAATTTAGATGATTATAAACATATGATACCAAAATTAACAAATAAAAATAAAAAATATTGTCCTTTGAATTCAGGCGCGCATAAAAAAGATGATAAAATGCGGTGTGCTGTCTCAAAAGCTATTCATCTTGCAAAGTGGTTATGTTGTGATTTTAAAAGAGAACACGATAGGTTAAATTCCTTTGTAGATAGAACTGATACAGTCGTTCAAGAAATTGCAAAACGAGGGTTTTATTTTGACAAAAACAGCAATACAATACGTTGTAATTGGTGTAAAAAGTATTTTTATAACATTAACACTTTACAGGTGGAACATGATATGGTTTCACCATCTTGTGAGTCGTTGATTGGTTATGTCAATAATGTGCCACTTTTTTTAGAGAAATTTGTACCTCGTCATGTAAACATTAGACATCAATTGTACGAAGAAGAGGCTTAAACAGTCTAAAAACACAAGCTAAAGAACATAAAAAAAATGAAATTTCTTTAGTGTACCTCATAAAAATGTTGACATAAGCTCTGGAGGCTAGCTACCACCGTAAACGGACATCTTTGGACACTCTCTTTTTATAAGGGCGCTGATGGATAAGGACCGCCAAAGACAAAGTTACGGACACTCTTATGTCACTAAAAATGAGTGTACGTGTGTATGTACTACTGGTGTTTAAGTTTAAGTAAAAATTATAGTGGCTAGCTATGATAAAATAAATAAAAACTTGGTTTTTGTTTTTTCTGAATGAATGTGTTAAGCGAAAAATTAAAAAAACAAATAAATATGATAGGTTGTGTCTTTTTTGATGAAAACAATAGTTTCTTTAGTACAAAGTTTAAAAATGTAAAAAAAATAATTAAAAAATTAAAAAAAACACAAAATGTCTAGGTTTAGAATGTGGTAGGGGAAATGTGTAGTATAAATTGCAGAACGCGAGTGGTCACTGTATCACAATGTCGTCAGACCATGAAGAGAAGTATCATTTAGAGAGCTGCGATGGAGTTAGGCACTGGGTGTTTTGTCTTAGTCCTGGTCCATTTGAAAGATCGCAAGAGGTTTGTGGACCCTGTCCAGGACCAGATTGTGAGATGAGGAAGAGAAATGATCATATTGAACAGTATCATGTAGAATACTGTAACGGATCAACTCACACATACAATATTTGTACTGCGTTAGACACTTGTAACGTAGAACCGTATGTTAGACAGTGTGAAGGAGATTGTTGGTGGTTAAGGAATAAAAATAAGGTTAATTGAGAAGGTGTGACTGAAAAAAAAACAAAAAAAAATGAAAAAAAATATAAAAAAGAATTTAGGGTAAGCCTGAGTGGTTTGTAGGCCTCTGTCACAAGCAAACGTGACCTCAGCTTAAGTCTTGAGCTGGGGGGGAAGGAGTTGTTTATCATCAAACACTCTGGGTCCACTCATTAAAAAAAAAACCTACGCGTCTCATGTACATGTACCTCCCAAACGTACCGAACGTACGGATGGTCCAGGTTGACGTGGAAAGCATGTAATGTCTTTATAAGATGTAGTAACTTTGTCTAGACAGTTTCATCTTGTTTACCTTGACATTTAATATTATGTCTAATTCAATACAGGGTTATTACCATGACATTTAAGAAACAGGTTTAAACTTGTAACCATGTCTAGACAGTTTCCTCTTGTTTACCTTGACATTTAAAATGGTTGTTATAGTAGTAAGCTTGTCTAGACAGTTTCATCTTGTTTACCATGACATTTAAAATACATACTTCGTATTATGTCTAATTTAGATTATTACCTTGACATTTAAGAAACAAGTTTAAACTTGAAATATGTATAAGTAATACTAGTTCACCTTAACATTTAAAATGGTTGTTATAGTAGTAAGCTTGTCTAGACAGTTTCATCTTGTTTACCTTGACATTTAAAATACATACTTCGTATTATGTCTAATTCAATACAGGGTTATTACCTTGACATTTAAGAAACAGGTTAAACTTGAATTATGTATAAGTAATACAAGTTCACCATGACATTTAAGAAACAGGATAAACTTTTATTATGTCTAATTCAATACAGGGTTATTACCTTGACATTTAAGAAACAGGTTAAACTTGAATTATGTATAAGTAAAACAAGTTCACCATGACATTTAAGAAACAGGATAAACTTTTATTATGTCTAATTCAATACAGGGTTATTACCATGACATTTAAGAAACAGGTTAAACTTGAATTATGTATAAGTAATACAAGTTCACCATGACATTTAAGAAACAGGATAAACTTTTATTATGTCTAATTCAATACAGGGTTATTACCTTGACATTTAAGAAACAGGTTAAACTTGAATTATGTATAAGTAAAACAAGTTCACCTTAACATTTAAATTGGTTGTTAATAGTTGTAGTAACCTTGTCTAGATACAGTATAAATAGAATGGTACCATACATGCTATTTATCTTGAGTCTTACTTCAACAATGAACCGTCACATTGAGAGCAATTACGACATATGGGAGCACATATTCCGTTATCTAGATGAAGAGGCAATCGAAATTTGTTATTTTGTTTGTTCCATGTTTCGGTATATTGCGAGGAGAAAGGTTGAACTACCTAAAAGTTTATTTCTTGGAACGCCAAAATCAATTCGTGGACGTTTTATTTCCATTCACAGATGGGATAGTAATTTACGGGTAACATTGTATTATGTCTATAATGGTTTTTACAATTTTCATAGTAATTATTATTGCTCTGGTTGTAAAATACCTTTAAATCTTATCCAAGCAAATTTGCTTTCACACGGAATGCATTGCTGTTTCAAATTTAATATTTTTTCATATTGTGAATCTTCCACATGGTATGTTTTCCACGCTTTCAGAAAAAAATACTTTCATTTTAATATTTTACGAAGTCATTTTCTTTATTTATTCCCATGGGTAAAAATTTGTGTTGTGTATAAAAAAAAGTATAATTTATGTATGTTAAAAATTAATTTTAAATTTGAAATTAACAAGAAAATTATAATTAAGGAATTTTCAGAATTGTGTAATTATAAAAAGAAAATTTCTTGTGCGAGTGTACATGAATTGGTTTTCGTTCCAGGAAATAGTGCCTTTAAAAGTTTAAAAATGTATGAAAATCAAGATAATAAGACTAGATCTTTTGAGTTTGTGTGTGAAGATAACCATTATTCACATGTAATAAAATATAAGTAATTTTTCATGGAGAAAAGTGGGGAGGGGATAAAGTGGAGGGGATGATTTGTATATAGTGGGGGTGGGGATAAAGTGGAGGGGATGTTTTGTATATAAGGAGTTCTATTTTCAAATTAAAACATCAGTCATCATGGCATCATCTTCCAGCGCTACAGACAACTTTCTGGATACGTTTAACAGCCTATCCAGTCAATGGAATACCAGAAAGTTGTCTGAATTAATTGTAGGTTACAATTATAAAGTAAAAAGTATTTACCAGGTAGCTACAAGATACGGTGGTTCGCTAATGTGTACTTTATTTGATGAAGTTGGAGAAGAATTTGATATTTTCTTACCGAAAAGATATTCAAATGTCTTCAGGAAAGAAGATTTGGATGCGATAGATGTGAGCAAATTTGTATTTATTTATGAAAATGGTCAAATCAAGATGGAGATTTCGGCAAAATAAAAAAACACAAGTAAGTTTCTAAATTAATTAATTTATCTTTTCAAAAATAATAGTCGTTTTTTTTACAATAGTTGTTTTTATAATTTTTTTTATTTGGACAGGCGTTTGGCCTGTCCAATCAGTTGTTATTGAGTGCACTTCCTGAAACATAAAAAAAAACAAATTGTAATGCGTTTTTTCCAAATTTGGGCCCAAATGGGGGTCTTGGGGCAAAAGGGCACATAAGCGAAATTGAAGAGAATCGAAAGACGAACAACTTTTGTTCTTACACTTTTTCTGTCAGACGCACTTTTAAAGTCTTGGTGCCGATCAAGTGCAAAATCGTGACGTCACTCGTATCTCGACAACGGTAAGTCCTACGTTGAATCTGACGCGATTTTCGTTTGAGCAAATTAAATAATCTTTAATAATAACTAGTTAAATTTAAGCTAACTAAACCGGAAGTACCTCTTTTCCCCAAAAAACACTTTTTAAAAAACGTATTTTCCAAATTTGGGCCTGAATGGGGGTCCTGGGGCAAAAGGGCACATAAGCGAAATTAAAGAGAATCGAAAGACGGACAACTTTTGTTCTTACATATTTTTTGTCAGACGCACTTTTAAGTCTTGGTGCCGATCAAGTGCAAAATCGTGATGTCACTCGTATCTCGACAACGGTAAGAGCTACGTTGAATCTGACGCGATTTTCGTTTGAGCAAATTAAATAATCTTTAATAATAACTAGTTAAATTTAAGCTAACTAAACCGGAAGTACCTCTTTTCCCCAAAAAACACTTTTTAAAAACGTATTTTCCAAATTTGGGCCCGAATGGGGGTCCTGGGGCAAAAGGGCATATAAGCGAAATTGAAGAGAATCGAAAGACGGACAACTTTTGTTCTTATATATTTTTTGTCAGACGCACTTTTAAGTCTTGGTGCCGATCAAGTGCAAAATCGTGACGTCACTCGTATCTCGACAACGGTAAGAGCTACGTTGAATCTGACGCGATTTTCGTTTGAGCAAATTAAATAATCTTTAATAATAACTAGTTAAATTTAAGCTAACTAAACCGGAAGTACCTCTTTTCCCCAAAAAACACTTTTTAAAAAACGTATTTTCCAAATTTGGGCCCGAATGGGGGTCCTGGGGCAAAAGGGCACATAAGCGAAATTAAAGAGAATCGAAAGACGGACAACTTTTGTTCATACATATTTTTTGTCAGACGCACTTTTAAGTCTTGGTGCCGATCAAGTGCAAAATCGTGATGTCACTCGTATCTCGACAACGGTAAGAGCTACGTTGAATCTGACGCGATTTTCGTTTGAGCAAATTAAATAATCTTTAATAATAACTAGTTAAATTTAAGCTAACTAAACCGGAAGTACCTCTTTTCCCCAAAAAACACTTTTTAAAAACGTATTTTCCAAATTTGGGCCCGAATGGGGGTCCTGGGGCAAAAGGGCATATAAGCGAAATTGAAGAGAATCGAAAGACGGACAACTTTTGTTCTTACACTTTTTCTGTCAGACGCACTTTTAAGTCTTGGTGCCGATCAAGTGCAAAATCGTGACGTCACTCGTATCTCGACAACGGTAAGAGCTACGTTGAATCTGACGCGATTTTCGTTTGAGCAAATTAAATAATCTTTAATAATAACTAGTTAAATTTAAGCTAACTAAACCGGAAGTACCTCTTTTCCCCAAAAAACACTTTTTAAAAACGTATTTTCCAAATTTGGGCCCGAATGGGGGTCCTGGGGCAAAAGGGCACATAAGCGAAATTAAAGAGAATCGAAAGACGGACAACTTTTGTTCTTACATATTTTTTTGTCAGACGCACTTTTAAAAACTTTTAAAAACGATTGGCGCTAGCCGATTTTCGAAATTCGATCCGGCGGAAAAGTTACAACGCTTTTCCGGAAATACCGGCGCACCGAAATTTTGATGATTGTTTTTTTTAAAAATTAAGATATACGAAATGTGCGCCGTTCGATTCTAGGGGGTACATATTTTTTTTCAGCGCTGTACGATTACGGGTTGAATAGTTACAGCGATTTTGCCGAAGGTCCACATCCGGGAAAAATCGAACGTTCGACGCAGTACATTGCCTACATTGCGCCTGACTAGACAGAGTACAATTGTCACTCGCGCGTATGACATGTGTGCTGCAACTTTTGTACTGTATTTAGCGTCTTATAGCTACTCGTTTCACTTAACGTTCGTAGCAATGTCGATAGATAGCGTACTAAGGTCAACACTTTGAAGTGAAGAACATTTTGTCGCAATATAATATGTGCTCAGTTAACTGCAAAAATAAGCTATTAACTATTGAGCCATTTGCAATTTAAATTTAAGCTACTTTGTTTTGTAATTAAAAGCATATCATGAACAGAAATATGAGATAATGATCATACCACATCCAGTAGCGTTTCAGATAAATTTATTTGCCGGGCAGATTGGGGGTGGTCGTGTGAAAACTGCTCCTCTCCATCTGATATTGTAATTACCTCCTGTAACATAATGTAATAAATGTTGTATTTATGTTTCAGAATTATGATAGCTGAATTATGAAAAAAAGAAAAACGTTAATAAGAAAAATATTATGATAGCTGAATTATGAAAAAAAAGAAAAGCGCTAATAAGAAAAATATAAAAAAACATTGTGTAATATATATTGAAGATTATTATAAATTAAATTTTATCATTACATCAGAATTATGATAGCTGAATTATGAAAAAAAGATAAACGCTAATAAGAAAAATATTATGATAGCTGAATTATGAAAAAAAGAAAAACATTGTGTAATATATATTGTAGATTATTATAAATTAAATATTTTTATTACATTAGTTTGTTTTTATGGATTTCCTCCTGTTGAATTATCATTTAGTTAATCATATGATAAGAAACAGAACTATTTCTTGTAGCCTGTGGTTGAAGCAGCCAAAAGGTTGGTTTAAACCTCTAGAGGCTTTACTAAGTAAAATGAATAGTGAGGTAGTTTACCATTACCTACCTCACCGAGTGGAAAAGTATGCTTATCAGCATGCCAGGCTCTCAAAAAAAGCAATGATTATCCACCCTGCAAATGACACCTTCACTTCATTCACCACAGGGTCTGGTTGTATAGTGAAATTCATTACTTTCAGAGGAGGTAACTCTGACTAATGTCTTTTACACCTCTACCTCTCCTGTTCTTAAATGATTCAGTCATACATAATTGGGTGACCATATGATAAGAAACAGAACACTAAGAAGATTTCAAATCAATGTTGATGATTGTCAGCAGCCAAAAAGCTGGTTTAAACCTCTAGAGGCTTTACTAAGTAAAATGAATAGTGAGGTAGTTTACCATTACCTACCTCACCGAGTGGAAAAGTATGCTTATCAGCATGCCAGACCCTCTGAAAAGCACCCACTTTCCACCCTGCAAATGACACCTTCACTTCATTCACCACAGGGTCTGGCTGTATAGTGAAATTTATTACTCTCAGAGGAGATAACACTGACTAATGTCTTTTACACCTCTACCTCTTCTGTTCTTAAATGATTCAGTCATTTAATTGGCTGACCATGTAATAAGAAACAGAACTATTTCTTGTAGCCCTGGAACCAACAGATCGAGTGCAATTAATTTAACACTCCACCTGCCTGTTAAGAAAAATCAATAATATTAGAATATCAAGTTTAAAAAAATAGTTCTGTTTCTTATTACATAGTCAGCCAACTATATGACTGAACTATTTTTTGTAGCCCTGGAACCAACAGATCGAGTGCAATTAATTTAACACTCCACCTGCCTGTTAAGAAAAATCAATAATATTAGAATATCAAGTTTAAAAAAATAAATTAGATATTTACCTCTTCCATTTGACGTGGTAAATCTCGAATTAATTGTCTTACGTTTCTCAAACCTTGTTCCATTTTTTGTAAAGATGGATTTAATAAATTAGTAATGTTAAAGCAGGCTATTTATATACATTTAAACATGGAGATAATAAAACAAAAAATGCAGATCGAATAATCACTCTTCTAAAAATAATAAAAAAAATATGATTACTTGTGGTAAGTGTCTAGACATAAAATAATTTTTTAAATGTAGTTAAAATACTTGCTATTCTAAAAATAATAAAAAAATGCATTACGGTAAAACCATAACCACAGACAATATATTTTATAGTGACCTTAACATTTAAACATGCATTCTGATAATTGCATGTTTAAATGTTAAGGTCACTCAGACTACTATAGGCTTCTTTTATGAATAGTAATGAGATTGGCTGCATTGAGGTAACAGACTTATCTACCTTGCATAGGCCACAATTATGCTAATGAGTTTTGGCTGCATTCGGGTAATGGCCTATAATGGCCTAAACATGTTCGAATGTTTAGGCCACTATAGGCTACTATAGGCTTCTTTTATGAATAGTAATGAGATTGGCTGCTTTGAGGCCTGAGAATACCTACTATCGTAGGCCTACTAAGTTTTAAATTCAAAACTTTTCTTGACGATACGTCAGGAAATGAATCGATAATTTAACTGGTTCAACTAGTTCACTGGGGTTCATCCAATATTTTGGCAAAAAGGATATCTTAAAAGATGTACTGAAGACTGATTTGGGGGAAACTTTATTGAGAAATATTAACGGCTACTAAACTGCGTAATGAACGCTGTGTTCATTTTCATTCTATTTTTTTTAGTCTGCCTTTTATGAAAATATAGTAGACTATATCTTAAAATGGTCTTTTTTCACAGTATAATATTACAATAGAAATAATGTAGTATACTTTTATACAGGCAAATAGATTAAAATTAAACTGAACCGTAGTCAATTATTTTATTTATTTATTTTTGGGAAATGAATATCTCAAATCTGGTATTTAACAAATCATAAACTTAGTACTTTAATTAGCCTACTTGTTTGTAAAACCCATACAATTCAAAAAAGCAAAAAATCGACAGTGCTGAAATTTTAAGTCTTTAATCAATGTCAGTTATGCGGGCTGGCTATTACTTCAGTCTCAAAAGGAGTAATTTTACATCTGCGTGGCTATTAACCGAAATTTATGACAGAAGAATCTAATTCCTCTTTCACTGAATTAATTTGGGGTTGGATATTAAAAGAAGTTGGTAACTTTTACTGTATTCTGAGATTCCACGCCTCACTAATTAGACAGGAATGAATGACTACAGTGTTCATCCCTTAGGATTATCTTGCGTCAAATAAGGAAGAAATATGACTGGTGCAACAATAGGCGTTCCCTAACGATATTAAAGCTTTACAACTATACAACAAGGGGACGTTGGAAGTAAACCACAACTACAAGTTGGAAATTTTATAAATGAATATCAAAACTTATCATCAGTGAGGATTTAAATTTTGTTCATATGCTAAAGAAACCATATCAGTGAAACCGTTTGCGAGGTCGTGGACTATTAGCCAAAGATCCTTAGGTTCAATTCCTAGCTGTGTTCTGGAGTTAGACAGTACAACCTATAGTTGATAAATTCTTATGAAAGAAATTAATTCATTTTAATTGCCGCATCTACTACATAATTAAAATTTGGCCGGCTCTTGGTGTAATAGTCAGCCCAACTAGCATCTATAACGGGGTCCCGGGTTCGATTCTTGGTCAGGTCTAGCATTTCCTTGTATATCAACTTATATCATTACCTACACACAAGCCATAAGCAGGCATCATTACTCATTAAAAAATATTGGAAAAAGTTACAATACATGGCCTCGAATCGAGTAAAATATCTTAAGAACACTATAAAATAATGTTTGACGAATTCAAATTTACTGGGTTGTAATTTTTTCCCTCGTGTCTATAGGTTAATTTTAGACCACGTGAGGTGACTTTAGAGGTTTCTCTTCTCAAAGAGGAAGCTCTTTTTGGAACTCACATTCTCAGCATTCGTCCGTTGTACGCTTTTCTCCTTTCTTCTGTCCACCTGGTTTTTGCTCTTCATGGAAGCCCTTAAAGTCCGTAATTAGTTATCTGAATTTGGTTTGGTTTAATAAGTTTTCTCGGTTTATTCCGGTTTTCTCCCGGTATTATATGACTAAACTGAAACTGTCGGAAAGGATGTTGTCCTTTCTGACTTCTTTAAACCATGTATCTGACACGTTAGGTCTATATTGTTTAGTGTCTTAAAAATTTGTTTTGTCAACCGGTTGTCATCCATTATATACAGGTGTCCGTAAAATTTTAGCCTTCTTTTTCTAATCGTTCATTTTCTTTGTACAGTTCTTCTCGATCTCTTAACCTATATTGTATACACATTATCTTGCTCTTTCTCTCAATCATCTTTCATTTCTCTGAAGCTGGGTTGTTTTTTATTTTGTTTTTTGATTCTTTAAAGTGAAAGTAGGAGATGCTTTTTCTAACACCCACAAAATCAATGCCGGCGTTCCTCAGGGTTCTATCCTTTCACCTGTACTTTTTACAATTTACACTAGCGATTATGCCGTTGAAGAACAATGCACTTATTGCGACGTATGCAGATGATACTGCCATTATTGCAAGAAGTGAAACAACAGAAGAAGCGTCAAGGAAAGTTCAACAATATCTGAACAAACTAGATACCTGGCTTAAGAAGTGGAGGATAAAGGTTAACCCTGGAAAGTCTGTTCAGGTCACCTTTACCCTTCGTAGAGGCAGCTGTCCGCTGGTAACCCTGGGTGGGGTCAACATACCAACTGGAAACAAAGTGAAGTACTTAGGATTATGGTTAGACAGGCGGCTCACGTGGAATGAACATCTCAAAAGCAAACGCTTATTACTAAACAATCGCCTCAGATGTTTTTTCCATCTAGTTAAACCGTGTTCTCGTCTACCACTGAAACAAAAAAAAATTACGATTTACAAGACTTTGCTGAAACCTCTCTGGCTGTACGGAATCCAAATTTTTGGTGCTGCTGCTCGAACCAATTTAAACAAAATACAAGTATTTCAATCTAGATATTTAAGGCTTGCCACTGAAGCAACTTGGTACGTGAGAAACGACACCCTTCATTCTGACTTTCGTATTCCCTACGTAAAAGACATTGCACGACAACTTTATCAAAGTTTCTTTGATAAATTGCAAAATCATCTAAACGACCTCGCTCGAAAAATGACCATTCAAAATTTTCCAAATTTTTGACGTCTTCGCCGTCTTTGGTGTAGGAATCTTCTTCAATAACATTCTATCATTACCTTCAACATCAACATCACATCTTCTTGATCTCTTCACCGTTGGGCTTTAATTTTCATTTCCATCAAGATCATCTCCATCATAGCATGATTACGTCATCCTGGAGGATACACTGCTGGGTGTGACCCCTCCTTCCACGTCTAATAATAACTTTCATCAAATTTAGTGGTTGTGCTTTAATGTATAGTAGACTATAGTGTTCTAGATTTATAAAATTAAAGACAAAAAAAACTGGGTTGTAATGGTAAAATAATTTGAAATACAGCCATGCAAACATTAAACATTATAATTTATTTAATAACAGATAATAAATAAAAATAATAAATTTACTGAAATATATAACCAGGTATAAAATTAATCTAGGCGTAATAATCTATTATTAACGTGATATAGTAGAGTATATTGTCTTCAGTCCCTTACATTCACAGGTTTTTAACAAAACCCAGCTGCTTCTCTTTTCTTTATTCTCCTTGTATCCTTCAGTTCACAGTGCATTTCTTTCAAACCCTCTTTTACGTTTATGAATTTTCTTGGGCCATTTCGCCTTCGGCCAAACACCTGGACATTTAATCCTTATTAGTTTATCCGTTATTCTATCTTTTTCTCTTTAATTTATTTTTACAATACCGAAGTTATAGGTTTTTATCGAATTTGTGATACTGTAATAAATTTGATCAAAAATAAATTTTTACTGATTTGCCTATTTTAACGGTCTGGGCCGATTTGGTTAGCATCCCGTATTTGTATAATTAGCTATTAAGAACATTGTAATTAAGTTATTTAAGAATAGTGCAAAGATTCAAATATTTTCGCATAAAGGTTTCCTTCAGGCTTAAAAAACTTTTTAAAGTATTTTAGAATATATGTGAAGGTACAAGTTACTATATAACTTGTGATTTTTTTTTAAATTAAAAGGAAATTTAAACAAAAAATGATTACGTATCATTTTATTTTTAAATTGTAAGAAATTTGTTCCAAGCTGAATGTCATACAAGATCAATTCATTATGAACAAAACAAAAAAGTCATTAAATACCTTGAAAAATAGCCATGTTATGAATAGACATAAAATCTACAAATCGCACAAAAGTAGACTAGCATTTTTCGGTAGGAACTCACAATATTCTCCTGGCACTGTAAGAGTTAATATGCATTTCTGCGCAAAAATGTACATAATAAAACTTGTAAAGCATTTAAAATCCTACAACTTTTATTTCAAACATTGTTTTGTATAACGTTTATTTTAGCGGTAATTAGCGATTTTCTGGGGTTTTTCACGAAAATGTCTAAAATAAAATTGATTTTTTTAAGATTTAAGAAGTAAGAAAAAAATTGCTTTGTTAAATGTAATGGTTAAAAAAGTTAATTACGGAGTCGCTTTATGAAACTACAATAATTACAAGTAATTTGAGCGATATATTATTTTAAAACGTTTAAAAATTAGTGTTTATTTTAGCTGGATGTAGATATTTTTATGATGGAAGGTAGTGTAAGATAATTTTGTCAGGTGGAGAGTTAGATACGCGCCAACTACTATAAACTTTTGTTTACAACCTATAGGCGCTTGCCTCGCGCGGAGAGAGATCGACAATAATAAAATTTTATGCGACTGGGCGCCCCAAAAACATTGTAGACTGAAATAGAAGAACTTACTTTAAATTTAGTAATGGATGATCAGACAATCTATAGTTTTGTAGTCTTTATTACTAATCAATGAATCTATTCTAAAACTCTTTTAATTTTTTGTTTCAGGTCTTAAATTCTACATTGCATTGTGTGATTGATGATACTGAACTGCTTGTTCCTACAAATGTGTTTTATCGTTACCCAAATTGTTCGAGAAATAATATTATTGTAATAAGTGCGGAATATAATAATAGTGTTATGTGTTTAGATAAAATATTACCAAGTAATATTTCAATTATTGAATTTATAAGAGATTCAAGTAAATTGATTGGGTTGACTTGTGCGGATAATGTTAGTGATTATAAAAACAACAATTTCAGTTTTTATGTACCTCTCGTTGATTCAATTAAAAAGTGTTGCCCACCCGATCGCAAATTTACAAATTATACAAATGGCTGTTGGGATAAAACTGTAAAAGATGATATAAGAACGGTTAAAAAATTGATTAAAGCTTTATTGAATGATACTAATAATTATGTTGATATTACATACGGTGCACCTATATGCAAATCAGACGAAGTGTTAGTGGATTATCAAATACCTTATAAACAAGTTAGACAATTAGATAGCGAAGGGATTGTAATGAGAATACCTGGACATACAGAAACTATTATTTTACCACCTGAAAGTATCTGTGTTGATATATATAGTTATGATGATTTAACAATAATTGTAAGAGTTTGTCAGGATGAAACTGTGACTTGTAATATACAAAAAAAACCATGTATACGAAAATGTTGTCGCGATGGTCAATCGATGATAAATAATTCACGTACTTGTAAGAAATCTAAAGATTTATTTGATCCAAAGTTTTATAAAAATGTTAATAGCGGTGGTAATAAATTAACAACTGAAGTTTATCCTTCAATAGTTTATGGGATGTGTAAAAATGTTTACTTGTTGGAACCTTGGAAAAACGCGGATGACAAAACATATCTTGATGCATACGGTGAACTTCATTTCCCGAATCTTAATGAACATTCTAGTAGAGATTATTATTGTATTGAATTTTTAAAGTCTAAACATTTAAAATTATCACAGTTAGTTATTTTTTCATGTTTTCCGGATGAATCAAACGACGAATATCCACCAGAAAGTAAAGTAACTAGTGCTTTTTATATTGCGGTTGGTACGGGCAGTATTATTTCGTGTTTCTTTCTTTTGATTACGTTAATTGTCTATTCTTGTCTGCCAAATCTACAAAATATTCATGGAAAAACTGTCATGTGTTACATAGTTAGTCTGTTAGCTGCGTACGTTTGCCTTTCAGTAAATCAACTTGGAAGTTTATTTTTTCTCTTGGAAGATGAAATCACATGTAGAGCAATCGGTAAGTTATCTTTACTGTTATTTATTCTGATATTATTAAATATTTATTGATGCAGTCATTCTGAAATTGGCTTAGAAAAGAAATTTTAGAAAGGTGGTTCATTAAAATTTGGTGTTAGTTCTTTATAGGTCTTTGGTAAGTATATAGGCTACTTACCACTGGCAATAAGGTTGATTTTTTAAAATAAACTATGCAATTGAACCCTATTGGCATTTTATAGTTTTATAGATGTTCTCTGGTAAGTAGGTTATCCACATTATGAAATTAGAGCGCAGCGACCATTTGCTTGATGAGTTACACGAATGTGGTTAGGATTCTACCAGCGTACGAAACCGCGTTGTTTTGTTGTTACTTTTGTACAGTGCTTAGAAAATTCGAGATTTTTACGGAAAAGCAAGCATTCATGCTAATATAAAGTTGTGATTAGTTTTTCTACATAGTTTTGTGTTATATAGGATTACAAGTTGTTTTAATAAGCATTCTTACCACTAAACATTATGTGATTCCCATTTTAATAAACGTTCCTTGGTAAGTATACTTACCAGGGCTGAACATAAAAAAATAAATAGGTATCTTACTGTTATGGCACTAGAAATACATTATTCAAGTCCCTATAAAACAAAATTTAACATTTTACATGTATATTTTTCTCCGTAATACTGCCCTATAAAGGGTTACAAAATAAGAAAAATGAAAAAGTGCACTTCAATTTTAGTTACGACCCACCGGGTTGGTCTAGAGCAGTGATTCTTAACCTGGGGGTCGTGGTGATATTATAGGGGGTTCGCGAAACAATAATGAAATCATTTATGAGAAAAAATCATTTATTATAAACTTACTTATACAAATTTCACATGCAATAAGCACACTTACTTGTAAAGAAAAGAAATTAATCATTAATAATTAATTATCAATGTGATGGTTGCATTTTTGTTTTTCGTTTTAAATTTTCTTCATACGTACGCATTTTCAATCATTCTCTCACAGTAAGTATTATAGAAGGAGATTAATTTACAAAGAGCACGTACACATCAAGTTGGAACTTGTAAATTGCTCATGTATGTGCACGTCATACATGCATGTTCATTCGCGTTCGTACTATAAAAGTATAAACGCAGCAATATAATATAATAGCAATAGTTGTATTCCATTTATTTTTTACTGTCTGTATTTTCTTTAAACATAAAATTAGTGCTGTTTGATTACATAATACTAAAAAACATTTTACATTTACAATTACCGTTAAAATTCAATTTATTAATAGTAAGGCCTACTATTATCATCTGGTCGGGGGGTCGCGAAATATTAATATTTACTATTTAGGGGTCGCGGAGAAAAAAAGGTTCAGAATCACTGGTCTAGAGGTAAAGTCGTCGCCGTGAGTCAGCTGTTTAACTGCTGATTTTCGGAGACAAAGGTTCATGATTCAAATTCTAGTAAAAGTAGTTACTTTTATATGGATGTGAATACTAACAGTGGTTACCGGTGTACTTTGATGTTGGGGTTCAATTAACCGTACTCTCTCAGGAATGGTCGGCCTGATTCTGTACATGACTACGCCTCATTTACACGTCATACACATCATCCTCATCTCATTGGGTAATGGGTTTGCTTATTGTTCTAAATTGAACAAAGTGCAACGTACACGCATTAGAAATTTTAAAAAATTAGTTATTTTTCGACTTGGTTTTTACTTTCTCTTGCCTATATAAATATGTAGGAAGGAAAGTATTGGTTTCATGTCGATTTTTCAAAATCGAGTTTTACGGGATCTACACGTTTTCTGATCCCTGAACATAAACAATGCTTTTAGCGATTGGTCTGTGTGTGTGCGCGCGCGCGAGGAAAAATAGTAGAAATTCTTACGACTGATTACTAATTGCCCGAGTTACGTATCCAATAGAACACTACACGTTGACTTACGCGTTCATCACATCAACGACACATATCTAAAACTGTACCGTAGGTTCAGAGACAAACTTCACAATCATAACAATCCCTTTATATCCAATATAAATTCTGCGGACCTACCAGGAATCTCACAAAGACGACTAAAACGCCGATGGAGTAGAGACATGATACATTAACGCAACTGTAACATTATTACGTATACAAAAATATAATTTAAACGAACACATTTTTATCGTTATCTGGAGAGCTATCGCTGGGTGGTGTTCTCAAAGCCATTGACGCTGTTGGTTTTTTAAAATGTTTTTGTTAATTTAGTTGTGAACATTTTTGCTGGTTGTTATTCTACTGTTGCAAATAAATAAAGTAATAAAAAAAATGTTATTTTTCTATAATTAATCAGCACAGTCAGAATTTAGAGAATAAAATCCATAATTTTTATCTATATTTAAAATTAATAAATTACTTTAAATTCCATTCTGGAAAAACGAATTTATATCTTTAAAATTTACATCTTTAATTTGCGCATAACAGACAGGTGGAGTGTCAAATTATTTACACTCAATTTGTTCGTTGCAGGGCTAAAATAAAAAGCTCTTTTCTTGTCAAATGGTCAGCCAATTTAATGACTGAATCATTTAAGAACAAAAGAGGTAGAAGTGCAAAAGACACTAATAAGATTTTTCTCTTCTGAAAGTAATGAATTTCATTATACAGCCAGACCCTGTGGTGAATGAAGGGAAGGTGTCATTAGCAGAGTGGAAAATATGTACTTTTCAGAGGGCCCGGTATGCTGATAAGCGTACATTTCCACTCAGTGAGGAAGGCAATGGTAAACCACCTCATTATTCGTTTTACCTAGTAAAACCTCTACAGGTTCAAACCAGCTTTCCGGCTGATGACCTAAAAATTAACATCTTAAAATGTACTATTTTTAATCTTTTATTAATTTATATTTGTTTGTGTAGGTTATGCGACGTTCTTCACATTTTTTGCTGCTTTCTCCTGGTTGCACATATTATGCTTTGATTTATGGTACACTTTTGGGTAAGTACTTAACAAACATAAACTAGAATAATTAATTTTATGAGTGCAAAGAAAAAATAAAATATTTTGGCTACATACTCTTCTCACAGCGGGTTTTTCACCATCTGGGAAACTTTAGTTTCAGAATAAGTACGAGTATATGCCATTAGAAAGATCGTCATTTTCACTCTAATTTAGGAATTTTTATAATTAAATTTAAAATTTAATTTTATTCTTGAACGATATTTAGTAAGCAATTAAATAATTTTCGCCAATAACTTTTATCCTGGTCTTCCGAAAAAACTATTCTGATTCTAGTCATTTATTTCTTGAACAATTAAAGCGGTTTCTTAATTCTAGTTATTCTATATAATTAATTTCCTAAAAGTGCTATTGAATAAAACGTTAAACGTTGTTACCCCTTTACAGGAAATAAAACGCGAGGGACGAATTTCCGGACCTAATGATTTTTACAATATTCATTCTGATATTGTGTCGGCATAAACGGTGTCTAAAACGAAAGGCTGTCGAGTCCATTCAACCAGGGACTAGTAAATGAGCTGTTATCTTTTTAAAGTTAAACTAAGCAAATGAACAAAAAATTTTTATAAATGTTTAAAGAATACTTTAATTTTCAATAGCGCGGTAAAAGTAATTATTTAGGTTAGGCTATTACAACAAGACATGCACGAAGCGAGTATTTCTTTTCGAAAATGTTATTACAGTTATACTTTCTCTTGCCTATATGCATGTATAGGAAGAAAAGTATTGTTTTCATGTTGATTTTTCAAAATCGAGTTTTCACCGGATATACACCTTTTCAGACCCCCTAAACCCAAAAAACATGTTTTAGTGATTGGGGTGTGTGTGTGTGTGTGAACAAAATATCGTATGAAGTTGAAACTTAAGTTAGATACTGCTACCGAACCACACGAAAATTTTCATTAAAATCGGTCAACCGGAAGTAGTAAATATTCGTGTCATTTTTCACTTATTTGCGATTTTCTCAAAAGCGGCTCTTTCGATTTTTTTCAAAATGGCCTCATTTACTACATTTTTTTATACTCTACAAGATATGGTAGGCGCCATATCTGCTAAAATTCTTGGGAAGGCTGTTCTCTCGAAGAAAACCCGGTTTTTTAAGATTACAGCCTTAATATGCATTTTAGCACAAAATTGTATAATAAATTTCATCAAAATCAAATAGTTGTAGAAAATTGAAAAACCTACAACTTTTATTTCAAACATCTTTTGTATAACGCTTAGTTTAACGGTAATTAGTAATCTTCTGTTTATTTTCATAAAAATCTGTAAAAAATGTTTTTTTTAGATTTCGGCCGTAGTATCCATGTACGACAAAAATGCATTATAATGAAATTTATAGAAAATTAAAAGATCTACAACTTTTATTTTAAGCATTTTTCTCTACAGAGCCTACGGAAGCGTGTAAGAGTGATTTTCTTTGTTATTAGCTTAGCCACACTAATAGGTTAATTTTTATTTTGTGTCCTTTACTCATGATTAAATAAATTAAATAACGGTGGTTTTTAATGTGTTAAAATGTTCAGACCCTTGCCGGGAATCTAACCCGGGACCTTCGCTTTGTAGGCTAGTGCGCTAGTCACTACGCCACGGAGGTGGCCAGAAAATTATATTTTCTTTTATATTTAGAAAATAAGACTAGAAAAAGGTTGTTTTTTAAGTGTGTTTTATTAATTTTTATCGATTCAATCAATTTTTAAGTTTTTTATGTGTAGGGCCTACATTAGACGTAAAAGTAGCTATAAGTGCTGTAACTATATGGTATTTTCTTTTGTTAACCGTAATATTAGGTAGTTTAGGATTGAAATTTTTTTTAATACTTCCATGTTTCTATTTTATTAATTTAAAACTTGCCTGTGTTATAATCACCAATAATAGATTAACTTTTATTACGCTACTCATTTTTGTACACAGACTAATTTATATTTCACTGTTTGTTTTCTTTGTACTTTGTGTAAAAAATGATAATATGATATATGCACAACAATACATCTATTATATTTATTATTTATTTTAAGTACTGTAGCTAATATCTAAGTTGTCAGTTTGTAATTTACACATTGGCTAGAGTACTGTAATATAATAAATTTATACACACACACAACAACACATGTACATTCACAAGACAAACTGAATACGCTCACACATAACATAAACATACATCAGATGATTTACTACCGTCAGATGTGAAAGACAAAAATAATAATAACAAAATTATTTTTCATTTTATTAAATAAAATGGATTGTTAACTCACTCTTTTTTAAATTCTTTAAAGAGTAAGGTGATGATTTGCATCTTTTAAAATAGAAACACATTTTTATAATTGAAAACTATTTTACTGAACAGATAAAGATAGATATTTTAGAGGATTGGTTGAAATAAAGATTTCAAGGACTTTTAATAGATTTTAAGGATTTTAAGGAACTTTTAACAATTTTAATAACATTAAGAATTTTAGAATATTTACAAAAAAAATCTTTTAATAAAGATTCTTGAATTATTGAATTTGGAAACTTTTCTTTATGAACTTCTGGGACAAAAAATGGTGCCGTGACCAGGATAAGAAAGGATTCAATTAAGGAATTTCAATAAATAAATAAATTTTGGAAAAGAAATTAAAATAACTAACAAAAAGGACAGGATAATGAAACAATTTCATCAAACGAAAATAATCAAACCAGAGCAGTTGAAAATCAAAAAGGAGATAAGAAGAAAACATTAAAAATAACACAACGAATCTTCTAAAAATTATAAAAAACTAAGGTATAAACAATTCACATCTGACCAGGTAAACTGACTCCAACTGGTAAGTCATCTGTTTCACATATATACATTTTTACCATAAACAAACGAAATAAAAATAAACATGGAGGAACAAGTGGGACCGATTCTCGAAACGAATAAATTAGACGAAACGAACATTAACTTCCAACTTAGGATACGGAGAAGTACGACAACAGGAAACATACGACAAAAACGACAAAGACTACAAAAACTATTAGAGAACGGGCGACAAATTGACTTAAACACATTACATAGATTTGATTTTGGTAAACAACTGACCGATTGTCAAAATTATTTTGCAAGGATAAGAAACATCGAAAATTTAACGGAATTAGAAACATATAATTCTAAAATTTTTGAGGATAGGCTTAACAAAATATTAACATTTATATTGCCCAACAAACCGGATAAAGCAGTAGATTTTCAGAATTTAAAGTAAAGGTTTGAGGTTTGGAAAGCAAATAAGTGGCATAATATTGAAGTTAGATCTAATTGTGAACAAAATCTAAATCTTGAAAGGGCATGTTTAGAAGATAACTTCTTGCCTAATAAAAGGCAAGAAATTCCTAATTGTGATCAATTTAACTTTGCACCTGATACAGGAATATTAAACCCTGTTCTTCAAAACGAAGTACCTGACATCTACATACCAAATGCAGTAGGTAACAATAATCCCTTACATTTTCAACGTGAATTAAATTTCAATTGGACAAAAGTTGCAAATCCAATTGAACAAGAGTTAAAACAATTAACTATCACCGATGGACGAGACATTGATACATTAGTAAGAAATATTAAAATCATCAAACAAATACAGAAACGTTATGCCGTTAATTTACCTCTGGTTTTGTTAACTCCGTTTATGACTGGTTTTACGGAACAAATTTTTGAAAACTCCATTAGGAATAACCATAATTTTGATCAGTTTCATCAAAATTTAGTAAATAAATTAATTACACCAAAAATGAAAGAAATATTAAAATTGAAATTGTTATACCGAAATCAGTCACAATCGGAAACTCTTGCAGAATACATGAAGGAAATTTTAGAGAATCATGATGTTTTGAGACTAGATTTAACGGAAGGTGAGTTAATTAATATAATTTTAACAGGTTTAAATGAAATATATGCCACACACATAGGTATAATTGGTAAACCCACTAACTTACAAGATTTTAATAAGTTAGACGCTTATGTTTATGAAAGAGTTTATGCCAGAACTCTTAATGATCTTGGTTTATCAAACATAAATAATACAGGCGCTCTAAATACAATAAATAACACAGTATCTATCCAAGGTAAACAAAATACATTAAAAGATTCAGCATTCAATAACACCAGATCACAAAAATCATCCACAACACCGAAGTGTTTTTATTGTAATAATTTAGGCCACATTAAAAGGAATTGTAAACTTTGGCAACAAAAACAAGGAAATAACCATGTTTCAAAAAACTAAATGAATACAAATACGGACAACATAGACATATGATTCGTATTTGTAAACATAATGCAAATAAACATTTAAAGATAGGTGAACAAAAGTTAAACGGCAACTATACTTTGAAGGCCTTAACAATAAAAATCAAAAATGATACATTTAGGGCTCTTATTGATTCAGGCTCAACCCACAACGTTATTAATCAAAAAATGTACAAACTTTTAAAAAGTAAGAAAGCAGTTATAAAGAAGGAAAATTTTAATGCAATTTGTCTTACAGCGGACAGGTTTCCTTTGGAAATCAATAAACAAGTCTGGGTTAAAATTAATTTACAAAAATATCGTGGAAAATAAATTTTAAAGTTTTAACAAAAATTCACCATAATATTATACTAGGAATGCATTTTTTGCAAACAACACGTGCGATATTCAATGCAACAAAGTCAATAATAACTTTTGAATGGTTAAAAGATCAAAAATTTCATCTAACAAATGCATACCCAGAGCAGATTAATAATGTAGAACAATCTGAGTATATTAAAAATAAAATTACTAATTTATGTAAAGAATTTCCGGATGTACTCACTAATAAATTAGGCTGTACCGATGTATTGACATATGATATTAAACTTAAAAATAATGAAATTATAAAATCGAGACCCTATCCACTAAATCCAATAAAAACACTTCAAATGAAACAGCAAATTGATAAATTATTAAAAGACAAGGTGATAAGAGAGAGTGTTTCCCCTTATTCGTCTCCGGCACTTCTAATTCCGAAACCAAATGGCACGAGTCGTTTAGTTGTGGACTATCGCTCAGTCAACTTGGTAATTGACTCAGAGGCACAACCTTTACCCAACATAAATCAGGCTTTCCAATGGTTTTCCGGTGCACGATGGTTTAGCACGTTAGATTTAGCACAAGCGTACCATCAAATACCATTGACAGAAAAATCTCGTCAAATTACCGCATTTTGTACTCCGGATGGATTATACGAGTACGAAAGATTACCTTTCGGTTTATCAACTGGAGCACAAGTCCTAACACGTCTTATGAATACAATATTCAAAAATATTAAGTATAAATTTGTATTTAATTATATGGATGATATATTAATATATTCCAAAAGTTTTCCAGAACATATGAAACATATTAAAATAGTATTGTCGATTTTAAGAAAAGCTGGTATTACCGTCAACCCTGATAAGGTAACATTTGCAGTGAACGAAATATCATTTCTTGGACACACATTATCATACAAAGGAGTCTCTATAGATTCGATAGGACACAAAAAATATTGGAATACCCTGAACCCACGTCAGTGAAACAAGTACATCGGTACTGCGGTATGATTAATTATTTTTCTAAATTTATTAAAAATTATGCTGATAGAATCGAACCTCTAAATAAATTACGTCGTAAAAATACTCAGTTTATCTGGGGAGACTCACAGAAAACCGCATTTGAAGATCTTAAACAAACAATTGCTAATCCCCCGGTACTAGCTATACCAGACTTTTCAAAACAATTTATTTTACAAACAGATGCGTCAGATACAGGTCTAGGAGCTGTACTGCTTCAAGAACAAGAAGGGTCTAGACGACCCATAGCGTACGCTTCCAAGACATTGACAGAGGCAGAAAGGAAGTTTTCTGCATATGAACGAGAATGTCTTGCAGTTGTTTTTGCAATAGATCATTTTCGGACCTACCTGACACATCGTGAATTTCTTTTAGAAACCGATAATCAAGCTTTAGCCTGGCTTCTTTCTAGACCTAAACAACTAGGTAGATTAGCTAGGTGGTTACTTCGATTATCTGTTTTTAAATTTAAAATTAATCACATCCGTGGCTCCGATAATAATGTTGCTGATGCGCTATCAAGGATGTATGATTCTAATAGTGAAGATACCACAAAAGATATATCTTATATCAATGCCTTATTATCACAGTTTCCCCTATCCTTTACAGATATAAAGAAACATCAAGAACAGGATACCTTTATCCTTCAACAAAAACAGAAAATGGATACCAAATTTTGTTTTTCCAAAGGAGTATTATGTTTAAAAGATAAAAACAATAATCCAACCAAAATTGTCCTTCCCAACTCTTTAAAAGATTTAGTATTTAAATATTTCCATAATTCTGAAATAGGTGGACATTTAGGCGTCGCTAAAACTATCCATAAAATAACACGATATTTTTACTGGCCAGATGTATATACAGAGATTCCTGTCAAAGTGAATGCTTGTACAACTTGTCAGAGAAGCAAACCGGGAATGAATTATAAATGGGGGAATCTCAGTTCTAGAGTTCCAACAACACCATTTGATACACTGTTTATTGATACAGTAGGCAGTCTACCAAAAACTAACCAAGGATTCAAATATATACTAGTGGTGGTAGATAGTTTCTCAAAATTCACATGGTTAGCTCCATTAAAAAGTACCAATACGTCATCCATTATAGAAGAATTAAAACGTATTTTTCAACATTACTCCATCCTAAGACTAATAGTCACGGATAACGCCAAAACATTTAATTCAGTAATTTTTAAAAACTTTTGTTTCAATCTAGGCATTAAAAGGACAACACTCTCTCCTTATCACCCACAACCATCTCACGCCGAACGATTAAACAGAAATCTCAGGTCTATTCTTATCGCATACCATGCAACTACACAAACAAGCTGGGATAAATCTCTCTTTTGGTTTCAGTTAGCTTTTAATATGGCTCAACATACCGCACATGGTGTGTGTCCATTTGAGATATTACATAATTTTCCGGCTCAAACTCCATTAGATAGAGCGTGGAATATACAAGATATCCTTCATCGGAATCCTGTAAGTTCAAGCAACATGATGGGTAAAATTAAGAGACAATTAATTAAGTCTCATCATGATATGGCACGTAGATATAATGCTACACGTCATCCAAATCCGTTTTCGGTGGGAGATAAAGTTTTACTTAAAACTCATCCCGTAAGTTCGAAACGGAAAAATATTTGTGCAAAAATGACATACCGTTGGTCGGAACCATTTTATATCATAGGTTTCTCCACACCAGTTACAGCCTTAATACGTAAGACTGTTGGGGGAGAAATAACAAAAGAACACATTTCTAACCTTAAAAAGGTTACATAATTAATTACAAATAGTAATATTTTTAGGTGACGTGTGTCGCGACACTCGAGCTTGAGATGATTGTAATAAATTATAACTGATGTTTGCATGCTGAATGACTGTATTGTGCAAGGGGCCCCGAATGAATGTAAAATACCGCCTCAAGCCGACAATTGCTATATACTCGCCTTTCCCTTTTTTTTCAATTTAAGCAACCACCTCTTATCCTTTTGCTTGGGCATTTACCCCAGGGGGGGGGGGGAAGATTGTAATATAATAAATTTATACACACACACAACAACACATGTACATTCACAAGACAAACTGAATACGCTCACACATAACATAAACATACATCAGATGATTTACTACCGTCAGATGTGAAAGACAAAAAATAATAATAACAAAATTATTTTTCATTTTATTAAATAAAATGGATTGTTAACTCACTCTTTTTTAAATTCTTTAAAGAGTAAGGTGATGATTTGCATCTTTTAAAATAGAAACACATTTTTATAATTGAAAACTATTTTACTGAACAGATAAAGATAGATATTTTAGAGGATTGGTTGAAATAAAGATTTCAAGGACTTTTAATAGATTTTAAGGATTTTAAGGAACTTTTAACAATTTTAATAACATTAAGAATTTTAGAATATTTACAAAAAAAATCTTTTAATAAAGATCCTTGAATTATTGAATTTGGAAACTTTTCTTTATGAACTTCTGGGACAGTACTAAAGTTATTTACAAATTTCGCTTAGATTAAAGAGCAGATGTTACAGGAAGTACATAATCCTATTAATAATTCATAAATTCGTGATAAAAAATGTCCGGATGTTTACATGAACTCTTCTAAGTATAATCGATTATAATTGAAAAATCGATTCCTAAAATTGTTTCTAAATGTTGGTCTATATTTTAAACTACCGTAATTATTGGCACGACCATCTGTCATTAGATCAAACGCGAGAACACCGCCCATCAAATACGTCCGAAATTCTTGTGAAGATGTTATCGACTCTATACAGGGTGATTCTAAATATAGTAAAATAATTTAGTACATGATTGTAGAGCTAAAAATAAGAAAAAATGTTCATATAAACATACGTCTGCAAACGCTTTATTAGCGAGTTACAGCTAGCGAAATATTTCGCCCCGATTTCAGTTCCCCTGGCGAAATACAGTGATACTGGATTTTGATGGGCTATTTTTAGCGCAAAATGTGATGGAATAATATGGAAAATCACCTAAAAAGTCAAATAAAACCAGTCTGGAAGCTGTAGTGTTAGCAGTTTTTGAGGAAAATGATAAAGTCTTTTCTGTTATTCCCCCCAGTTTTTCACATTTTATGAATATTTCGTATGCAATCTTTCAGTATTTTTAACAATAACGGGAAAAATATTTAAAAAATCCTACACAAATATTCTTCAAGTTAAGGTTACATATAGGTAGGGTAAATACATTGTTTTTTCTCAATATTGTTACTGTATGTAATAATAAAATATAAACTCATTGAGGTCGTGTCATCATTAAAAAAATAAATTTAACATGTTGTTTTGGTCAACAGCCAAAAGGCTGGTTTGAACCTCTAGAGGTTTTACTGAGTAAAGACGAGGAATGAGGTCGTTTACAATTGGCTTCCTCACTGAGTTGAAAGAGTATGCTTATCAGCATGCCAGGCCCTCCGAAAAGCACCTACTTTCAATCCTACAAAAATGACACTTTTACTTCATTCACCACAGGGTCTGGCTGTACAGTGAAATTCATTACTCTCCGAGGAGAAAACTCTAACTAATGTCTTTAACACCTTACCTCTTCTGTTCTTAAATAGTTCATTCATAATTGACTGACTATTTGATAAGAAACAGAACTATTTTTTGTAGCCCTTAATTTAACATAATTAAATAAAATATTATTAAATAATTAAATAATTTTTAATAAATGGTAGTTTAAGGTTAACTTGAAAAAGGAAACAACTTGAAAATTATTGATATATGATTTTTTTGAAATATTTTTCCCGTTTTTATCGTTAAAAATACTGTAAGAATACCACCTACAAACGAAATATCCACAAAATGTGAAATATTACGCCGGGGGAGGGAGGAATAACAGAAAAGGCCAAAATGATGAAATATGCAAAAAATTTTAGTAGAAAAACACAGTCTTCTACGTTTGATGCCCAATTTAACTTTGTTAAATGACCAATAAACAAATTATTTTTCTCAATGAAAACTGTAGAGAATTTAGTTCTGAAAGCAATTCTGTAAGCAATGTAAACTAAATGTATATAAAAGATTAATAAAATGGATTCTTATGTAGTACACGACACAGCAATACTTAGCCGTTTTATGAGAAGGAACGAATAACTTATTATAAACAAAACATAATATTTTTCTATGAAAAGTTTTATGTTTATATGAAGTAAACATATCTAGACTAAAGATGATGTTCAAAATGAGCTCCGTTGTTTTGTAGTAGACGACTGTGTTTTTCTACTAAGATTGTTTGCATATTTCTACCTTTTTCTCAAAAACTGCTAACACTACAGCTTCCAGACTGGTTTTATTAGATTTTTTAGTTAATTTTCCGTATAAATCCACCATATTCGTCGCAAAATGTAGCCCCCAAAAAAATTAGTATCGCTGTATTTCACTAGAGGAACTGAAATCGAAGCGAAATGTTTCGCTAGCTGTAACTCGCCAATGAAGTGTTTACGGACATTTGTTTATGTGAACTTTTTTTTCTTATGTTTAGCTCTATAATCATGTACTAAATTATTTTACCATAATTTAGAATCACCCTGTAGAAAAATGATGATTACCATAATTCAGGCTTCAAAAAATGATATCAAAAATTCTAATCGCATCACAAATAATTTTACATTAATCCTTTAAGCAATGACGATGTCAACAGATAAATACTGAAACTTTAAAGAATAAATATTGAAATTATAAATTATTGGAACTAATGTTGTTTGTATTATTACCGATTATTACCTATTATAATTTATGATCGTATAATAAAATTGATGACAATAAAGAAGACGTTTAATGATAGCATGGTAAAATGGTACTGTACTTCTGAAAAAATATTATTTGTACATCATTTACTTAACATTCATTGTATATTCTCATTTAGACTACTCTCTGAATCTATAAAAATTTGGTGTGAAACACTCACACGACTTTCTCTTGTCAATGAAATTAATGAACATTAGTAACAAAGCATTAGAAATAAACAAAAAACATAAACTTGTTTTAATCATGAGTGAAAGACGCAAAATAAAAATCAACCTTGCAGTTTGGCTTGAAAATACGGAAATTCACTCTTTCACTCGAAACTAGGCTTTGTAGAGAAAAATGCTGTTAATAAAAGTTGTAGATTTTTTAATTCCCTGTAAATTTTATAAGTTATACCCTTTTGTCGTAAAATGCATACTAAGGCTGAAATCTTTAAAAAGTCGATTTTTTACACGTTTTTGTGAGAAAAAAGAGAAAATTGCTAATTATTGCTAAACTAAGCGTTGTACAAAAAAAAAGTTTGAAATAAAAGTTGTAGAATTTTAAATTCTCTACAACTTTTATTGTATAAATCTTTGCTCTAAATTGCATATTAAAGCCGTAATCTTAAAAATAATCAATTTTTCACAAGAAAACAACCTCTCCAAAAATTTCAGCAGACATGGCGCCTACCCTATCTTGTAGAGAATAAAAAATTTAGTAAATGAGGCGATTTAAAAAAAAATCGTAGGACCAGTTTCTGAGAAAATCGTAAAAATAGTGAAAAATTACACGAATAAACTACTACTTCCGGTTGACCGATTTTGATGAAAATGTTCGTGTTGGGTCCTCTAGTGGCATCTAACTTAAGTTTCAAGTTTGTACGATGTTCCGTTCTTGAGATATTATGTTCACACACTCACAAACACACACACACACACACACACACATACACACACACACACACATACATACATACACACAGACTAATCGTTAAAAAGATGTTTTTGGGGTTCAGGGGATCTGAAAACGTGTAGATCCGGTGAAAACTCGATTTCGAAAAATCGACATGAAAACTATAGGCCTACTTTCCTCCTATATATTCATTATAGGCAAGAGAAAGTAAAAACAATCAAAAAATTTGAATGTAAAACACTCACACGACTTTCTCTTGCCAATACTAAATAATAAAGAATATATCTAACTATCTTTGACCATTAATAAACATTGTAATATGAAAAAATTCCTAATGTAATCGTGAGTGAATGACGCAAAATGAAAGTCAACCTCTGTTCGACTTAAAAATACGGAAAATCACTAATTGACGCTAAACTAGGCTCTGTTAAAAAATGCTTGAAATAGAAGTTGTAGGTTTTTAATTTCCTACAACTTCAATCTTTACAAGGCCGAAGCCTTAAATATTTCAATTTTTTTATTGATTCCAATTAAAATTAAAATTTTAATTTAAAATTGAAATTAAAGATTAAAATTTTTCTTAACGTACAAAGTTTCCAACTAAAATTAACCTATCTTTCAAAACCGGAAATAACGTTTCACATGTCGGCATCACTTTCTTATAACCGTTTCTTTTTTTTACCAGGTGCCAAAAAAACTGTTGATGAAGAATTATCTTCTTCACTGTCTTTAACTTCCTTCTATATTTAAAATTGTGGAAAGAGAAACATCACAGTAGTTAACCGCTCGTTCACGGCTTTTGTTAAGAGGCACGGAAAGGAATTTTGTTCAGCTTCAACTTCTCAGCATTTTATTACATTACATAAGATTTCGTTCAGCACTGTGAACAGTTCGACCGCGTTTTCAAGGAACCGACATTTCCTTTTACGGTAACAAACAGTTATATTCGTAAAGTTAACCTACAAAAGGCTCCGCGATGTACTGCATGTTCTCTAAGTATAGTTTACGTTGTTGTGGTGGAGAACTGATTCCAAAGCAGTCGCGCATGCGCACTGATACTTTTCCCCTAAAGTTAAAACCAGAGGCAAACTCGTGACTCGGTAACTATAGGGTCTTTAATTTTCAGCAATTTTTAATATATATAGGTACTAACACACTTTTTCCCTAAAATATTTATTTTAGAACAAAAGCGTATAATTGGCGATAATATTTAAATAACAATTTTTACCACGAGAGCACAGCCTCCTCAAGAATTTCAGCAAACGTGGGGCTTAATCTATCTTGTAGAAAATAAAAAATTTAGCTAATGAGGAGATTTTTAAGAAACTCGTTTGCCTCTGGTTTTAACTTTAGGGGAAAAGTATCAGTGCGCATGCGCGACTGCTTTGGAATCAGTTCTCCACCACAACAACGTAAACTATACTTAGAGAACATGCAGTACATCGCGGAGCCTTTTGTAGGTTAACTTTACGAATATAACTGTTTGTTACCGTAAAAGGAAATGTCGGTTCCTTGAAAACGCGGTCGAACTGTTCACAGTGCTGAACGAATATCTAACGGAGCCGTTTTTGAGAAAATTGCAGAAAAGTGAAAAATTGCACGAACAAATTACTACCTACTTCACGTGGACCGAGTTTGATGAAATATTTCTTGTTAAGTCCCCTAGTGGTACCTAACTTAAGTTCCAAGTTTCAACTTGTTACGATATTCCGTTATTGAGATATATTTTTTTCACACACAGACCAATCGCTAAAAAAACATGTTTTATCAGGTTCAGGGGGCCTGAAAACGTATATTTCCGGTGAAAACTCGATTTCGAAATTTCTTCATGAAAACAATAGCCTACTTTCCTTCTCTAGATATTCATGTAGGGCAAGAGAAAGTAAATATGCACATTACGTTTCATTATAAGCGTAATTTAAGTTTTATCAATCACATTCATATTAATGAACGGATTTTGATTATTATGATAAAAACTTAAGTAACAGGCGTAACCAGACACGTAAGAAGGATTTTGGTTCGGAGGCTGAGTCTGGAGATCGAACTAAGGACCCGTGCCATATTAGTCTGGTATGAAATTTGAATTTCCATTCGGCGGGGTTGCAGCCTCCAAGACCTCCCCCACCCTGGTTCCATGCCACAATTAATAAATTTTCTAAACTTAATTTACGTAAATATTGAGTTCATCTCTTATAGTGATATCACACGACTTGAAAATATTTATTTGATTATATAAATAAATAAATTGCTGTAGTCACGTAAAATTATAAATACAATAAGTAGGCTATATATAATTGTATATATATATATATATATATATATATAAAATATATAATATATATTATAAATATATAATATATAAAATGTACATAATCTTCCCAATATACAATTTAGTATATTGGAAAGATTATGTACATTTTCAATAAAGATTTTGCTACAAATGTGATAAAAGTGAAAACTTCGTAGTGTAGTCTGTTTAACTATTATAATTCTTTTTTAATCCCTAATGTGTGTTTGTTGCAATTTGTTCAATTTAGAACAATTAGTAACCCCATGACCCAATGAGATGAGGATGTTATGTATGACCTATAAATGAACTGTGGTATTGTACAGACTCAGCCCGACCATACTTAGAAGAGTATGGTTAATTGAATCCCAACCATCAAAGTACATTGGTAACCACTGTCTAGTATTCAAACGATTATTAGACTGACAATATTCATCAATGATCTGTACGCCATAAAACGAAAAATATATTTGTATGAATTGAATTGACATGAAAAGATTAGTTTACCACCGTTACCGAGAGAATTCATGGACAAATAATTTTCGTGCGACTTGTTGCGAAAAGAAATCTTGTGCGAAAGCTTTTTTTCTTATGTTATTTTTTTTCTATGGCAATGAATGTACTGTTTGTCACGTACGAGAGCGGAGCTTTTACAGCTCGACTTGTGTTTAATTGTAAACGCTGAATAATTTGAGTACTTAAGTTAATTTAACAGGACCCATGGGTCCTTGGTGTAGAGATCAGCGCATTTGGCTTCTATGCCGGGGTCCCAGGTTCGATTTCCGATCAAGTCTGGCATTTTTTTATCTGAATGTCACCTCTTATCATTGCTTAGCATAAGCTAAGACTTATGTAGGTTTCATCACTCAACTAAAAATTTAAAAAAAAAATGGGTGCATCCAGTTTATAAGTGATAACACAACATTTATATATTTATAGTGAAACGTTCATTGTTTTTGCCATATTTCATTAATTAACATGACACGGCGAATGCCCGGACTTATTTTTCCTTTGTTAAATTTCAAAACCTAATGATATCGTTAGACTAGTCTCTTCTATTGTTTGTCATTGCAACTGACGTTGGGTCCCTGATCAGATCCTGACAATTTTTTCATCAGTCATTTTCATCTTGTGCCTTTAACCTTCTGCAACAACAGTCGGATTCTCCCACTGTGAATGTTCAGAAACCTATGTGGTTGCAAACAAAAAATAAACGTTATTTTACTGTTGCTTAAAAAAAGTTTGTAAACAAAATAACGGTAAAGCGGTCAACAGTAGAAGATTGATAGCTGCAACTAGAAAGATAGATTCAGCTGTTGACAGGTCTACACTAAATTGTTTTCTCGCTTGAATAATTCTTAATAAAATTTACAATGTGTTTCGACTGGTTATTCAGTCATTCGAAAGAAAATTACTATCTTTGAATGTCTTCTGTGCTGATCAACTTGACTTTAATGTATTTCTTTATAGGCTCCAGTGATGTTCAGTAGAGATCGTTTATTATTTTTTACTTCTATTTTATTTTTTAGACTATCAATTATGGTTAGAGACTGAAAGGTCTACAACTAAAATTTAAAAAAATCAGCTAGTTCATTTTATTATTGAGTGATTATAATTGCGTTTAACATCAATTTAAAAAAAAGTATTTTGTCAAAGGTGTTAGAATTGTATTTATTCAGAGGGTAACGGAGTGATACATCATACAAATGTCTGAATGAAGGTTTTATTTGAAGATTAGTGGGAATGTATTAGTAAAAATCTCCTAACGGTAGAGGGATCAACCCCTGTATTGTCATCCCTTAGAATTTTAAAAGAGATATATTAAGATTAGTAGAAATTTATGACGTAGCCTTTCCTTTAATGTTTACGTGAGAATTTAACAAAAATTATAGTTAACAACCTTTTAAGGACATTACCCGTCATATATTTTAATGTTAAAATCTCTTAACTTTATGACCCATTTTCTAAAAAAGTACAAAAGCTACAAACATGAAATTTTGAGAGGTTCTTCAGCTCTTTATTTGAAAATAATACCACTACAATCATCAAAATTGACTGACAGAAAAAAAATATTAATTTTTTTGTATTTGTAAAAAATAATTTGATCGGAAAACACATTTATATAAGCCAAAATTATTTTATTTTTTGGTAGATATCAATAATTCTAATAGTATAACTCCACCTCTTTGACAATAATTACCACAAAAAATTTGAAGCAGATCGGTCAAATAGTTTTTAAGAAAACGGGTTTTTATAAGAAAAATCATGATTTTCGGAAAAATGCAAATAAAGACAAGAATAACGTTTAGTACCAAGTTTGTCATATGCTACCTGCTTAAAACAGCCCTACTCCATAATCTGGCTTGGAATCCTTTTATGTTTCATCTTTTAACTTCTTCTTCACATGTCTGTTCTTTCGGCGAGCTTTTTTTTCATATCCTCACACATTTTTTTCTGCTTTACGAATTCAACATGAATCAATTTTACTCAAAATTGATACAATATTTGCTCCTGGGTTTATTCCTAATTGTTTTATAACGTCACACTAACTTATATTACCATCATTATAGGTTGAAATGGCATCATGAATACCTAATGTCATGGTGTCAATACCAACAAATACAGATTTGGGAATTCTACTCCAGATGATATGGTTGAATGACTCGCTTATATTTTGAGTGTTGCCATGAAGGCAATTTTTGTAATAAACCAGTTCGAGATAGATCAGCTAAGACAGGTTTGATAACATCTAATAGTACAGCAGTAGGCAGTGAATGCTTATGTGAGTTTTTTTTGTTTTCCTTGATGGCCTTTTGATATAAGAAAAGACAACTAGCTACGCAAAATGTTTTCTCAACAACTCAAAAGGGACAATTTTTTCATGCAGTACTATTTTAAAAAATTCGTAAATAAATTAAAATTGGGAATAAAAACATAAATTTGGTATCAAAATGCTCAGAAATTACCAAATATTTATATAAAAATATAAAAACAAAATTGATTTTTTTTTTTTTGGGTACTGGTTACCTTAAAAGTACAAAAAAATTAGGCTAAATTTGTTTGACTAATTTGAAAATATATACTTAAGTCCGTATTTATTAATATTGTATCATTGTTTTACCATCTCTTTTACTCTTAACGCGTAACTCTTATTTAAATATTTGAAGAAATTTAGTTAAGGTAAAGTCTAGGCTATTATATTAACAGTTTGTGTGGGTTTTTAGTGATAAGTAAGCCGTATAGTACACCCATTGTAGGTTATCTGAGGGCTATTGGCATTGTGGCCTTGTCGTCTGGGCGAGTCGCTCATAATTTCCTGAAAGTGTCACTCCTATGTTGACTCCCTCAAAGCTATTGCTATCCGTTAAAGTACACAACTGGGTAAACAGAACATCCTATATAATCGATTTTTACCTAATTCAAGATAAAAATAAAAATGTCCTGTCGTTCTACGTTATTTACTTACTTACTATCTATGTAGATACATTTTCTATTAATAATCTTAGTTCCAAAATTGAATAAGCAAAGCTTATTAATGCACATCGTCTAACCTTACTGAAGATCGTATTAAAAATTTGAAAGGATTTGAGATTTTTGCGTTTTATATTACAATGTATTACATCTTTTTATATTACATCGTACATACATTATACTTATAAGATATTATATTACATCGTTTTATAATATATCACTTAATCTGTTCGTTGCAGGGCTAAAATAAATAGGTCTGTTTCTTATCACATGGTCAGCCAATTAAATGACTGACTCATTTAAGAACAGAAGAAGTAGAGGTGCAAAAGACACTTATCAGAGTTTTCTCCTCTGAAAGTAATGAATTTCATTATACAGCCAGACCCTGTGTTGAATGAAGTGAAGGTGTCATTTGCAGAGTGGAAAATATGTGCTTTTCAGAGGGCCTGGCATGCTGATAAGCGTACTTTTCCACTCAGTGAGGAAGGCATTGGAAAACCACCTCACTCCTCGTTTTACTTAGTAAAACCTCTACAGGTTCAAACCAGCCTTTCGGCTGGTGACCTAAACAACAACATATTATATTACATGAGGATTATTTTAGAGTTATTTTCAGATTTTCGTCAAGCCTTTACATGTTGTTTTAATTTTTTTTTTAACGTCCGACTGTTCTGGAATTACTGATAATGCAGGCGGTGAAGAATGAAATGATTTGTTGTAACGTATGAAAATATGCCGTGCCTGAATGAGATTCGAACCCAAGACCGCATGATGAGAGGCGAGCACGATACCAACTACGCCAATGCGGCCGGCGAATACAATAGAACAGATGCTTAGAACAGATGTGGAGTGCAAATTGTAACCCCCAGTCTTCCTGGTAGAATGACCGAAAGATAAGTGAAACAAATTCTTGAGATCGGCCAGAAAACTTTTCTATTTGTTCAGGGAATTAATCTCTTGGTTATTAGTGCTTACTGCTTGACCGTGCTAATTGAAAGTGTGTAAACATATTTTTTGTTAAATTGTATGTTGGTGCTTTCACTTATCAGTAAAAATATTATCTGAAATAATTTTGTTTTATTTAAAATCTACTTCTATTAATATTTATTAATTAAACCTCCATATTTTATTCTCGTTAACCGCCATGAATCATTTAACATGTTTTTAATTAAAAATGTGTTGTCGTTTAGGTCAACAGCCGAAAGGCTGGTTTAAGCCTCTCGAGGTTTACTAACTAAAAACGAGGAGTGAGGTGGTTTACTATTGCCTTCCTCAACGAGTTGAAAGAGTATGCTTATCAGCATGCCAGTCCCTCCGAAAAGCACTTCCTTTCCACCCTGCAAATGACACCTTCACTTCATTCACCACAGGGTCTGGCTGTATAGTGAAGTTCATTACTCTCAGAGGAGGTTACTCTGAGTGGTGTCATTTACACCTCTACCTCTTCTGCTCTTAAATAGTTTAGTCATATAAATTGGCTGACTATGACCTAAGAAACAGATTTTTTTGTAGCCCTGGAACCAGCAGATCGACTGCAATTAATTAACACTCCACCTGCCCGTTATAGGAAATTTTAATTAAATGTCACTTTAATTACCTGGTATTATTGAACACAATGGATAATGAACGCAAGTTTGAATTATTATGAACCGCGTAAAGTTTTTCAGATATTAGCTGGGAATTGAAACTGGAATCTTTCGTTTTGAAGGCTAGGAAGAAACCACTGCTCCAGGAAAGTTACATTTATTATTCCACAGTAAATGCTATAAAAGTATCTAGTAGACCTATTTATAAAATTATTAGTACTCTCTGTTTATAGTAGGTCCTCGATTTACCTTGCTAAAGTCTGGTCGGACACCGACGTTAAAACCGAACCTTTAAAATCGGGATGAGGGAACGTGTGTATTCGTACGATACGTTTAGTGATTCTAATAGTACTTAATTGGTACTTACAATGGTGCATTAATCATAATATAGACATGTTAGTGAATAAATACAGAAATATTGTCAATAACCCATTGCCCATTGTTGACGAATTTAACTCATATTTTGTGGATTACCAGGTACTTTTGATAATTCAATCAAAACTCACAAGAAAGAAAGATAAGTAAGAGGATGGCGAAATATTTATTTTCTCAAATGTATGACTTTAAATCCGAGACGGTAAATCGAGGACTTATTGGACATGAATTTTTTCAAATTATTTTAGAACATAACGTTTCCTTCGTTTCCTCAGTAGTTTAACCAAACAATAACTTGATCAAACAGCAATATTTCAGTAAATATAGAGTTTTACTAAAAATTTATTTATAAATTATTACTCAATTCTATGTTTTATATCAGTATTAAAATATTTCTGTATGAGTAAACATTTTGTCTCTTTTAGTGTCCATAAAACTAAGCCAACCGTTGTCAGTTAATTCCAATACGGAATATATTTTATTAGTTTTTTCATTTTATTAGAAACCAGTCGTGGTACCCTGACTACATTTGACAAAATATTTCACCATAAGCATATTTTTGTGTATTTACATAATCAAAAATATGCATTATTGTTTTTAACTACAGCAAATCCTTTAAGTGTAATAATATTTATCATAAAAATATACTACTACAGTCGAACTTCTATAATTCGAATCCTCAAAGAATGTAGAAAACAATTCGAGTTACAGAAATTTCGAGTTATGGAAAAAGAAAAACAAAGCCATTATTAAAAAAAACAAAAACAGAACATTCCGTGTAGGCTAATACAGTGCCCTACAAGATGTGGAATATGTAGACCTACTGCACATGCGTAAATTTCGTAATACAGTATTGTACGTTGCATTTAGCTTAGCTATTGGCTGCAGTGTTAAGTACTGTACATATTGTACTCAGTATTCCAAAATTACGCAACATGCTGAATACGGTACATTGTACCGACAGACTATGGTTCAATTTTTCTGTGGACGACAAAAGATTCGTCGATTTAAAGAAATTCATTGTTTTGGTTTACGCCTGTTAGACCTATCTATACAAAGGCAACCAGATGACTTTGAAGGCCTGTCCCCTTTTATGGTCGAACATATTATCCTCTTATAATGAAAGAAGCAGCGCTGCCCCTTCATTTTTCAAAAGACCAAAACTGCTATTTTGAGAACTATGTACAAATTTTGTCCAAAGAAACGAAATAATTAGTTCGACTTAGAGAAATGGCGGAATTCGAGTTATAGATGAATTTTACATGGTAAATGCATTGGAAGGTTAAAGGGGACTGAAATTCAATACGAGATATAGAAAATTCGAGTTATAGAAATTCAACTGTAATTCGTAACAATACTCTTTTATTTAAAAATAATCTACCCGTTAATATTCTTTTACATCTACACGTAATGAGAAAGCCCTCACTGACTCACTCATTACTTATTTTCTTACTTCCATTAAACAGAAAAACTAAACCATTTGAATTTCTTTCACTTGCGCCTAAGAGGTAAAAAGAGTGAACTTACCTTTAAGAAATACGTTTCATTTCTGTAACTGGGTATAACTGGCTGTAAGTGGCCATTGTTCTCAAAATCGGCAAGCGTATTCTAGCAGCGTTATGTACGAAGAAAAAGCATTTAAATTTCAACTGTTTGCTCCTAAAGGATAGGAAGACTTAATCATCATATATAGCTATAAATATTATTTCTGTGCCTTTCCAAACAGCTGTAATTCTGAAAATCAAAATAGTGTTCTTGAAAGGATATCTCAACAAAGTAAATTGTAGAATGAAACCAGGAAAATCGGGAAAAGTAACGAACCTTTTTATTCAATACGTTCCTCTGATGCTGTCAGTAAATCAGCATGTAGTTCCTGCGTTATTGCTACCCTTTTGTATTGCTAAAACACAATGACATACGTACCTTACTTCCTCCGCTCTTTTGTCCTTTTTGAGAGAAGTTTCACCAAAACTTTAAAATTATTTTATATTAAATAATTGTATTTAATATTAATTAATTAAATTTAATTAATTAAATAATTGTACTTCATACAAGAAACATCTCCGGGAACTTTACATGGGCCTACAAAATTAATTCTCTGAAAATTGATTTTTTTGCGTGATGAAAAATATCTTTATGTTCCTAATTACCGTTTGTCCTGACAGTGACAGTTAGGTTAGTTTTTTTAAATCTACGATAAAAAAAGGTGAACATATTTTCTATTGCTTAAGTTTGATGTAGGGTTTTTAATCAGAGAATAGGTACCTTTAATAAACATTTCATTAAGATTTTGGGCTTATTATCAATTGAGTTGAAACAATGAAAAAGTTTAAAATGTTAGTTGTTTTGGCGAGATACAAAATTTTTGTATTTATTGGAGCAACAAGTGCTTAAAAATTTTTAATTTTTTTATTTTTATTCCTAACTTGTGTACGTTGCAATCTGTTCAATTTAGAACAATAAGCAATCCCATGACCCAATGAGATGAGGATGATGTGTATGACGTGTAAATGAGGTGAGTCTTGTACAGACCCAGGCCGACCATTCCTGAGAGAGTATGGTTAATTAAACCTCAACTATCAAAGTACACCGGTAATCACAGTCTAGTATTCAAATCCGTATAAATTTTTAAATGCTGGAAAAATAATATTAGCCTACCTACGCTTGTCTATTTAATTCAAAATACCTATATTTTATTTCACTAATAATAGTAAATCTAATTTAATTATATATAAGTAGGAGTGATAATAAATTATTATAAATTTAAGTAAATAATTATAATGTAATTTTTCAAGTTTTTCTTTTACACTTCGAATATAACAGATACACAATTTGGAGATGTTTTAGGTCATACTTCATTTAAGTTTTAACATATTGTGCTTAGTATGTCTAAAACTTGATAGTAAAAACAGATATGGCCGCCTCAGTGGCGTAGTGATAAGCGTGGTAGCATACAAAGGGGAAGGTCCCGGGTTCGATTCCCGGCTAGGAAGTTTTAACCCGTTAAAACCTACCGTTACTGTACCGAAACCCACAGTAGTCGATAATGACCTGTTGATATGACTTTAAATAAACTAAAAGAAAGAAAAAGAAACGTGATATGTATTATATTTTGATAAATTCGATATTTCTGTTTAAGTAGTTATACGCCAATAGTAATTTCTAATCATATTTTTACCTCCATCAACGAACTTAGTTTAAACAAATAAACACAATAATTGTATGAATCTTAGTATCTACCAAATATACACTTTGTGTTAAAAGTAAAAAAATTTTTTTTTAAAGTGAACTACTTTTACGTATCTAACTTTACGTTTATTGAATCAACGTTATTTAGTAACCAGTCTATTTTTAAAATTGGGTTTACGTGTTACTTCCGAATTTTAAGCTCTGTTTACAGTAAAACTATTTAAATATTTGTTATGGTGTCAGATAATTTTGAAGGTAACAAGTTAACTAATTCTTTTTATGAATGTTTTTATTAATGTTTCAGAATTTATTACGTAAACAAAATAATATATTGATACAATATTTTAGAAGTAACGCATGTAAAATTACAAGTTGCTGGGTAACCCTTGAACTAAGTTTTTCGTAGATATTTAATTTAAAACAATAGTGTATACCAAAAGTGTTAACAGTTATTTTTTATGTAAATGCTATCGGATTTAACTATTTACCTAAGTAATTACATAAATTTTCTGAAGTAAGCGCCATGTCTGCTAAAAATTTTTGGGTCTGTGCTGTCGTATTTTTTTTTTAAGATTACGGCCTTAAGACGCATTTTAAAACAAAATTGTATACAATTAAAGTTGCGAGAAATTAAAAACCCTACAGGCCGCCTCCGTAGCGTAGTGGTAGCGCTCTAGCCTACAACGCGGAGGTCCCGGGTTCGATTCCCGGCTATGATCTGGACATTTTTCAAGTTTAAACCCACCGTAGTCGCTAATCCCCGAGCTGTTGATGCTACTTTTAATAAACTAAAGAAAACCCTACAACTTTTATTTCAACCGTTTTCTACAACGCTTAGTTTAGCGTCAATTAGTGATTTTCTGTATTTTTCTCATCAAAATCAGTAAAAAATGGGAGTTTTTTTAAGATAGCGGGATATTTATGCATTTTACGGCAAAAATGTATATAGTCAAAATTATAGAAAATTAACAAACCTACAAATGTTATTTCAAGAATCTTTTCTAGGGAGCCTAGTTTAGCGTCAATTAGTGGTTTTTACGTATTTTTATACCCTATAGAGTGTGATTTTCGTTTACCGTCATTCACTTATGATTAAAAGTAGGAAGTAGTAGTTAATCTTGTTTGGTAATCTTATTGTGACAAAATTAATTTTTTTATGAAATCATACTCTACCCTGATTTGGTACATTCATAAATTATACGAACAAATGAAAAATAATATTTAATAAGCGTGTTATTGGCTTATTAAAATAATTATATCAATATTTACTTCCGTTACGTGTTTGTGTTTTCATGTTATAACTTATTTAGAAGGCATTTGGTCAATATAGCCTATATCTGCGACATAGGTTGTATTATATGAACAAGGATAGACGTGAATCTACTGTCCAGGTGCCTTTCATTGACCCGGATGTCCGGTTTCTAAGCACTGTTTCCGGATAATAGTGAGGAAGCCAATGCTCCCTATTCATAATATTAAAACGATCAAGTGAAACCTTTAGAAATTTGATAATAGTGGACTACAGAAATTAAAAAAGAGAATCAATATAACATTGCATAAAAGTGATTCTGAATACGAATATTTTTAAAACTTAACAGTACCTACATATTTTTTTGTTTTTTACAAAGCCATAATCTTGCTTTACAGCTTTCAGTATATTTTTTTAGACGAGAGTTGTTATAGTTTTTCAATTTGTATTATGTAAGAAATTCGAAAATGGAAATTGGTATTGATACTGAAGTCACAAGATTGCGTTTTGCGTACGGATGGGCTGTAACGAAGGGAAGTGAAAATTTGACAGTGCTTCAAATCTCAACAGTAAGACATTACTCGTATATTTCACTATTGTGCAGTTTCTGCATACATTTCGTAAGCTGTGGTTTATTCCGAGAAAATGTTTTCTTCATAAACCTTATAAGAAATATATGTGACCTGTTGCTTAGAGCTTAATTAAATGACTTGAAATGTTTGATTTACTGTAATTGCCAGCTATCTCATTTCATTGGAAACACTTTTCAACGAATGAATCGACTTCTTGTTATCGCTATCACCTGCGTCCTCCTATTAGTCTCACTAGTATCTACCCAACCGTTTCCTTTTCTTACTAGGTGTGTCTTACTAGTGGTCAGCTGGTAATAATAACAATTATAACAATGATAATAATAATAGTATGAATAATAATAGTAATAACAATGATGTTCAACATCAGCACAGTGATCCTTCTTCATGATACTGACGATTCCAAAACATTTAAATAGCATTAATACATAACAAATACTGTATATAAATTAATGGTGTACTTTTAAAAAAAATTCTAGATTAATAAAAGTAATAACGATGCATTTAAAATACTACGAACAATCCAGAATAATAGTTTTAGCAAGCCGTCAAAATGCAATATGTTGTTTAGGTCAATTGCCGAAAGGCTGATTTGAACCTCTAGGCAGTGATTCTCAACCTTTTTGCTCCGCGACCCCCCCCCCCCGCCCGTTAATAATAGTAAGCCTTACTATAAATAATTTAATTTTGACTGTAATTATAAATGTAAAATGGTTTTAATGCTAAATAATCAAACTGCACTAATTTTATGTATTTAAAGAAAATACAGACAGATAAAAAAATGGAATACAACTATTGTTATTATTTTATATTGCTGCGTTTATACTTTTATAGTAGCGACATGTATGAACGTGTATGAACGTTTTGGCTTGCTCGACGACGTGAATATGAAAATTTAGTCACAGAAGCATTGAAAATATTAATACCTTTTCTACGTCTTATCTCTGCGAAAAAGTGTTTTCCTTTATGGTTGCTCTAAAAACTAAATATAGGAATAGTATGTTACTCGAGAACAATTTATTTTTATATGTTTCTAACAAAGATCCAAGTACGAAGAAAATTTTATATGAAAAACAAATGCAACCATCACATTAATAATTAATTGATTAATTTCTTTTCTTTACAAGTAAGTGTACTTATTGCATGTAAAATTTTTAAAAGTAAGTTTATAATGAATGATTTTTTCTCATAAAATTATTAAATGATTTCATTATTGTTTCACGACCCTCCTATAGTATCACCACGACCCCCAGGTTGACAATCACTGCTCTAGAGGTTTTACTAAGTAAAACGAAGAGGTGAGGTGGTTTACCGTTGCCTTCCTCACTGAGTACAAAAGTAGCCTATGTTTATTAGGTTTCCTGGCCCTCCGAGAAGCATCTACTCTGCACCCTCCAAATGACGCCTTCACTTCATTCACCACAGGGTCTGGCTGTATAATAAAATTCATTATCCTCAGAGTAGATAACTCTGACTAGTGTCTTCTATACCTCTACATCTTCTGTTTTTAAATGCTTCAGTCGTATAATTGGCTGACCATTTGATAAGAAACAGAACTATTTTTTGTAGCCCTGGAACTAGCAGATCGAGTGAAAATAATTTAACACTCCACCTGCCTGTTATGGGCGAAAAATGCAATATAATAAAATTATATGCTTAAAGAAACGACTCAAAGTGAGATTACTGCCATAGCAGAAGCAAAAAATGTTTCAGAATTTCTTTAAAATTTTTATCTCCAATTTTCTTTACAACAATCCCCGGAAGTGTCCTGTTAAAATTATGTAATAAAACCTATCTGTTGATGCGATTTTTTTTACTACACAAATTCACACTGTTTATAAAACGAGTGAATGAGATGATTATAAAATTAGATAAAAAATGCGCTTTAAGACTTAAAGATCACCACTCAACAGTGGGCTCCAGCAGTAAATTTTCCATAAAATGGTTTACATAATTTTGTGTACTAGTACCGGAAATTACTTATTACAAAATGATGTCCCTACTCTATCGTCGGCGTAGACGTCTGCGGGGATTTCCGGAAAGGTGTAGTAGATATAGCTTGCGTACAAGTTCGTTGCTACGATGAGGTAATTTCTTACGGAACTTATGTACATTTTATGACATAATTCGTTTACTACGGGATTTTGGGGCTGTTGTTCAAAAGTAATGTAAACATTTGTAATTTGTCGTAAAATTTTGAATAAAATCGTTGGATTTTTTAAATTATGGACGTCTTAACAGTTCCATAGATTTGACAGGCACACATCCAAACAGGCCAGATATAAGTTTTATAAGTAAGAATTTTAAGATTCTGTGGTAATTTAGACCTTTTAGAAATTAAAAAGTAAAATAGTTTTCCGTTTAATGTCTACATGATGCGAATTTAAATATATAAACTAAAAAACAAGTTAGCACTCATGTTTTATTGATTTTATAAATTTTTAATTCAGTTTAAATCAGTTTTTTAATTTAAAACACTCAAGGAAGATAGATTGTTAAGTAAGAAACTTCACTATTACATCTCGTCTTAAAATAAGAGACAAATAATTATGACCTAGTAATGTCTTCACAAAAGTGAGTTGGCTACTTAAGCCTACTACCGTATAACATTTCTGTAGTCTCTTAAAAAATGAAGAACCTGCTGTGATATCATTGTTTAAATCAATTGGCAATTTGATCCTTTGGAGTGGTCGTTGTTCTCAATTGAATATTGTCTAAAACAATCCTATGACCTTGTTTCCAATTTTCTCAACGTTACTTTCCCGAGAAAATTATCTTTAACGTAGCCGATAAACATTTTTACTTTCTCTTCCCTACATCAATATATAGGAAGGAAAGTATTGTTTTCATGTTGATTTTTCGAAATCGAGTTTTCACTGGATCTACACGTTTTCAGACCCCCTGAACCCAAAAAAACATTTTTTTAGCGATTGGTCTGTGTGTGTGTGTGAACAGAATATCTCAAAAACGGAACATCGTACGAACTTGAAACTTAATTAGATACCACTAGAGGACCCAACACGAACATTTTCATCAAAATCGGTCAACCGGAAGTAGTAGTTTATTCGTGTAATTTTTCACTTTTTTGCGATTTTCTCAAAAACTGGTTCTACGATTTTTTTTAAAAATCGCCATGATTACTAAATTTTTTATGCTTTAAAAGATAGGGTAGGCGTCATGTCTGCTGAAATTCTTGGAGAGGCTGTTTTCACGTGAAAAAATTGTTCTTTTGAGATTGCTGCTTAAAAATGCATTTTAGCGCAAAAATGTATATAATAGAAGTTGTAGAAAATTTAACACGAAATTGTGTAAGAAAAATCGATTTTTTTTGAAAATTTCAGCCTTATTGTGCATTTTACGACAAAAGTGTATATTAATAAAATTTAAAGTAAATTAAAATATCTACAACTTTTATTTAGCGAATTTTTCTCTACAGAGCCTAGTTTAGCGTGAAAGAGTGATTTTCCGTATTTTAAGCCAATCTGAGGTTGATTTTCATTTTGTGTCTTTCACTCTTGATTAAAATAAGGTTATGTTTTTAAGGTTAGCTTTTTGTTTACTTCTAATGTTTTATTACTAATGTTAGGTTATATTGTTAATTTTTGCATTGGCAAGAGAAAGTTGTGTGAGTGTTTCACACCAGATTTTTATACAAGGTAATTCTCTGAGAAAGAAATATTCAAAAATTCGTCAAATTCCAGACGTCCAGAATCTGTGGAAGTAATTCAAAATGTTAAATGAATTTTTTTTAAACTAAAAAATTGCTTTACCGAAACTTCTTCAGAAAACATAATTTGTGAAACGGTTTGTATTGTTTTCTAGACAAATTGTTTTGGGTTTTTGTGTCGTAAAGAACCATCTTGTGATTAACTATTCCTCGGATTCGTTGTAACTTTTGTTCTGAACCTTCACTTAATAATATTAAATTTCCATTCAATGTAATTTTGCATTTGTCATCTCAATGGAAGTAGGCCTAATACGAATATATTGCTCTTAAAAAAATAGTACATAAATAGGTATATCATTTGTGAGTCACTATTAACAGAAAGTATTAGTTATTTGTTCAAATAAACTTCTCTCTAAACTTCAATACGATTTTGTATATAATTTAAGATTGATTTAATTTTATTTAGCTCAACTGGATTAGGGATATGTTTTAACTGTATTTCAAACTGATATAAAGAAAACTCCACTTTTTCAATATTTGTCAAAGTTAAAATTTCCCACTTTGTTCCCAACCAATTAGTACTAACTTCATTTGGTCGGTAATTAGCTTGCGTGATGGTAGGACTGTTTAGTTCGTTCTTATGAAGTAACGTAATTATTTCATTAATGTGCGTTTGTAGTTAATTTTGTACGTTTTCAACGTAAAACAACTCTGTACAACTAAAACAACTCTGGGACAATTTATTTCTTGTAGCTACAAGAAATACAAGTAGGCCTACCGGGTCAACGTACAATTCAACGTACGATTCAAAGTACAAGAACGGTTCTTACCGGTTCAACGTAAAACAACTCTGTACAACAACTAAAACAACTCTGGGACAATTTATTTCTTTTAGCTAATTTCTCACTGGTTCAACGTAAAACAACTCTGTACAACAACTAAAACAACAACGTAAAACAACTCTGGGACAATTTATCAAGCGAAAATTTTGCGTTAACGAAAGCGGTAACGCGGACGAGAGAAACTTTTATGAAGAGCCTACGATTCAAAATAACAGTTCCTGAAATTTGGAAAAGATCTACTTATGAATAAGCTTGTTGGAACATTTTCTTATGATTCGATTAATGAATTGAATTAACATTACTAGAAATTAATGATGAAAACATTTTTACTTGGGTCGAACCTCAACATTAAATTTTAACGTATTTATTAAATTTACTATAACTCTATGTCAATGTACACAGAACATAAGATAAAATATTCTCTCATACGAGAACAATAATTTATTATTTATTTAAAATTAGAAGTTAATTTCCCAGCAAAGGAGAATACCTTGTCTGCTTAAAAACGAGATATTTGCTTCTATCAGACCCATATAAATTATATGTCACTTAAATAAATAACACTTATAAAAAATTGGTAGGCCTAATAATAATTTATAAATATGATAGAATCGCATTGCGTATGTCCGTGATACTGGCATATTTATCACTTTCATTAAATCAAGCAAATGACATAGGCTATCACGTTTTATAACTTTTTACGTATGGTTAATATTCGATAAGATTCGATTACATCACAGTAGATATTTTTTTAAATTCTGTTCATCAATAAATATCTGTTCTACAATTTATAAGGGTGACATAGAAGCTAATATCTTTCTGGCCTCCAGGGTGTAAAACAAATAGAACGTGAACGTAATCTAAAACAGTTGTTGACTTTAACAAAACAAAAAGGTAATTTTAGCTCCCTTTGAATTTGTTGTTACGACAAATCAAGCAAATGTTGTTTACTTAAGGCGCCGACGAAAACCACACTCCTTTCTGACTGAGTTCTGTTATCAAACATTCAGGTCATTTAAACTGTTTCTTCTATAACAACGTTACAAGGTTATACAGTACTATAAATAATATCAAGTACATAGAATCAGTCTTTTGGGTTAAATTCGTTGTATTTTTTATGATTCCAAAATACTCGTAGTAGTATTTATCTACGTATGTTAAAGTTAATGAAAGCTTGTTACTTGCAAATAAATTTATTGTATAACAATTAATTCATTATGATTCCTCTAATTGACTAGCTAATTTGCTATGCCATGAAGTAAAATGACCCGCGTTCGATTTTCAAAAATTTCCACACAGTTCAAAGTTCACTAATATTATTCCAGTACTCACCAAGGTTTCAAATAAATTGTTAGTGTGACATTTAATAAATAGTCACCAAGAAAGATTACATCAAACTCGACTGCCTAGGGTTCGCTGACGATCTAGCATTATTAGCTAACAACATCGCAGAGGCTAGGAACCAACTTACAACGCTCGGACAAACAACAGGAAAAATCGGCCTCAAAATTTCATTTGAAAAAACCAAAATAATGGCAACAGAACCGCTATGAATAAACAAGGTCCAAATTAACGACCAATATATAGAACTCGTAGAATCCTTTAAATATTTGGGAGAAATCATCACTTACAACAATAATGAAAAGGAAGCATGGGAGGAAAGAACCAAGAAGCTAACAACATCACAACTAATCACCAAAAACACCTACAATAAAAAATGCCTATCAATCAAAATCAAAATAAAACACTACAAAAAGGTCGTACAACCAGAGATAACATATAGGTGCGAAACTCTATTCAAATTAAACCAGTAAACAGAATAGATAAAATAGAAAAACTTGAAAGGAGGATCCTTAGAACCTGCATCGGAGAGAGACACCAAATAGATGGAGAATTGAGATTACTACCAAATGAACAGGTCTACTAGGAGACCGAATCGGTAATAGAAACGATGAGGAAAAAGAAAATATCCTTCTTTGGACATATAATCAGAGCACCCAAAGATAGAATCACAAACCAATTAGTCAGAAAACTCTACCAGAAAAAGACTTAAGTAATATGGTTATGAGAAATCAAGAAAGATATGGAAGAATTTGGCATCGCCTTCGAAGATCTAGAAAATAAAACCGAACAGCTGAAATTATTAAAAGATAAAAAAAGTAGATTTCAAGAAAAAGTAGATATAAGAGGAAGCAGGAAAGTGATATTTTCAGAAGCAGAAAGGCAGAGAAGATCTGCCAGAATGAAAGAATACTGGAGGAGATAAAAATCTTTGATGATTCTAGTTCAAGGATTTGTGTTGTAAAGTTCAATAAATGATTTCATTATTTTATAATAAAAAATTGTAGTATACTGTGTTAGGCTATATTAAATTTGATAATTTTTTTATTTATGTGTTCATATTACATAAATTATAAATAGATATTATACGACTTAACTGAAGACTTAAATCAGTTAAGTAAATGTTATTATGATCAAAAGTTTTATATTTTTATTACTTTAATTACAGTATATATAGATTTAGAAATATTTAGAGAACTAAATTTTAAAACTACCAATAAAATGAAATCCAATTTTTCTTTACAATTTCCTTGTTAATAAAGCAATAAAATCTATCTCTTGCAAAAATGTTTGCTTATAATTTTATTATTTCTATGATTCACGCATATTAATACCACAAATCAATATGAGCGAAAATTGGTGCTTCCTCAATTATAGTTATTGACACAACCGATCCTTTGTAATGAATCCTGTTCCATCAATAATAATATTAATTATATTTCACAAGGTGAACTTAATTTTTTATTAGCAGTGAAATAAAGTAATAAAATTGTTTAAAATAATTTTTTAATGGTTGTTCCCGCTTTGTAAATTAGGAAGCCAGGAGGACTACAAATTTAAACCCTTATAAAATCTGGTGGTGTTACCACATCCGGAGTATCAAGTCCTTTATTAAGCGTCTTTTCGCAATCATTGCCGACGTTTGGGTCGGTAAGATGACAGTATAGTAGCAATGTAATAAATCTAATTTTAATGCTTGTAAATAGTTCCTGACAACTTCAACAAAACAACTCTCTGGAATATTAAAATAATTTATCCTCCTCATGTATCAAAGATGTCCTCTATTCTTCAAACAAATTGAGTAGCCATTTTTCTTTTTTTACAGTAACAAGTACGTACTGTAAAAATATTTTTTTAAATCAAATCTGATTTTTCTTAAAGAAACTAATCAATTTCCACTATAGCATCAAAAGATTAGTTCATACAATTCACAGCAAATTTGGTATGTAACATCTAAATAACTATTGTACTTTTACAAATTTACTTTGAAATAGTTTTATCATGTAGATGAAACTTAAGTATAATAATTATCGTATAGAAAGGAAAATTGAAAGTTCGTTTTGCAACAGAGCTACGAGAAAGCTAGAACAGCTGCGTTTTACCGGATAAACAAAACTCAACAGATAAATATACGATTATTGTTTACTTATACCAACAATCGGAACTTCCCACAATTCAAAAATAGTTACTTTAAATTATGTTGCAAATTTAACTTGAACAAAGATCATGCACATGCTTCCTTTTCACTTAAAATATTTATTAATAGCAATTAGTCACTACGTGTTTAGTCCATCGTACATTCTGTATGGTAGTTAATACGGTAATTTGTCATTACCATTACATGAAAATCATTCATAGAATGTTTTAAATCCATTAAAATGTTGCTAGACATTAATATTTACTTAGGTTGTACTTGGTAAACACTTTTAAACAATAGCACGTACTGTTTTAAAAGATCATGTGCTAATTTTATTTTTTTCTGTATTACAGCAAAATCTAATAATCTATTCTTATGTACCGGGTGAGCAACATTAAAGCGAACCCATAATAAAGTAACCACTGCAGAATCAGTAGGTTACGTTGTAATGATATTATATGAATGATGCGGATAATTTAAATAAAAAATAACGTTAAACATAATTTAAATGTATTTATTTACCATTTTATTCTAAAATATGTTCAAAATAACCACCCTGAGCATCGATGCTTTTTGTGTTCGATTGATCAAATTGAGAGACGTCTGACGCAAAACGTTGTTCTCAATTGCATTTATTTTTCATTGAATGTTCTCCTTCAGTTCATCAATATTTTAAGCTCTCTCTTTTAAGTAGCCAAAAAAATCGTAAATAGACAACTCTACTTACGATTGTGGAGGCCACCGTCCGTCGGTAACAACTCGTTCATTCTGTGAACCGTTTGACGTTTAACATGTAGCTCCGTCTTGTTGAAAGAAGCTGTTTTCCTTCTCGTTATCTGTTAATTTCGCATAGAATTCTTCGAAAATATGCAGGTAAACTTGCATATTGACACTTTGACAGTACTGCTACTACTCGCGCGCGAAAACATTGTAGGGTTACGTTATGGGTTCGGTTTTATGTTCCTCACCCGGTAGAATTTAAAGTAGATGGGTTTTTTTCTTTATACGTCATAACTGAAGAGAACCCCGAAAGGAGGAACATCGTCGTACTACATTACCTATATTTTATGTTTTCTGTTAACTTTACTTTAAAATAAGTCTATGATTTCTTCGTTTTAGTCTCCGGGTGCGTCTGAATATTTGTCTAAAAGTGAGGTAACCAGATGATTTGTAGTATGTGATTCCAGTCTTCTTCGTTATTTTGTACTGAATGTATTAACGCGCTCATAAAAATTGCTTATTGTTATGATGTGATATTTTTGATAACTTATACAGTTTAGCAAAATCAATCATCACTGTCAATCCGTACGTCAAAATTAAACATTTGCTACTTTTCGAGATTTCGGTAAAGTTTAATTTCTCGCTTTTAAACTACTATTCGAAATCCTTAGATTACGAATCTTATTAAATCCAACTTAACAATTGAGAAAAAGTTCATTAAATGAACCAGGAAATCTGCGATATTTCGCCACCTGTTTTTCAATTACTCATTTTTGATATATTTGATACTAATTCCGATGTCTTGGTTCAAAGGACTTTAGTTAACTCCAATTATAAAAAAATTTCGAATCTTTATCAAACTTTCTCGGATGAATAGAAACAAGAACAGATTTCAAAAGATTACCAACTACGTATTGGTGTAGTTGGTAACGTGCTCCCCTCTCATCATGCGGTCTTGGGTTCTAATCCCACTCAGGCATGGCATTTTCATACCTACTTTACAAAAAAATAATTTCATCATTTACAGTTACAACCCAACGTCGACGCTAATGAGTTGATGCGACGTTAAATAAACTAAGAAAAAAAATAACCGATTCGTTCAAGTTTAACTAATCAAAACACCGAATTTTCAATTATCTTTTTTGAATCGCTGAATACCAAAAATTTTTATAAAATATTGGTAGTATCCCATATTTTTGCCGAAGCAAAGAGTACACGTAAGAGATTATAAAGAGCAAACTTTTTTTTGAAATCTCTTTAAATCAAATAATAATTTAGCTACTAAAAATAACTGCATTATAAGTATAATCTGATTGGTCTACATCAGTGGTTCCCAACCTGGGGCCGATCGCCCTCTGGTGGGCGATTTGGGTTCGCAGGGGGGCGATAAATTTGTGGGGGGCGATAGGGGGGCGATGAGTATTCAAAGACAGAAAAATAAAACTGTATTACAGGGTAGAATCTTTACTGATACGGATACATGTTTATTTTTACAAACAAATAGCTTAGTTTTTACAAACAAATAAACTAAACTCTTTGTTGACATTTTTATGGTCGAGCTCCTACACATGAGATGAAGAATTCTGGACACAACTGCTTTGGTTGATTATTTGTTGTGAACAATAATAAATCTGTTTTACAGAATAACATACTTTATTATTTATCAACACATTACTTCAAATTAAATTAGGTATACGATGCTAAGAGAAGGGGGCGATAGGTGTAAGTCATCCTTCACAAAGGGGCGATGCCCCATAAAAGGTTGGGAACCACTGGTCTACATGACAAAACATTTTTACAACACGTTTTATTATGAATCACCGAAGACTAATTTTCCAGAAACTTGAACGGCAAAAATTCTGCTATAAATACATTAATAAATTATAGCTGAACATATAGAAGAGATGTAAGTGAGCTGGGACTGGATCTCTATTTTAAAATAATAACCAACAAAAGAGAATACATTTCAAAAAACTATACGTAATCTAGGTAAATAAATTCCACCATTTGTTTCGTGATATTTCAATTTACTACGTTTTGTCACTGTTTACAAATAATTTTTTCTAATGCATTTCTTATAGATTGATTTTGTAAGTAATCCGTAACGAATTGAATTAGTTTCTGTATAGGCAGTTCAGAGTATCCCACCGTATCAGAATGACTGAACGGACATTGTTTAGTAATTTTTATTTGTTCAAACATTTTCTTTGCTGTTAAGGTCGACAAAAAAAATCAATCTATTTTTATCTAAACATATAATGAGATCAATGAACTGTTTTTTTATCGTATTTCAACGTCATAAAACCTATATTTTGTGTTTTTATTACTTTAGTTAATTAATAATTATTTTCGAGCAAATACCTATAGGCTACCTAAAGTTAATTAAAATACGAGTAGGCCTACAATAAACATAAATCTGTGAAGTTAATGGTTCGTTAATTCCTAGGGCACGAGGAAATACTTTTTACCTAGTTTTTCTGCTTGAATTCTAAACAACAATGATTTAAAAAGAAGTCTTTCTTAACAGTTCCGGGAAAACATAATCATCTTCATTACATGATGAATGACTTAAGTAATTAATCAAATCCAAGTTACCAAGTTAATGTGACCACTTGACCATTTCCTTTTTTCCTTTTTTGACCTACTCAGTATAAAAATGAGTGTGATCTGTAGTTAATTTCATTGTAGACTACGCGAAAAAAAGGAAAATTAATTTATTACTGAATTTTATCTCTTCGATAGTTAACCCATCCACAGAAAGTAGGCCCTATAGTTACCGCTGGTAGTAGTAGGCCTATTATTACAATACTAAAAAATATAGTGAAATAATGGCACCCTTTAACCAGTTAATTACTTTCCTGTTTGGACTGGCATCCTAATATTTACTGTACTTATTGTGGGAGTTTTATACACTTTGAGATAAGATAGGCCTACTGTAAATTCTAAAAAAAACAACATTAACTGAAGTTTTATTTTTGTTTTAATTTTGTACGTTACCTTCTATAGTGCTCGAGAATTTCTATTAAATAAAAAACGATTTTTTATTTTTGTAACAATACTACTTAAAATTATTTGAGACATGCGTAGGCTAAAATAGATATTTTTTAAGGTTAATAGCAAATACGGTGATAAATTGGAACGTTTGTAGACAAAGGACTTCAAAACCTTTTGAACAATCAATCAGTCCTACTGTGAATGCCATAATTATAAACGTGTGTGAACATTAAAGACAAAAAACAAATTTAAAAAAATATTTGACTGACATAAAACAACAATAACGAATTATTAAAATACAATGTTTCTGCCAAGTCCAAAGAATTCAAAAGGAGACACACTTAAGTCGTTGCTTTACTTAAACTCGACGTTAAGTAGACATTGGAATATTTTTAAAATTCTTATGAACCTTTTTACGAAACATAAACCTTGATTGTTTGGATGGAAGGTCAGAGATAATTGCGCAATGTGGCTGCAGATAAATTCCCAGCAGGCCATGTTTAAATTTACTTTAAGGGGAGACTGCATAGTCCACACTCGTGCGCTTTCATTTTCAACTTGCCTTTCAACGCTCAATTCAACATGCAATGAGGCATCCGTTGACGCATGCGCTTAGAGGCATGCCATTCCTGTCTCACTTGTATTGTGTTTTCAAGATGGATGAAGATGATATTATTCTGCTAGAAGGAATTAGTGCGGCATATTTCGTGATTAGACGAGTAAATAAAAGTAGGAAATCAAGGTTTACCTCCTATTGTAAAAATGCATGGTTCAGTTCAGAAATCATATACCTATCTTTACGCGGAGCCTAAATAGCACGTTTTTTTAAAATGGCAGGCGTATTAAATCGGAAAATCAGATGTCACTTTTAAAATATTAATGATATAGTAATGTAAAATATTAATATTTGGAAAAACCTCTTCAACATGCTTAAACGTCGATTTTTTTAATATACAAAGCCTGGAAGGAGTAACAGACGTTTAAAAGTACATTTCCGGAAAACTGAGTAAAAAACCGGCTAAAAACTGAGTACTTTTTATGCGTAAATTTTTGTATCTCCGACTAATTTTTAAAGAAAATTATAAAAGTAAAAGCGATCAACGCAAAAAAGAACAGACTTTCATTTGGTGTAAGGTTCAAAAAATTGCGTTTGGTTATTTTTGATAAATCCAAGGCTGGTGGAATTTTTTGCGCTACGCTGTGCGCTATGAAAATCTGCTACTTCTGACTCATATTGGACATGCTTTGACGCATGCGTCTCTTGCGTCAGGCATGCGCTGTGGTATGAGAAATGGCATGCGCTTAGCTCAAGCGATAGCGCACGAGTGTGGACATAGCTAATGATGATTTTGACAGAAAATTTCGATTTTCGCTTTTTTATGTTTTTCAATAGATTAGAACTATATCTAAAGAGAAACATTAAATTACGTAAAAAAATTATTTTAATGAGGTTTTTATCAGGTTTACCATAAGAGTATCCTACATGGAGGCAACAAGCGCGGTCAAAATGGTAAAATTGTGCGAGAGACACACCGTGTAATATTGAGCGCTCTCCGTCTAACACATACGATTTCGACATAGATACAATTCATGGGATCTCAGATATTTTTGGGATATCAATTCATTTATTGATTGTATGTATTGTATTTTGTACGTGTGGCGGGCCGACAGAAAGCTAGTGAAAGGGAAGATTTGGTAGAAAGAGACATAGCGTGATAACTTGCCCAATTTGTAAACACGGTAACTATAGGCAATGTTGTCTCCATTATAGTATACTCAAAGGTCATTACTGTTACATTTGAGTATAGTCAATACTTATAAATTTTGAGACAGAGAATTTTGTCACAAACTCATTCAAATTCGTACATTAGATTGTAAATCGTAAGTATGAGGTTTAAATAAATTCATACATTCGATTTTTTATAAATTACAAACTCATGCACAATAAAAATCGATTGACAGCTGTTAATTTGATCAACCTCAATCAGATAAGGTATGTACCCAAATAATATTAGTTATGAGTTACAAACACAGGTAGCGTACATGATCAAAGAGCACTGACTTCAGTCAGGAAAACTCCCACAGTCTTTGATCTACGTACGTAAAATTTTAGAGTAGTTCAATACAGATAAACTCATTATTACACAATTAGAAGATAAATGGCTGAAAATTGTTAATATAGATACTGCCACCGGATGGCGACGTTGAGTGGTGAGGTAAAACCTTTAATTTTTGGTGGCCCTGAAAAGGGCCACCAAAAATTAAGCGGGGGTGTTCTTGATGGGAAGCGTCGGTCGTAGTCGTCGTGGCGGTCGAGGAGCTGGGTGACACGGCATGTCCTCGTCTGGCGGAGACGTCATCTTTTCCCTCGCAGTAGTGCGTCGATGGCTGCTTCGTCGGGTCCAGTGGGCGTAAGGCTCAGTCGAGGGACCGCTGTGGGCATCGCTCGCGTCAGCGGTCGATGACGGTCCGGTCGACGGCTTACGGTGACGGGTCGGCGAGCGGAGCATCATCTTCTCTCTTGCGGGGTCGTCGATTAGTCTTCGCTGAAGTCCGGCAGCCGTGTGCAGTGGTGGACGTCTTGTCTGCTGTCTGGATCGGAATTGAATCTCTTGGCTCGGTGTAGCGCTCTTTATATAGTTGCCGAGAGCGCTGTGGTAGAGGGCGGTGACTGGCTCGGCTTTGATGACAAAGGTCGGTACGCCGCCAAAGGGCCTACCGCGCTGACAAAGGCCGGAAGAACTGTTGAAGGCCGGCAACATAGTTAATGATTAATTAGAAGGGGTGGCGGTGACAGTAGGCTACTTTATTCCATTTTTGAGATATTTTTTGTTGCACTAAAACCAATAATTGCCAAAAACTTTTTTGAGTTCACGGGCCCGAAATCGTTATTTCCGGTGAAAAGTCAATTTCGATAAATCGACCTGAAAACAATACTTACTTTCCTTCTAACTCATACAGGGCAAAAGAAAGTAAAAAATTCTTTAGTAATATTTTTGTGATAAATGTGTGCTTAACTGAAAAATAACAATAAAAAAATAATGGGGAACCCCATGATTTGTGAGATCTCTATTCTTACCTAGAAAAAGTTTTCAGAAACTTATTGATTTCAAAGGTTGCAAAGGTTTACCATTTAACAAGTATTTTTTTCACACAAATATTACTAAACGGATAAATAAAATTTCTGTCAAAATGGTTTTATAGGTTACCAGTTTTCCACAAAAATATTCATGAGGACTAAAAAATAAAAATTTCAAAACGTCATTCTTCAGGGATTATTTTATAGTTAACTTCATTTGGATAAGCCAGTCTAATGTCACTCTGAAGTAAATCAGTACTTTTATATTTTTACGCTTCCAGCAAACTATTAACCATCGTTTTCTGTCTTCCCAGTCATCCTTCCTGAGATTATTTGCTACCACATCTTGAATTCCCTGCATCAATGTTTAGTGAGGGGAACCTCTTCTTCTATTTAATGGTCAGAAAAGGAATGCTTTTGGACCATTTGTTAAATTTTTGTGTGGTTTTACATCCAACTTTTGCACATTGCTACTAATGCAGACAGTGAAGGGTGGTAAATGAAAATGAATGATGAAAAAATGCCAGACCCAACCGGGAATCAAACCCAGACCCCTGGCATAAAAGCCAATTGCACTGACCTCTACAACATGGGCCGGCCATTCTTTGGAGTTTGGACATACCCATACCGCACTTACTGTCTGATTACTATTCTGTCTATTATGACATCTTGTGAACCGGTCAGCAAATCAGTTGAAAAGTGAAATAAAATTTTTCATTTTAGACCTTCAACTGGTATGTAATAGAGATCAGTTCTTTCTGTGAACAGAATGTTTGCTTTTTTCACCTCACTAATTTTTTTATTTAATAAAGTTAAATATAATGTTATTGTTATAGTTCATATTGTACATTTAAGATGACAGATCATTGTTTCAAGTTAATTATGTTTCAGGTCAGTCAGATCTTCATTTGTTAGAAGGAAGAGCAAGAGTAGATCTCGTAGATTTTTTATGTACAACTTATACTGCTGGGGATTTTCAGCTTTTATGACAAGTATTATTGTTGCAACTGATTATGCAGCCAAGTTTGGTTTCATATCTCATAACTGGGTTTCTGATATTGGTATAACAAGATGCTGGTTCAGTTGTAAGTTTCTTTTTATAATTAACATTAAAAATAAAAATAATCCAAAATAATATTTTTACACATCCAGAATATCTGTCATCATGGACGAAAGGAAAAGATTAGTCATCTTTCGTGCTTGTGTCATCAAGATTTTTTGTTTGCAGTAAATACTCATAGAATGCCAATAATGGGCAGGTGGAGAATTAAATCAATTGCATTTGATCTGCAGTTTTCATGGTAGTAAAAAATAGTTATGTTTCTTATCACATAGTCAGCCAATTATATGACTGAACTTTTTAAGAACAGAAGAGGTATAAGTGTAAAAGATTCTAGTCAGAGTTATCTCCTCTGAGAGTAATGGTTTCACTGTACAGCCAAACCCTGTGGTGAATGAAGTGAAGTTGTCATTTGCAGGTTGAAAAGTAAGTGCTTTTCAGAGGGCCTGGCATGCTGATAAGCATACTCTTTCAACTCAGTGAGGAAGGCAATTATAAATCACCTCACTTCTTGTTTTACTTAGTAAAACCTCTACTAGAGGTTCAAACCAGCCTTTCGGCTGTTGACCTAAACAACAACACTCATAGAAAAGAAATTTCACTACACATAATAAATGTAAATCATTTTTCAATCTACAGAGGTAAATCAAGTTTCAATGAGAGCAATAATACACCATTATATATTACGCACAAGTAAATTTTACATCAGCAGTCAAACAGCTGACTCGCGGTAATGACTTTACCCTAGGACCAACCAATATTATTGGGTTTCAATAATATTAATAATACGTTTTTTGTGGATTTCTTCACATCCAGTGGGAGTCATTCAGTGCAGGAGTGTATGAATGTAGCTCAACAACAAAATTTAAAATATTGAAATAATGTAAAATGATTCTAAATTTTTTGTCAAATCACTCACAAGTAAGCCTGAAAAATCACAAAAAAATTTGCCATTCCTAATTTCAAAATTCTATAATAAAAGAGAAGAACCTGTTTAAGGGCTGAGATTTTTTGTTAACTCTGCACATTGTATCTACAAAAAATATATAAATTTCCATGTACAGTATTCAGATGAACTAATGTTCCCTAGCCGTGGGAGTGAGAGAATGCATAACGCTCTCACTCGCACAAGCCATATGCGCCGTTCCAATAACATTGTCGTATAATTTTACTCATTGTTGTGAGCAAGCATTTATGCATGCAGTAAACTAACAAGCAAGATAACGACTGTAGTATGTTTTCAGATTTGGATTATAATGGTAAAGACCTTTGGGCGCATGCGTAGTTATGCCACATATCTCCCTCTCACTCGCTCGGCTATGGGACATTAGTTCGTCTGATACCTATAATAAATCTCTTCCTTGTAAAGAAATCTTAAAGATGGCAGAATTGAAGATTCTTAGGTACAAATTTTAAAAAGTAAATTACACTTCTTTGTTGTTGTAGTTATTGATTAAATATTGCTCTAATATACTGTAATGTGCTGAATATAGTGGGTTTGTTTCAAGTCTCTACAGCAGATCTGAAAAATCTTTTTTGGATCTTACACAAATGCTTACAAACAAAAAATGCATGTGGCCGTAGTAGAAAGATGGCTGTGATAAAGAGAAAATATAAGAAAACATTATTAACATTTTGAACTCTCCTACCATTAGGGTCATCCCAGTATAAATATTTAAAAAAATAAAAATGGTGGAGCAACCAGTTTATTCTTTTCTGATCTATTTAATTTGGATCGACCCCACAATCAGTGTGATGCAGATACTTGACGAAGCAGCTTCTTCTGAGAATATTCATCTCAGTTTGATTAAATATTAAAAAAAGTTACTTTATTTAATAACAATCATCAAAATGTTTATAGTCCGGTATATTTTCTGTGCTGGAAGATCAGCAATCATCACACCTACTTAACAAAGATCACAGATTTTGTGAACTAAATGACATATCAAATGAAAGCAGCATGTGAGGACAATTTGTCTTCCAGAGATTTTTAAACATGTTTTAGTTGATTTCAGTGGTAGAAACCCCTCTACATCTATCTAATGAAGAATTAAAATATTTAAGCTTATTAAACTATTGGATTAAACCAGTGGTTTAAAAACTTTGTAGACTTATGGCTCCCTTGATCTACAGATTATTTCTGGTGGCCTCCTTTTTATGAACCAACTGTTGTACATTGCCATCTCATACATCATCGTACGTTACGCAAGTTATTCCCAGAGAAGGAAATAAGAAGTGTTAAATTATTTACACTCGATCTGTTAGTTCCTAGGCTAAAAAGTAGTTCCATTTCTTATTACATGGTCAGCCAATTATATGACTGAAGCATTTAACCACAGAAGAGGTAGAGGTGTAAAAGACACTAGTCAGAGTTATCTCCTCTGAGAGCAATGAATTTCATCATCATACTGCCAGACCCTGTGGTGAATGAAGTGAAGGTGTCATTTGCAGAGTGGAAAGTAAGAAGGTAAAATGTTTAAAAGGAAATGATTGCATGTGCCCAGGCATGGCACTCCTGGCAATGTTTGGCGGCACTCACTTTGAGAACTACTGGACTAGACAGTTGAATCTTTATTTTCTATCAAACAGTCAATATAATATGACAAAACCAAAAGAGGAAATAGCCGGCCCCATTGGCGTAGTTGGTAACGTTCTCGCCTCTCATCATGCGGTCCTGGGTTCGAATCCCTCTCAGGCACGGCATACTTTCATGTTACAAAAAAAAAAACGTTTCATCCTCCATTGTACAAAATGTTACACCCCCAACATTGTCGCTAATGACCGTTGTAGTTGATGCAACGTTAAATAAATAAATTTTAAAAAAAGAAGAGAAAATAAGTAATTCTATTCAACATACTCCTCTGAGAGTGACTAATTTTAAAACATATTCTATTTATATGGTATATTATGACAGGTGGAGTGTTAAATTGTATACACTCAGTCTGTTCGTTGAAGGGCTAAAATAAATAGTTCTGTTTCTTATCACATGGTCAGCCAATTAAACGACTGAATCATTTAAGAACAGAAGAGGTAGAGGTGTAAAAGACACTAATCAGAGTTATCTCCACTGAAAGTAATGAATTTCATTATACAGCCAGACCCTGTGGTGAATGAAGTGAAGGTGTCAATTGCAGAGTGGAAAATATGTGCTTTCCAGAGGGCCCAGCATGCTGATAAGCATTATTTTTCAACTCAGTGAGTAAGGCAATGGTAAACCACCTCACTCCTCATTTTACTTAATAAACCCTCTACAAGTTCAAACCAGCCTTTCGGCTGATTACCTAAACAACAACATGGTATATTATTATACCATTATATTATATTATATATTATATACCATGGTATATTATTATATTATTATAGTATGATAAACTGGTGTAAAGATTTATGAACAAAGGAACTGGTTTATCTAAAGATAAAACTGGTATGAACTATGATTTATAACTGGTTTATAACTGGTTTATCTAAAGATAAAACTGGTATGAACTATGATATAATTTTGACTGTTCAGTCAATGAAAATAATTTATGCATTTATTTGACTGTTTCAGACAAAACAAAAGGAAGGGTAATTTTCTTCATTATTCCCATTGGAATACAATTATTGATAAATTTAATATTCTTTATTTTAACTACTAGACATTGTCTGAGAGTAAGATCTGAAATTTCAAAAACACATAATTCTACAGCAAAGATGAAATACGATAATGACAAAGAAAAGTAAGAAAAACCACTTATAATTAGCTATATTCTTAATATCAATAGCCAGGTTACCATTGTCAAACTGCTTAGTTAAGATAACTTGATAAGATGAAATTGATAAGTCTAAATATTAACACTATGTAAAATTCATTACTTACCACTACTTACTTTTTAACTTCAGTAATTGTGAGAAATCCAATCATTTTGTCAAATAATACACAAATTGCCTCAATGTTAACTTAGAAATCTATTTATTTTTCAATCAAAAGGCTATTCAGAAAGGAATTTTTTAGTTTATTTAAAGTAGCATCAACAGCTTTACTATTAGTGTCTATGGTGGATTAGCAACTGGAAGAGTGTGGCTTGACTTAAGAAAATTTACAGACTCTAACCGGGAATCGAACCCGGGACCTCCACGTTGTAGGCTGGCATGCTAACTACTAGGGTATAGAGGTGGCCAAAGGAATTTTTGTACACTGTAATTAACATGTTTCATCAATCAAGTATTTTTTTAGCTTTTTTAAAAGAATTTAGATTACCACAACTTTTTAAAGCTATGGTAATTTATAGTTGTATTTTCTACCTGCATTAGTAGGTTTTTGTTTAAAAAATTTAATGTTGTGATTAGCAACATAGTAATTAATTGTGGGCGTTTAAATTCTGTAAAAAGGTATTTTGCTTTACATACATTATCACTTCAAAGATGTACAAAGAGAAAGCTAATCAATTGAAGCTCCTTAAATAACAGTCTGCATGAGGTTAAGTGGTTAGCTCCAACCATACAACATTTTTCAGAATTTTACAAATTTCTTTCCATGTTACTCTGTGATAAATTACCCCAAATATGGCATGCCGAATACAAGATAGAATTAAACCATGGTAAGCTGCTGTAGCAATTTTTTATTATTTAATCAGGTAATTTGTTTTAATACAAATATCCCAGATTTGATCGGCATAAAAATTTCTAGCTAATATCTTTAGAGTGATACTCCTAGAAACTTCACCGTAAGCACATTTTCACAAAAGTGTATATAATCAATTTATAGGAAATTAAAAGATCTACAACTTTTATATAGAGAATTTTTCTCTACAGAGCCTAGTTTAGCGTGAAAGAGTGATTTTCCATATTTTTAAGCCTAACTGAGGTTGATTTTCATTTTGCATCTTTCACTCATGATTAAAATTAGGTTATGTTTATTGAGGTTAGTTTTTGTTTATTTCTAATGTTTTATTACTAATGTTAGGTTTAATGTTAATTATTTGCATTGGCAAAAGAAAGTTGTGTGAGTGTTCCACACCAGATTTTTTTTAACACATTTTCATGAAAAAAACAGAAAATCGCTAATTACTGCTAAACTAAGAATTATACAAAAAAAATGTTTGAAATACAAGTTGTAGGACTTTAAATTCTCTACAACTTTCATTATACACATTTTTGTTCTAAAAGCATATTAAAGCCGCAATCTTAAAAAATCAATTTTTTCACAAAAAAGCAGCCTCCTCAAGAATTTTAAAAAAATCGAAGCTGTTTTTGAGAAAATCGCATAAAAGGAAAAATGACATGAATTAACTACTACTTCCAGTAACCAGATTTTGATGAAAATGTTCGTGTCAGGTCCGGTAGTAGTATCTAACTTAAGTTTCAAGTTTCAAGTTCGTACAATGTTCCGTTCTCAAGATATTCTGTTCACACTCACACAGACCAATCGCTAAAAACATGTTTTTTTGGGTTCAGGGGGTCTGGAAACATGTATATCCGGTGAAAACTCAATTTCAAAAAATCGACATGAAAACAATACTTTTCTTCCTATATATTAAAATAGGCACAAGAAAGTAAAAATGGTTATCAATGGAGATAACCATTTAGTTTATTTATCAAAAGTTTTATTTACCTGGTGTTTAGTACACAAAATTTTAGCAACAGCATGCTTAGTAAATTTTTTAAAATTACAATCTGTCCTTGTAATTTTATTAATTGATTGTCTCTATTTTACAGGTTGATAATGACAGTAAAATTATTTATTGTGACAGGAATTACATGGGGATTAGAAATTCTGTCGCAGTTTATGGACCCAGTATCTAAATGGTGGTTTTTTTCAGATGTGACTAATGTTTTTCAAGGAGTACTTATATTTTTGCTGTTTGTACTGAAAGAAAAAATTATTCTTGGCATCTCTCAAAGATTTAGAGAACTCTTACCATGCTACGATAACACAGAAACTACTCAAAAAACAAGGTTTAATTCATCTACAGTATTTACAACAACTTCATCAGAATGTAAGCTTTCTTCTGTAAGACAAAAATAATTAGTTGAACTTCAATATAATGAAATCTAAAATCTAGTCACAGGATAAGATATACTGAAGTGCAAGAAAGTTAAGAAATTCGACAAGATTTATTCTTGGCTCCTAAACTTATGTAATTTTTGATAAGACCAACTAATAAAATAATGCTCTGAAGAAATGATTTTATCAAGACTATCAACATTTATTTACAGTCCGTTACTAAGGACTAAGATATGTATGTAAATAAACATAGGCAAATATTTTGCAATAAATTAAGAATTTATATTTTACTGACTTCAGCCTAGTTTTTAAAAAACTGCTGAAAGCAAATTTAATAGTTTATAATATAAAATACACATAGCTTTGGGAGATTCAATTTATAACTTTATGTTCATTATATATTAAAGTTCAACGTCATTTAAATAATAGCACAAAGAACTAAAATAGTTATGTAAATATAGAATAAAGAATGCTAAAAGCCTCTTTTGTTTATGTAAGATTATTTTTTATTTCATAACTTGAAAATACCCTCTTTGGTTAACATTAGAAACAAATTAACTTATAGTATTAATTTTCTAAGACAAAATTTATTATTAGAAGTGCTTACTAATGAGGTTGACCAATACAACACTTTCCGAAAAAATAAAAGTGGTGTAGTGTGCAAGTTGGCACATGAGAAATGGAAGCACAAACACTTCAATTTGGAGGTTAACTGAGATGAAGGTGCCTACTTTACTGTTGCTATATTTTTAATGCTGTATATAATCACAAACAATAGCAAAAATTGGTTCATATGTTTGAACAGTAACAGTAGTAAAAACTCCCATCTATTATATAAAAGGACAACCGTGTCCAGGGTGATTCATTTATAGATCAACGCACAGCCGAAACTACTGACGCTACAGACTTGAAATTTGGATGTTAGCTTTCTTATGTTGTGTAAGCGCGCACTAAGAAAGGATTTTTCAAAATTTTGATTTTAAAGGGCAGAAATAGCAAAAATCCCCCCCCCCACTGATGCGAGGATAAAGAATCAACGCGAAGCGCTACGCTTACTGCTGGTTCTCCAACACACATTTACCCCCTCCATATCCATATTCCATAGCATACCAGTACTGCATTCTCTAGGCTTGCGGAACGTCGTAGCCTCTTTTCCTCTTTACAAAAATGACAAATTAAAATTTACATTTTATTGATTAATCATCAATTTTATTACGAATAGTAGGCCTAACCACCAAAACAAAAAATTACAAATTTACATATTCAAAATTAAATGATTTTTATAAAAATTTTCAATTATTTCCGTTTTATTGATTAAATAAATTTGATTGCAAATCTATTATGTAAAATACTAATAAAGGATTTTGCAAAATTTTGATTTTAAAGAGTAGAAATCGCAAAAATTTCGTCCCATAAGAAATACACATAGGTAGCCTATACTTATATTTATAAGATTCGTTTAAAACAGTAACAGTCGGTCTACACCGGATGTTAAAACTCGCATTTTATTCTTAATCGCATTCTTATCGTACGTAAATAGTAGTTCAATTACAAAACTATAGCTATTTTCCCAGAAGTTGAATTGACTTTAACAACGATTTTAATCTATGTTTTACTTTTGTCACTCCGAATGTTGTACTGTACGTAGTGTTTGATCTTTTGACCTAACACTGGATTAATATTTTAACCAGAATTAATGTAATTAGTATAATAAGTGATATGTTTTTTATACTTTATAATATTGTTACTTATTATTCAAGTTACGAATCTCATTGCTTAGATCACATAATGTATTTGACTGACATTGTAAAAAAGGTTTTTTGCAACCGAACAATTAAAATTTAATTTTAAAAAAATGTGTCTCAACCAATTCAGTAAAATGCACACGGTAAAGTTATTTTCTTAAATCTAACTTAAATTAAAATAAAACAACAGTTATTTACGTAAATTCAGTCAGTATACTATTATAATCCTTCTCTTTTTCATTTTTTCACCATAAGGGTCGATTCACACACATCCGTCCACGCGACGTCTTAGTTCCGTCATTCCGAGAAGTGTCAGTCACAGAAAAATATTTTTTCTTGAAAATTAATGACATTGTCTACACTGAGCATCGGCACCGTCCCGAATTCGGCGCGTCAGTCTTGTCGCCGTCACCGAACCGTCAAAACGATATTTTTTCTCGACGATATTTTGTTTTTTACGGACGAGTTTATCTCTATGTAAAATGACAATGGAGTTTGACGGAAGGAAAACTGACGTACGTGTGTGAATACTGTCATCATTTTTGCCTTCGAGTGGCCGGGCCGGTTCCTTTTCGGAACGACTGATGTGTGTGAATTGTTCTTTATACGTAATTCCAAAAAAAAAAAATTATGTTTGTGACTTAAGTTATTTACAAATTAAAATACAGAATCATAGACTTAAAGTTGCATGGGCGAAGCCACGACGGGTCGCTATCTATTATGTAAAAAGAGATGTCCTGATTTATAGATCAACTTAAGTTTTCTAAGAAAGGAAAGTTGTCGCTAAGAAAGGATTTTGCAAAAATTTTATTTTAAATGGTAGAATTCGCAAAAATACCTTCCCATAAAAAATACAGAGAGTATACTTAAAAAGCCGATTCTTTATTTACGTTTGCGTGGGCGAAGCCACGCGGGACCCGCTAGTTAATATATAAATCAAAGAAACAGAACTCTGAAACAAACTTATCAACACGTCAAACCCGGAGGCTGGAATTATGGATGCACCGCTATGCCATTGCAGTGAGGTAATGCCACGATGCCTCAAGGCATGAAGTCTCAGCCATGCGAACGATTTTACTTATTTGTTCTATTCACCAGCTAAATATAGTACGGTATTGTATGCATTTTTTTCATTCGTTGCGTGATTATAAAAGTACATACAAAGGCGTATTGATAAGTAATGCCTCAATCACTATAATTATTATATTGATGGGTCAGTCACAAAAACAAGTCACCCTACCGGCGATTCACAGCCGCAACCGAAAAATTCAAAACAATACCATCTGCCGGAAAGTCATGATTACCATTTTCTGGGATTGTGATTGTTTCGTTTACATGGAGTTTTAGGAACGTACCTGTACTGTCAACTCAAACAATAAGTGGCTACCCTATCAAATCTGAAGCGATGGCTGCATAGGGTTCATCCAGACAAAGAGCAAATTCTGCATCATGACAATGCTTGTCCTCACACAAGCCTGAAAACACATTCAGCATTATAGAACCTTGGGCTTTAAGATGTTTTACCTCATCCATCTTATAGCCCAGATCTTTCGCCCTGTAACTTTTTCCTCTTTCTAAACATTTCCTATCTTTAAGTAACATTTCAAGGGCATGTGTTTCTCTTCAGATACAGAGATGACAACAAAGGTGAGGAAATTGTGCCATACAAAAACTTGCATACTTCTTCTGTGGCAGAATTTTCCAAAGTGTAATACATTGGCGTAAACGTGCGATTATGTGGAAAAGTGATTATATTTGTGAGTTGTGGACACTTTAACTATCATTTCACACTAATATGTAAACAATATATCCATTACTAATAAAGTTGTAGCAATGGGGAGGCATTACTTTTCAATACACCCTCGTAATGTACAGTACGTAAGAAATACGGTGAGTAATTTTTTTTTTTTTTGGTTTACGTCAGACTGTAAATTACTGCTAATGCAGTAACTGATTAGATTAACTGCAGTAAATAAACTGATGCTGTATTAAAGTACAAAATGCTAAATCAAGCCAGATAAGTAAAAAATAAATAAATAACACAATATATTAAAGAAAATTTATTTATTTACTACACAAAAGTCTTGTTCATGGAACAAAATTAAAAAATCACAACACACTTTTAATTATTATTAAAAATGGATAATTTATTACAAATGCATAAAAATTAACAACTGAAATACATTAAGTCTCTTAATCCTATGGCGTTTAATCCTTCTTCAGGCGTTGCACAACAAAATTATTGCAACACTGATCCCCCAGTTTCAGATTAATGAAATTGATACTTTTTGACTTGATTTATTGTAAACAGAAAATATGCCTGTAAAAAGAAAAACAATTTATCATGATTTAAATTAAACATATTTAAATTCTCTTTTTTCTAATTGCTATTTAATACCAACATGGAGGGCAGAATCACGGTTGCTTTGTGATGCCAGTGAAGTAAATAATAAATATGATGACTTTAAGCAGCCATGTCATCCATCCATGCAAACAATTTATTTGTTCGGCAATAGGCTATTTGACAATGCGAAAAATAAAGTGTCAATTGCTGTCATCAGTATAAATTAAGAGTTTAAAAATGGTTATTTATTAACGTAAGTTGAAAATAATAATTGATTTATTTAAAAATCCATAAATAAAAATGCAAATTTTTAAACGTTTGTCACGTGACACAAAACGCTCTTGATTGGTCGAGTTTATGATGACGTCACATGCTTGTAAACAAACCTCGTGGCTCGTTTGCCTACTTGTTATAATAGCTTTCGAAACTGTTATTAACATTTTCCTTTGTTTTTGTGTGATTTATTTGCAATATTTTAGAAATTCTGTCAAGTACCTACTTTTACCATGGACAACGATTTTGTAAAAGCAGACAGCAGAAACCTGCCCCAAGTCGACGCAATCATGGCGCACTTATACAAATTTATATATAGCGCATATAAAATACTAATATAAAATACAAATTTATATATAGCGCACTTTATAAATTTATATATAGGCTCAGTTATACAAAAAAATGTTTGAAATAAGAGTTGTAGGTTTTTAAATTCTCGACAACTTTTGTTATATAAGTTTTTGCGCTAAAATTTATAATGAAGCCATAATCTTAAAAAAAACTATTTCTTTACGTGAAAACAGCCTCACCGTGAATTTCAGCAAACATAATCCTTACCTATCTTGTAGAGCATAAAAAAATGAGTAAACCAGGCGATTAAAAAAAATATCGTAGGACCAGTTTTTGAGAAAATCGCAAAAAAGTGAAAAACTATACGAATAAACTACTAGTCCCGGTTGACCGATTTTGATGAAAATGTTCGTGTCGGGTCCGATAGTGGTATGTAACTTAAGTTTCAAGTTAGAAGTTCGTACGATGTTCCGTTCTTGAGATATTCTGTTCACACACAGACACACACACACACACACACAGACACAGACCAATCGCTAAAAACATGTTTATTGGGTTCAGGGGGTCTGAAAACGTATAGATTCAGAGAAAACTTGATTTCGAAAAATCGACATGAAAACAATACTTCCCTTCCTATGTATTCTTAATAGGCAAGGGAAAGTATAAATAACTTTATTTCCCATTATTAACCAACCCCCACCCCTTTAATGCTAGCAATATGATCGGTTGTAGCAATATTATATATAGCGCGATTTATATATCCTTTATAAATCATCGGCGCACGTCAACATTCTTTGGAACACTTGCAAATAGTTTTTCCGGAGTTGTTAACGACGTATTTGTACATTTTGGAACTGCACACCATTTGTAACTTATTTTGTTACATAAATCACTGATAAAATGTAAATCCAATCGCACTTTCGTTTTTTGTTTACAACAAAATGTATGTGGATGATATGTGCCACAGACCAAATACAGGCAAGTGACGTCACCGACCCGTTTGCAGCGCCATATTGTCAAAGTAGTGTTTTGGCGCGCTATTTAAATATTGAATTTTTAATTTGATATTTTTCAGCAAATATGTACCAGATTTAAAAAATACAACTTTTACTGGGTTCCTTAAACTCTACTACATCATATAAAATGGATTTAAAAACCTGTCAAATAGCCTATTCATAACATTTGGGGTTATAGAAAGGAAGGATCAGAGATTTTATAATGAATAATCTGAAAGTTATAAAAAATATATACACTGCTAAAAAACCAAAATAAAAATAAACTAGACACTGGGATCCATCCAACACTTTTAAAATGTGTTAAAAAATTATCGAGAGTACTGTAAAGATGACCTTCACCACAGTACTAATAGAACTGGTCTAAAGCCAGAACAAAATTCACTATAGCTTAAGTGCTAAGTCTGGACACACTTTTTGGTACATACAAAATATATACCTTTACTCTCTACCAGCCATACCTGATTTACTCCCCACTTCACATTAACATTCTGATAGTACACTTCAAATATATAATGAATCATTAAACAATTATTGTTTTGGGATAAATTGCAAACAACACTCTGCTAAATATTTATCAATGCATGGTTGCGCAAGTGTGATTATCTATAACTTTTTATGTGTGTGCTTTAGGCTCAGACACCCACTACTAATTTTGTCACATGACAAAACCGCAAGCGAATACCTAGCCTTAAGGAAAGATTTGGAGAAAAAAACTACAACTAATGTGGTGGGATGGGTATGGCAAGGTAGGGGTACAAAAAGTAGACGCCTAAAAAATTACGTATTTAAGGTTCAGACTTTAACACTGCCCGTGAGCCACCAACTAAACATAAGCTACAAGAAAAAAATAGGACATAGGACACCAACTGACATAATCTGTCCCCAACAAATTTGAATTTTGTTAAAAATTAAAAGGCCAGCATTAAAATTTATTTGCCAAGACGTCAAAAACTTGTTAACAGTACAAACTGCCACTTAAAACTAACTCTGGGAATCATCCTTCCTCAACCCAGATGACTGATGCCAGAGTAGATTGTTCATAGTGTACAACACTAAATGTACAATAGGACATAGGACACCAACTGACATAATCTGTCCCCAACAAATTTGAATTTTGTTAAAAATTAAAAGGCCAGCATTAAAATTTATTTGCCAAGACGTCAAAAACTTGTTAACAGTACAAACTGCCACTTAAAACTAACTCTGGGAATCATCCTTCCTCAACCCAGATGACTGATGCCAGAGTAGATTGTTCATAGTGTACAACACTAAATGTACACAAGTCACTTATCCAAATGTAAGATGGTAAATGTCTGTACTTATCGTGTTGTTTATTTGATTGTTATTTTACAAATGGTTATCATAACATCTTCATTCAATTAAATGATAATATTTTTAACCCAATAAAGAGCTAAATTTATCAGATTTAAGAAATCCATGCGATAAAAGAAGATGAACATCAAGCCACTTCACTTTAAATGAGGGCAAGTTAACTGGGTACAGCTAACTCTTGCACAATCATACATTATTATTTTCATTACAAACTGCCACGTCAAAATAGTTGTTTCATTTTTGTTACCAGTTCAATATCAGGCTTTATGCTCATCCAATTCTAGGCAACTATAAGTATTAAATACATGTTCCATTCAATATCTCTTAACCCACTGACTGACCAATTTTTTGATTTATTTAATTTTTATTTTAATTATTAATTTCTATGTAAAAAAAATACTTAAAATTACAGAGAATAATTTAACAATAACTCATTTCCCCTTTTGTTTGATGATTTTATTTAAATCTAAAATTTTAATTTCAAAATCTTCGTCATCACCAAATAATAATAACTTTAATTATCTTGTCTGCAAGGTTTGCAATATTACATCCCGAACTCATTTTATGAACTTTGAAACACACGTGACACAGTTAGTTTCTATACCAGTAACAACGTAAATAATATGGACAGAATACATATACGTCAGTACTGAACTGCTACAGAGATCTACGAGACTCTCTGAGAACTTTTACAAATAACAAAAATTACATAAGAAAGAACAGCGAAAAACTATAATCAAAGACAGTTAAGGGATGAGACTGGTGAGTCCAGCTCGTCAGTCACCATTGTGTTTTTAAATGGCTGAAAGTCTGACTTGTCATAATCAGTCAATGGGTTTAAACTTACAACATGATTTTATAAAAATCACAGATTTCATACAAACTTAGATAAAAACTTCTTCCGGTTCTAAAATGTACATAATTAGATGCAGTGGAAATTTAAAAAACAGAAATTAAACTTCCACTACAAAACAATTTATAAAACAAATTAAATCAACATTATACTTACAAAACATTCAAATCATTTTTGAAAATACTGCTCTTTCAAATCTCCTATCGTCCTTCAACTGTAACAAAAAAATTAAATCCAGTGAGACAAGCAATTAAAAAAAATAACAAGTTCAAACAAGTTAAAGTTACTCTTGGTTGTTCCATGATCATATTTTATGCTGAGCAATTTTATTAAGATATTAAGTTCTTAAAAAGTTTCACACTACTCTGTAGCACAATTTTTTATTTTGTAATGAAGTGAATAATGAACCGATTGCACTAAAAGCTTTTATTTATTTTTGTTACAAACATGAAAATTGTTTAATGTATGTAATACATTCAATTAGAAAGACTAAAGTAGGTATATGAAAAATACCTCTATTCCTTAATTCCTAAAATCAAAATTTGACAGAAACCAAGTTTTATATTGCACAATTTTTTTAAGTTATCCCAGGATCCCAAATTCCACAGCTGTCTGAAAACTGAATAGATAGATAACTTACTAATGTAATTTCTGTCTAATAGTTTAAAAAATATAATTAACTAAAACAACTTTTACTATGTTTAAAAACTACTTTGTATTACTGAACATCGACAACCTCAATTAAATAATTTTTAACTAAATAACATCCTTAAGCCTTTCTATAGAAATATTATAAAGGGTACTTTATAAGGAATAAGGCTGCTAATGAGTTGGTTTTGTTCACAAATTATGTTTCTTACATATTATGCCAGTTATTAACTTAAATAAATTAACAGTGTACCCAATGATGATATTGAGTAACCACAGAGCTGACATAGTATGTGTTAATCATACATTATCGAATCAACATGCATTGTTCTAGAAAATCTAAGAATGAGCGTAACTTTTTTTAAATTTAATACTACATTTTATTACGTTTTTAACACATTTGATTGGAGTATTACAGAAAGAAGTCATCAGTTACATGATTCAAAGAATATAAACCAAAATTAAGTGTAAAAAATACTTTTAATGATACAACAAATAAACAGACGACATTTGATTAATACTTACTGTAAGAAGAAAGATCAATTTCATCTGGTAATTCAGTGATATTAACGTCAAATCTGTCTTGAACATCATTTAAAATTTTTGCATCACTTTCATCACTCACAAATGTAATAGCTAATCCCTAAAAATAATCACAAAAAGAAAAAGGTAACTTTAGTCAACAAAACTCTCTCTGGAGACAAATGCACGATACAATTCCATTTTGTCTAAACAATTTGAACATTAAATATTAATGTAAACAAACAATGATGACAGATGTAAAACTCTAGCAGGAACTAAACCAAAGTTACTATCATTTTTAGAGATAGGAACACTACAAAACAAACCAAAACTGTCTGAAGTCCAGCCGTCCTTAGTTTGCTCCTACGGTCAACAAATAATGACGTCACTTAGCATTATTTAGAAATGTGTACATGCTGATTAAAAAGCAATTACAAAATAATTTTAAAAGTATTTAAATAAAAAATACTTTTAAAAGTTTTTTAGTATTTTTATAAATAATCATATCATGACTGATGAAGTATTGAACAATAAATTTATAAAAACAATACACTTTATTTCCATTCTCTTTCATAAATAAACGTGGTTACAAGTTGATGTATTACCTCTAAACCCAGGACCCCGGTATAGAAGCCAGTTGCGCTACCCACAACGCCAACGGGCCGGCAGGATCAACCAGTAAGTAATTAGTGTAATGAATTCGTAAAAACACCCATTAAGCTAAAAGTACACAATTTTTTTCGAAATAATGAGCATCCCACATTATCAAAAATTCTGTGCGCGGGAAATGATGACCCAGATTTGCCAAATTTCAAAAGAAATGTAAAAACTATTTCTACTGAAAAAATAAAATATATATATATATACTAAATTAGAGTTATCCGACGAAGAATGTTAAAAAATGTATGTAGCTCTTTGTAGTTTAATAAATAAACTACTTTATATACATTACATTTTTAAAATTTAGATCAATAAAATTAATGCAATTAAAAACATGCTAAACTTAAAAGGAATACATCCATTAAGTCATGGACCCTAATTAATGTACACCCTGCAGTAGCTGGCTTTGGTTTGTTAACAGAAGAAGCTAAGTACAGACGGCTGAACTATACAATTTTTTTTAGACAATTTACTAAAAAAAAAAACCCCCCAACTGATATCTAAACTGGCAATTAAGTTGCAGGACTTCAGCACAAAAATCCATTTTTAGCACAAAGCTGCCACAGAAAGTAAAAATTATAGGTAAATTTTATTTTCAGATTTAAGGCAAAATTTTGAAATCAAAACTGAATTAACACAGTATGCACAAGCTTGATTATTACTGAAAAAATAAAATTGTCGAACAAGTTCAGAGAGAGAGTATTCAAGAGTAAAATAGATTATTTCTATCACAGAATTCAAATCATTAATTCTCATCATTACTTGTCGCATGTACATACAAGGGACAGGCAAATATACACTGGAACTTTTTTCAATAATTTTAAGAATTTGAAAACAATTTAAAAATTTTTTCTACATAGCTCCTTTGAACTGACACACATTTTCTCTAGCATTTTGGAAGTTTTTTGATTTAGTTATAAAAATTTGAAAGCTGAGTCTTTAACCAATTCAAGATTCAACCACTTTATCACTAGTGAACCTTAGATCTCCTAAAGCTTCATTAATGAGGTACAAACAGATTGTGATCACTACATGGTGATAAATCTGGGCTGTATGGTGGATTTTCTGGTTGATCCCAGTGAATTTCTTTTCATTTTGTCTAAGTTACGTGTGCTGTGTGAGTCCTTGCATTATCGTGAAGGAGGATCTCTGAGAAGGCAAACTCCTCACCGATTATCGAATGCACACTCCCATGACCTAGACCTAGTGAAGAAGTAATTTTGTCAACAATGAGGTGCCAGTCTTCTTGCAAAAGCTCCTTCCTTATTGCATAGGTTTTCTTCTGTGATGAAGTTCGAGGGTGCTGATTATGACTTGATTTTTCACAATTTCCTGCCCTTCTGAAAAACTTTTGTGCCACTCATACATGTGAATTTTTTAGAGTTACGTCCCAAAATTGTCCTCAGAAACGAGTTATTACTGAAGCCACAGAAATAGGTAACTCTTGCTTACTCATTGTTCTAGTATAGGCTCAATGAAAAACTTTGGCAGGGTACAAAAGGGAGTGGGGGGAAACCCAGATTGAATTCGTGGAAAAGCAGTAGCGCCCTCAGACCCTCCTACTATTAGGATTGATAAAAAAATTCCTGTTTATATTTGACTAACCCTCATAGATTGAATAAAAAATTAAAAAAACAGTCATTTATATTAAAAATATACAATATTGTACTCCACAAACGTTTAATAAAATTTCTTGCATTACACTTGACAAAATATGGAAACTTATGGTACTTTCAGAAAAAATATGATAAGGAAACTTAAGTAAATTCTTTCAATTCTAGAAGCTGAACGGAGAAAATTAATGAACAGGTAAAGAAAAAGAGAAAAACTGTTAAATTTCAATACAAAAATAATTACCTTTCTATTTTATTTAATAAGTTTATTGTATAATTTATTATACGAGATAGAATTGATTTTAATCTGCAGGATGCATTATAAGGATTTAGTTTTGAATAATTACCTTTGTTCCAAAACGTCCAGCTCTGGCTACTCTGTGTAAGTAAGTGTCTGAATCCTCTGGCATGTCATAATTGAATACAATATTCACTCTTTCAATATCCATACCACGTCCAAAAAGGTTAGTTGCCACCAAAATACGCTGAAAAAGAAATTATAAAATAAAATAGGACTCAAAACTATTGAAAACATAAATATAAGTGATACTTTCATTAATCATGGCCAATAATATCTTTAGTACACAAAAAAAATAATATGGAAACACCAGATGACCTCCAGTCAAGATATAGTTCGGAGCTGACTTGTTTGCTAGTGCAGGATGAAGAGCAAGGGGGCCTGATACTACAGTAGTTATTCAAAATGGTTTGTGAGTAATATTTTTAGAAGAGCACGTACTATGGTATTATTATTATTACTACTACTACTAGGTTATAGGAGGAGGGGAATTGTACAACCAATCCTCCTCCACCCGAATTCCTTACGCTAGCAATCAAATGAGTTCCCATCTATAAACTCTTGAACTGTCAAAATCATACCAAGTTTAATAGAACTGAAAAATTAAAAGCCCGCTGACTTCACATTAAATATAACCTGAGAGCCGTGGCTTTAGACTACATTAAAAGCAAGAAATTAATTGTTGAAATTTAATATTGTAATTTTTAAACAGAATCAAAAAGTTAACAGCCTAAAAGATCTTAATTTAACACAACCTTTATGCATACACATACTAAGCACTACAGTACAAATCTGGTGAAAACACAACTTCTCTTGCCAACATAAATAATAAAAAATATAACCTACGTTTAAATATTCTTGAAATAAAGTTGTAGGATTTATATATAATCTTTTATAACTTTGATTATACTATTCTTATGCCCTAAAACATATATTAAGGCTGCAATCTTAAAAAAATTCACAAATTAACTACTACTTCCAGGAGACCAATACTGCAGCAAATTATTCATGTACTGTTACCTAATTTAAAATTCCATGTTTCAATTTAGATATTCTGTTCTTGAGAAATTTGTTCACACACAAACACACTAATTTGTAAAAACATGTTTTTCAGATTCATGGAGCCACAAAAATGTACTTCCAGTAAAAACTCTTATTTCAAAAACTAACAAAAACAATATATTTCCTTCCCTATATACCATATAGGACAAGAAAAAGTCAAAAGGAGAACTGCATTACCACAAAGCTAGAATGAATGTGTTATTTGACAGTTAAGTAATCCATCAATTTGACAATCATTAAATAAAAAGCATTTGACAAGTTCAGAGAGAGAGTATTCAAGAGTAAAATGAGTTAGTTTTATCACAGATTATTCAAAAAATAATCCTCATCATTACTTGTCATTATTAAATGATTGTTTACCTTAATTTCAAAAACCTGACATGAAAACAATAATTTCCTTCCTTATTTATCATATATAGGACAAGAAAAAGTAAAAAGGAAAACTCCGTTATCACAAAGCCAGAATGTATTATTTAACTAAGAAGTCACCCATCAATTTGACATTAATTGAATAAAAATCATTTGACAAGTTCAGAGAGAGAGTATTCAAGAGTAAAATGAGTTAGTTTTATCACAGATTATTCAAAAATTAATCCTCATCATTACTTATCATTATTAAATGTTTGTTTAACTTAATTTCAAAACCTGACATAAAAACAATAATTTCCTTCCTTATTTATCATATAAGGCAAGAAAAAGTAAAAAGGAAAACTCCATTACCACAAAGCCAGGATGTATTATTTAACTAAGAAGTCACCCATCAATTTGACATTAATTGAATAAAAATAATTTTATTAGACAAGTTCAGAGAGAGAGTATTCAAGAGTAAAATGAGTTAGTTTTATCACAGATTATTCAAAAATTAATCCTCATCATAACTTATCATTATTACATGCTTGTTTAACTTAATTTCAAAAACCTGACATGAAAACAATTATTTTCTTCCTTATTATCATATAGGGCAAGAAAAAGTAAAAAGGAGAACTCCATTACCACAAAGCCACAATGTATTATTTGACTGGTAATTCACCCATCAATTTGACATTAATTGAATAAAAATAATTATTAGACAAGTTCAGAGAGAGAGTATTCAAGAGTAAAATGAGTTAGTTTTATCACAGATTATTCAAAAATTAATCCTCATCATTACTTATCATTATTACATGTTTGTTTAACTTAATTTCAAAACCTGATATGAAAACAATAATTTCCTTCCTTATTATCATATAGGGCAAGAAAAAGTAAAAAGGAGAACTCCATTACCAAAGCCAGAATGTATTATTTGACTGGGAAGTCACCCATCAATTTGACATTAATTGAATAAAAATCATTAGACAAGTTCAGAGAGAGAGTGTTCAAGAGTAAAATGTGTTAATTTTATCACAGATTATTCAAAAATTAATCCTCATCATTACTTATCATTAATTTTTACATATATTTTGCACATTAATTTACAAGTGGACAACAGAAGTTGGCATAGAGAAAAACCTGATAAAAAAATACCAGAAATCAAACATGACTCTTCAGAACAGAAATCGGTTATCACCCATAAATCAATGGGCAGATTATCAAATAAAACAAAAATTAAGACGCCATTATTGGTGGGAATTTTTAGAATAGTAATTTATCATTTTCTGATTTTGTCCGTCATATCCAGATGTCAGAAATCTACTAGAGATAATAAACTACTTTCGGATTAATAATCTATACACAAGTTACTGGGTCTGAAATTCCAGTTTCGACCGGAAAAGGCCCAAAACTGGAAATCCAGAAATCAATATCAGAATTTGGAAACAACAATAGTTTCATTCGATTCCCCTTAAAGATAAGATACACAAATCACTAACAGTATGTTAAAAAACATTCTAAATGTCTGGGAATCTCTTAAGACTATATTTTCTTTAGAAAAAATTGCCACCAGGCACGACACAAGAAAAAAGCACAGTTTTTGTTTGTCTCTTGAAAGAAGGGAGTTTTTTAATGATCCACAACAGTTTAATCCAACAGACCATACAAACAACTACCTGAACTACTTAGATAACATACATACTTACTTTTTGGAAATCCTTGAATTCCTGATACTTTTTTAGTCTTTCTTCTTGTGTCATTCCTCTGTGGATTGCAACAGCGGGGAAATTCTGTTCAGTCAGTAGTTGTGAAAGAGCCATACACCGTTGTACAGACTTGACGAATATTACAACCTAAAGTACACAAGTGTAACAACCAAAATGTATTAATTGACAAGAGAATTAAAACAGATATTGGCACAACCAGGTTTAATCCAGACTGGAACATCCAAGTTCACAGGATAAGAGTATTGTTCAAAGCTATTCAATTGCAAAAAGGTAACAAATTTTTATCAAAAAAATTTAGTAGCTAAATATAAATAATTACAATGTAATTGATTTTATGTTCACATGCATTAAAGTTGATGAACAAACAGTTAACATTTTTATCAAATTTCTTATTTTCTTTTTCAAAATGGAAAAACACAATAACTGACAATTTTCTATTAACAAAATACAAACATTTTAAATGCAAATAAGTCAAAACAATGATTATCTGTATTTAATACACAATATTTTATACCAACAAATAACATACGGCAATGAAATAAATATTAGATGAAACTAAAATTTTCTTAGTAATAAAAATACACCAAAACCTTCCCAATCATGGTTAATGCATTCCATGGGATACTAATATTTTTTAAATGTTACTGAAAAATGATTTTATCCATAATTAACTGCATTGGTGTTTGGTTGATTTATGCTGAAATAATTTATTGTCGACTTCTTTTGTTTCCTAATAATTTCTTAGTGTGATTTTATTAAACCCTTAGTTTAGTAAAATCAATTCAGTAGGCTAGTGTCAAGTAGGTCAATATCTAAATATAATTCATTAAATATTTTCTGTTAATATATCTATTTAAGGGGAGCACTATACATAAAAAAAATCGAAGAAAAATCGATTTTAGAATTTTGGCACCATTGCCTTCCGTATCCTTATTCTGTCTGATTACATTTAAAAATTACAACTGTATGATAAAAATTTCAGAAGTTATGCAGATTTTTGTGAAATAATGTCATAGCCAGAATTTCTTTTAATTGAGTTATCCTGTGGAAACAGTTAAAGAGAAGTTGCAATATTCTAAGAATACAGAAAGCTGAGAAGGCAATGGAAAGTGTATCAAAAGAACAGAGATGAGAGAAAAGAAAAAGGAAACTATCAGTGAAAAACGAAGTCTGGTGAAGATCAATAATATAGTAGTAGGCCAATTTTAGGATAAGTAAAACATTACAGCTAATTTCCCACAAATTCACTTTTACCAATAAAGATACAATTTTCTCAAAAACAATTTGACTTAGAATGTTGAAATTTTTTGAGCATGTTTCCCAGTATAATTGTGACATATGGTACTAGAATCATTGCAATATTATTACTAAGTTCAAAATAAAATAATCTACACAAAAATTACTGTTTTTGCATTTTTCCAAATTAAATTCTTAAAATGGTATTGCTAGCTCAATATTAAATCTAGTACCAGCACTTTAACAGGTGTCACAGAAAAGGCACAAAAAAATTCAAGCCCTAACGGTTTCTTAGAAACGTGTACCTAAAAACCGTCAATTTAACATGGATTAGATAGGAGGTATAAAATAGTGCTTCCCTTAAGTACTACTTAGTTCAGTGAATACAGATTTTTGGTTTAGGTGGTGGAGAAAATTAAAATGGTACTTAATAAAATTTTTAAGTTAACATGAAATAAATTTGCAGTCATAGTTATCCACGCGGTTCTACTGTATTCACAAATAATCTCATTTACTACTTAGATTTCTCTTATGTACAGAAAACAGATCACTGAACCTATTATGGCAAAAAAAAACATAGCTATACTCTGTTCGCCGTAAGAAAGATACCTCGAGTAAACAAACAACAGTTACCGAATCAGCTGATAAAATAGTGACTCCGAAAAAATGCAACACTTTTAATCAAAACATCACAATGATAATTGATAGGTGCTTTTAACCATATGCAGAATTAAACGATAAATGGAAATGAAAAAACCAAAAAATACTACAACACTAAATTCCTAATTGAAAATAAATTATAATTTATGTAAGAACAATGCAAGACAATATGTCAAAGCGAACTGGTAATATAACATGTTCTCTGTCAAAAATGTGGAGAGATTTATGGGTTTGGATAAGTCATCGTCAAATTCAATTGCGAAATAACGAGTGACTAAACTAATATCAGATGACTAATCATTAAAATAAAAATTTTTAATTTTATAGTTCTCTTGTTTCGTCATACAGATCAGAGGTAATACGAATAACTTGTAACCAAATTTATTTATGAAAAAGAATGGAAATAAAGTATAGGCGTAACGTTTTTATTTATTTATTGATCAATACTTAAAACATCAGTCATGATATACAGCTGTGTAGGCCTAACAGTTTCATTTATAAAAATACTTTTAATTAAAATCAGCATGTACACATTTTAATCAGCGTGTACAAATATTTAAATAATGAGCATGCTCAGTGATGTCATTATTTGTTTACTCGAGATATCTTTCTTACGGCAAACCAAGTAGAGATAATATGAACTTTACTTTCAATAAAAATTTTTTAAGGGGTTTTATACAAACACTATAAAGGTCCTTAGCAACATGATCTAGACAATTTAAAAATTACAAGACATTACTTAAAAAAAATTTGAAACAAATAATCAGCATTTTATTGATTCCAAAATATAAATGAATAATTTTTAAAGACGTATATATGGTGAATGAAGAAGTGAGTTTATAAAAAAATCGATCACATCTCTTACCTGGTTGAATTCTAATATGTCAAGCAATTCAAATAATTTCTTGTTCTTCTCATTCTCTTTAAGCTTGACATAATGTTGGTGAAGACCGTGTAGCGTCAATTTTGCCTCGTCATCCACATACACCTCCATCGGCTGTACATAACTTATTAGATTAAATCACAAAAACTAACACATTTTTTTTATAAAAAAATAAAACACATTTATTAAATGCATTCACACTGAGCAATGATATCCAAAATTACAAAAATCTCAATCAGAATATGAACCAAACGAAATAATTTTAACCTAAAAACAAACTATAATTTTTCACAACAAACAAAGCTGATATTTGCTATGTACCAAAATATTAAATTTCTGAGTGTAAATCACAATATTAAATTGAATTCTTAAACAGCACCTTTAATAAAAAAAAAATTCATGTTTACAGTAAACTTGAATCTATTGAAAACCAAATTAATATTTCACCAAAAATTTGAAATACACATTTCTTTAACAGGAAGAATCTTTTAATATCAATCATAAAATTTAGATAAAGCAAATTTTTGGATATCAATAGCGTTTTCTCATTCATTCACACAAAAATTCTATTTTATATAAATGATAAGAACTATTAAATTTGGTACGAATGCTTAGAATTTAAATAAAAATTACGAATGAAATGAAATTAGTATCCATTACATCTTTGACCTTCACATGGAATTATTCACTAAATGTAAAAAAAATTCAAACTGATACAAATATTACAAGAACAGCAAGTCGACATTCATATAATGGTCAAATATTTTAAATTTCTTTAATAACCTTTTATAGCTACCTTGATTTTCTTTTATTTATGTTTCAATTGATCCACCACTAATAGAGAATATAAAATAACAAAAATTGAAACTAATTTATTAAAATTTTAATAATAGTAGTTTTTTCTAAAGATGACTTGAGATACTTCTTATATTAACATTTTAATATTAATTCAATTTTTGTTATGTTATATACTCTGACAATGGTAACCGAAAAATTCAAGTTTTAGAATGAAATTACAAATATCACAAAAGCTACAAATTTCAAATATTTATAAACATTAGAATTAATTACAAGTTGCTGGATGCATTATAAAAATTTATTACATTCATTGTTCTACAAAAATCCATATCTTATATTTTAGAAATTAGTTTAAATTAATTTTACTAATATACTTGAACTCTACAAGACAAATCAGCATTCACAATCAGACAGAAGCAATTTTTCAATAACTTTCAACCATTAGGCTACCATTTAAAAGTTCTTATCATTGCAATCACTTTTAAAAAAACTTATAAGCTTAATTTATAATTTAACGACCTTTTCCACTATTCTATTTAGAAAACTATGTTTTCTTATCTTAAAAAAGTCTGAGTATATGGGTCTGTTTATTTTTAAACTAAACAGACATTAGATAAAGCAATCAATTAAATATATATTTGGTTTTGCAAAGTGGTGAAAAAATCAAAAACGAAATAAATAACTCGCAAAAGTCCATTTAGACAACAGAACTTGTAAAAAATAATCTAACGAAAAATTTACCTAATTTTCATCGTTCTGAGCATATAGTTTACACAAATTTAACTATTCAGTCACATACTTTTTTATCAATTTCATAAGAGTAGAAATGGTAAGATAAAAAATAGGTAACAAATTAACTTGCGAAAATAACACGATGAAGTAAGTTGTAGTATTCTTACTCAGACTTTTTAAGAATGGTTTCCCTACCTCCACCTAAATTAATTAATTAATTAATTGGGCTTATTACAAAAATTTCAAATTCTTTTAATGAAAGATGAGAAAATGTTTTTTTATGTATCGTTAATTAAGAAATAGTAAATGTTTTACAGCCAACATGAATTAATGTTTCCCAGGCAGAGCTTCTTGGAAGAGAATGTTCAATGCAATCTACATAAAAACTAAATAAATGAACAGCTGAATTTAAAATTGTTTATGCAAGCTCTGAAATTTGTAATTAAGACAATCGACTAGCAGTAACTTGAAACATGAAAATATTTATCTTTTAACTGACACAACACTGAAGGCAGGATTTTGGTTAATTTATTATCAGACATTGAAACGAAAAATTATTTATCTTCTAAATGAACATAAGGATAGCTCTTCTACCGCAAACCGATATGAAAACCTAAAAATAAAATTTTTTGTTCATAGGTTTTTCTCAAGATACCACAATGAAAAAAATTATATTTGATACTTGGACATCTAGGTAATTCAAGCAATTTATGTATTTGTATCAATATATACGCAATATTACATCCTAGACCACTATTTCTGACCAAGAGATTTTTTAATTAAGTTAAGTAAATTTTACAATCTATATCAAATAAGCATAGAGATTTATATGAAATACAAGAATGATAATAAAAGCAAACAATACAGTATAGCATATAATTAAATGGAAGGAATAAAAAGAATCTGTTAGTAATAAAACTGGTTCATTACATACGGTTACTGCACACCGTCACATAGATCCCAGTTACATACGTATAGGAAGGAGTTCCAAGAAGCATATCATCTCGCATGTTGAGAGAAAGATGTTGACTTCAGATGCGTCTGTGAGTATTGCAGAGCGATACATCACGTCAGGATGTGGAATTCTTCAATGAGCTGCCGTGGCAGTACGTTATTTTATTCCAATCGATAAATGAAACCAATAGGCGCTCAATTTACAGCCAATTCATATTCGAGTGCATTCAATCAAATGACAGCGATATTTTACGCTAATTATTGTTACGAAATAATTCACCCCCAGTATTTTTCCTCCCCGTTCTAATTAGCAACCGATCTTCCTTCTTCAGGATCTTCTTTCTTCTTTCGTCGAGTATCTTCATGATATTATAAAACCCTCATCCCATTTTTTCCACCATAAATTTAACTGCGCCCCGATTAACTTCTTCCAATGTATATCTTCTTCATAACAAAACCCACCCGATTTAAATTTAGCGCAACCCAAATATACGAAATTCTACGTTTTCATTTTACAAATATGTGCAGGCTATTATTAACATTTAGTATTTCCTAACCCCCGATTGACGCAACATTAATTTTTTCTTGGCAAACATAGTTAGATAAAAGGTACATTATAAACAGGAAATGAAGACAATTGTGAGGAAATTTCAATGACGGGCTAGCAGACAGGATGGTTAAGTAAAAACAGAGCAGCCAGAGGATCGGATGGAATATGACAGTGGACTAGGCTGGATGACAATTTCCATTTAGTCGATTATTCATTCGGCCAAACGGTAATCTAACCACCGGTAGCAGTAGTAGTAAAAGAACGAAATAATGTAGTGGAAATTACATCTTGCATGAATTTCTTGCAGACTGGGCGAATATCTTTGCTGAGTGTTGCACTGAACATCATAACTTGCTTGTTGTGAGGCGTGTTGCGGAAAATCTCTTGCACATCTCTTCTCATGTCTGCAAAGTAAATAGGGCAACTATTAACAAAATAATTAATAAAATCATCACAGCAATCATCCTGAGAAAAATACTATAGTAAAACTAACTCGTAATTATTTAAACACTATAGTTTAAAACTTTTTGTTCTTATTTTTAATGCAGACATTTAAAAAGTTATTTTCTGTAACTTGCAATACTGAACAGTAACTAAATCATTTTTTTTTAATTCATTAACTCAACAAAAATAATAATACACAAGTTTGGACTTCAGTTTTAATTTATAACAGAGAAAAATGCACTAAGATAATTTTAAGATATCAGTATCTTAACTGAACTATAATGCTTTTGACAGTTGATAAGCTCTGCTGTTTCAGCCTGACCAACATTACGCGCGCTTGCGTGTAACAGCTGCAGCAGTTCACTCATGTCTTGTATCTCATATTAAACACATCATTATACGAGGGCCATCCGGAAAGTAGTACCCGTTTGTGAAATAAAGACACAGAAGTAAATATTAACAAATTTAAACATTTTTATTGAAAAGAGCATACCTTAAACTACTTCTCCACATAATCTCCAAGCAAATTTAAGCATTTGTCATAACGTGTGACGAGTTTTTGTATTCCAGCATCATATTCCTCCGCCGCCAGCCGATCGAAATACGTAGTCACACCTTCTTTAAGTTCTTCATTGCTGTCAAATCTTTTTCCCGCCAAAAACTCTTTAAGTTTTGTAAAGAGATGAAAATCTGAAGGGGCCAAGTCCGGGCTATACGGTGGATGGTCGAAAATTTCCCAATTGAATTGCTGCAGAAGTTGTTGTGTTATCCCCGCTGCATGAGGCCTGGCATTGTCATGGGAGGAGAATGACGCCATCAGACAATAGACCTCTCCATCGATTTTGTATTGCCCGCCGTAATTTCTTTAATGTTTCACAATACGCATTAGCGTTAATAGTGTCTCCACGGGCCATAAAATCAATAAGCAGTATACCACGTCGATCCCAGAAAATGGTTGCCATAAGTTTCCTGGTGGACAGAACAGTCTTGAATTTTTTTGGTTTCTTTGGTGAATGAGGATGATGCCACTCCATTGACTGTCGTTTACTCTCAGGTGAAGCATAACAAACCCACGTTTCATCACCAGTAACTATGCGATTCAAGAACGCGTCTGCTTCATCAGAATAACGTTCCAAAAATGTTAATGCAGCAGCCATACGCTTGGTTTTGTGCTCATCTGTAAGCATGCGAGGGACCCACCTTGCGCAAATTTTTGAATAATGCAGATGGTCTTTGACAATTTCATGAAGAATTGTGCGAGAAACATTAGGGAAATGTTCACAGATGTCATCAATTGTAACGCGCCGATCGTGCCTCACGAATTCGTCTACTGACCTCAGCAGTTGATCTGTAATGACAGATGGTCTCCCTGAACGCTCATCGTCGTGTGTGTTCCCCCTCCCCAAGTTAAAATTACGACACCAGCGCCGAACAGATGACTCATCCATCACATCGTCTCCATACACTTCCTTTAATTGGCGATGAATATCACAAGGTCGAATGTTTCTTGCATTGAGAAATTTTATTACAGCCCTCACTTCACAACTGGCGGCGTTCTCAATTTTTTTAAACATTATGAACGGTCACAGAAACAAGACAGGCAATGCTAGCGTCGCGGAACTTACAACAGAGAAGGCAGACAAGCCACTGAAGCGATCTGACCTTGACCGGCGGCTGCTCGCCTCGTCAGCGCCTCATGCGGCGGAAACGGGTACTACTTCCGGATGGCCCTCGTAGATTGCATGAACATGCAATACTTCATAATATAATCAGCTGACTGGTACATTCAATGGTTGTTTAGGTCTTCAGCCGAAAGGCTGGTTTGAACCTGTAGAGGTTTTACTAAGTAAAACGAGGAGTGAGGTGGTTTACCATTGCCTTCCTCACTGAGTGGAAAAGTATGCTTACCAGCATGCCGGGCCCTCTGAAAAGCATATTTTCCACTCTGCAAATGACACCTTCACTTCATTCACCACTGGGTCTGGCTGTATAATGAAATTCGTTACTTTCAGAGGAGATATCTCTGATTAGTATCTTTTACACCTCTACCTCTTACATTCATAGGTAATACATGAAATTGTTAATGAAAGACCAAAAAAATTGGCTGACAAAATTTATAACAGAGCTACAAGATCAAGTGTTGGCAACGTTACTAGCAAGTCATTGGCTAGTTATGGAGTGGGTAGAGAGCAATGCATACGTTCCGAGCTCATTAGCCCTGAAATATAGTATAGGAAATGTTTCACGGGCTTAATTCTTAAGACTAAACCCTTAAGTGCTCAGGCTTTCTTAAATACCCAGTATAATTCAATATCCTTTCATCTAACTTATTAACCTCATAATTAATGCATTCAAAAAATGTTTGTAAAAGTCAGTTGTAACTCACCTAAAAGTTCAAGCATTTTATCACATTCATCCAGCACAAAATGTTTAAGGTGTTTCAGATTAAGCTTCTTATTCCGGACAAGAGCCATAATTCGGCCAGGAGTTCCCACAACAATGTGAGGGCAATTGTTTTTAAGTACTTCTTCATCTTTTTGAATCGGCAAACCACCAAAAAATACACCCACCTGTTCAAGGGAACAGAAGAATCACAAAATTTAACAACACTAAAGAAAAAGTTAAAATATATTGAACAAGTAGACTGTTATGGGCTAAACACTCATACTGTATAAATCCAATCTCTCATTTAAAATCAGAAGAATTGAAAAAACAAACATTACATTCACATGGCTCATAAACAAGTGATACCTAATACACGTTTTTATCTATATTTACCAAACAAAAACAACTACAGATTTAAACTTAATGTTATTGTTTCAATAAAACTAGAAAAGTATTTAATCATAAAAACAATTCAGTATATATTCAATTTCTCCTCCTGGGCTGCAACTAAAATCGTCTGAACAAGGCAAATTCAGTTGAAAATGGGCGAGTTTATGAATTTTTAAAGGTTTTCTTTGTCTCATTCTGTGCTTAGATCTTGGCTACAAAATTACAAAGGTAAGCATGGCCAAGTAACAACCCGTTTCTTTCGTTAAAATTACTGGCATGGTACACTGTTATATAATACCTTCATTCCTTCTACCCAACTGTTAGCAGTGAGTGATATCACCAAGGTTGAACCACTGGATAACTGTATTTCTAAATTATTATGAGTTAACAAAGATAAAACAAAAAAACAATTTCTATACTGTATTTTTTTGAAGTAGAGACCTAGTGTTAACAACATTTTATGAAGCAAGGTTGGATCTGTTGTGTCTGCGCTACATGTAACAGGACGTTTTTGTATGAATCAGCCAATGTAATATTTTTCTTTAAAACTGTTTTGACCAGATCTCAACTTAGCTGACAAATAGTGTAGTAAAAAATATATTTTAACAAAGGTTTTTAACCAAGATAGAGTAAAAAATCTGGAGAATCCATTCTTTCCTAACTAGTATTCAAACTTCATTCAAAAATAAATCTTTATAATGCATCCTGCAGTTTTAAATATTTCAATTTCATATAATGAATTAATACAATAATTTCACTAACCTTCTTTTTAAACTGCGTCACCTTTATTTTAATTTTCACTTACACGTGTTTCGGTGGATCCACCATCATCAGAGTAAATAACATATACGAGGGTAGGCTGATAAGTAATGCACACATGCTTGTAGAAGACAACTAAATAAACTTCAGTAGCGCGCCTGGTGGCATGTGGAAGTACTATTTCTCCTCTACAAGCCTGCGCAGTTTGAAGGCGTTGCTTTCATTCAGTTTGTTTTGAGTAGTGGAAGTATGGCGTCGTGTTCTGGTGCTATGTCAACGAGAATTAAACAACGCGCTGTTATCGAATTTTTAACTGCTGAGAAAGTGAATCCTAGTGAGATTTATCGTCGTTTAAAGGCTGTTTATTGTGACGATACTGTTGATAGGTCTACTGTGAATCGTTGGGTAATAAAATTTCGTGATTGCCAACCTGGAAAAGCCTTAATTGTTGACAAAACACGCAGTGGACGACCAATCACTGCCTCAGACGATAATCGTCGCAAACTCATCGATGATTTGATTCAAAATGACCGGCGAATCACTCAACAGCGTATCGCAAACCAAATTGGAATATCTAAGGAACGTGTTGGCTTCATTATTGAACAATTGGGATACCGTAAAATCTGTGCACGATGGGTACCACGCCGTCTGACAGACGAGAATAAACAGCGTCGATTGGAATGCTGTGAACAACTTTTGAAGCGCTACCGTGACGAAGGAGACGACTTTCTTTTGAATATTGTGACGGGGGACGAGTCATGGGTTCATCATTACGATCCCGAAGAAAAAAGGCAGAGCGCTGAATATCGTCATCCACATTCTCCTGTTGTGAAAAAGTTCAAAACACAACCGTCCGCAAAAAAAATTCTTTTGACTGTGTTTTGGGATGCTCGCCGAGTTTATGTGACTGATTATCTGGAACGAGGGGCAACGGTAAATTCTGCTCAGTATATACAGACTCTGAAACACCTCCGACGTCGAGTTTGTCGTGTTAGAGGCAACCTGGCGCCAATAATTTTGCAACACGACAATGCTCGTCCACACACTTCGCGTGCAACTGGAGAGGCTCTGAGAAACCTGAAGTTTCAACCAATTTTACACCCTCCGTATTCTCCCGACCTTGCGCCTTGCGATTTTTATTTTTTTCCTCTACTGAAGAGAGACCTTAAGGGTAATCATTACAGCTCGGACAATGAGGTGAAGGCAGCTATTGCGTCCTGGGTTCGAGGAAAGTCGGAAGAATTTTTCAGTGACGGAATGAAAAAACTTGTTAAACGTTGGGAGAAATGTGTAATGCTTAACGGTGACTATATTGAAAAATAAATAGATAATTTGGTAGGTTAAGATTTGTACTTTAATTTGTTATTTACCCCATCTTGCTATTTCTTTTTGTTCGTCTTCTACAAGCATGTGTGCATTACTTATCAGCCTACCCTCGTAATTGAAACTAAAAACATTATTTATTAAAAATCTATAGAAGATGATACATCTTCAGTCACTTGTATAAAACTGATTTAAAATTAATTTAATTTATTTTAATTTATCCCTTCTCATATTTACTGTAGATAGCAGCAGCAGTCAATATCACTTTATCATTCCTAAATTTCACCTGTTCATTCAAAATGTCCTGCTTTTGCTCTTTTAAATATTTATAAATGTGGAACATCTCATATTTTTCAATTTTATTTTTATTTTCTATATTACATTGTTCTATTATATTGAAATGTTCATCTATTTTACCAAATTTATGTTTTTCTTCTTTTATATGATTGGTATAGTTAGATATAATGTAGTCACATTTCAGTGCTTTTTTATGTTCATTATACCTCACTTGAAAATTACGACTAGTCATACCAATGTAAAATTTTTTACAATCCTCATTACCACAATCTATTTTATACACACCCTTTTTATTGCTTAGTGTTTCATTTATATTATTTTTAATTATATTTGTGGACAGTAGTTTTTTATTATTACATGTGTATGCGATTTTATAAAATTTATTTAATGTTCTGTATAATTTATTGTTAATAGTTAACTGTCCACAAATATAATTAAAAATAATATAAATGAAACACTAAGCAATAAAAAGGGTGTGTATAAAATAGATTGTGGTAATGAGGATTGTAAAAAATTTTACATTGGTATGACTAGTCGTAATTTTCAAGTGAGGTATAATGAACATAAAAAAGCACTGAAATGTGACTACATTATATCTAACTATACCAATCATATAAAAGAAGAAAAACATAAATTTGGTAAAATAGATGAACATTTCAATATAATAGAACAATGTAATATAGAAAATAAAAATAAAATTGAAAAATATGAGATGTTCCACATTTATAAATATTTAAAAGAGCAAAAGCAGGACATTTTGAATGAACAGGTGAAATTTAGGAATGATGAAGTGATATTGACTGCTGCTGCTATCTACAGTAAATATGAGAAGGGATAAATTAAAATAAATTAAATTAATTTTAAATCAGTTTTATACAAGTGACTGAAGATGTATCATCTTCTATAGATTTTTAATAAATAATGTTTTTAGTTTCAATTATATGTTATTTACTCTGATGATGGTGGATCCACCGAAACACGTGTAAGTGAAAATTAAAATAAAGGTGACGCAGTTTAAAAAGAAGGTTAGTGAAATTATTGTATTAATTCATTATATGAAATAGAAGTATTCAAACTGTTTTGATTTAAGACCTTGCCTTTTTAAAGCCACAACCTTCTGACCTTAAAGCCCGCTGCCTTTTAATAAAACATGATATAAATGCAACATACAAAATTATAACTAAAAATTTGTTAATGTTATAACAACAATTTTTAAATAGAATACTTTTCATATTATTTTAGACATTTTAATCAAGTACTAAAATATCATCACTCATAATATTATGAACCCAGCCACCCTCATTGGCATAGTTGGTTAACGTGCTCATGATGCGGTGCTCTCGTCATGCAGTCTTGGGTTCAAATCCCACTCAGGCACGACGTATTTTCATAATTACAAAAATCATTTCATCCTCATTACACACAGTTACACCCCAACGTCGTTGCTAATGACCTTGCAGTTGAAGCGACGTTAAATTAATAAAAAAAAATATTATGAATCCAATGCTTACCTTTATCTGTGGCATGTACTTTGAGAAACGTTCATATTCTTTACTGATTTGAAATGCAAGCTCTCTGGTGTGGCACATAACCAAAACATAAACCTGATTCTCAGTGGCTTCTAACTGTTGCAGTGTTGCCAAAACAAATACAGCAGTCTTACCCATACCAGATTTTGCCTGACATAAAATATCCATACCTAATACTGCTTGTGGAATGCATTCATGTTGTACTGGAAATAAAAATATAATTTTCATTAAACTAACCATTATAATAATTTAAAACTATTGCTAAAATAACACAATAAATGAAATGCTGCTGGTTTAACCCTTCGACTACGGGTGAAGCATATACGCCTCACTCGGACTTTCCAGGCTTTGGGACAGCTGTAGCATGCGTATTTATAAAGCTATCACCATGCAAGATATCTCAAACATGCGCCTTGAAATGTAGTTTTATTTGATATAAAATACTATTGGATTTCTATTGGTTATTAGCGTTAAGAGGCCGGGAGAAGTCTGGCCAACTTAACATCTGCCTTTCGTCGCTATCAAACCTGGAAATATTTCAATTTTGAGTTGGTAAAACTATTCTCCAACTTACTATAGTATCTTTTTTTTAGTTCCCCTAGAACATGGCTTATAGTGACAAATACACGTGTTTTGAGACAGGAAATCTATTTGTCTTTGTCTGCCCTATTCATTCAAGCCATTTCTTGTACTCTTACTCGGTACGACCTTTTATTACTAATATATTTGCCTGTTCTACACTCTAACAATTATATGAGTTTAATACCCTACATTAACATTGGGATGAGGAGAGAGAACGACAAGACAAGCGGTCCGATCACCTAGCCATGCGGAAAAAATATTATACATTTCAAATTTTTATTTATTTCTTCATTTCTCTTTTAATTTTTACGAGCCATTTCGCTGTGTGCACCATTTCATCGAGTAATATCATAATACTTCTAGAAATTATTGTGAAGAATCCATCTTCCTTTGTCAAAGCTTGAATTCAGATTTTATAATTACCTGATGAAGCAGTGTGCACCGCGAAAATGCTCATAAAAAGTTTAAAACAAGAAACAGAAAGCAATAAAAAAAGGTAAATACCGAATTAAGTTTTTTTTAAAAAACATTATATTAATATGAATTCTGCTGCTATGACGCTAAGTAATCACTTTTATATTATATTTAATTGAACAACAATTTGCTAGGCTGTTGAATAGCCTGCATAAACAAAAATTCAATTATACTAAAAGATATAAAGCTATCTTGTGACACTAGTGTGAGTTTTCAAAAAGCAATAATCATATTCACAATATTGAATATTTGTTTAAATAATTTACCTTCCGACGGATGTTAAAACCATTATGCATTTTCAAAAATCAGGTGCGAAACACTCAACACGAGTCATTTACCAATGTAAATAATGACCAATATAACTTAACATTAAATGAAAAATGGCCACCTTCTTGGCGTAGTGGAAAGAGCACTAGCCTACTAAGCGGAGGTCCCGGGTTTGATTCACTGCTAGTCTGGAAATTATTACATGCCAAAAGCCATCATTACAGTTTCTTAACACACCATAGTCGCTAATGATCAAACTGTTGATGCAACTTTAATTAAATAAAAACACTGAAAAACAACCTAATTCTAATCATAAGTAAATCATGCAAAATGAAAACCTAACTCAGTTTGACGGAAAATCACTCTGATGCTAAACTGGGCTGTAGAGAAACATGCTAAAAATAAGTTGTAAATTTTTAATTTTTTATAAATTTCACTATATAGGCCTACACGTTTGTCATAAAATGCATTTGTATGAATATTGATGAAAAAACAGATCACTAATTACTGTTAAACTAAGCGTTATACAAAGAAATGTTTGGCATAAAAGTTGTATATTTTTAAATTATCCCAGATATTTTGTTCACACGCACACTGGTCGCTAAAAACATGTGTTTCGGGTTCGGGGGTCTTAAAACTTGTATATCCAATGAGAACTCTAAATCTACATGAAAACAATACTTTCCTTCCTATATATTCATTTTTTTTTTTGTTTATATAGGGCAAGAGAAAGTAAAAAGCAATAATCATATTCATACTGATTAATTTTTTTTTTTAAATAGTTTACCTTCTGAGGGATGTTCAAAACCGCAATCTATAATAGCTCTTAATATTTCTGGTTTCAAAAGGAAATCTCTGAAACCAGAACTGTGGATTGACACGTAATTTCCCTTTACTTCCTTTTTTGTGGGTGCAGCATCTCCTGACCCATCAACAACAGCCTGTTCTGGCTGCTCCTCATCTTCATAATCTAAGAGATCATCATTATCTGCCATCTGTAAAACAAATATTTATTAAAAAACAAATGCATAATTTTGTTATAGTGCCTTATTTGAAACGCATTTACACATGACATGATACATAAAACAGTGGTCGAGAATGTTCTATGTTGATGAAAAAATATGTTAGTGCCGCTAATTTTGTCATTTACCTAATGGTCAATCTTAATAAAGGTTAATTCCGAGTGGATACCGCAATCTGTCCAGTCAATTTTTGTAAAATTTAAAATAGATCTGCTAGACAGCATTAATGATAACTAACCAGCAAATGATGCTTCGTTTTACACTATAAACGAAAAAATCTGGTGTGAAACACTCACACAACTTTCTCTTGCCGATGCAAATATTGAACAATATAACCTAACATTAATAATAATACTTTAGAAATAAACAAAAATCTAACCTCAATAAACATAACCTCATTTTAATCATGAAAGAAGCAAAATGAAAATAAACCTCAGTTTGGCTTAAAAATACGGAAAATCACTCTTTCATGCGAAACTAGGCTCTGTAAAGGAAAATGCTTTAAATAAAAGTCATAGATCTTTTAATTACCTATAAATTTGATTACATACAATTTTCTCGTAAAATGAAGGCCGAAATCTTAAAAAATCAATTTTTCACACGTTTTTGTGGGAAACAAACAGAAAATCGCTAATTACAACTAAACTGAGCGTTATACAAAGTAATGTTTGAAATGAAAGTTGTAAGAATTTTAATTCTCTATAACTTCCATTATATACATTTTTGCGCTAAACTGCATATTAAAACCACAATCTTAAGAAAATAATTTTTTTACGCGAAAACAGCCTCCCCAAGAATTTCAGCAGACATGGCGCCGCCTACCCTATCTTGTAGAGCATAAAAAATGTAATAAATGAGGCAATTTATAAAAAAATCGTACAAGCAATTTTTGAGAAAATCGCCAACAAGTGAAAAATGACACAAATAACCTGCTACTTCCAGTTGACCAATTTTGATGAAAACGTTTGAATCAGATCCAGTAGTAGTATCTAACTTAAGTTTCAACTTCGTATGATGTTCCATTCTTGAGATATTCTGTTCACACAGACACATCACTAAAAACATGTTTTTTGGGTTCAGGGGGTCTGAAAACGTGTAGATTCGGTGAAAACTCAATTTCGAAAAATCGACAAGAAAACAATACTTTCCTTCCTTTATATTCATTTCGCAAGACAAAGTAAAACTTAAATAAGGATTTAAAACATTCTAAACCGGCTTCCTGTTGCATTTACACTGGTGACAGAACTAGTAGGCACAGTTTTTGTATTTCTCATAGGAAATGAATAAACGATTCACATTTTTGATCATTTTATCAAACGTATTAAACACAGTAACGCTTTGCTATTTTTATTATAACACTAATGCTATCTACATCCATTTTATGACGGGTTTTACAAAATTGACTAGACAAGAGTACGGGATCCTGTTTGGGTTAAAACAGAATTTAACCTGAATAAATTACTAAAAGCAATCACAGAAATATTCAATTCACACCAAACCAAACTATTTTATTATTTCAATACACGAAGTAGGTTTATTTGCTGATTATGCACATCATATAGAATAAATGACTGGAAAGGTGATCATAAATACAATAGAGAACTGGATATTAACATTGAAAAAACTGTATTTATATGGTCAGTGGATAGTAAGAACACAACCAACAAATCAACAAGGCTGACCACTATGACATCCCTATTGGGCCACCTTACAGAGAAAAAAATAATTAGAAAATTCTATCCTATATAATACAATAATCTTTATTGACCATAAATTTGCATTACATTGATCATTGTCAAAATAAATTTACTTGTAAAACAAAATGAGACAAAAATTAAAATTATTTAAACACAGAACAAATAATATCTATAAATAAATTTGAATATTATCACTAAGCTTGTATGTTTAATATGCAAACACCCAGAAGTTTTATCTAATATGTAGGCCCCTAACAAGATTTGTCATCTATGTATCAAATTATTAAAAATTAGCAGACAAAATTTATAGGTGCCCTAATATCTTTCAGGTAACAAATTAACTTCCATTGGTGAATTACGATTTAGGATTAAAAAATTATTCTTTCACAAATATACTATAACATTATTCATTACGCTGTTAATTTTAATATATAGCCTTATTTAGGCCACATGTTATTATGATGAGGTGTCCAATACTACTATCTCTTGGCAGTTTATTCACAAAAAAATTTTGTTTAACTGCAGGAAGTTAAATAAAATGATTTTATTAATAATTAGATTTCAAAAATTAAAACACAAGGTTAATAACAGATACATTTATATCAACAAACCAACTAATACAAAATTGCAACTCTTGCTCTCACTTCCACATTTTATAAAAACATACCTATTAACAGAAAACAAAACAAAATAGGGCAACTACATCAGGCATTTTGTTAAGTGGTTAAAATCGTATATTCAGAATTCAAAAAGGAACGATTATTGCTTACCTACCTAATCCAAAAATTAACATTATATGTTAAAAAAACAAACTATTTTACGGTAGACCTAATATACCTTGCACAGTTAAACCGTCTGAAATTCTGGCGTTTAGTTTGCATGTTACCAAAATTCACAAAAGGATTTGTTAATTTAACAGTTATGAATCAGACTCAACCATATTCGAACGCAACAGAAATATCTCCACCAACAAAAGAAAACTTGTACGAGTTCTGTAATGGAAATAGCGTTTTAGGAATATGCACAATTAACACAGCTTTTACTTACAATACAGACCCACAATTAACAACCGCTTTCGCCGTAGCAAATTGCTTACATTCATTTATCGATTACACAATAATGAAATAATACACGGATAAAATAAGCAACTATACAAACTATCTATATATATAAAACAAAAATAACAAACTCACATTAACTGACGGCATAATGCAATATCAGTTAAAATAATACAGAGAAAATCCACAAATTACGCACGCCACGAGCAATAATGGCGATGATAAATGTTGCTAATGTTCTAAAAATTATTCGCAGTGCTCTGTAAGTACTGTGAAAATCAACCAAAAAAATAAACAAAACAGATAGATAATGTCACACAGCCAAAATATCACAAGAATTACCTTTGTGTTAAAAATTTAACAAACAATCTACAAGAAGCAGAATTCTGAACAGTAAACGACCGACGAGTCGCTCCTATAACACAGGAAACAAGGAAAATGGTGAACGAGAACAGAGAATAATGGAGTCGATTCAAGATGAAAAATTATTAATTCAGAATGTTCAATACAGAGAAATCATAGAAAAAAACTGTGAATTATTAGGGCACCGTTTCTGATGCTTTTATTATTTGCTCTTATATTTCACACTTTTGTTGATATGATTGTTCAGAGACATCATATATTATGATAATAATTTACTCGAAATATTACAAAATAAAATGAAAAAAAATATATTAGAGTCTGGACATAATTATATTTTCTCTAAAAAATGTAATAATTAACATTCAATTCGACGTACCAATTATTTTTGTACGTGAGCTACAGTTGGCAGTACCATTACTGGTAAAGTCCACAGCAGGTCCACGGACGGGATTGTACGTCCAAACTGAATTGGCGCATCATTTCGAATAGCTAAACAAGTACAGAGTGTTTCCTAAGACCAGAGACTAAATAAATAAAAAATAATTCACTCATTTTCTGTCGCGCTGTTTTGAATTATCGTGAACACATTGGTGAGGGAAAAAGATAAGTGTGATCACAGCCCTATAGCTACGTGCACCAATTCGGATTGGACAAACTATAGGTGTATAGTTAGAGTATCTTGTGACAGAGATTCAATCGCAGTGAGTACTCGGGGAACCCACAATACATAGAATAATATTTGTATAACATATTTATTCTGTATACCGTGAGCGAACCGGAGTTATTGTCCCATTTTCTACCTCAACCCTCCTATACCGTATTTTAAAAGCTTTCCTTCCCTCGGCTGCCATGGCTTCTTGTTAACAAAGCATTCCGAATTCATGTTTCTACAAAATTTAGTAATCTGTGGTTACTACTCTCACACTCTGATGGTAATCTACATCGCACAAAGGTAGCTTAGTTCCACACACTTGTAACGTGATAGACAAAAAAGTTTACTTTTATATGCCATGTTGCCATCTGTGTTTCGGGCTAAAAATTAAATTTATACACTGCTCTTACCGACGAAGATTGAATAATTTTAAGAAAAAAAGTAGTTGGTTCCCTGGCCTATAAGCAAGTTTTTTAATACGAAAGAGATTGACCAATGTCAGCTATTTTTATTCCAAAAAACACAAATTTGTGTGCGTACAAATTTGAACAATGGTATTACTCTCTGAATGTAATATATCCATTGTATAAAGACTATGATATAGATAGAAAACTATCTAAATAACTTTTGCTCAGGTGTGATGAAAATGTCACCCCACTACCAAGTCAAATGAACTGTGTGGATGAGCTGGACCAGATATTATTGAGAGATGTCTGCGTCTTTTTGATGTACGTATTTTGTTGGAGGGGATCAGTCCATACCATAATATTCTGTACTTCGCTTTGTTTTGCCTGAAACCTACTACAGGAAATTATTTAAGTGTTGATGTACTATGATGCATGTGTGTTTAGTGTGAATATGTGTAAATATTGTCATTTAATATATTTTTCGACAGTTTAAGCCATTGTTTAAATATCATTAAAAATAAACAGAGTTTAATTTTTTTTTCATCAGTCTCTCTACTGAGTTGATGCAGTTCTCCAAGCTGTTCTATCGTGCACAAGTCATTTAATATATACATACCTGTAACATCCTACATCTTTTGTAATTTGCTTCATATATTCTAACCTTTGCCTCCCCCTACAATTCACTCCCTCAATATTACCCTCTAAGTGCCCTAGTGCTTTTCTAGTGGGATCGAGATCGATGGTGTTTTGGTATGCAAGCAGTGGATCATCCGTAGGAACCTTGTCATAAAGTAAAGTAAGTGGATATTCATTTTTGCTTGATCTTGTTGAGGATATGTTTTCCTTTGCCTAAACACTATCTTTGGTTTCAAATTCATTTAGAAAACCAAAGTGTGATTTAAAAGGCCTAATTAATTCTGAAGTTAATACAATATGACATTTAAATAAAGTAAGTAAAAAAGCTCTGAACTTTACAAAAAACATATTTTATTTTTAACAGAGTTAAAGAAAAATTACCTTAAATAAGAAACTTATTAAGTTACAAGGGAATAAAGATGAGTTTTTTATGTTACCTTTTATAATCTATTTAAAAAGAATCAAACAAGTAGTTTTTTATTTCATTTAAAAACAAAATAATTATGAGTTAGTTTTAAATGTTAAGCCCACAACTTCTTCCAAACAACTGTACAGTTTGCATCACGTTCCTCTTTTGGATGAACTTCTAAATTTTCTATTTCTGTTACAAGACTTGTTTATACAATGAAAAGGCATCATGTTTCCAGTCGTAATTATAGAGAGTCTTTAAAAGTAAATCAACTTATTTTACCTCGGGGGCAGACACAACATGACCAAGAGAATTGCTTCATTGAAACTGCTTAATTGGTTTTTTAAAATACCTTCTGAGTTAAGCACACACATATAATAATAGTCCTTTTTGCACAACTTTTTACCATTTTTTATACCTTTTGTACCATTTTGTACAACTTAACAAGCTTCATTTCCGCCCTCAAATCTAAAATTTTTTATTGCTTTTACTTTGATTATTGGTACTGCAGTCTCCCCTGAAAGCACTCTTAAACAATTTGTTGTGAAAACAAGGATTGAATAGATTGTATCTCAAACGGGCACTGTTTCTATTCTCTTCTTCCTTCATACATCTGTAGTTTTTTGTTTGTGTGATCCAACGTTGCCTTACTATACACTGATCAAACCTTCTTCATTCATTGCTTATCACAATAAAAGCACAATATCACTATAAACTCCAATCTAACACACTACAATAACACCTCAACAAAATCGGCTGACCTGTTGGCATAGTGGTTGGCGCAACTGCCTTTTACACCGGGGTCCCAGGTTCAATTCCCGATCAGATCTGGCATTTTTTCATCACTCATTTTCATAATCATCATTCTCCAACGTCTACATTAGCAGAAATTGCAAAACAGTCAGACATAAAACCAAAGGAAAAAATCAACAAAATCTCATATGGAAAATAAAATCAGCCGTTGGATTCTGGAAGTCATGTGACCAAATCCTGGCCAGTTATTGGATTTATTGGATATTTTGTCTACTTGAAACAAAGTATGGATAAAAATGTTTTTTTTGCTATGAATGCCAATTTTTGATTGAGGCTAAAAAAGAATGGGATAGATATTTCTTTGGTTGAATCTGGCTCTAGTAGAAGGTAGGTAGCGCTGAGGCCAAAGATATATGATTAATCAAAATCTGCTTAAAATTTTTGGGGATTCTTTGCTTTTGCATGGCAAAAGCAAAAAGTGCTTGATTCATACAGCTTGGGTATCTGTGGTCAAGAATAAGCCAAAGGCATTTCTTGGTAACTATCACTGATGTTAATGCTGAATGGTCAAGCTATTGAAGAGATCAAAGGATTCTAGTTTCTTGGATATGATACAGCAGTGAAGTGGATATAGACCTCATAGCTAGTGAAGTTTAATTGTGTGTGGAATGATGACACCTAGCACCCTCAAAAGTAAGATTTCAAAAGAGATGATGAAGTTCTATACAACATTCGCAGTACCTGTCCTTAAGCAAAATATGGATTTTAACATCTAAAGCTACTAGTCAAGTGCAAGCAGCATAGATGGTCTTTTTCTGTAGAATCCTTGGTGTTTCAAAAAGGGACCATCTGAAAAATTTGAATATAAAAAACAGGCATGTCGTGTCTAGTTTAAACGCAAGAATAATTTACACATGGTCAGAATAGATTTTACCATGTTTGTAAAATTGAAGAAAGTGGACTGTCGAGAATTATTTCTTATATTCCTTGTGGTTTCTGAGAGAATGGACAAACACAAAAGAGAAAAGTTGACTAATTAGAAGTCAAAACACCCCTTCAAGTATAACAGTTGAAAGAGAGGTAGAGATAGTACCTACATAGTTAATATTTCTTTAATCTTTTTTCAATTTTTTTTTGACTAGTTCCACTAAGAAGCAAAAGTCCAAGTCCAAGCTTCAAAAGGGAGTCTTTACTTTAATAATAAATTGTCAGGTCACTTTATGCACAGAGATTCAGAATAAAATTCGGACACTTTGGGAACTAATTAACTATATAGTTAAAAATAACCAATTTATTTACAGGTCCTCACATTTTTTCATAACTTTTGAAATACGATAAGCAAAATGTTTTGTTTTGATTTCTACTCCAGTGAAACAGAAAGCCATACTAAATTTTTCTGGAAAAAGTTTTGGGCAAATTGTAGTTTTACTAAGATTTTGAACCAATAAAAATTTTTAAATATATTCCAGATTATTTCAATAGTCTAAGGAAGCAATATATAGGCATACCGTAAGAAATTGCAGTTCGAGCGTTCCCAGGGTCAACCTTGGCGAGGAAGCATTACCCCCACCATTGTAGTATTCACAGTAGATAATCTACTACAGAATGTTTTTTGTTAACTTAGTTGGGCTATTTTTTAGTGGGGATTTACCCCAACTTGATGTATGTGCACTGGGACTGCAATATGCTACAGGTATAACTATAGTAATATGCAAAAAGTTGGGAGTATAGAAATCAGTTTTTAGGTTTAGGATGAAATAAATTTGTTAAATTGCTTTGAATACCACCTCTGTTATATTAATTCTAAAATCAGTTCCCAAATTACAAAATCTCTTTTCTCATACAGGAGCTGACAGATTTCCTATAATGCAAACTTGTTGATGATTGTTCATTTTAAAGCTCTCTGATACAAACTAAAGTTCTTAAATTTAAGGAAGGTTTAATTTACAAGTATTGCCAGATAAGAAGCAAGAATATGATAATTACTGACCTTCAATTTTATTTTTACTCCTACTGTGAACATATAAGAAATTTCCTAATAAAGTAATAAATACCCTGTATAATTTTTGTCAGTTACTCAACAGGTGCCAATATTTTTTTTTTTTTTGAAATTCCTCTAAAAGAATGAAATGGGTATCTAATTTATTTTAAAAATTGTTTCTTATTTGTTCACAAGTTGTTCAGATAAGGTCTGAATGATTAGGAGTAAATTATTTAATTTATCTTCAAATTATCAATTTTAGAGGTCTTTAATTTTCACAATATTAAAATAATCGATTGTTTGAAATTTTACATTATAATCACACATTAAAAGCTTGAGTTTGAGTTCAGAACTATACTTGAGGTAGTTTAGTTATTTCGTAGCCACAAGCGCCTTTCTGTTGGTCACGAATTGATATTCTTGGGGATGAAGCTGATTTAGATTCACTGGGAGCCCAATTGAGAGCAGCTAATGTTTGGCGTCGAACAAGACCTAGAAGTTTATCATATTGATCAGATGTAGAAGGAGTCACAGTAGAATTAATACTTAATGAATTTTTAGCTGTTAGTCTTGGAAGATCGGCATAAACATTTATTTCTTCCACATGAAATACTCGCCATATTGGAGAAGGTTGTCTCAGTACGAGACGCATGGCGAGCAGATTTTTCCATGGTACTGAACTTTCTGTTGCAACAATAGATATAAAGTTATGACTACCTGTTTCTTCATGTGGGGATGTCATTAAAATTTTACGAGAAATAGATAACGTCCATTGTCCATTTTGCTCGGTTTTGATTAATACACTAAGCCATGCTGTATAATAGTTTCTGAATACAAGTTCCCCAACTATGGAAGGAACTGTGAATGTAATATCAAGAATAGAACATCCAGGTAAAGAGACGGGTTCATCTTCAAGACATATTGGAACTGGGCCCTTAACACTGAACTCAACTGTTTCTCTTCCTGCAGCACGAGGTCGTCCAGCTGCTGAACCTTGCAAACATGGAGATGATTTTCCTTTCCATTCACCAATTTCCATTTCCTAAAATCAAAATATTAAATTTAAATGACCAGTGTTGGGTTCTTGCATAAACAGTAGAATTTACTTATGCTCATTAGGACTGAAAAATAGATTCTACAAATCTTTATTATTGTGAAGTAATACAAAATGAACACGTCAATTTAAGAAGGTAGTAACTTTTATACGGGACCCACTGGTTTGGTCTAGAGGTTAAGTCATCACCATGAGTCAGCTGTTTTAACAACTGATTTTGGAGACGAATGTTCCTGATTCAAATCCTAGTAAAAGTAGTTACTTTTATACGGATTTGAATACTAGACAGTAATTGCCGGTTGATGGTTGGGGTTCAGTTAACCATACTCTCCCAGGAACGGTCGACCTGGTTCTGTACAGGACTACACTTCATTACACGCCAAACGCATCATCCTCATCTCATTAGTTCATGGGGTTGTTTATTGTTCTGAATTGAACAGATTGCAATGTACACATATATTAAGAATTAAAAGACAAAAGAAAAACCTTTTATACGGATTTAAATTCTAGACAATGGTTACTGGAGTACTTTGATGGTTGGGGTTCAATTAAACAAAACTCTCTCAGGAATTGTTGGCCTGAGTCTGTACAAGACTACAATTCATTTACAGGTCATACATATTATCATTTCATTGGGTCATGGGGGTTGCTTATTGTTCTAAATTGAACAGATTGCAATGTACACTAAATAAATACAAATAATTTAAGAATAACTCATTTCCTATTATTATAGGTACCATTAAGTTAATAAAAACTAACAGACACCCACAGAAAGGGGGGGGAGTACTCAACTGCGGCCAAATAACATAAAAACAAAAGTTCTACTTCTAACAATAAAGTTGAGAAAAACAATATGTAATAAACTAATCCCAACAAAAAAAACTCCAATGAATTTACCATTCAATACAAGAAACTGCGTCACTAGATATGTGATAAAATACTTCATAAAACAAAGTGTGTATTATAACAAAACATAATCTTACTACTACTGGCTGCACACATACGCGCTCCAGCACTATGCAATTGAAGAGTTGAATGCATGAAGATGGTATGTAACATATTTTTTAAACTTAGTTTTTATGATTGAAGAACATGTTAAATGAATATTTAGATAGGTGTAAATGATATGGAATGACAGAGTTTAATGAAGTACTAGTGGGTGAAGGTGTTTAGATCAACTGACACCTTTTTACACCAGATTGTGGTACAATTTCATAAACATCGTTTTGTAATAATTTAACAGTGGTAATAAACATTTTTCAGGGCTACAAAAAAATAGTTCTCTTTCTTATCACATGGTCAGCCAATTTTATGACTGAAACATTTAAGAACAGAAGAGGTAGAGGGGTAAAAGACACTAGCCAGCATTATCTCCTCTGAAAGTAATGAATTTTATCATTATACAGCCAGTTACTAAGGTGAATGAAGTGAAGGTATCATTTGCAGGGTGTAGAGTAGATGCTTTTCAGAAGGCCTGGCATGCTGATAAGCAAACTTTTTCACTCAGTGAGGAAGGCATACGTAAACCACAAACTCCTTGTTTTACCTAGTAAAGCCTCTAGATCTTCAAACCAGCCTTTCGGTTGATGACCTAACCCAAAAAAACATATACCTTCTTTGGTAAAAATACATCAGTTAAAGGACATCTTCAAAAATTTGTTTATGACAAACTTTATCTTGAAAATATTAAAATATAGCCAACTGTTGATTCATTCTCTGTACAATTTGCTGGAAATTTTTAAAGGATGAAAGTGTTGGAGGCATATGCAAATTTTAAGAAAAGCGATATTGAAAAGTAAAGTTTAAAGAGCTTCTAACTGCCTAATGAAAAGTTTCATGCAAAGATATTTTGGGTATGAACCAAAATTAAATGAACCAGACAATTCACAAAAACATTGGACCTTAAAACTTTGATCACATTTTCTCAAAACTATTTCTGTTACTTAGAATATCGATCCACTAAGCTCATCAAATGCAACATTACAAAAGTCTTTGACAAATAGTTAACAAAGATTATAATCATATTAAAAAGCTATTATATTCAAAACAGATTCATTAGAGATGGAATTCTGGGAATGAAGATCACTTTGTTACAATAGCTGACTTTTTAAGCAATATAAGACAATACATTTTAGTGGTACATCAGAAATATGAACTGTACTTTTTTCTAACAGAACACTTAATTTTTAAACCATTTCATTACTATTTATGTTGTGTAGGTATTTAAAATATAAAATGGTTCTCTTGCCAATGCAAATAATGAACCATATAACCTAACAAACTAACCTCAAAAAACATAACCTAATTTTAATCATGAGTGAATAATTATGCAAAATGAAAACCAACCTTAGTTTGGCTTAATAATACGGAAAAGCACTCTTTCATGCTAAACTAGGTTCTGCGGGGAAACATGCTTAAAATAAAAGATGTAGATCTTTTAATTTCCTATAAATTTTATTATATACGCTTTTGTTGTAACATGCATACTAAGGCCGATATCTTAAAAAATCATTATTTTACAGATTTTCATGAAAAACAGAAAATCACTAATTATCGCTAAACTAAGCGTTATACAAATAAATGTTTGAAATAAAAGTTGTACGTTTTTAAATTTTCTATAACTTTTATTAGATATATACAATTTTGCACTAAAATGCATATTAAGGCCACAATCTTAAAAAAACCCAGTTTCTTTCTACGAGAGCTCAGCCGCCCCAAGAATTTCAGCAGACATGGTGGCTGCCCTATCTACTAGAGCATAAAAATGCAGTAAATGAGGCGATTTTAAAAAAAATTGTAGGAGCTGTTTTTGAGAAAATCGCAAAAAAGTTAAAAATGACACAAATAAACCTAGTAAATGAAACTACTACTTCCGATTTTTATGAATTGTTGACCGATTTTGATGAAAATGTTAGTGTCTTGTAACTTTAATTTACCCAAAAATAGATAAGAGATTAGTTGTGAATTAGTTACAATATAGTTTATTTTATTACAGTAGACCTTAACACATTCAACTTACCTGTTTTTCTTAAAACCAAGGCTATTTTAGATAATAATAGTTTTTATTATAGATAATTAAATCAAAAAATTATTTCACTTAAATACTGACGGTGTTTATTTCAAAATCATCTCCAAGACTAGAAATAATTTGTTATACTAGCCACAATATTTACCATAAATTGTGTATGTCCAGTATTTTACATTCAGTAAATATTCAATGAACTTATAAGTTTTTAAATAAATCTTTTTAATGTATCCTCCAGCCAATATTCAGCCCTATCGTAAAAATATTAAATTTTTCACTGACCTGTCACCAGCAGCTATATCACTCTTTTTTTTTTACCTTCTTTTATATATTCCAATTTTTTTACTGACATGTTTTGGTGGATCTACCAGCATCAGAGAACACAAAATTGAAACTAAACTTTTTTAAAATGTTTATTTAAATTTACAGAAGATAATGTATTTTCTGTCATTCATATAAAACTATTTTGTATGATCCACCGAAACATGTCAGTAAAAAATAGGATTACATAGAAAAGGTAAAAAAACAACATAGCAACTGTGACAGGTCAGTGAAAAATTAACCTAAATATTTTTACAATATGATTACAAATTTTTTTAATAATTGATTAAATTTATAACACACAGACATACACTACACAAAATACAACCACAGTTCTGGTTCAAATTACCTAACTAGATACATCTCACTTTGAATGGCGTTTCAAACTGCTTTAAAATGCAATATACAATCAATGTACACATTCGGTTACCCATGACTGTACTTAATGAATTAATATAATCTGTTAATACTTTACCATTATTTGTTATAACCTTTATGAAAAAAAACCTTTAACCAAATCAATTACCTGCCTACAATACACATAATACTGATTGTAACTACACTTAATTTTGTTTAAAAGCAGACAACAATAATAATTCACCTATAAAAAATAAAATGATAATTATAATAATCATAAAAAAATTTAGTATAATTTTAAAAACTTATAAATAAAACACAACCTACTGTTTTAACTGCAGAGGTGAAAACTTGCTACCACCCTTTTGTACAGATGATTGCGTAAACATCAGTTAGTTGTCATAGCAACTGACACATGTGTTGATTGTGAATTTGACTGGTTAATTTTATCAAACTGTATTATAGTACAGAAGTATGTATTCAACATTCTTTACAAATTTGTTAAAAAGTTTAAAAATTATTAACCAGTTGTCTAGTAAGACATTGAGAAACTGTCAAAATTTTGAAGCTGATCATCGGTTTTACAGTTGTGAAAAACCAGTTGCCAAAATACCACTTAAAACTACTTCTACAATTAGACCAGTTGATCAGACTATTTTGAGTGAACTGCGTGATTATGGAAGATATGTTGGAGAATGTATGCCGAAATACATACAACACGTACAAATTGCGGCAGGAAGTGAACTGGAATTACTAATAGCTCCTGAAGGGATTTTACCGGTCATAACTTTCCTTAAATGCCATCAAAATGCACAATATACAAATTTTATTAATGTAACTGCCATCGATGTACCAAGTAGAACATATCGTTTTGAAATTGTTTATAATTTGTTATCAGTAGTATATACTTCACGAATACGGGTTAAAACATATACAGATGAGCTAACGCCAGTTGAATCGATTTTTCACATATTTGAAGGTGCTGATTGGCCAGAACGAGAAGTATGGGATATGTTTGGTATATATTTTCGAGGTCACCCTGATTTGAGAAGAATTTTAACAGACTATGGATTTGAAGGACATCCCTTAAGAAAAGATTTTCCATTGACTGGTTATCTAGAAGTGCGTTACTGCGATTTAACCAAAAGAGTAGTTTATGAACCAATTGAAATGGCTCAAGAATTTAGATTATTTAATTTATCAACTCCTTGGGAACAGTTTCCAAATTTTAGAGAACCTCCAACAAAAACTGTTGATGTTCCACTCAACGATGATAAAGATAAAGATAAAGACAAAGATAAAAAAGAGGATGAAAAATGTGAATGTGAATGAAATTTATGCTGAGATAACACTGATTTTGTTATTAGTTTTCAAACCAATCTTTGACAACATTAGGTCAAGTTTTGAATAAATAGTAGTTTGAAGAGCTTCTTCTGCTTATTTATGTTTACACAGTTTGAGACCTTATGCGCCAAATGGTATTAGCTAAGCATATGTATAACACCTTTCTATATTGTATGATACAAATATGTGTACAGGCCCACATAACAACTGGGATGTGCAACGTCATAGCTTTAGTAGACTGCCATGAACAAGAACATTTATCGTAACTCTATGTACCCTTCCGTACACCGCTATCGACCACCTACTCTCTTTCTCTCTCTATCTATTTCCAAGAATTTAACAGAATCAATACGCATACCACAGAACGCACACACACGTGCACAAATCTGTTGCACTCATGCTTTCCTTTTGTTATTGTTATACTTTTTTGGCGGAATGTGTAAGTAATGGAGCAGAGACAATGTTTTTAGGAACGCACGAAACTGCAGTCATAACATACCTCTACTCTTTTCTTTCCCCTAGTTTCTAACTGTTATTCAGCCCAGTTGTTACACGGGCGTAGCTGTAAATGTAGTTGCGCGCAGCTGTACTTAGAGGCAAAAATTAAATGTCATTTAATCACAAGAGAATCAGTAGGCAATCCTTTAATTTTGTCATAATTTAAACTATAAAGATATGAGTAGAATACACACATTAGCATGGAGTTGGTAGTGCAGTTCCTAAATGAATTAATTGTCAACTCTCGGTAAGAAGTGTCAGAATTTACAGTTAAAAAATAAACAATGTCATATTATGCCTAATTATGTTAGGTACATTTAATGTAGCATAATATTATATTATTACAGGAAAATAGTGAAGTGAATGTCTTAGTTCACAATAATATCCTAGAACATGTACAAACTGTGAATCCTTGAGTACCACTAGAGATCTCTTTCTCATGATTTTTATACTAAACAAATCTATAGTAAAATATCTAACGTATTTGCATTAAACAAATTGCCACAGTAAATGACAAAAAATGCTTACCGTGGCTTATCATGGTTTATTTTGTCTCTTATCCAGTAGGCTATATTAGTCAAAAACCTCTTCTCAGGTAGCCTAATATGGAAAGAGTTTCTAAAAATCATAAAAAATATAAAAGACACTCAATTGATGAAACATTTTACACTGTATGAGAGTTCTGTTCTAAATGTTTTCTTTTTGGTTTTAGAAATAAATTTCTGAGTAAACACTGAAGTGAATAATTTTGTAATATTCAGTAAAAATTGATTTGACACTACTTCTTCAAGCAAGCAAGTAATGTAATAAAAATGTATTAGATGAATTGGTTAGTAATGAATGAAAGTTTTAAAACTAAAGGAAATGCACTCAAAATATCACATTTTTTGAAATAGTCTGGTAATTACACATAAATATCTTTGGATACTTCATGCTGATTTATTCTTTATTATTTTTTTTTGTTTAACGTCTGACTGTTCTACAATTACTGCTAATGCAGACTGTGAAGATGAAATGATTTTTTGTAACGTATGAAACATGCCGTACCTGAGTGGGATTCGAACCAAAGACCACATGATGTGAGGCAAGCACATTACCAACTACGCCAATGCGGCCGGCTTCATGCAGAGACCTTTCATTTAACACACTGGAGATAGCCGATGCCTGCTTGGCATCAAACGTGTAATAGCTAAATTCTCTCAGGCATAATTATTCTTCCGTATTCATTTCTGGCAGCTCTGCAGTGTTTCTCACAGTGCTTCAGAAACATTACTGTGTCCTATATTGAAGATAATTTTTTAAGATATTAGTCTTTTTTTAAATTTTGGAACTGTCAGTTCATTCCTAATTGCTACTACAGTTTTTGTTCTATAATTGGGGTTTGTACTATTACTTAATAATTTTAACCCTTCATTTTAACAATAAAAGAATAAAGAATAAGTATATTGAAATATTTCATTAAGAAAAGTCATGTAATAAATCTGATTCACTCATGTTGATTGATGCCGCCCGAGAGGGGTCAAGCATTGGAATTTGTACACACCGTATTACCTTTTAACTCACACCGTGTTTAATGTGTTATTTTCAATATTGTAGGGACCTTGATATTTATTATCACTTTAACAATATGAGGAATAACGTGTACCACACTGGCCAGCCAATAGCTAATATAGGATTGGTGCAGTGGAAAGCATAACTGCCTTCTATGTTATAGATTCAGTCTATAACAGTGACATTTTTCATCAATCATCTCCCCTGTCTGCATTAGCCATAATGTTTATAATAGTTGGGATGTAAAAAACACATTTACGACACTGGTTTTTTGTGCATTCACCAATCCTAAGTTACACAGATCGCCATGACAAACCAAGTTGTTACATGACAAATATCTTTGTTAAAATCAGCAAAGGAGTTTAGAGTTCCACATTGGAATTAATAAATGTGAATACATAAAAACAAATATTACCTTCCCTTTGGCTTTGCTGTAGTCCAGTAAAAGGTAAATGTACATACACATATCATTAGCACACTTCTGATTTTCTATAAACATTCAATAATTTTCCATAGTTGTTTCTTAGATCTCAAAAACCCCATTTAAATTATTATTTAACCCACCGGGTTGGTCTAGAGGTAAAGTCGTCGCCAAAATCAGCTGTTTAACAGCTAATTTTCGGAGATGAAGGTTCCTGGTTCAAATCCTAGTAAAGGTAGTTACTTTTATATGGATCTGAATACTAGACAGTGGTTACCGGTGTACTTTGATGGTTGGGGTTTAATTAACCATACTCTCTCAGGAATGGTCAGCCTGGGTCTGTACAAGACTACACCTCATTTACACGTCATACACCTCATCCTCAACTCATTGGGTCATGGGGTTGCTTATTGTTCTAAATTGAACAGATTGTAACGTACCCAAATTAGGAATATAAAAAAAAAATTATTATTTTTGTAAATCTGACTTCGTTTCAGCTGCAGGTTCTGCATATAGGTAACAATGGCACTGTAAGAGACATGCTAGACTACAAGGAAAAAGGTTCTCATTTCAATGCCTGGCGAGAATCAACAAATTAACAACACTAAAACCCAGTTATTGTTCTGTAACCCCTTATAGTCAAAAATGACTTTAATGAAGATTCACAAAAAATATACATGAACCCACTTTCTAAGATATATTTTCTTAGTATAACCGAGATGGTAAGACCTGACGCTTGCCCTCCATATAGAATTCTTCACGATAGTCTGTATGTAAAGGTAAGATGCCTGCTGTGGCATTTCTGCCACTGACGCTGTTGAAGTAACAACTGCGGTAAATGATAACTGAAAACATTATACGATTTGATAGAATTGCTTTTAACAGAATAAATTTTTTTTTATTAACTTTATTAATGAAATTTACAACTGTTATAAAATAAACAGACCAATGAATACGATGGTGGGTGAAAGAATGAATGAAATGACATGAAAGACGTGTATGGAGAACACCATCCACTGACAGGTCTCCGACATGTTACTTAGTTACTTCTTACTAATTCATCGATTAATTTATTTATTATTAACATATAACCATTTCTACAACAGGAGATCCGGCTCCACTTCCTTCATCTTTGAACATTGTTTGGTAGATGACAGAATAAATAAACAATGAATAAAAACAAAGATATGAGTACGGTTTTGTATTTTGTTGCAGCAGTGTACGACTTAGTTGACATTAAAAGAATAAACAAACCAAGCAAACAGTATATTGCTTATTCAAGTTGAATACAGGCCTTCGGGCCAGCTGGTAGAAAGTCGCTATTATTTGTTAAGTAGCACCGGTTGGGTAAGTGACTGTATGGTGACCAGTTGACAGCCATCCATGAGCAAACTCTACTTGGGGGTCCCTGTTCAAACTCATGTCTAATCTACATCAAAAAAATACAGCAAAAAGCAGCGATCAAATTGGGTAGTTGTCAACAATGTACAGTTCCCGATAACAAAAGCTAAAAAAAAAGTTGAATACATTCATACACTACGTACAATTTTGTTTATCCTTAAAGTTTTTTCTAGCTAGTTAGTAGTTAACACAGTTTGCTCAGTTCATATAACTTTTATTTTGTGCAGTAAGTTAAAATTGTGAGTGGGTTCGGTTAAGTGTTATTTCAATTCAATTCATTCAAAGAGTTTTAGACGCGTGGCAAGTAAAAACATTTTTAGATTTGCTAGTAGCGTGTTGTATTTTTGCTGCCGGTTGGAACGAGGTAGCCAACTTCCCCTCACCACTAAGTTCTCGCTACTGTGAAGCATTCCCCTTCGCAAGCATGAGGTCCCAACAAACCTGCTTTACTTACACAAATCTGGAATAAGTACTGAATCAAGAAGCAGTAACCAGGAATAACATGGATGGTTTTTTGCAACGTGAATATAACCAAAACATTACCTACATTTCTTGGGTTTACAGTTATCAGCAATTTAAGTGTCAATGATACACAAGAGTTAAGAGTATCTCAAGGCAATAAAATACGAACCTGTAAATTAGAGTACGTAACTTGGCCATATTACAAAAAAGCCAATATATGATGTGCTGAACCTGGTGTTATATGAGTTGAAGTACACCATCCACCAAGCCATAAATGTCTTGGCTTAAGAATTTTAGGAACCGGTTTAATTTTTCGCCTTACTAACTATTTTAAAAGGTGGTTTATGATCATCAACACTCTTCTACAAAGAGTTTGAACTTCAAGAAACATTCACATTTTATAATTTTTGTGAGGTTTATTCTGTAAATTGAGAGATCATCATCCTTTTTATCCCTCTTCCAAGTTTCCTCAGTTTGGGCCCAACAGAACTCCTCTCTACCTCCATCACTGAACTATCTCTCCTCTATTGCTCTCTTGGTATTACATCTTTTTCCCCGCACTTTTTGTTTACACCTCTGTTTTCTCCTTCCACCTCCAAGTGCATCATTCCTTTAAGCAGTCCACCCTTCTCCATCTTACTGACATGGCCAAACCATCGTCTAGCTTTGTCAGTCCAATACTTCTTGTCAGCGAGTCCATTCCCAGTTGTTCCCAAATTACATTAATTCTCCATCTTACTGACATGGCCAAACCATCGTCTAGCTTTGTCAGTCCAATACTTCTTGTCAGCGAGTCCATTCCCAGTTGTTCCCAAATTACATTAATTCTCCATCTTACTGACATGGCCAAACCATCGTCTAGCTTCATCAGTCCAATCCTTCTTGTCAGAGAGTCCATTCCCAGTTATTCCCAAATTACATTAATTCTTATTTTATCTCTTTTTATCTTTCTTACCACTAAAGAGTATGTAAAGGGTGAGGAGGTAAAGGATAAAAATTAACAATGCAAAATGAATTAATTGTAATAAAGTATATTGCACAAAATACTGCAACATTAATAAAATGTATAATCTAAAAGGTATACTGAACTAAAAATACACCATATGGATCGATAATTCTAATAAGTCTTTTTTGATTAAATTTGTACCTAAATAAAAATGTAATATTCAATAATATCAATTTCATATCTGTAACAAAAATCCTTACATAGTTTATAACGGACGCTATAAATTTAATGTTGCACAATTGTAGAACTAACAATTTCATTAAATATATACAGTAATTACTAACATTAATTACATAAATACCTCGTCCAAATTAACATTACTTTCTTTCCAACAAAAAAAACATAATTTTATTAAATAGCACTAATTAAAACATAACGTAATTATTTAAATAAATAATATAACATACTAAAATAGAAACAAGAATCGCTATAAATGTTCATAGTTTGTAATTATTATACTTCAAAATAATAACGAGAAATTTTGAGTATTTTTAAAAACCTTTAGAATACTAAATGTTTTTCTTAATATTAATCAACTATAACAAGCTGGGACTAGCACACAAAAAAAAACTAATTTTAAATAAAGAAAATATACAAATTTATTTCATCAAATATCAACTTAGAAAAATATAATGATGAAGCATTGTTCGTACCGGCAAGATTTTTCCTGATTTAAGAAAAAACTTGGTTTAGAATATGAATATTATTTTTGATATTTTCAACGAACCACCTTACAAAATACCATAACTAGTCGTATCTTCACACAAAACTTTATCTAGTTAAGGATAATTTGACATGCTAGAATTTTTGAAACCATCTGTTAGTATTTTGAACATTTATTGTTTCTTTAAGTTATTTATTTCTAAAATACATGTTTCAAATTACATTTCATGATAATAATTTATCAAATACTTAGAAACATAGTTTATTTTTTGTTATTAACTATTAACTGTTAATAGCTTCTTTCTTATAATGTTCAGAGAAATTAATGCTTAAAAGCAAATAATTGAAGTTTAGTACGAAACGGAAATTTTTCACAACAATTTCAGTATGATACTGTAATCATATAATTTCTATTTCATATAATGAGTTAATATAATAATTTCACTAACCTTCTTTTTAAACTGCGTCACCTTTATTGTAATTTCTACTTACACGTGTTTCGGTGGATCCACCATCATCAGAGTAAATGAAAAATTGAAACTAAATTTTTTTTCACATTTATTTAAAATTTACAGAAGATGGTACATCTTCAGTCACTTGTATAAAATCATATAAGTATGCAAATTAATGACTAGCATCTTTTCTCATTTAAAAAGAATTTTATTGTAGGTGCAAGTCCAGCCTTCATGAAACAAAATATGGTGGGTATTGTTATTTAGGTCATCAGCCGAAAGCCTGGTTTGAACCTCTAGAAGCTTTACTAATAAAACGAGGAGCGAGTGGTTTACAATTGCCTTCCTCACTGAGAGAAAAAGTATGCTCATGTGCATGTCAGGCCCTCTGAAAAGCATCACCTTTCCACTCTGCGAATGACATCTTCACTTCATTCACCACAGGGTCTGGATGTATAATTAAACTCGTTACTCTCAGAGGAGATAACTAGTGTCTTTTACACTTCTACCTCTTCTGTTCTTAAATGCTTCAGCCATTTCATTGGCTGACCATGTGATATGAAACAGAACTATTTTTGTAGCCCTGGAACTAGCAGATAGAGTGTAAATAATTACACACTCCATCTGCCTGTTATGGGCAATGTTAAGTATATGAGAGAAATGATTTGCAAAAACAATATAAGGATCCATGGAGCAGAAAAAAAATTCAATATGTCGAATAAGTCTGGATAAACTGATAACGGTCATATTAAAAAAAATCACATAAGTAGTAGTGACATTAGCATTAAAAATCTTACTAACCTGTTTATGCACATCAGAAATATGTCGGCTACTTTTTAAAAAATAATCACTCTAGCTTAACACTTTGAGACCTGAACATGAGTTACACAAGTTATGCTATTTAATAGCACAGAAAACTTTGAACGCGTTTAACTTGTTGTTACGTTGTCTTGACTACTTTTCTCGTTCTCTAAGAACAAATGAACAATCCATAATGTATTACAGTGACATCTAGTGAATATTTTAGAAACCATCTTAAACAAGAGGCCAATTTTTGTTAATGAATTGTGAGGTTATGGTGGGCCATACGTAAATAGTACATTTTCACTTTTTGAGCTTTACCTTAAAATTTTATTTAAGTTATTTTTATAATTAGTTATACATACAAATTGCAGAATCCATTTGATGGAAAGACATAAAAACTTATAATAACAATTTATTTTTTGTTATAGTGTATGTTTTGTCTTTAAAGAAACGTATAACTTATACTTTAGAAGCCGGCCGCATTGGCGCAGTTGGTAACATGCTCGCCTCTCATCATGCGGTCTTGAAAAAAAAAAAACTTTAGAAACATGTTTATAATTAAATATTGGACACCACAGCACTTACATTTTCAACATATTTTAGCAAATTTTCAACCTGTTGTTTAAACTTCATTAAGAAGTAAAATACCTACATTTTTTACTTGAATGAATACTACATCTCTTTTTGGCTTTATGTTGATATATGCTAAGTTAAATTTGGTTGACCAGCCTCGATAATACAATGTTTTTTAAGTTCTCTATAAAACATTCTGAATTGTGGACTCATGCCTTTGTTAAATGCCCAGGTCTCTAAGTGTTAATAATCATAAACGAAAGAATATACATATTAATAAAATCACTGACATTTTTATTAAAAGGTTTAAAACCTAAAGAAAAATCATTGTAAAAATACTTAGGAACAAAGGTATTAGGATAAACAAATGTATTCATAAAAACAGAACAAAATATTTTAATATATTCCAGTTGATAATAAAGTTATTCATTTTATTTTGAATTAGTTTTTTTATCGTTGATTGATTTTTAAAGATCTGTACATAAATAAATAAAACATAAAAAGAAAATTTAACAAAACAATATAAATAAAACCGCAAAAATGTAAAGTATACCAAACAAAATTTTATAACATTATATCACAATGATTTCATTAACAAGTACTTATAAAAATATTATAATATTGTTAACTTTCGGAGACTTACATTAATTTTCATTGATCACTGTTTAACTATATACATACACAGACACACATTAAATAACCTAAAATTTAATAAAACTAAACTAATACTAAATATATTTGTAAATAATAATGGCAAAAATTATCGTTTATTTGTGATGTGTTTACAATTAAGAAAAAATAAACAACATATTTTCATTCTTTTACAAGCGAGGCTTGATGACATTTAATTGCAATGCAATCACAACCATTTTCATATTCATTGAATAACACATTTTTACACCGATAATACGTATACTTTAACAAATAAATTTTAGTCCTATATTATTTACATAAAAGCGAAATATTACATTAACTGATAATAACAATTATTAGAAATAATTTTAAAATATCCAAAAGAATCATTAGGATAGAATTCCGCGTCGCCTGCATGAATGTATGACTTCATAAAGGATTTACCCGATAAAGATACAACACACCAATACATTCCAATTCAAAATTAAAACTGAGGACAAAAATTTTATTAAATTTAAAAATATTAACTTAAAATAGAATCCTCAGAATATTAAAAGCCTTTAAAACGGAATTATTTTTCATTACATGGTTGCTCACCATAGTAATGGATTACTAAAAATCTTATCCTTTTTTTAATCTATTGATACAATGCATTTTTATGCAAAGAAAAAATAATTGGTACCTATTTAAAAAAAAAATTGAATTTGTTTTATAATACTTTTTTGGAATCACTAAACCTTGTTATATTATGAAGTGAAATCAACAAAATAAATATTATTGTAGCATCTATTTGTTGTACCACTACCCTGACTCACTCATCCTGCCACATAAATTATGTTAATAACTCTGCACCTCTTCTTAGCAGAATGTAGTAAACAGTTTATCCCAAAACAAAAATTGTTTAACGATTCATTATAAATGGTAGCGCCATTATTTGAATTACTGTTAAAGGGTTGAAGGCACCGCTATCGTTTTTGTATTGTGCACGCTGACCGCACACTCGCTTGCCAGTAAGCGACGGACAAAGTTGGTCCGTTCGCTTTGAAAATGCATTGCTTATATGTGCCTGAGAAAACAGCATACAACCGTGGGTCCTGTAAAGAAATCGCCTGGAAGAAGACAGCCGCAGACAGTGTAGTGGGCATACCTATCCCTTTATTCCTATCTTCCCTCTTTTACCTCCACTCATCATGAGTACTATTCACACTGTAAAAGGAGGTAAGAGGCTACTTCATTTTACATTTCTTTACAGCTCATTCCGGGTAAGCCAACCAAATAAAAACTCCTAAGACGCACAGCAGGCCACACAACGCATACAGTCCACTGCTCTGGAGGAGAGTCCCGTGGGATCTTTCCTAGTTTTGTTTTGTCTACGATTGGGGGCAAACAGACCGCACTACCAATTAATTTGAAACATACTATACAGTTGTCTTTCCAGAAAATGATTATATTTCTTAAAAATGTACATTTGCACACGAAAAATCACTTAAAAATCATAATTTATGTTCATGTTAAAAATCCATCATTTTTACATTTTAGAAGTGAATTTTAGGAAAAAACTACTGGAAACAGCAACCAACTACTCACACAAACTTGTCTCCATTTGCTTCATCAAATTAATGATTGTTACTTATACAAGATATATCAATATCAACATTATCAGGAACTAGGAGAAAATATTATGCAATAAAGTTCTGTAATACAAATTTTAATGAGTCTGTATTACAGTACTATTCACCAAACCATAATACACATATGTATGACGAGTTGTTTTTTAATTTATTCATTCTTACAATATTGTTTTGTTTTTAACAGCACATTTGAGCAGGGCAGTCTATTATATATTTAAATACACTAAACACAATGTACTATCTTAATATACTCATTTGAATAGCTAAAAAAATACGTTTGAAAACATTTTGTTCATTACTCTTACTATTTCTTCATTAACAATGCACATCGTCTTAAGCTATTAGGAATTATCTCTTATTATGGTTATAATTTCCATCCAAATATTGTACCACTAAAATATTACAGAAAAATAACTAGAACATGTTCCGATTATTATAATTTAATGTAAACGGATACATTCCATGTTCGTTAACACATTAAGGCTTTAATCATACCCGTACGTACTGGAATAAGAAAAATAAAATTCCATGAAAATAATCAAATACATCTTCAATTTTGTTAACTTATAATTTATTACTAATTTTCTTTTTAATGTTAACATAGTGTTAGAATTATACGTTTATTATTGGAACATGGAAGTATGATAAGTTAATAATGTATTACTAATATGAACTAACATAAATTGACAATCCTATGATAAATATTACAGATTTAATACAATAATTACTATAATTATAATAAATAAGAATAGCAATTATAATTGCTGTATTTAGTTTTATTATTATAAATTTATAATTATTATAAAATACGAATAATTACATTAATAATAAAAATTATATAATAATATTTACATTACATAAAAATATTTATATATTTACAATAAATAATAATTAATATTAAATAAAATCAATTTTTATTTCATATGCTGTCAAGTGTTAATGGTGATTTATATTATTGAATCAAGCTACAGTTAACAGCATGTGAAAAAAACATGATAAAATTAAATATTAATATTTATGTACTCCTGTAGGATTATAATACTTATGCTATTTACAATACTGTACAATAAATTATGCACGAATCATAAGTGCAATCATAAATTATAGTCCATCGTTCATTATATTTCGCTGTAACTGATGAAATTTATTATGACTTGTTCAATACCTTCATTATTCATCGATAAATAAATAATACCAATTATGCATTAACTTATTCAGTTCTTTTTAACGTTAGAAAAACATTTAATTTATTTCGTCAGATGATCTGTTCCCATTGTATATTTCATTTGTATTATTTAAATAGTTAATAAATATACTATTAACGAAAAGTGCCATGTTTGGGACTAGCCCACGCTACTCATCATGAAGCATACATTCTATTGATCTCATGCTGGTATCTTTCCTGAATATCTTTCCTCTTCAATTTGAATGCAGCTGTAACTAGACCCATATCTGGTGACCATACTTCAGTGCACAATTTAACAGCTGCTGGTATTTCAAATTTCTCCAATTTACCTGTTAAAAAAAAATCACAATTTGTTAAAAGTTATTGACCCACTGGGTTGGTCTAATGGTAAAGTCGTCACCGTGAGTCAGCTGTTTAACAGCTGATTTTTGGAGACGAAGGTTCCTGGTTCAAATCTTAGTAAAGTTAATTACTTTCATATGGATTTGAATGCTAGACAGTGGGTGCCGATGTACTTTGATGGTTGGAGTTCAATTAACCATACTCTCTCAGGGATGGTCGGCCTGGGTCTGTACAAGACTACACAACATTCACATGTCATACACATCATCCTTATCTCATTGGGTCATGGGGTTGCTTATTGTTCGGAATTGAACAGATTGTAACATACATACATTAGGGATTAAAAAAATTAAAAGTTATTAACACTACCAGCTGAACCACTATGGTGTACTGCTCTGTTGATTCAGATGGACCATGTTTTTTTGTTTCAATTTAAACATTGCATTAATGTAAACTTATTATTATGAAAATTTTATTTTATAAAAGAGATTTATTTTGGAATTCTTTAAAGAAATAATATTTTTATTTTTCAAACTGCACCAAAACTTGATACAACTATAGTCTATTCACCGAGTCTGGAGAAATACAGTAAACAAATGGATCACAAGATAGCTGTTGATTGATACCAAGGTCAAGGGCCAAGCATAACCAAGGTCATTCTGCATACTTCTAACACCAGTTTTTGTTGCATTATCCCTAGCTTAATATACAGCAAGTTATTTTTTATGAAAACAGATCATAGATTTCAATATATCATAAAAATTTGCTAAATTTTTAGAAGGAAAGATAGGAATTATTTTTATATAAGTGTGGTTCATTATCCAATAGCCGGTGTCAGTTAAGCGAACGGCAGTACAAATATCACGTGAACAACCCATGTACTTGTTGATGCTTGTCTCTAGGCTCAGTGAATTCAGTATAGGCTTTTTTTGAAAAAAATAATAGATGTGAAAGACTCACCTGTCTTTCTTTTGCTAATGTAAAAAGTGAACAATATAACCTAGCATTAGACTTGCTAATGTAAAAAGTGAACAATATAACCTAACATTAGACAACAAAGTAAAATGAAAAATGGCTGCCACTGTGACATAGTGGATAGCGTGCTAGTCTACTAAGCAGAGATCCCGGGTTTGATTCCTAGCTAGCGTCTGGAAATTATTGCATGCCAAAACCCATTATTACAGTTTCTTGACACACCATAGTCGCTAATGATCAACCTGTTGATGCGACTTTAAATAAACAAAACAACTGAAAGATCTAACCTAATTTTAATCATGAAAGAATGATGCAAAAAGAAAACCAACCTCAGTTTGGCCTAATAATACGGAAAATCACACTTCGACGCTAAATAGGGCCTGTAGAGAAAAATGCTTATAATGAAAGTGGTAGATTTTTTAATTTCCTATAAATCTGATTTTATACACTTTTGTTGTAAAATGCATACTAAGGCAAAAATCTTTTTACATATCTTCATGAAAAAAAAACAAAAACAGAAAATTACTCATTACCGCTAAACTAAGCACAATACAAAAAATAACCATCAGATATTTTTGGTGCTCCCTGTAGAATCAAGACACAATTCTTTTACGTGAAATATCATAATTTCATACGAGCCTATACATTATTGGAAGAGCTTTAATCCATATTTGTTAATCAATTAAAGATGCGATTCAGAAGCTTAAATAACACTGTGATAGTATGAAAATTCATTTCACGTATCGAGTTATTCAAACATATTGTACTCAATCACAATTTTTATTGTACGCCAGTAATAAAAAAATCTGCCATTTCTATAAATTCAGCCTAGACTGTAATGAAAGGTTTCTTATTACCTACTCTAAAGCAATAATAGAACTATCTGAAAAACTGAAAGTTCATTTAATAAATTTGTAACTTACATTTTTTGCCATGATCCGCTAATTCAGCAAGAACTGCCTTTTCAACAGATGGATCGACACATAACTTCTCAAATGTCATATTTTCAGAATGTCCAAGACGAGCAGCAATTGAAGATAAATGATTAGGATTCGGTACTACAAGTGCAACAGTGTAATCTTTACTAGCATCTCCATAAACACAGATATTTTCAACAACTGGACACGTTTTTAATTCAGCCTCAACTTTTCCTAATGATACATATTCACCAGCTTGAAGTTTTACTAAATCTTTCTTGCGATCTGAAAAAAAAGATAAACATACATGAAAAACTATTTTTTAAGCTGCTAATAGAATGTATCAGCACAGTGAAAAGTGTTACCAGAAATGAATGTAACATATCAATTAAAGAGATAACCAAAATTACAGACCAAAAACATCATCTTTAAGATTTCTTGCTAACCAATTTTGATTGTCTGGCTTCTTAGGCATTAAATTTTTTTTTTATAATTGTCAAAACTGATTTAAGAAAATCAGGGTTATTTTTTATTATTGTAAATATTGTTAACAATGTGATATTCTAAAAATGGTTGAGGGCATAGATGGTTTATAAGGAGTGGACTGTGTTGAACAAGATAGTGAATTGCGATGAATGAGATGTTTTGAATAGAAGTTTTAATACGACCGGTTTTGAGTTAAGTTAATAGTCCGTAAGGGTGGTAACAAGTGGTTGTGGACAGGTAAATCAACTGTACTTATTTCCAAAGAACAGTCTCTTAATAATCATCAAGTTAAGTTTTAAGTGCAAGTTTTGCAATTACTTTAATTAACGTAATCTAATTGTATTTGCTAGCATGCGAAGTTAAATAATTGATTGTAATTATTAATTTCGACAATAATTGTTATAAGAAAGTCTGTTTATTTATCATACCCAGATCCCAAACAAATATAGGCTTAAGTGTTACAATATGTTGAATTATGCAACTGTAATTAATGTAACAAAGACATCACAGTTTTTATGAACCAGATTTTTTTTGGAATTGACAATACTAGAAGCTATTTTAACATTTTTATAGTTAAAAATAAAATAACCCACTGGGTTGGTCAAGAGGTAAAGTCGTCAACCAAAATCAGCTGTTTAACAGCTGATTTTCGGAGATGAAGGTTCCTGGTTCAAATCCTAGTAAAGGTAGTTACTTTTATATGGATTTGAACACTTAACAGTGATTACCGGTGTACTTTGATGGTTGGGGTTCAATTAACCATACTCTTTCAGGAATGGTCGCCCTGGATCTGTATAAGACTACACCTCATTTATACGTCATAGACATCATCTTCATCTCATTGGGTCGTGGGGTTGCTTATTGTTCTGAATTGAACAGATTGTAACGTTAACATATTAGCAATCAAAAAAATAATAATAAAATAATTTGCATACAAATCTTCACACTAATCTGTTGAAAAAATGACATGATAAAACCTATTATTCTGAGCAAGAACTGACTTAAAAAATTATGCATTCATTTAAAATATTATTAAACATATATAATAATCAAGTTTTGATAAGTTGAAAACATTCTGATTATTTTCACATGATAATAAACACAACTATCATAATCAACCAAAAGAAAGATTTGTTTATCTACGAAGTAACCAATGACATTAACTCTCCAGCTCATATGTAACCCCCAATGAATGAATTATTATTAATATAATAACTTAATTAATCAATTAATTACCAATAATTTTGAAAACACCATCAGGATGGATTTCACCAATATCTCCAGTCTTGAACCATCTTTTACCATCTTCAACAAAGAAATCTTCTTTAGTCTTATCAGGATTTTTGTAATAACCTGGTGAAATGTTATCTCCACCTATATAAAAAAAAACAATTATTTAAATAAATCTGCACCCGAATTATTTGATTTTACTGCATAATCATGAAAAAATAAATAAATAATTTTTAATAGAAATCAGAACATAGTAAATATTCAAAGTAAAAATTTTGAATCAGCACAAGTTAAAATAAAAAAAGTTAACATAGTACAAGGTCAAATAATGGACAACAGAACCAGGGCGTAGTTCGATAAGCAAACGTAGACGAACCACAATAGGATTTATATTAGGAAGTGTACAAAATTAATGAGTTATTCTTTACAAGTTATACAAATGTGATTATTTGAAATAGTTATTTCTATATTAACCCTTTCAATGCCAGCGAAAAAAAAGTGACTTTCACTTTGTGCCAGCCAATAAATGAATGATCTGTTTATTTCCACTCATTTTAAAAAAAAACACTACTAAACGTGTAGGTTATAAATACTGAACTAAAAGTTAATAATTATTTGGTTATGTTTACACGGCAAATAAAATAACAACATATGACAACAAGCAGTGCAGTACACGAAATGTGTTGCAAACAGGGAGATAGAAAATTCCCTTTTCATTATGAACAGTTTGATATGCAATATTAAGGGGATCGGTAAAACGAATGCTACGCTACACAGCGGTAAAATTTAAACTGCATTCCGTGCGTAAACTTGTCCATGGCACATCACGGAGTAAACTCGTTGCGTGTTAACGCGTCCATGGCATTGAAAAGGTTAATAATGACCATGTATTTAGATCTGCGGTGACAAACACATTCATGTTGAAACATGTCTATGTAGAATTCCACTAACACAATGTATTACACTGATAAATCATACAAGTTATCATGTGGTTGACCTATTATGGTACGTTAAGCATTCGCAGTAAATAAACATAATTTAAAATAGGAGTGTTTCCATATCAAAAACTATTCAGTTTTGTAACAAAACAGAATAAAACGAATACTTACCAATAACAATTTCTCCACGGGGGAATGGTTTATCTGTGACCCTATAATTTCCTTCATCCCAATCAACGAGCCTTATATCACACACAGTTGCTGGGTTACCTGCTCTTCCAGTTGTTCTATCAAAACCTAATAACAAATATTTAAAAATAAGAAAAATATTAGACAAGGTTTACACAACAAAATGTGTTAGTTACACCTAAGCTGATTTGTTTTATACAAATTATTGACTGTTTCTATTGATTTCATGTAGTCAATTGTACAGAACTTCAATTAAAAATTCATGAACCAATTCTGACGTAATAAAATTGTTATAAATTATTTATAATTGTAACACAACCTTTTTTCTAAGCTGAAGTTTGCTTCCTCCTGAAAATCATTATCTGGGTTAGTAGAATTCATGAACAGTTGTCACCGAGTAAGAATTTTCTCACCAATTCATTAAATTTCTACACAAAAGTCATAATTGCGCAGATTTACATAACTAATCAATTACATTAGTTCATTAGAGTAATATTTGGAGCTGAATTTGCATATTTTTTAAAACGTTTATATCTCCAGAATTTGCCCATAACAGGCAGGCAGAGTGAAATTATTTGCACTCGATCTGCTAATATCAGGATTACAAAAATAATTCTCATTCTTATCACATGGTCGGTCAAATTATATGACTGAAGTATCAAGGGACAGAAAAGGTAGAGGTTTTTTTTCCCTGACAATGGCCATGGCAGAAGCATTTATGAACAGAAGAAGTAGAAGTGTAAAATACACTAGTCAGTTATCTCTTTTGAGAGTAACGAGTTTAAGTATACACCCAAACCCTGTTTTTTTTTTTTTTTTTTGGTTTAAACCCTGTGGTAAATGAAGAGAAGGTATCATTTTTACAGGTTGGAAAGTAGATGCTTTTCAGAGGGCTCAGCTTGCTGTTAAGCATATTTTTCCACTTAGTGAGAAAGGCATTGGTAAACCACCTCACTCCTTGTTTTACTTAGTTAAGCCTCTAGAGGTTGAAACCAGCCTTTTGGCTGTTGACCTGAACAACTCACTATTCCTAATCTGAACTGTAAATAGCTTATTTATTTTATTTTTCGTTGTTTGATGTTACGGACATTAAGACTAACTCATGGCTTAAAAGAGTGATAGATGATGAAAAAGCCAGTGAAGCTGACCACAACACCAACAGGTTAGTCAAATTTATTATTTTCTTTTTGTAATTTTCAGTATTATAATTTCATGATTAAGAAAAAATAATATTAATATAATTATAAGTATTATACTTACAGTCCATAACAGTAGCACAGGAACATGTTTCAGTAAGTCCATAACCTTGAATGACTAAATCACACAGGCACACTTTGATTAATTCATGAGTATCAGGGGATAATGGAGCTCCACCAGTTAAAATCAGTCTCAACCTACCACCCATCAACTGACGTGTTTGCTGAAATATCAACCTGGCAAACATACCGAAATAAAAATTAAATAGAATTAATCGTAATTTCAATCAATAAAATTTATTCAAAGTAGTAATGTGTTGATACTAATATTTTTGATTCTTGATATCGATTCTGATACCAAGAAACAATAAATTATTTCTTGATTCCAATACCATTTCCCACAAACATTGCACTTTGCAGAACGATCACTTTCACTGTTTATTATACTTCCACTCTTTAGAAACCATCTTTTTAGTTCCTCTAATAAAATAAAACTGTATAATTAAACTTACATAGCAAAATATAATCAAACTAAAACTAATATAACTTTCACAATGCACAATGACGCAATGAAACACAAGTCAACCTTTTCTAATAACCTCATGCTCGCAACTGTAACCAGAAGTTCTAGTTTTACTACAATACAACAACGCTGATCGACTAATCGAAACCGCTCTAAATAATCAAGTGCACTTCGACAAATTCACTCTTTGTTCGTAGTTTTACATATTATTATTAATTCGTTGATCGACCGACTAAGGATCACGTTAAGCACTATGCATTTTGGTCTCTTCTTCTCAGGATGTCATTCCTCTCATCTGCCCAAAAAGCCTTCATTCGTTCGGAATGCTCCTTTCTTCTCTCATCCGTCCACCTCCCACCAGTACCCTCTCTTCTTGCAGATTGCAGAGGCAGACTTATCCTTTTGTCATTTGTCTTCTGCCTAAATTTGTCTCTATCGTAAATGTCCTCTTCTTCAACTCGAAGTTTTTTTAGATCATCTTTAGTATTGATAAACCACTTCAAAGTAGTCTTAGTATTATCAAAGTTATTCAAAATTTTCTTTGTCAGTCTGTCATTGCTCATCCTCTTTATGTGCCCGTAAAATCGTGTTCTCCTTCTTCTGAAAGTCTCTGACATCCTCTCTACATGTTCATACAATTTGGTGTTTGAAACGTTTTTATAGGTATTGTGTTCTTCATCATATCGTGGCCCATAGATCTTTCTCAGAATCCTTCTTTCTCTCTTCTCGACATCTTCTATAAGTCCTTTATTTTCTGAGGTCAATGTCTCCGATGCATATAAAGGCACAGGCTTTACTACTGTTTCGTAATGTCTTAACTTTGCAGTTCTTGAGAAACATTTTTTGTTGTAAATATTTTTAGTAGCTAAATATGCCAGATCCAATTTCTTAATCCTGGCTTTTAACGCCTCTTTGTCATTTCCATTCTTCATGATTATTTCGCCCAGATATTTGAACTTATCCACAATGTTAATCTTCCCATATTTTGTTTTCAATGCCTTATCCGTTATACCTTTTATTGTTGTCATCAGTTCTGTTTTTTCATACGAAATTTGTAGTCCTGCCTGTTCTGCAACTTCCTTCAGTAGGTCTAGTTGAGCCTTAGCTGTTTCTATGTTATCTGTGAGCAAAGCTATATCGTCAGCAAACGCCAGACAGTCTATTTCAGTTCCTCTTCCAATTTTCAAAGGTCTATATAACTCCCTAGACTGTAACTCTTCTCTCCAATTTCTTATTATCTTCTCCACCACACAATTAAAAAGCAGAGGTGATAGGCCGTCTCCTTCTCTCACTCCTGTTTTAACTTCAAAGGGCTCTGAGAGATGTCCTAAAAATTTAATTTTGGATTTAGTTTCTGTCAAAGTTGCTTTGATCATGGCTCTAAGTTTTCTATCTACTCCAAATTCTTCTAAGATCTTAATTAAAACTTCTCTATCTATACTGTCATACGCTTTCCTGAAGTCTACGAACGTGGCAACATATTTCTTTGACCTAATGGCATAGTACTTTATAATTGTTTTAAGGTTCTGTATTTGTTCTACTGTTGATCTACCCTACTGTTGATCTACTTTGTTCGTAGTTTTACCTTATAAAATGTTTTTTAAAAAATGAAGAAAACCGACGCACAAGCAGTCAAATTGTATAATGTACTAAAATTTATTCACCATGAACGCCCAATCTCGTGAACTGGTTTTATCGAATCATGATCAACTTTTTCTATAATTTGATAAATGATTCCATTTGTACTTGTTCCTCGTTGGATAGGCATATTGATACTAAAACGAGCAGTCGGATTCCATTATATGATTAAGATTTGTTGAATTAGTTAATTATACAACAATTTAAAACATTTTTCAAATGGAAATTTTTTTACTCTAAGCCAATATTACCCAACTGTATCAATATTTAATATATTTTATCATAAGAAATTATGGCATTTGTCACTGTTTGAAAACTAGAGAATCAGTATTGAATAATCAACATTTAGAGTTGACACATCCCTAAACTAAAGGAATACTTCATCAGAATTACATTACCATAACCTTTAACATTGTTCAAAAGATTATCCACAGTCAAAAAGTCTTTCTGACAAACTTTATTTAATCATTTAACACAAATGAACATAATTTTTATAACACAATGATTTGATCTGATTATATATTGGATACTTTGATGAGCACAATCATCTAAATGACTTAACACTTGATTGTGAGTGTGCCAATTCAAAGCATTAGCTTCTTAGATCTGTAACATTAGATTTTAACCAAACAAAGATGAAGATCTAAATTATACTGAAATCAAATCCTTAAAGCAACGAAAATTACTAAAAATTTGATACAAAAACTATGCAACCATATTAGGAAAATTAGTTGGGTAATAAAATTTTTATAATAATAACACTAGAACAAAACCAACACAATCAGGATAAAAAGAACCTAATTTACAAAGTACGACATTTTATTCTGAATGATAATGCCTAAATCTTATAGTAAAGCAATTAAATAAAAATAGATAAATCATAAAAAACTGACTAATAAGTAAACAAACAATTACACATAATAATAATAATAACAACCTGTCAATGAGAGGTGTAGTAAATCCTCTTTTCATCCACAGCTTCTTATAATTAAATGCAAATTCGAAAAGTGCTCGTTTAAAAGGAGATGCTCTAGATATCTTGTCATAAACTCCTTTATAAATTCTGTCTAAAATAAGCTGAAACACAATACAATAATACACTATTAATATGTGTGTATTTTAATAATCTGCATAAAAAAAAACAAAAAAAAATATTTCCAAAAACTTCAATAAATAATATTTAAATATTGTAAACTCTCCGTATTCGCAGGGGTTAGGTTCCGAAAATTTACCGTGAATACAGAACACGTAGTACATATACTGTAGTATACATACTTTACTACATGTAGTGAAAGAACTCTCTACTACATCTACGAATGGCGGCGTACTCTCAGTCCAGTTATTTTTGTACATAAACATGCATAACTTACCAGTTTTACAATCAGCAACTTGATATTTCGTAGGAAACCCAACTGTACTTATGTACGTAATAAAAGCACGTTATTCGGTATGATATGCAGAACATTATATTAACATGGTACAAATTACTTATCTAACTAACCACTTTATCACATAAATCACAATGTAAATAAATTGAGGTTTCACAAAGAAAGTTTAATTTTTCCTTGTTTATAATTTTTTTTTTTGTAAATGTGCGTATAATCTTTTAAAACTCGACACAGCATCTTCGATCTCGTGTTAGAAAATTACGCTGCGTTCCATTGAAGGATCAAGAAAAACTGACAAAGATCGCAGTAAGTTTAAAACCTTCCGACAAACCTTTTGTGGTCTAATAATGATGATAAAGTTTACATATTACATTACATTATGTACTTTAACTACATACGTACTATTATGTACTGCATTTTATTCTTTATCACATACATAATCAACTTTATCATGCATTCTATCATCGTTTTCCAAATTCTTTTTCATTCGGGACGAACCATAAATATGGAGAGTTGACGTACTTTCTTGAGTGTTTTCACTTACTCTTCAACGCTTAGCTTAAATTGCTTAATAATGTTTTAAATAAATTACTCTTAACAAGTGTAAAAGACACTAATCAGAGTTATCTTCTCTGAAAGTAATGAATTTCATTATACAGCCAGACTCTGTGATGAATGAAGTGAAGGTGTCATTTGCATAGTGGAAAATATGTACTTTTCAGAGGGCTCAGCATGCTGATAAGTGCACTTTTCCACTCAGTGAGGAAGGCAAAGTAAACCACATCACTCCTCATTGTACTTAGTGAAACCTCTACAGGTTCAAACCAGCCTTTTGGCTGATGACCTAAACAACACTCTTAACGACTGTGTAAAAGCACAATACATTAAAAAGATTTATGTATGAATTAAAACTATATATCATCTAATCTAAAACAATAACAATCAAAAGGTCACTTACTGGAACAGCTGTGAGACAAGTTGGATGTAAAACTGAAGCATCTCCTTTTGTACCTCGTTTGATTTTACTAGAAGAATCAATCATTGTTAATGGTGTAGAATAACCAATTGAAACTCCACAAAGTAAGCAAACAGATTCAGCCAGTAACTCAAAGACGTGTGCAAGAGGAAGGAAGCCGAGGAAGACATCATCATCAAGAATTGTTACACTATCAGAAAATGCACCCATTGTGCTCATCATATTTTGATGAGTTAAAAGTACACCTTTAGGTACACCTGTTGATCCACTAGTATACATTATAATAGCTATATCTTCTTTAGAAGGTGGAACATTCTCTGCAAAAAATAAACAAAAAAATTCACTGTTAGTCAAAATCATCCATTATGAATTTCTTGTTGTATGTTAAAACATAAAGGGACGAAGGATCTTTCACAATGTTCTCAAAACACTTTTTAAGAATTAAAACCTGGCTCTAGCATCTCTCTCAGAGATTCATTTTAACAAGTTTAATACATTATGTTATAAATAATTTTGTTTCTAACCTCAAACTCTTTGGCACATTTTTGTCATAAAAAAAGCCCGGCTCATGGCCTTAATAGTGGATCCCCAATTTTTTACATAAATATAAAGCGTATCTGTTTTATAATAAGCAGCTCTTTCCCATATTTGGCATCTCTATTTCAAAACCGAGTTTTGTAATTTTGTTTAAAAAATGTAGCTAGAATCTTGAAGTCAGTTCCAGCGCCGACCCTAGCAGTTGTAGGGGGCCCAGCGCAATTGTTGAATGTTGGGATCATCGTAAGCCTAGTGTGGTGTCACAATCTGCCAGACACCCACTCCAGTTCGAAGTTGCATGCAACGATTAGGATTCATCATTTAAGTCATAGTAAAATTGCAAATGGATAAAAGAAGATAAATAACATGTTTATTGGTACAACTTTAACATAGAAAAAACACATTAACAATAGTACATTTAGGTTGTTAGTAAAACACTGTCAGAAATCAAAATGTCAATTTACAAAATGTTGATTTCAGCTTTTTTGATGGTTTTTATTGTTATAGTATTTATAATCTTTAAATTTTTGCAGGTGCAGAGCTGTTGCCCCGTTCACCCCTGCCTAAGGTTGACTCTGATCAGTTCTAATGGCCACAACTTGCTATAAACGCACATCTATGCATTGATAATTGTCATTAATTCCTACAACAAAATTTAAAATAATAACGAATGAATAAATTTACTTCTACTACCATACCTCCTACTATCATCTCTGTAAGTGGCAAAGAAATATCCGTGTTTTGTATGACTGCATAATTAACTTTAATAACTTCTATGTAGGAAATATAGATGCGTTTGATGCACCCAGTTGTCACCTGTGGCTGAAAACTTTGCCAGAAAGAGATAGCAACATACTGAGAACCAGATGACTGCAGAGTATGTAAAAACGAGAAACCGAATACACACAAACAACCTATTCAAAACAGTTTTACATAGATGACAGAAGATGCAACATCTTCTGTAGATTTTAAAGTTTCATATGACATTTTATACTATACTCTTATGATGGTGGATCCTTTGCAACACAAGTAAGTAGATCATAAAGATAAAGGCAGCTGAAAAGGTTGATGAAATTTCTTATATTTAAGCAATATAATTGACCTATTATAGCTGCTACATCACTCATTTTTTACATTTTCATTATATAATCCTACTTCTTACCGACTTGTTTTAGTGGATCCAACATAATCAGAATACTACATTAATTTAAAAAATTGAAACTACACTATTAAAATAAGTTAGAAGATGTTTATTTTAAGTCATTTATATAAAACTTCACTAAGTATAGCAGCTGTAACAGATCGGTGAAAAAAATTTAATATTTTTTTTATAATAGACTTGAATATATTCTGCAGGAAGATCCATTATAAAAACAGTAAAAATCGGTTATAATGAAAATCCGGGAAAACGTGTGAAAATATAAAATTTGTTTGGTTTCATATGTTATTAACACATTGTAAAGAGTGGTATCAAAAACATGGAATCTGGTTGTAACAAACGAACCACCTTTCTTGAAATAATAATAATAGATAAAAATATTCTCTGTTTAATAAGAAACAGTTTTGCAGTCTGTATTTGTTGTTTAATTTTAGGAATCACCTCACCACCAATTTTTCTTAAGTAGGTACTGTGCATAATTAAACAATTTTTTTAAGTTGTATCAACATCTGCAGTCATTAGCGACTACTTTGTGTTTTTCTCTACCTTGGGAACATTGGGGAATTATCAGTAAATTGCACTATTATCCTGACTGCCTCAGCCCAGACCTACCGGGAATAGAACCTGGTAACTTTTTTATGCCTAGAACAGCTGACGAGTAAACGTCACTAACCATTTGACCAAAGAAAGTATTTAGACTAATATTAGTTGTTCCGGTAATTGACTGGGCATGTAAGACAATACAGTAGAGTAATACATAGATATTGCGCCGTATAAGCCCATTTGGTTATAATGAACATCCGAATATAATGAACAAATAATGCCCGTCCCTCAAAGTTCATTATATCCTAATTATACCGTATTAACATTTATTGATAAATGTAACTAAAATTCTTCTAGAAAAATAATAGCTCATGAATCCAATAAATTTAAAAACCTTACCAATACTTGATGATGCTCCCTTTTGAATGATAGTCTGGAACGGAATGATTTTTACTTTTTCTTTGAATCCTTTTGTATCAGCTGTTTTCAATTGATCCTCCATATAGATCAAGGTTTGAACCTTGGGTGTTTTACTAAGAATCGTTTTAAACTTAGGTAAGAGATCATGTGTTGTTATTACAATTGTAACTTCTGTTTCGTTGATACCATGAGCTATTGCATCTTCTCCCAATGTAGCGTAAATTGTAACAACTGCAAATTAAAATTATAATCATTAACTGAAACAGTACGTTATTAACACAAATATTTAAACACATTACATTTTTTTTATTAATTGTTCTATAATGAACACAGCAGTAACTGAACATCTAGGTATTCCATATTTGTTGGAACAGTAAAATATTATAATAGAACATAAAGTATTCACGTTACAAGTTTTATAAGACTTTCTTCATGAGAAAACAAGATACTTAAATCCTGACATCAAACAAAAAATATTCCACAAACAGTATCGTGAAAATTTTATAAAATTGTTAAAAAAGTAATACTCCCAATTTTTTTTTTTTTTTGAGTGATGATGCCTACATAAGCCTTGGGCTTGTGTGTAGGTAATGATATGTGGTGATTTACAGATGAAAAAATGCCAGACCTGACCGGGAATCGAACCCGGGACCCCGGCATAGTAGCCAGTTGCGCTGACCACTACACCACGGGCCGGCCATTAAAAACAGGACAAGCTGTTGTTCCAACAACGGGTACATACGAACTGGCAACTAATACCGGAAGGTTGTCATTTTGGTTCAGTTTGCAAACAACTCTATACTGACAAACCAGGAAGTTTCATTTGATTTCCAACAAGACTGAAAAATTTCACTAATGAAGAACCAAAAAATTGATGCATTTATAAAAATTAATGATAATTTGTTAAATATGCACAGACTTACCAGGAATATTTTGTTTAAAACAACCATGTGCAGCAATCATCCATTCTGCTCTAGTTTCAGCAAAGATGACAATATTCTGTTTTGGTTTGTGACCAAGTTCTCTTAATCCCCGCCCAAAATTTATTGCTAACACATTCACTTCGGAGTAAGTTTTCCATTTGTATTCACCCATAACATACTGCAAACAAAAAAATAATATTCTAGATGACATACTGTGAAAGCTCTTAACAGTTTGTTAATACATACATTCATACGTTATTTAGCTAGAACTTGCTGGTATTAATCAATTAAAATACTAAATTTCCCCTGTAACCAACAAAATTACATTACAGTTTCAAGCATTTCTAAACATTTTAACAGTTTGTTAAATTAATGAGAATTGTCAACAATTTTTATATACTGAAATATTAACACTGATTTATCTGTTTATTATTGATTAGAATTTCCCATAACAGGTAGGTAGTGTTTATTTGCACTCGATCTGATAGTTCCAGGCCTACAAAAAATAGTTCTGTTTCTTATCACAGGGTCAACCAATTATATTACTGAAGCATTTAGGAAAAGAAGGAGTATAGGAGTAAAAGACATTAGTCACACTCATCTCCTCTGAGAGTAATGAATTTCATTATACAGCCAGACCCTGGGTGAATGAAGTGAAGGTATCATTTGCAGGATGGAAAGCAGATGGTTTTCGTAGGGCCAGGCATGCTGATAAGCATACTTTTCCACTCAAGAGAGAAAGGCATGGTAAACCACCTCACTCTTCATTTTACTTAGTAAAACCTCTAGAGGTCCAAACCAGCCTTTCGGCACATGACCTAAACAACATATGGATTAGAAATAAAGGGCTCCTTTCCATGAGCCTATAATCTCCTGGTAACTTCATGCCAGAAGAGTACTTCCTACATTGGTATACTTGCTGTTCAGGGATTCCCAAAAAAAAATTTCCTGGTACCTTCACAATTTTTGGTTTTATTGCCCAATTTTTCATAAAGTAAACAGTAGTCTATTTATTTGCATAAAGCATATCTATACAAAACAAATTAAAATTTTCCTGTTCATTGTTTTAAAATGATTCCAATTTTGATTTTACGTCAGATCTAGTAAATAAATACAAGGAAAGTCAACTGAATATCTGCCGGTTTTATCTATTACACTATCAGAAGAACACCACTGAACCAACTCAAATGAATTTCTGTATTCAGGTTTTCAGCAAGATCAGATTAAATTTAAGCATTTAATTTTATCAACACCAAAAAAGTAAGGGTGTTTAGAAGGGAAAATAAACTACTATGAATATTTCCATAATTAGTAATGTAAGAAAAATGCCGTATAACCAGTTATAAAACGTTTTAGAGACTAATAATTCTGTATTAAAATATATTTTAATCTCGTGCATAATTAATGGAGATATTCGCAATTTTAATAACGTGCAGAAAGAAATCAAGTTGACCGGGAAAAGCAATAAACCAATTTATTTAATGCTCTCCTCTGAAGCTCGCAATAATCTTGCACAGAGCCCAGGCAAATTCAATGGTTGCAAATAAAAATAAAAGTAATTAAAAAACATTAATAAAATTGTGCTGGTTTCCTCCAATAATACCCATTCAGTAGTGTTCAGACTACTTGTTTTTCAAGTTGTTCATTTTCGTTAATTGAAAAAATAAAATATTTTTTCAACATAAGGAAAATAAGTTTGTCATTTACAAAAAGAATAGATAAACTAACTAATGATGTGGTAGCTTGGTTTACAGCACTTATGATTTCCCATAAGGAAACATTTCACTAATAAAGGAATGTGTGTACAGAAAGCACAAGTCACAAAAATTAAAACAATGCAACCTGCATTTAACTGCTGCGTATGCAAAACATATATGCATATGGACTAAAAAAGTTATAAATAAAATTCTGATAAGATAAACAATAATCTATAGTCAATTGTGAATAAATTAAATTTTGTTTAATTAATTTATTAGACAGGTGAAATGGGAGTTTAATTCGATCACAATTAAAAATAGATATTACTCTAATGTTGATTATTTAATGACAAATCCCAACAAACAAGTATTTAATAACCTTATCATTATTTATCAAGAAAATTAAAATTACGCATACATATTAACTGTTGTCAATATTTACAATGTAGTTTGATGTAAACAGCATTAATTGTGCCATCCAATAATATTAAAACATAAATGAGCAACCCAGTGAACAACGCAGGCAGAGTTACATGATTGTTAGCTAAATGTCAGCAATAGATTTAGAGTATTAAAATAATCAAAAAAGTTTACGTGGATACTATGTTTTATCTTGCTTCATTTTCTGACTGCAATTTTTCCAATTGAAATTTATATCTTGGGAGTGATTTAAGGTATTTTAATAAATATTCGGTACGGGTATACATAACAACATCCATTAAAAATTAAACAATTATAAAGTACATATTATATTTAAACATTTCTGAATTCCATTAAAATTTCAATTGTTAATATCATTTTAATTAATTATTTTGGCCAACTCAATTTTTAAACATTTATCAAAAGCAAAACAATTCCCAATTTGTTGAGTCAGCTGAACAATGTCTGACAGACTTGGGAAATATTTAAGGATTTCCAGAGAACAACAGTAATTTTACATGAATCCAATAAAAGTTTTCTGGCCCATGCCGTGTATTTTTTAACCAATTTGAACAAATAATATGTAATTTTGTTTTAACTAAATTTGATGAACAAAATTAAAAACTAAACATTATAATATTCCACCATTTTAAAATTTTAAAGGTCAAAATAAAAATAACAAAATTATTTAATTTGTAGAAGATATTGTTGGGTACTTGCATAACTAATTTCATTACAATATTTTTGTTTTCATAAAATTTTTTACTAAAAGACAATGGAAAGAGAAGCAGGACAGAGCCTTCTAACTGCATGAACTTAATTGATTTTAATATCCTTAATCAGTCCCTTAAATTTAGGTGACTTGTTGTTACGGGACATCTGATACATTCTTGATAACAGAAGCACAAGTAACAACACACTTTTAAAAGTTAGGTGAATTCAAATTAATATTTTATGCATGTTTATTACAAATCCATCAAATGCAATGATTATTTGGACAAACTATTAATAAAACTTAAAAAAAATACACACCTTTTTGAATACTCTTCCGTTAGGTTGAATTTCATCTTCTTCAGCAAGTATCTCTCTGGTACCAAGACAACGCTTAGATGGAAATTGCTTCACTACATACAACAACATTTTTTCCATTGTGTTGATGCCATTACTCAGAATGTGGCTATGAACATCTTTGGGACCATCTAAACTGCGGTACGTTATACTTTTTTCATCTTTGGTCACTGCTTGTGCCTGAAATTATAATAAAAGAAAGAACTTACTAATTAAATTTTTTTAAAGTATTTTGATGATCATTTTGGACAATGCAACTGGATAAGATATTACTAACAATTTAGATATAGAATTTCAGATAAACAATTAAAATTTTTACAAACAAATAAAAATAAATTTCGCACTGATATTAATTACATTAACATGCCAGTTCAACAACCCAGTCAAATGAGGAAGTGGGAGCAGTCTGTCACTGACTCACTTAACATCACGTTCACATTACTCATCCAATTTTTATTTCTTAATAACATTTTTTTTTTTTTGGTTTTGCATCTGTCTGTTTTGCAATTTCTGCTAATGCAGACGATGGAGAATGACGATTTATGAAAATGAGTGATGAAAAAATGCCAGACCTGACCGGGAATCGAACTCAGGACCGTGGCGTAGAACCCAGTTGTGCTAACCACTACGCCAACAGATCAGCAAAAATTCTAACAGATTACACCACAATTGTCTTTATTTTATTTAAAAGAACCCAATGAAATAAAGTTAGGGGGTGGGGGTAATCAGACTAAATTTTTCTCCTACAATGTTTTATTATGGCAGAATGGTTAAACGTTTTCTTTTAATCAAATACATTCACACTTTTGTCTGTAGTTGTCTATAAACACTATAAATAATATACCTCAAGCACTAATATTTTTATGAATGGTAAGCAGAAAAGAAACATCTATTTTTTTTTAGCTCAAATTACTGAGAAATAAATTTTGTATACTAATTTTAAACTGCGTTCCAAAATTGGCTAAGTAACCTAATTGCCTAATTGATAGCAGCGTAACGTACTGAATAAAATGCAAAGAAATTTAAATTATTTTTCATTATTGTACATACTTCTACAATAATCCAGTAAAACGGAGAAAGTGAAAAAGGTCTCAATTAATTATCAGAATGCAGATATAAAAACAGTTAGCACCTGTGTAGTGGAGGTTAATCAGTAACTGAATAGTGAATGGAAATTGTTGTTGAACCATTTCAAAATTGTGTTGTTACAGGACTGGTTCTGAACTACGTTAACTATGGATAGCATCTACATCTGCTTAGTTCTACAAAAATTACAGATCAATATTTAGAGACAATCAACTCAATACACATCTACAGATCTATTAGAAGTGCAGCGTAATAATGGTTTAATTATCAAAATGCACACATCATTAAACTCTGCAAATACCTATGTAAACACTCAGATGTAATGAGTTATCACATAAAAACATAGTATATATAAAAATATCAGATTATTCAAGCTTAACTCTTAATCTTTTCTTAGCCCTAATTATGTATGTTGCAATCTGTTCAATTAAGAACAATAAGCAACCTCGCGACCCAATGAGATGAGGATGATAAGTATGACATATATCTTGTACAGATTCTGGCTGACCATTCCTGAAAAAGTATAGTTAATTGAACCCAACCATCAAAGTACACAAGTAACCACTGGCTAGTATTCAAATCCATAAAAACGTTAACTACCTTTACTATGAATTTAACCACGGAACCTTCATATCTACATCAGCTGTCAAACAGCTGACTTGTGGCAACGACTTTACCCTTAGACCAATCCGGTGGGTTTAGCTCTATTTAATAAATGAAGATTCAGGAAAATCAATTTTGTACTGTAGTATAAGGTTTAATTATTCAAACAATGTAATTATTTTAATTGGCCAAGGTCCAAATTAGTTTCCATAATAAAAAGTCTGCTGCACATCTATTACAACAAATAGGAAAAGTTTTACATAAATATTATGGTCGTTGTAAATAATGGAATTCATTTCTTTCCAGAGCCCAAACAAATTCTGTGCTTTAGAACCAATTTTAAGGGTAGGCCTACCCCTGAATTAAAATTATACATTAAATTGATCAACAATATGGTTTTTTTAAATATATCTAAATTCTGTACAAATTTTTTACCATGTTCAATAAATTTGGTAAAAATTAAGTGTCTCATTATTTAAATCAGTCAGCTATAAAAAATATTGACAACTTCATTATTTATTTTTAAATGACTGATATTATGCAGTTGTAATACAATAAATAAATATTTATACAAAGGTGTGTGTAAGTGTGTAAATTTGTATAAACGATTGCACTATACATTTTGACACAATTTTTTTCTACTGTCTCCAATTAAGAAAACATGCAGAAGAATTAATTTTTTAAATTAAGTAAAAATAAAAAATACACTTTAAAAACACAATTTTGATATAGAAAAATCTCATCACTAAATTTTTTTTTGGAAAATTGCAATGTTATGCTGATTGAAAAATTTAAGTAAATGTTTTATCTAAAAGTAAAAAGATGTTGTAATAAATATCTGTTTTTGAAACTGAAACACCCAAGAACTGAAAATTCACAATATAAAATGATACAAGAGACCTAAATTAGTATGTATTGTGTGTCATCACTCTCAAGTTAGGACAAAAAATAAATAATGTAATAAAACCACTATGCTGTTAGAATTAACAAGAAAGTGGCATGCTTATAATACATGCACAGTATGTGTTTGTATAGAGAAGACTTATTGAGATAGTTTAGACAGGATATGATAGTGACCTTAGGCCAAAGAGGGCACAGACCTATTAGCTACTCACATCTTATATCCTACAAACAAAATATTAAGAAATCCTCACCTTCACCCTTCTTGATAACCTTTTCTTTTCCCAAGGTCGTTGAAGAAGCAGGTACACAGGGTATGTTAAGATATCACATACAAAAGCAAAGGCTTTAATAGCACCGATAGCACCCTCAATCCAAACACTGCCATTGTCACCCATGTTTCCTAAAAAATAAAAGAAATTAATTATTATTATTAAAATAAAAACATCAATTTATACTAACACAACAATTTTTTAAGTAAATTAAAATGATATTTTGTAGCAATATTATTCATTTATATTTCAATAAGCATTTTTACTTATTTTTCAAAGCTGAATGAAGCAATGCTATAACATATGAAAATAAATACAATTTGTAAAGATGACTTTACAATTACAAGACTGACAAATATTACAAAATAATTTATTTTTAATTTCATATTCTAAAATATTAAAATAAAAATAAACATATACAGTAATTAAAAAATAAAAATTACAATAAACTAATCTGTACAGTATTATGTATTTTTAATAGAAAAGAGGGATACATACAACACAGAAACAAATTAATTAATTCATAAAATTTTATATCAAGAATACACCCCAATAAACATTTAAAAAGTGTAAAAATAAAAAGTAAATTAAATGTTAAACTAAATTAAATGTTTTATGAATAAACCCAAGAGATTCTTTTTTTTCTAGAAAAACTTTTCTTTTCCCTAAATCTACAATAAAAAAGAGGATGAGTGTATGTATGTATGTTCCCTGTGGACTCCTAAACCGCTTGACCGATTTTGATCACATTTTCAGGGAACATGTAGAATAGTCTTGGGATGGTTCCTGTACAGTTTGGTGCCGATGGCATCAAACAAAAGTTCTTTCACCATTTTTCCAATTTTTTCTCAGATTATCTTCCGCGTGAATTTTTGTTCGTCAAAACCATTTCAAGGTATAATGCAAAATGAATACCATGGAAATATTTTATTTTATATTAACCTTAACTGAATTTCTAAATTCAATGGAGCCACCAAGAATGCCACCACACATATAGTCCTAAAATGTAGTAACAAAAAAATGCAAAATTTTGACTTACGAGCTTCCTGAAATGACTGATTCAGTTAGGATACTATCAAATTCAGATTACTTCATAAAATATTAGCATAAAAATAAATCAACATTTTACATTCTGTTAGATAAATACAGAACTAAAAAGTTACCCATTTCACTCATTTTAATTTTTACTTTCTCTTGCCTATATAAATATAATAATAAGGAAAGTATTGTTTTCATGTCGATTTTTCGAAATCGAGTTTTCACCGAATCTACACGTTTTCAGACCCCCAAACACAAAAAACATGCTTTTAGCGATTGGTCTGTGTGTGTGTGTGTGAACAGAATATCTGAAGAACGGAACATCGTTTGAACTTGAAACTTAAGTTAGATACCACTAGAGGACCCGACACGTACATTTTCATCAAAATCGGTCAACCGGAAGTAGTAGTTTATTCGTGTCATTTTTCACTTTTTGCGTTTTTTTCAAAAACGGCTCTTACGATTTTTTTAAAAATTGCCTCATTTACTAAACTTTTTATGCTTTACGAGATAGGGTAGGCGCCATGTCTGCTGAAATTCTTGGTGAGGCTGTTTTCTCGTACAAAAATTGTTATTGTAGAGAATTTTAAAACCTACAACTTTACTTCAAACGTTTTTTTGTATAACGCTTAGTTTAGCGGTAATTAGCGATTTTCTGTTTTTTTCTCACGAAAACGTGTAAAAAATCGATTTTTTAAAGATTTCAGCCTTATTATGCATTTTACGACAAAAAATTATATAATCAAATTTATAGTAAATTAAAAGATCTACACTTTTATTTGAGAACGTTTTTCTCTACAATCTAGTTTAGCGTGAAAGAGTGATTTTCCGTATTTTTAAACCAAACTGAGGTTGATTTTCATTTTGCGTCTTTCACTCATGATTAAAATTAGGTTATGTTTATTGAGGTTAGTCTTTTGTTTATTTCTAATGTAAGGTTTATTGTTAATTATTTGCATCGGCAAGAGAGAGTTGTTTGAGTGTTCACACCAGATTTTTTATTTTCCCAAGAAGCAAAATGGTTGTCACTATACATGTCCATGAATAAAATTTAATATTCATGTCACATATAAACATTCACAGCTTCCTGACAAATATTTGAAAAAATTAGACAATAACCTTTAATGATTCTTTGTAACATTTGATGAAAACAACTAATTTGCAAACTTAAGAACCATTATGAAGTATTGGTCGTAAAAGGAAACTGGAAGGTTTTGAGAATTTTAAAAATGTATACGATTTTATTAAAGCTTGCATATAAAATATTATGATCATCTAAAACATGAATAAACAAGTATTACACATGTATTCATGTCTAAACAAATTGTAAAAATTGTAGCATGCATAAACTTTCAAATAAAATAAATAAACGTAAGTACAATATTCTCTACTATTTATACAATTCTGATTTATTTAGTATATCCGTTTACAATATAAATGTTAATGTTATTAAAAAGATGATTACATTGAACTATTTAATTAAATTGGCCTATTATTTAAGAGAAAACATGAAAATACCAACCTAAACTTGTATAAGTTAGAAAAACATCTTTAATATTTTCAGTTATTCATTTAATTTCACAAATTCCCTGATACCGAAATACAGTGAAACTTCTACTAACGGACACTTCCGAATTGCGGACAATTTTAAAAGTCCCGGCATTTTCCCGTAAGACACAATATTACAATATTTCCTAATAATGGACCCTCCACATAACGGACGCGGAGAGTTAATTTGTATGGTTCTGAAAACTCAATTTCTGGAAAGCGGACAAAACTTGTCCATAAAAAAATGTTAGTATAATGTTAATGTTATACAATGTATGTAATACTTTGCATTTCCAAAAACTGACGGAATTATCACAGACAGCATAACATATGATTGGTTTTGTAGAGCGCGTTCAAATTCATAACCATTATCCGGTTCGTCGTGAAAAAGCGTTAGAAGTAGCCAAATATAGGTATTGTGTAAATAGTGTAATCAACTTATGTACAATCCTGGTATATAAACATAAGATATGTTAGATTACTTTTAAGTACTGTACAGAAAATTGTAAGTACACATATTTCTCATTAGCGGACACTTCTTAATAACGGACAAATTTTTTGTCCCGCGAGTGTCCGTTTTTCAGAAGTTTGACTGTGTAGGAAAATCAATTAAAACATTGGAATACAAAAAAACTTTCTTGGTTCTTTAAAATGTTACTTATTAAAAAAACACAAAAACAATATTAAACTTAACTTGTAATTAATGAAAATAAATTAACATTATTTAAAATAATTTTAGTTTGGACAATAAGTCTTGTCACCGAAAATTATTAAATCATTTTTTAAAAAAATAAAAATAAAATAAAAAAGTCAAAAATCAAAATTAGTAGGTAGTAAAAAATCAAAATTTTATCAAAAAATATCGAAGTTAATGTGCAAATTAGTGGCTAGAAACAAAAATTAATAGTTAACCGAAAAGAATAATCATCATATGAAACCGAATATTGAAATAAAAATAATACCTGATCCGGATAAGAACATGATGTATGCAAATCGGTTGAGACGTGAATAGTATATAATAGTTTAGAACTTTACAACAAAAGTTATTACTGTCCACTGTCCGAGTGTTCTTGTACTGTATCTATGAGACTGTATAATAAGAAACGACGTTGTAAAGACGTCTATTACATTACGCTACACTGTACAGAAGAGATAGAGATAGGCATGATGCCAGCGAAAACGCAATCATTTTACCCCCCTCTTTGTAAGACTGTACTTATTTTCTCCCACCATTTTTATTATTAAATGTTAAAAGAATAACCCGAACCAACCCACCTGTTCCGATTTGAATCAAAATTAAACGGGCAAGATTGGACACGGGTCAACTAAATTTTAACGGATGCAAAAAATTTAATAACCAATTTCATCTAAAAATGAAAATTGTAATGACAGTTCAAGCCAAATTTTTAAAATTATCATGGGGACAAGCGTTTTCAATATTACCGATAAAGATCCGTTCATTTGAGAAAACAATCCGACTTTCAGAAAAGTTATTTTATCTGAATGTTTCAAAACGAATAAATCGAACCAGTTCGGAAATCTCCAGTTTCGAGTTTATGATCATCAAATGAACATTAAAACACAAAGACAAACATTATACTTCAAATTCTTCGCACATTTATTATAAACAAGTTACGACAAAACGTATTTGAGCCACGAATTGGAATTTTATGTCTACAGTTATCTCTTTTGAAATTCCGATATTTTAAAAGCGCTAGTTTTATTGTAGCCTATATTTGGCTTAAATAGCACCAGTTAAAGTGGGAGTAATGATTTCCACAAAAAAAAAAAACACCAGCCGGGGATTGGACCCGAGATCTTCCGCTTTGCAGTGGGTAGTAGCAAATGTAACACTCCAATTACACAATCATTAATAATTGTGTTATATTATGTTCGTGAATACCAAAACACTACTACAGTCCATCAAAACACTAAGAGTGTGCGGCAAGCTCTTGAAGATATTAAAATTATTTATGGGCCGTCTCCATGAGCAAATGATATTGGAGAGAAAGTGAACAATACAGTACAATAAATTAATATAAAAAAACCTGACAATGCCTTCGAAATAAAATAAAACACTTGAGTATAGATAAAATCTTCACAATACACTTTATAGTTAATGTTGTTTCTGACGTCGTTTTTAAGGGAACCCGGTCCAAAGAAAAACATTTCAACATTTTGTTTTATTATTTGTTTAATTCTACTGGATTTTCTGAATAAGCTGATAAACCATAAGTGACCTTTTTATAAGGTTTTATATGTTAATTGATTTTTAAAATTAACACTATTCGATTTTTAATACTGTTTTTCATGGAGCTGTCAAAACTTTCAGTTGGATAACTTTTGATATTCTTTGTTTAGAAATTTGTATTATTTTTTAATAGAAAGGTAACTTCATACATCTTGTAGGCAACCCTTTGTTTGCCTTGGTTTATTATATTTAATTTTATGGCTGATTTCTTACAAAAGGAACATTTTCTCAAAAACTTTTAGAGATATTGACTTGAGATTTTCAAGATACATTCAATCCACAGGAATACACAATAAGATATAGCAGTTTAACAAAAAATAGCTTAAACAGATTTTATAGTTACAAATAGGGTAAAGAATTTTTTTTTGATGACTAAAAGTTCATTTCAGAAACCCTCATGTTAAGCCTTTATAGGTCTTTGGTAAGTATACTTACCACTGGCAATAAGGTCGATTTTGTTTAATAATAAGCTATACAGTTGAACCCTATTGCCATTTTATGGTTGTATAGATGTTCTCTGGTAAGCAGGCTATCCAAATTTTGAAATGAGTGCGCAGCGACCATTTCCTTCATGAGTTACACGAATGTGGTTAGGATTCATACCAGCGTACGCAACCGTGTTGTTTTGTTGTTACTTTTGTACAGTGCTCAGAAAATTCGAGTTTTTTACAGGAAAGTTTTACACTTACGCTATAAAGTTGAGATAAGTTATTTTACACATTTTTCTGTTACATAGAACTACAAATTGTTTTAATAAGCACTCTAACCACTAAACATTATGTGATTCCTACTTCAATAAACGTTCCTTGGTAAGTATACTTACCAGGGCTTAACATTAAAAAAAATATCTTACTGTTCTGGCACTGGAAATACATTATTTAAGTCCTTATAAAACAAAATTTATTATTTTACAACATGTATATATTTTACCGTAGTACTGCCCTATAAAGGGTTAAAATGTGATTCAAGGTCCGATAAATATGTGTAAAAAAATCAGCCAATTTCGACACCATAGGCTGAGAAAATTTTCTTATGTTAGTATGGAGAAAGATACAAGGAGCGAGAGTCCCTTTAAACTTAAGACCGCTTAATAAATAATCAAGGCTCACAATACGGTCTTCGTTAAGATAATACAAAATTAAATAACAATATTACAATACAAATGCAAAATTAAATATAACCCTAATTCACCAAATTTTAAGCTTACAACCGTTAATGGAGTGACAAATTACTAGAGCAACTACTGTATTGTGACAATATAAAACATTTTAATACTTTAATACATTGTTACTTACTTGAAAAAATTAGCATTAAGTTTAAAATAAGTACTTTATAACGATGACTTAATTTTGAACCTATCATACATCCGTATACTTTTTTCGGATTTGTTTTCGAAGGTTGTACTTCATTAAATCTCGCGATTGGTACATTAATTTCCTACTGTCATTATGATACATAAAAATTACGTAATCACATTAACTGCTTCAAAATTGTTCTCCATAATTAAGTGTCAAGTTCAAGGTCAAATCTAGAATAATATATTCTTAAGTATCAAGGTTAAACCGATCTTTTACACATAAAAATAGAAGAAGTACTTATATTAATAATAATAATAATAATGTAAATAATTATTTTGCAAGTAAAACTGAAAACCGGTTTAGATTCAATCTCAGTAATAAATTGCTGATATTAATCGTACACGTCTTACAATACTGAGCAATATTTAACCTATTGTAAGCAAAAGTTCTTATTTGATGAAAAATTTCACACTAATAATATAAATTGTTCCGTGAATTAACAGATCTAGTATCCTTCGCGAACGACAAAGAATACAAATCTATTCGTCACGTACATTTCTATTATGAGATTTAATGAAAGTTTTAATTTGTCTAGTTACACACAATAAAGGCTTAACGTTATACAACATTAACTACACACGGCTGGCAAGTACTAATAGAGTTCACAATACAATCAATCTTTTTGGTCGATAAACAGGAGACATGGCAATAATGTGTTTAAGAATGCAACGTAAATTCGTTCAACAGGGCTTCAGTAGTAAGGTAATACAAAAGTAGTACACTTTACCGTAATACAAATAAACAAACATTTTAAAATTGAAAATCTATAATACTTCTAATCATCAGCCTAAAGATTGGTTTGAACCTCTAGAGGCTTTATTAAGTAAAATAAGAAGTGAAGTAATTTACCATACCTCACAGGGTTGAAAAGTATGCTTATCAGCATTCCAGGCCCTCAGAAACGCACATATTTTCCACCCTGAAAATGACACCTTCATCACTTCATCCACCACAAAATCTGATTGTATAATGAAATTCATTACTTTTAGATCTGACAAGTGTCTTTTACACAACTACCTTTTCTGTTCTTAAATGATTCAGTCATTTAATTGGCTCACCATGTGTAAGAAACAGAACTATTTTTTTGTAGCCCTGGAACTAACAGATTGAGTGCAAATAATTTAACACTCCACCTGTCTGTTATGAGCATAAATAATGTGTATTTCTTACATAAAACTGTTTTACACATTCAAGCTAATACAGACGGTGAAGGCTGATGGATATAAATCAGTAGTGTGGTGTACCTGACTAGGAAAAAAATGTGTGTGCTTGATCTATGTAATTTATAATAGGTAAACTGAAGATACAACAGGCCGTAGGAACATCACTACACTAAATGTCAGTCAGTACTCACGCAAGAGTCTTAACAGGTATATAAATCAAATGTTGGAAAAATATTTATTTCACCCACTCACTTTAAGAACCCCGACAATACTTAAAATGTTAAACGAAAAATTAAAAATGGCCCTCTCTATAGCCTAACTAGAGTGCGCTTGCCTACAACGCGAAGGTCCCGGGTTCGATTTCCGGCTATAATTTGTAAACTACAATAAGTCAAAACTCGTCCTTCCAATTGCATAACCCACTGTAGTCACTAATAACCAAGCTGTTGATGCGGCTTTAAATAAGAACTAAAAAAAAATTATAAAAAAGTGTCTAAATAAGGGTACAATGTAACAATACACTCCATTTACAGAAAATAAAACAGGAACTATTTTAAGAACAGAAACGTCAAAATGGTGCTGTTTTATTTGAGTCAAAAAACCTTATACAACTATTCTTTTAGTAGTTTACTAAATAATTAAAAACAGAAACGATACACAAGTGTTTGATGAACAAAATAAAGTTAAAAAATTACTATCACTTACTTCATTTTAAAATTTACGTAATATTTAAACGAAATTCAAGTGCTCGCCCCGACCTAAACACAGGGACAATTGAACACAGAAGATTAGATTATCTAAAATTACATAACTAATAAAGTATTTACCTACAATGCTAGGCTTGCCCGAAAACCATCTATCATTACACACACAAAATGCAAAAATATATAACCTATATTTCAAGTCGCATTACAAATTAAAAAAAAATAAATCAAATACGTATTCATTAAACTTCGTTAATATTTCTGTACGAAAATTTACGTCATTAAATAACTGATTTACGTTTATTTATAGAAAATAAAGTTGTTTTTCGTAAACAAATGAAGACAATAAGTAGAGAAAACCAAAGCAAGGAAATACAATGTATAACAGTTTATCAGATGAAGTAAAAAAATAATGATGAAAATACAATTTCGCAGAAAAATACAGTGAAATAAATTTTTATTATAAGCAATTCTGTATTCTCCGTTTTATTTTTCATTAGATAACAAAATAAAACAATTTTTAACAAATGATAGATGTAATGAACGGAATGTGCTTATTTTCCTCACTTCCTTTTTACAGTTATTTTGTGAATAAGCCGTATTGAATCCCCACAAAAGTTATACGCCTACAAACTAAATAAACACATCATAAATTGACTATTTCATCAGTAAACAAATGTAATTGAATTCACACTGAAGAATAACAACCCTTTCTAAAAAAAAGGTATTGAAAATATAATAGAATTTCTTAAAAATTTAAATCAATAAATGCTAATTAAAACAAAACAAGATTCAATGCTGTCAGTTACGGCAAAGTGGAGTTGAATTTAAACAATAATTAATATTAACTTCTTTCACGATCTAGGTACACTACTTTTTACTCTTTACGTACCGAACAAATTGATTCAATGAAGAATAGCCAAAATTGTTCTACAAAATCAAACCTGAATTAATACACCCTACTAAATTTACCTGCGTATACAACAATATCTGCCAGGTGTAAAAACACCAGGAACTATTTATTGGATATTAAAAGTGTAATTTACTAATCGTACTGGTTTTTTTTTTAGAAAATTTATGTTACAATTCTCAGTGTCTTCGTAACTGCACATTGGTCAGCAATCGGCAATATAATAAGAATTTCACTAGAAAAAAGCCTTTGAATAATAGTCAATTAGTACGAACTTGATACTAACAAATTAACAAAACTAAATTAATACTCTTTTTTTACTTTTACCGCCACATGAGACTACTCAAAATCAATCTTTGGAGTTCTTTTTCCGAGCTGTTTTTCTCTTTGCCCAGTATCTTTTCATATTTCCAGATCTTGCTTTTCTTTCCTCATCTGAATAAACCCTCTTTCTTCTTGTTTCCTATTTAAATTTAAATCTTGTATTTTAGTCGTTAAGCATCTAGATGTTTCCTGTTTTATTTCTTACATTTCTCCTTTTATCCAACTTGGTAGGATTAATACCCTTTACCCAACAAAATTAATAATTTTAGACCCCCTCCATAGCCCAAAAATTAGCGAGTTACGCAGTAAAGCGGAAAGTTCGATTCCCGGCAAGTCTGGAAAATTATTACAGATTCAAACCAACCGTTCCTTTACCCGAAACAGTGCAAATAACATAATTATTGTAGAAGCGACTTAAAGTGAGTAATTATAATATTTTATATTACTTTTATTAACGAGAAATTTCACTAATTTTATTGTAAAGAAATAACGCATTCATAAATTATACAATAATAAAAATTGAAGCTTCTACGCAATTTCAATTCTTCCGAAATTTCGTAAAGTTCAGTTGGATGCAATCAACATTTTTTTTCTTACATAACTTCGAAGTACACCACAAAAATTTTAAAGTTGAACCTACACTCTATACTTTGACTACACGAAACATATTCTGGATAAATTGTAGCTGTCACAAGATTAATTAATTATACATCTACCGAGTTACTTAAACAGAAATGCTAATTTCTTTAAAGAAAAATATATAACAAACAAGAAATATTAGAAGAGAGAGAGTAAAGAGAAGCAGTAATATTAGAATTCGAATGACATTTTCAGATTTAGGACTAATTTTTCCAAATTACGTTTACTTTCAGAAAATTAAGGACGAATTTAGCTTAATGTCTACATAAATTGAATGTTTCAGTGGAACTAAACGTAGCATGAATCATGTAACTCGCATGAATAATTTACTCTTATCAGCACGCCGGGCCCTCTGAAAAGCACACATTTTCCACTCTGCAAATGACACCTTCACTTCAGTCACCACAAGGTCTGGCTGTATAATGAAATTCATTACTTTCAGAGGAGATAACTCTAATTAGTGTCTTTTACACCTCTACCTCTTCTGTTCTTAAATGATTCAGTCATTTAATTGGTTGAACATGTGATAAGAAACAGAACAATTTATTTTAGCCCAACAACGAACAGATTGAGTGTAAATAATTTGACACTCCACCTGTCTGTTATGGGCAGGCTAAAAATTAGTAATAAACAATAAATATTTTTGTATATTTGTCAATTATAAGATCACAACTTTAAAGATAATACAAATGTTAATATAGAGCTACTATCTGACCAAAACATCGTTCCATTCATAGAAGAAACCGGGGGTCGGAAAACTATAATGCAAAAATCTATATGAAACGAAATACGACACAATTTTCAACTGGTCGAACTTGTGTTTGCCTGATTATAAAACAGCGCTACGTAACTTATCAAAAGATATCTTAAATAACGACTAGATAACGATTTGTATTAAAATAGTTTAACGATTACTAATTAAACAATACTGAACAGAAATACGTTATTTTGAATTATCGTAAAACCAATTTATTAATACAGAAAATAAAATATAAAATGTACTTAACAAATTCAATTTTTTTTTTAAATTTACTGTGGTATTATTAAGTTTCAACTGCAATGTATCTCAAATACATAATAACATTACGGTATAAACGGACATAAAACAAGAATCAAACTTAAATTTTCCGTGTAAAAGCAGAAAATAACTTTTTTATTAAAAAAATACACCGGGTTGGTCTAGTGATATAGTTTTTATCGCAAGTTAGCTGTTTTAACAGCTGATTTTCGGAGCAAAAGACCAAGTGATTACTGGTACACTTTGATGGTTGGGGTTTAATTAACCATACCTCTCAGGAACGGTCGGCCTTAATCTGTACACGGCCTTAATTTACAGCTCGTTTTCACGTCATATATATAATCCTCATTTTATTCCGCTATAGGCTAGCTTATTGTTTTTAAATTGAACAGATGGCGCACTGGACTTGTGCTGAAAAAAAGGTCTCAGGTTCGATACCCGGGTCTAGAATTATTAGATGCTAAAGCCAACCGATTCAGTACCGTAACCCACAGCAATCGCTGATAACCATAGCAAATGATGGAATTTTAAATAAATTAAAAAAGAAACGTATTGTACAAAACAAAACAATACTTGACACGCCATACAATTTCAATTCACTTATAATTTATCTTACAAATTAGCTGTTAGTTTAAAACACGATTATAATGAAGGAAAGTAAAAAAATACGGGTCTTATTTTAACGAAAGTTCAGATTTTTTAACAAAATTATTATAATTATTTCGTGAATGATTAGTAGCAGGACCGTAAATGTTACAGGGTTGCTAAATCCTTATATTTTTTGTTTCCTTTTTTAGATCCTACTTCAATCAAGAATAATTTTCCAATAAAACTATTTTTGTTTATCGAGTCAACACGTACAAACAGCTATGCTTAAAACAAACAGTGGAAATATTAACTAAACTTTCAGTAAATAGTTCGAATAGAATAAAATAACACTGGAATTATAATAGGAAAGTGTTCAGTGATCCTACTCTACAAATTAAAATTAACAAAGTAATACAAAAAACCTACAAGCGGTAGTTACAAAAATAAAAACAATAAATAAATATTTATTGATATTTTATAGTATTAAGATTTTACGGATATTTAAAAAAATATATAATTACAGTCAATTTTTAGAGTAATATACTAATTAGTGAAAAAATTAAAAAATTGTATATAATATCCAGAAACGTCAAACTCTTTTGTCATACTCCAATTCCATCACCAATTCATTAATTTGTAGATGCTAATTTGTAAGATAAATTTTCATCACCAATTCCATACTACAAAAATTTCATAATAAAAAATTGTTACAATAATTTATTAAAAAATAAATTCTTATAATGTATCCGCAGCTTGAAGTTAGTTCTATTTTATATAATAAATTTCACTAACCTTTTTTTAAGCAGCCTTTATTTTTTATTTATCACAGTTGTTTCGGTGGATCCACCATCATCAGTGTACATTATATCGTTTGAAACTAATTTTTTTAAAAAAATCTATAGAAGATGTTACATCTTCAGTCATCCGTATAAAACTCTTCATGCTATTATTATTCACTATTATTATTATTATTATAGATTTTAAAAAAAATCAAACGATATAATATACACTGATGATGGTGGATCCACCGAAACAAGTGTAAGTGATAAATAACAAATTAAGGCAGCTTAAAAAAAGGTTAGTGAAATTTATTATATAAAATAGAAATAATTTATTAGTTAGTCATATAAAAAAACTTCTACGCAGACCTATGCAAGTCTGTAGAAATAATATGTAAATTTCACTCAGATTAATTTCATAGTCTCGCAAGAGTTCATTTGTAACAACCCCCCCCCCCCCCCAATTGTAACTACCCCAAACGTGTTCATTTGGTATAAACAAAAAAAAAACAACAGTTTATTTAAAACTTCACAAAAACCTTGAAACTAATCTAAATATTTACCGTAAATAAAGTACAAATGTCTTTAAACAAATACCATAACTTTTTTGAAGTAAACAAATAAAAATTTAAACTATTAGAATAGCAAAGAATAACTATGTTCATACTTGGATCCAATAGCAAAGTGTGTTTTTATTTACTGCAAAATAAACTCAGATTAATAAAGATTTATAAGTGTACTGAACTTGTGAACTAAACAAAACAAAACTAACTGCAATACAGCGACAAATGAATGAACAGATGAGAAAAAGAAGAGTTAGTTCATAAAAGCTTAAAAGAACAACTGAATTTAATGCCGTCAAATTCAAATTCATCACTTAACTTTAAGGTCAAGTAATATGTAAGATAGTCTTCACTTCCCACTACCCACCATTACTCCAGTTCAGTCTCATCAAATATGAGTTTGTATCAAACATAATAATCACCAAGTAGATACATAGATTTTATTTAAATACGAACAGTAGTAATATAACAAAGACTTAATAAAATTCGAATGTGAACAGTTTTAAATTTTAATTTATGACAAATTTGATGTCAACATTCATTAAGCATATAGCCAATTCATGTCAATATTTATAACATGAATTAAACATTTGATAATATTTTTTAATCGTCTATTTGCACTACCCAAGAATGGTTTCATTCAAAACAAACGATTAAGTGTGAACAGCTTTCGTTGAATGTTTGTGACGTAAGCCCTTTGAAAACCTAAAAGGAATGGAGTTATACGGTGGCAAGAAATATTTGCGACGATTGGTCCATAGTTTATCCAAGTACATAGTATATTCTACACAAGTCCATAGCCTACCCAACTATTTTCTTGAGACAGTTCATCATAAATGAAAACCCCTCAAATAATCTGTGCAAACGATCAAGACTTAAGACGCCTACATCACTACTTAGGCCAGTTATTTGTAACCGGAAATTACATGGAATGAACACAAAGTTCTCTTGGTCAAGATTTTCGCAAAGGTTTCCTTGGCCACTCCAAGCGAATGCCTCGTCCTGTTTTCTTTTTGCGTTTTGTGTATTAGTAGGTCTATAACCTCCCCTTGCAAATAACAGACAAGTGGAATGTTAAATTATCTCCACTCTATCTTCTAGTTCCAGGGCTACGAAAATAGTTCTGATTCTTATCACGTGGTCATCCAATTATATGACTGAACTATTAAAGAACAGAAGAGGTAGAGATGTAAAAGACACTAGTCAGAGTTATCTCCTCTAAAAGTAATGAATTTCATTATACAGCCAGACCCTTTGGGGAATGAAGTGAACGTGTCATTTGCAGGGTGCAGAGTAGATGCTTTTCGGTGGGCCTGGCATGCTGATAAGCCTAGGATACTTTTGTACTCAGTGTGGAAGGCACTGGTAAACCACCTCACTTCTCGTTTTACTTAGTAAAACCTCTAGAGGTACAAACCAGTCTTTCAGTTGTTGACCTAAACAACATAACCTCCCCGTTCTCTATCCAAATTTTTTTACTAGTAATATTTTATATTATTCTACGTGACAATTTTATTTATTTAAAGCCTTAATTGTTTGGGTTATTGCGACAACTATGGTTTATGATACGGAATCGGTAGGTCTTGACTTGTAATAATTTCCAGACTCTCGCCAGGAAACGAATCCGAGATATTCCTCTTTGCTATGTGCAACGGCAGGCTAGCGCTCTAACTTCTGGCCCACGGAGGCCACCAAATTATTATTATTAATATATACAATATAGGTTGTATATTATGTAATATTTGTATTTTTGGTTAAATAAAGAAATGAATTGTATTAGTTTTTAAAAATAAGTGTCACCACTATAAATTAGTATGTCCTGGTTTTGATCATTTAAAAAAAGTATTGTCATCATAGGCCGAATATAAAAACAAAACAAAAAATGCTACGCTTCGGCAAGCTAAATAAAGCTGATCAAGAAAAGTGAAAATCACCCGAAGTATTGTCATTTAAATTAGAGGAAATGTTAAGAATAATAAATAATTAGTGAAAGTATTTTTTAAATAGGAAAACTGCCCCAAAACAATATTCTATACCGCTTACTGTGTAAAAAAAAGGTGAAAGGTTAGCTATTTATAGTATGCCTAAATCAATTAGATAGAAAGGTAATTATGAGGACCTTGAAACAGATGTTTATATAATTGAATGTACCAAATTTATAAATAATTTATTATAATATAATAGGCTAATTAATACAGAACTGTGCCAATCAGTTCACAATCTCCCTATAACTCGTTCTAAATTGGAGTAAGTAATGTACCCTACAAATAGCTTAATAATTCGACGTACACAACGGGGTTGAAACTGAACAGCCAAATCATAGTGCCTCAATTTCCGTAATTTACACTAGAAACTAATAATTTCACAGATTCCTGTTCTCAGTAATCACCTAACCCATAAATAACGTTGGCTTAATAAATTTGTAACTAAGTTACTGAAAATAGAAACCAAATACAATGAGGCAATAGTGGAAAGTACTATCCGCCTTGGGACCAACCAGATCACGGTTCAATAAAACAGTTCCATTAAGAATCGCACAAAAGGACAGTACAGTAATTTTTAAAATTATTAAGTGCTCCATCAACGGCATATTCGTCTAAAAATCTGTCAATAAAATTTTTGGCAGATCTTATAAATTACAATGAACACAAACTACTGATTCTAGTAACGAAAAATTAAGTAACATCTATTTTTCTACTAAATCATTACAAATCTGTTCTCTGTAACTATGTGGTAACAAAACCACCGTTGATTGATAGTAAGGAAGGTAAGAAATAATAAAAAAATCTAACACAATATTATTATTTAGAAGTGAAATAAAATGAATTATAATTAGGCTACATTCCGATTAAACTTCTTTAACTTGACAGAAATCGTATACACATAAACAAACTGAACATATAAATGCTAAAACCCTAACTTGACTGATTCACTCATTATTTTATCACAAATTCTCTAATAACTATTAACTAAATAACTAAAATTCGCCATTTTTATACCTTAACTGTTAGCCAAGGAACAAAAATATTATTTGCGTTTCGACACAACTTTCGCCTTAAGAGTAAACATTTTGTATCATTAGACTACCATAAAGTAACATTTCCGAATAGCTACAGTTTTAAAAGTTCCGAATACATTCTCAGTATGCGATCAGCAAAAAACCAAGGAAAATTAAGTTTTTGAAGTGTTGTCCATTTCGCTCATTAAGACACCGCTTTATAAGCAATTGGATATAACTTTATAGCAATAAATATTAACTGGTACGTTCCACAATAACTAGCTGCAATTTTTAAATCGGCTTAGTATTCTTAAAAATATATTAAGAAAAGAATAAACCAATTTACTTATATACAACAATAACAATAATCTGTCGACCACATTCGTAGCGTATTGGTTAGCGCACTAGCCTGGAAAGCGGATGGTCCCGCGTTTTATTCCATGCTAAGATCTCGAAATTACTACAGGTTACAGGAAACCCACAGTTTCCGGTCAAAACCAGAACTTCAAACCCAATGATTTCTGTATTTACCTTTTAAGAGGATCGAACAACAATCACTATTTTTGTTTTCAAATTCCGACTTAGATTTCTTAACTTCCAGTTTCGGGTCACTTCCGGTCAAAACCGGAATTTAAAACCCAATCCAGGTCCACTAACGTTTTGTGTAGATTACGAATCCAAAAACCGTTTGTTGCTATTTTTGGTACTTTTTAACATCTGAGTGTGACGGACGGAAAAAACAGAATGATCGATGATAATTATAAGAAATGCCACCAATAAGAACATTACCCAATAAATAAACAAAATTAAAAATCCAAAACTTAATATGGAAAATCACCGTAAATAGTGATAACATAAACAAAAAGTTGATTACCTTATAACACAACTGAAACTATAGATAAAATATTTTCGACGCCAAGGTTTTATTAATTCATCGGAGAACATAAATTGAGAAGGAACAATATTTACAAAAATAAACAAGGAAAACAAAATAACAATCAAGAATATGTAGGGTCAAGAACAAACTCGGCACAAGTGGAGCAGAGAATGATCAGAATTAACTTATTAATCAACGGTCAACTTTCTTAAATTTAAATTACGCACGCTGTTTATAATAAACATGTCATTTATATAGACAACACTTATTCAGGCTTGTAGTATTTTATACATCAATAAAAATGTATTAGTAAGAAAATTTTCACAAGGTTAGTGAAATATTAAATAAAATATACGTACATGGAATAAAATACAGTATATTAATTTACTAAAATTTAAATGCGATCAGATTTCCCCGAAAAATAGAACAAGGCCAAGTACATACAATTTTAAGTAGAAAAACTAAATTATTCGATAAAAAATTTAAATAATGTGAACAAATCTGTTTATTGAGCGATTTAAAACACACCTTTCTCCATTCTCGCGTTCTTTCTCCAATAAATCATATACTTATTTAAAAGGCAAAATCTGGTCCAGTATACCGAACGGATTTAAATATGTTTCACAAGGTTATCAAAGAGGACACTTTCGGAACTCGACACATCAAAAATGGAAAATGACAAAGCCCGTAACGATATTTTGCGAAGTAAATATCAAAGATATTAAATAAAAGTTTCGATAGTATTACTATTCTGGCGGCGACGTGGCGAAGTTGTTTGTTTTGAAGGTTCGCTATGGTGACGGGAATTGTTTATTTAGATGCGTACACCAATCTTACTTAATAATAAACTTTGATACAAAACATCGCAAAATAAGACAGTGTTGATTAAATAGTAAAATTGGTCTTTGAGAATAAATTACTACTATTGTGCGAATTAATTTGCACGGGTCAGCTAGTTTTCACTTAATTGTTAAGTATGTGTTGTTTAGGTCATCAGGCTAAAGGCTAGTTTAAACCTCTAGAAGCTTTACTAAGTCACACGAGGTCTGAGGTGGTTTACAATTGCCTTCCTCACTGTGTGGAAAAGTATGCTTATCAGCACGCCAGGCTCTCTGAAAAGCATCTACTTTCTACTCTGCAAATGACACCTTCACTTCCTTCACACCAGGGTCTGGCTGCATAATGAAATTCATTTATTTCAAGAGGCGATAACTCTGACTAATGTCTTTTACACCTCTACCTCGTCTGTTCTTAAATATGCTTCAGTCATATAATTGGCTGACCATGTGATGTGATAAGAAACGGAACTATATTTTGTAGCCCTGGAACTAGCAGATCGAGTGCAAATTATTTAACACTCCACCTGCCTGTTATAGGAATTTTTTAAGTAAATACATTTCAAAACATAAACTCTAAGAGAAATTATTATAAAACTTATTTTCATTTTGCTTTATCAGATATAAATTTATGAAGTCGTGCGAAAAAGTTTCGTCCCTGAAATGAATAAACCGATTTTAGTAAACAAACAACCCATAAACAGACGGAAAAATCTGTTGAAGACACAAGTACAATAAAAATACAATTTTAACACGGTAAGAAGGCGATAACTATAAATAATTTTACTATAAGAAGTACAACAAATTACTATTGATCATACAAATTAATTTTTAAATAGTACTCTCTATGTGCTGTACAATTGAGAGGGAGAAAAATCGGAAAATCCCATTTAACGCAGTCGCGATAATCCAATAAATACTACGTGACATTTATTGGTTCTTCGTTTAAATTACACTTTACAATCGCTTAAACGTGGTACAGTAAATGTACTACGTTCAAATATCCAACTGGTCAATAATGGTAAGGCCTACTAAAAAAATGACTAAAAAGCAAATGTAAAATTCATGACAAAGCATAATAGCCTAATATTACTTCAATATTTTAAATATAATATGTTTAATTAAAATGATAATATTAACTAATGGTTTAATTTAAAAAATTAAAATAACGTATTTTGTTTGAATAACTATTAAAGCAATTTGGATAATTTACATAAGAAATTATTCACGCAATATTATTTGAGTAATGTAATTTAAAATCCATACAAAAACGGACAACGATCTTTCAAGACATACGAAACGCTACAGTAAATAGATTCAATAAAAAACACTTAAGAAAATATCTAACCACATGAATAGTCAAATACTTTACAAATATTTTACTTTAATAAATAACAATACAAATATTTACGTTAATAATAAACTACAGACGATATATTTTCTACAACAAAATATACAGATTATTACGAGAAAAGTTTAAAGCGCAGTTTTAGATGCAAATATAAAATATAAAAATTAAGTAACAAATATAGTGTTGGTCAGTCTACACAGCGTAAGGTCCCGGGTTCGATTTCCGGCTAGGAGTGGAAATTTTAACACGTTAAAACGCACCGTAAAATATACAGAAAACCCACAGTAGTCGCTAATGACCAAGCTGTTAATGCAACTTTAAATAAACTAAAAAACAAACTTTCAACATAAGATTACTTAGGAATTTAAATAACTCAATGAAAACTCCAATGAAAATCGATTAATTATTTTCGATTTTAAAACTGTACTGATGTCAGAATTACATAGTGATCTTCCTAAAAGTTCATAAACAGATTTTGTCATAAATTTACTTCCAAACGAACATAAATGAAAACTCCAATGAAAATCGATTAATTATTTTCGATTTTAAAACTGTTCTGATGTCAGAATTACATAGTGATCTTCCTAAAAGTTCATTAACAGATTTTGCCATAAATTTACTTCCAAACGAACATAAGCCTGTAGTTCTCAAAGACTGTTTTTAGAACTCTTCAGATGAATGTAGAAGTACAAAACTACTACGCACAAAAGCTGACAGAGAAAGCACGAACATACAGGGCAGCGTCAAACTTAAGTACACGAATTAGGAACTATACAACTTAAATGACAATTTTGTTTTTTATGGCAAAAGTACAACCTTTTAAACCTTAACTGAGCAAAACTAATTACATTTTATAATCCTGTCGGTTATTTATTACACTCAATTTTACTGTCTCGATAAAGGCAAACCCTAATTCATCGAAGCAGTTATCTAGCCTAATAACAAGAATACAACGCAACTTCAGTAAAAAAATGTTAAAGAAAATACGCTGCAATTTTCCACGGTGATGAAATCATTCTTTTACATAAGCTATTTAAATAACAATAACAGTTTTATCGTTCGCGACTAAAATGAGTCATTCAAGAAACGTCCTGTAATTTTTTGTAGCCTACGAACCAATGCAAAATTAGTAAACTGGTGAACATTTTCTTCGCGCTGTTAAGTAACAACAGTAGGGGGAACGACTTAGTATAGCTACCAACTGATAGCTATGCATAATCAAATACAGTAGAGCCCCGATTATCCGATGTAATGTGGACCTCGGATAACAAGGACTCTGTAAAATTCGCGAGAAACGTACGGTAAACTGGTGAAATGAATGAAAACGTGGTCAAAGATGCGAAAAAAGGTATACTGTATTATCAAATGAAAAAAGACATACAATACAAGTTCCAGTTAAAAAAGTTATTTCTTGAAGTCCATAGGAGAGTTTTGTTTAAAGGAACTCGCCCGCTTCTTTGCCGCCGTATAAGACTACACTACACTCTTCGCAGTAGCATACACATTGGCATAACACCGCTGTGTTATGCCAACAAGTTTGAGTTTTATTGAATAAAATGATATTAAGGCCCGTTACGCACTGTCGACTAGTGCCGACGACCAGAAACAAAGAAACCAAAATACAGAGACCACTGCAACCAAAATTTAAAAATATGTCCGTACGTTCAAAAGCTTCAATAGTATGGACGTAGAGAACATTGTCGCAGTGATCTATTTAAAAGATAAGAACAAAAAACGCCTTCGCCACCAAATAAAGCAACTATTTCTTTGTCAGTTCACGATCAGCGTAACCATTACTGGACAAGTCCCAAATTGACCTGCGTGATTCAATCTCGGAAATAAACGTTTCTGTATCGAAACTAATGGACTGGTCTCCACCAAAATTTCTCGAATACTGAACGCGCTCATTTGGAATAAGGCACTTCACAAGTGCCGCGACCAGCTGGTTCATGTATTTCTGATAGCCAGCGATTTCCTGGTTGCCGCGACAAGTGCGTATTAGTGCATTATTATCTTTTCAATCTCGTGGTCGCCATCGACTGGTCGAAAGTGCATAACGGGCTTTACTGCGCATACTGTATTTCGTCTTATTCTAAATATCGTAAAAAACCATTAACAAAATTGTATTGATGATTAGTAAAGCATTGAAATTACTGTACTGTACAGTATTTAATAACGATTAAAAACTGTGCGTTTTATTTACCGGAACCCTTTTTGACGAAACGGTTTGTGACTAATATACGTAAAGTACAGTATTGTACTACGCAGAACAGTATTATGATCGATTTTCCGCTATACACGGATTTCGCTTTGCGCGGTACTTTTTTAGACTACCTCGGTTAATCGGGGCTCTACTGTATTACTAGATCTCCCTGATCACATTTACACCGAAAGAAAAACAGCAAAAAAAAATACCAAATTAGGTGGTTGCTTGGAAATAAAACATATCCCGATAATAAGATGTTACACAAACTAAAATAACTTTTTTATAGTATTAAAAAGTTTCACTTTGTTGGTTTCAAATAAAAGAAAAATTGAATAGTTTCATGATACACATTTTTAACATAAGGTTTTGTTGGATGAATATCAAACAGTTCAAATTACCAAATAGTATTTTATAACTATCAAAAATACAACAATTTTGTAAAAACCACGAATACTTAAATAGATTTTAGCGAATTTAGAATCGCATTAAAAAAAATACAAAAATAATACGTAAGTTACAATTCTGACAAAATATGCAGAAAAAAGCAATAAAATAATTTCGAAATGAAAATTAATAAATTGAGTGAGACTAACTTACCTTAGAGCGTACGATGACGAGATAAAAATAGAATATTTTATTGATTAAATGGTAAGTAAACTAGACCGTGAATGAAAAGCGAACTTTTAATAATACATACACAAAAGAATCGGCTGTATAATTTATAGAATACCGTTTACAAAAGTAGATATTCTTTCATAGAGTAAAGAGCTGTCTAATGGACCCGCATCCGGATCACGTGGTTTTAAATGAGAGAAAAAGAGATTTAAGAGTCCAAAGTAATTTCTACAAGATTGAGTCATTAATAACAACACTCAACAATTTAACTCAATTAAAAGCATTATTACCGAAAATTTTCCCTGAACACAAATATGATATAGATCAGTCGCCCTTCGTACAAAGGTACAGAGACGTTCAAGGGTCGAAAATAATTAACGAACACGTAATTTTTAGTTCCCTATGTAACTATAATAATGTTAAAAGGTTATCAATAATATAAATTATTAGTCTGGTTAATAAATTCATTATGAATCATTAATGAATTAATACAATGACATAATTAACCGATAAAAAAAATTTCCAAATAATTTTATTATTCATAATCCAATTCATAGTTCAGAAATATGACGTGAAATGAAAGAATTGACTTTGTTCTTAACACAAGAATAATCATGATTAATTAAGTAATTAATTATATAGCACATTTAAATTATATGCATATTAAGTGAAAATTTTAAAATTTGCTTCCATAAAGGAAGTCTAGAATTGTAATATTAGAATATTAGACTAAGAATAACTTTAACAACAAAACTATACATATAACCCACAATTTAATGTAAACGAAACTCCAAAAATATGCCGAAATAAATATTTTGCGGGTTGAATACAATAACGGATTGAAAATCTTAAAAATAAAAATACATCCAAATCGGTTCGCACATTTAAAATAAAAATATAGACTTCATATTTTAAATTTGAGACAAAGAAAGAACTAGAGGATATCTTAAATGAAATGGATGAGATCAGGAGAAAGAATTACTTCATGAAAATTAATAAGAACAAAACGAAAGTGTTGTGCAGCTGTAAGAGTGGTTTAGAAGAGATGGAACATTTAAAAGTAGGCAACGAAAACATGCAGGAAGATGGGAAATTCTGCTATCTAGGGAGTAAATAACAAAGGATGGTAGAAGCACAAGTGATATCGAAAGTAGAATTGCTGAAGCTAGAAAAGCCTTTGAAATTAAAAACAGCTTACTGACTACAAACATTGACTTACAGATAAGGAACATTTCTTAAAACACTATGTTTGGAGTGTAGCATTATACGGGAGTGAAACGTGGGTGATATGGGCTGTAGAAAGGAAGAGAATAGAAGCTTTCGATATGTGGTGTTATAGGAAAATGTAAAAGATTAAGTGGGTGGAAAAATAAGTAATTTAGAGGTTTTTAGGCGAGTGAATGAAAAAATAAGTATTTGGAAGCATCTTACCAGAAGAAGGGATAGGCTAGTGGGGAAAATCTTAAGACACCTAGGTATTGGTCTATCAATAATGGAAGGTAATACTGAGGGAATAAAATTTAGGGGGAGGCAAAGGTTAGAATATAACGCAAATTACAAAAGATGTAGGGTGTCACAAGTATGTAGATATAAAACGACTTGTGCAAGATAGAAAGCTTGGAGAACTGCATCAAACCAGTCGAGAGACTGATGAAAAAAAAATTAAATTTAACAAGATATAATGTCATCGTAAAAATTTAAAAAAATCTTGTTATGGTTTTACGAGCATAAACTAACAAATTTGGCCGGCTCGTAGGTGTCAAAAAAATGTGAAAGTAGTGGTAAAATAAAATCGCTTCTTTGCCATAATTCCTCAGTTCGACTCCTGAAAAGGCCTAGATATTTTCATCTTTATACCAACTTATATCATTACCTACGCACAAGATTTGTAAGCATCAACAACCAATAAAAAAATAAATTTTTATTAGAATGTAATGAAATTATTTATAAAAAGTTTATGTTTAAAATTTCTTTTATCATATAAATTTGATCTACAATTAAAAATATACTCGCCTTTAAAAATCATAGTAAATCATCGACAAACAGAAACATCCGTAATTTTAAGTTGAACAGACTACTAGTCTTTTTGAGCTTAACTACGAATAATTTAAAACAAAGCGGAATTAATCATATCTTGCACTTGAGAAAAACATTATAATCAAGCAGTAGAATAAGAAATATATAGTATAAGAAATTAGTCTGTGAAGGCCTATAATAAAAATGATAAGATAATAAGAGTACAAGGAACAGGTGTATAAAAATGTTTACTTACTTCAATAAAGATTCGATTAAAACACTTGAAATTAGAATATATTATTGGTGAGACGGCCGAGTTTTATCTGAAACAATACAGAAAAAAACATTTTAATTGTTTAATATTCAATAAAATCAGTAATTAGAAATACATAATTATTACTTTAAAAATAATAATAAAAAACCAGTAGCAGGTACATATAAAATTGTGTCACTCGTTTTACAATATTCGAAAAAACATAAATAAAAACATTAAAGTATTGACAAATTTCAACTCTATAAACGCGACAAAATGTCCGAATAGGATTATTGAACAAAAAAATATATGGATTTCCTATTTCAATATTAAACCGAGCGTTAAATTTGTATCGCACCTGCTATGCCGTACTCGCTCTATAATATTTAAACAGTTACTAGCGAAAAATATTTTTCACAAAACGTGTATAGACCAACACAACATGATAATAATAAAATGAAAATCATTCTATAAATTGGGTACACGGTCATTCTTAGAAACGAATTACCTACTTAAGTATAATAACTAATCAAATTCCCTTATTAGTTTAAATTACAATTTGTGCACTCTTCTTCCTTACTAGGAATTGTTTTTATTTATGATGGACCCTTAAAATATATAAATCGATAAATACAAAAATCTTGTGTGAAACACACACGCGACTTTCTCTTGCCAATGTAAATTATTAACGATATAACCTAGCTTTAGTAATAAAACACTAGAAATAAACAAAAAACTAACCTCAATAAACAAACCTAATTTTAATCATGAGTGAAAGACGCAAAATGAAAATCAACCTCAGTTTGGCTTAAAAATGCGGAAAATCACTCTTTCACGCTAAACTAGGCTGTAGAGAAAAATGCTCTAAATAAAAGTTGTAGAACTTTTTTAAAATTGTAGAAAAAATCGAGTTTTTACACATTTTCATGAAAAAAAAATTGAAAATCACTAATTACCGCTAAACTAAGAGTTATGGAAAAAATGTTTGAAATAAAAGTTGTAGGATTTTAAATTCTCTACAACTTTTATTACATACATTTTTGCGCTAAAATGCATATTAAAGCCGCAACCTTAAAAAAACAATGTTTTTTACGAGAAAACAGTATTTCAAGAATTTCAGCAGACATGGCGCCTACCCTATCTTGTAGAGCATAAAAAATTTAGTAAATGAGGCGATTTTTAAAAAAATGGTAGAAGCCGTTTTTGAGAAAATCGCAAAAAGTGAAAAATGACACAAATTAACCACTACTTTTGGTTGAACGATTTTGACGAAAAAGTTTGTGTCTGGTCCAGTCGTAGTATCTAACTAAGTTTCAAGTTCATACGATGTTCCGTTCTTGAGATATTCTGCACACACACACACACACAAACAAACGTACACACAGACCAATCGCTAAAAACATGTTTTTTGGGTTCAGGGGGTCTGAAAACGTGTAGATCCGGTGAAAACTAAATTTCAAAAAATCGACATGACAACAATACTTTCCTTTTTATATATTCATATAGGCAAGAGAAAGTAAAAAATGATATTCTAAATCACTAAACGACATACCATATTAATCAAGAAAATTTCAGCTACCAATAATTATATTATATTATAATTTCAATACAAAGATTAAAATTATTTTAGTTCATATTGAATTTAAAAACTGGGTATTTTAGTTTAAAATAAGAGTCATTAACACACAGTTATAATTTGTCACTGCTATAAACCTTTTCGAAAAATTGTGCAGTGACTTAAATTATATCAAATTTAATGTCAGCGTGGAAATATAAAGTGCTATTTTTGAAGTCACTTTAAAAAAAACACAAAGTTCATTACCCCTCGTACAACCCGCAATTAGATTTTTAAATGAGTTGCCAACTAATCACATCGAGTATTAAGTCGTGGAAGTAAGTACTCGGATTAAATTCATCCAAAACGTGTTTCGAATGACGTCGTTCTAAACACGATAATACAATTTGTTGTCAACACAAACCTAAACATGAAGACCGCCTCCATTGATCGAGAGTCAGCTTACGCCGCTTCAAAACGGAGGTCTGGGCTAGGATCAGGAAAATTATTACACGTTCAAACCCACCGTTCCTTAACCCAAAGTCGCTAATGACCAAGATATTAATGCGACTACAAATAAAATTTATAATTTTACATTTCATAACAATACAGGTTAGAACACAATAAAACAATTTTGTGTAAGTTGAGGAGCAAACATTCAAAACGTGTTTGTCACAAAAAATAAAAACCTGAGTTAAACATGCAGTCTTACTCACTTAACTTTCTGGAATTGACCTAAACTTATGTTTCCAACCGATAAAAAATTGTCTCTTGTTAAATGGGCAATGAAAATTAACCTTTCATTCAAAAAGTGTTTTGTCCGTGGCTCTCTCTGTATTCAAAAAGTATTTTGCCCTACAACCAATCACAGTAATGACAGACTCTTCTCCCCCCTCCCCACAAGTTTTTGATTGATCCTATTTAAATCCTATTTAATTTATTTATTTATTTTCTGGAAGAGCATTTTGAGTAATTCAATAAATTTTGGCTAGTGAAAATGTTTTGATGGAACTCGCCAATGATGTAAAATTTTATTTTTGACGTGCCATGATGATTGTGTGAGCGTCCAAAGAATTTCAAATAGTTAGCCTATATTATTTTGTCCATAACAGGCAGGTGGAGTGTTAAATTGTTTTCACTCGATCTGCTACTCCCAGGGCTACAAAGAATAGTTCTGTTTCTTATCACATGGTCAGCCAATTACATGACTGAAGCATTTAAGAACAGAAAAGGTAGAGGTGTAAAAGATACTAGTCATAATTATTTCCTCTGAGAATAATGATTTTCATTATACAGCCCGATCCTGTGGTGAATGAAATGAAGGTGTCATTTGCAGGGTGGAAAGTGGATGCTTTTCAGAAAGTCTGGCGTGCTAATAAGCATTCTTTGCCGCTCCTTGAGGAAGGCACTAGTAACCCACCTCACTCCGCGTTTTACTTAGCAAAACCTCTAGATGTTCAAACCAGCTTTTCGGCTGAAGACCTAAACAACATCTTTGAAATATATCAACGTTAAAATTACTGGATGTTCCCTAAAGTTGAATTCCGTACTTCCATATGGATGATTGAATTATGAAATTCAATTCCTAGTAGCATCAGGAAAATACCTCATAAAAAACATACGCCATTGTTCGGTTTCATAACCAATCAATGATGAATAAATTCACAATATCACTAAAACAATTCGCTGCAGATAATTTTCTAATAAAATTAATGAAGTAACTAATACAAATACTAGTAACTAATAATAATTAATGAAGTAATTTTATATTTCACGGAAATATAAAATACACTTTACGATTCTGAATATATTCATTTAGTTACTGCTACTGGAAATTTTATTTACAAAAGGCGAGTGAAAACGTTCAATACTTTCACAAATACAAACTGATCTTTAACGTGAAAAACTGTCGTAGTTTATAATACCAACGAATATGTAAATGACACGATCATTCTGAATGCGTTTGAATCAATAAATATTAATGAAGTCACTCCATTTTTCCTATTATATTACACTATCTAAGATACCATGAATTTAAACGAATGTGCTCATGCATTTCATTTACAACTTTAATTTTAACATCCATACGAAACGAAACAGAAGCGAGCAAAATTAAATATAAATAGTAGGCTACCATCACAGTCGAAAATTAATAAAGAAACCATACCAATCTTATTCTAATAACAACTAAGTAGGCCTAATACAGAACAGAAAAATGTGGTAGTACTATTTACCCACAAAGTAAATAAAGTAAAGCAACGAATAAAAATTTCTATTAATTTTTTTTAATCGTTACGACCACATGATTAATAAAGCACCATTATAACGTAAAAACGATGATAAAATTTTCCAGATCCTAGTAAGTATCAAACGTGGGAACTTTAGCTTAGCCACATACATACTACCCAATATGCTACCAAAAATTAATTTATGAAAAATACTCAAATTTTCAGCTTTTCCAAAATTGAAAAGCTATTAATTTTGAATTCGAGTCCTCTTCCATCACATCTTGTGAGCTTGAATATAATGAACCGTATGTTAAACATAAATAATATGTATTCATGTGACATAATGAGGGAGAATACTGTTAAAATAATAACAAATAACTATCCGACATACAAGTTTTCCGTTTCATGAAATATTTAAATTTTATTCAGTTACTAATGATGTAATGTTATACTACGAATGCTGGTCTACTAATAGCAAATGTTGAGTCAGGGAAATTCCAGAAATGTTGCTTCGAAAACAAAATTCCTCATCACTGATTACTGCAATTCTTAATAATGTTTTTTCACGCCTTTTTAGAGTTTATTTAAAGTCACGTCAACATCTTGGTCACTAGCAACGACTTTAGTTTAAGGGCTGGAGGTTTTTAACGTGTTCCAGACCCCTTTATAACATAACAGGCTAACCACTAGATAACTGTGACTAGTGTATTTTACACCTCTACCTCTTCTGTTCTTAAATGCTTCAGTCTATAAATTGGCTGACTATATGATAAGAAACTGAAAATAAGTAAACAAATACCTAAATTTATAAAACAATTTGCTTTAACTAGATGACAGAAATATAAAATTTTAACTGTTTTATATGTAGAATTCATTTACGTTAATAATTCTGTTAACACCTATGGGATAAAACAAATTATATTTAAACCAGATTTTAATTTTTTTACACATTTGACTATTTATACTTAAAAATGAAATAAAAGTAGAATAGATGAACATAAATGTCAGCCTACATGTCAACTGAGTGAGAGACGAGATAGTACACGTACGGACACAGAAAACAAGGCAAGGTGAACTTTGATAGAATAGTATGACCGGAGTAAATTTCAATTTAATAACGGAGTAGGATACAAACGATAAAGGTTGTAATCGCTTGCATTTTTATAAAGAACAAAGAGCAAACTGCATCGGCCTATTCGCTACAATATAGGAATCGAGCCTGCTCCAAGTCTGCCTGCATCAGGTCGCGTGCTCTCGGGTCAGATTGATAGGTCGGTGCACTCGCGTTGCGTACAACACGTACTTTAGCACTTGTCGGTAACAGAACGATACCTATCACAAAAAATACAACTTTACACGCTATCTTCTTTAATAAAAAAATATTTATGTAAATCAAGATGCCAACATTATTAAAGATTAGAAGAATATTTAATATTTATAATAGAATTGGCACAATAAATGTACTAATTAATACTCTAACACAAACAAAAACAACAAAACTTTCACCCCGTAGATAAATCCAGTTTCCACAAAACAGAAACGCTGAAAAATACTACATATTACGTTGAAAATTAATTAAAAATGGGGTTTTACGAAAAAATAAATAAATCAGAAACTGTTAAAACCTACCAACACTGATAAGGAACATTTTAATAAAATAACGAACTACAAAAACACCAAAACTGTATATCCTGCAATCACACTGTTCTGCGTTGTAATATACTGAGTATCTACAAACCCACAAATCATGACTTTTGTTTTTAAGGTTCTAGAACCTTTAAAAATACTTTCTAATTGTTATTTTTAAATCACCTTTTAAGGAACAATAAAATAATCAATCAAAAACGTCAAAATTTACTAACACTGTTTACGAACATTTATTTGTACGAGGGTTATTCAGAAAGTAAAGAAAGTTTTGATCTGATGAGCAGCGCAGTTCCTCCACACCTCCGTTGCCGTTTCATTGACCTTCCACTCACCTTGGGCCAGTCTGGTGCTAACAGCGATCCGATACATTTGTGTATTGATTATTTGTAAGTCTTTAAAGTGTGACAAAATCAACGATACCGTCAAGTATGAGGTTTGTAGAGTAATACGCTTTTTGAATGATAAAGGAGTGCGACCTATCGGAATTTACAGACAAATAATGGAGGATTATAGATGTGATGAACGAAGCTTCAGTTCGAAAATGGTGCATTAAGTTTACGCGGATTGTTGTCTAGCGGCGTTTGCTTCTTCATGATAACGCACGACCATATTCTGCTGAATTGATGAAGAACTTGCTGCAACAGTTTCAATGAAAGCTTTTCGATCATCCGGACTTGGCCCCGAGTGGTTTCCATCTGTTTCCCAAACTGAAGGACTTTTTTTAACGGGAATTGCTATGGAAGTGACGACGAACTGAAAGAAGATGTTAGCGAGTGGTTAAACAACTTGGTGGCAACTGAGTATGCAGATAACATAGTAAAATTGGTGAAACGGTACAAGCGTTTAAATTTGAACGGCAATTATGGAGAAAAATAATTTAAGTATCAGGTATGTTGTAAAAAAAAGTTATGTTAGACTAAAATAAAAAAATCTGGTGTGAAACACTCATACAACTTTCTCTTGCCAATGCAAAAAAAAATAAAAATATATAACCTAACATTAGTAATAAAACATTAGAATTAAAAAATAATTTAACCTTATTTTAATCATGAGTGAGACATATGAAAATCAACCTCACTTTGGCATAAAAATACGGAAAATCACTTTTACGCTAAACTAGGCTTTGTAGAGAAAAATGCTGTAAATAAAAGTTGTATACCTTTTAATTCCTATAAATTTGATTATACACTTTTGTCGCAAAATGCATCAAGTTCGTACGATGTTCAGTTTTTTATTTATTTTGTTCACACACACACACACACACACACACACACCTATCGCTAAAAACATGTTTTTTTGGGTTCATTGGTCTGAAAACGTGTAGATCCAGTGAAAACTCGATTTCAAAAAATCTACATGAAACCAATACTTTCCTTCTTACATATTCATGCAGGCAAGAAAAAGTAAAACAATAAGAAAATTTCAAAAATAAAGAAAAACGTTCTTTACTTTCAACTGACCCTCGAATAATATAAGAATAAAAACTGTCATTTAGATGTTATAAAAATGTTACTACCAATGAAATAAACTTATTAAAAATTTAATAAAATGACATTCTAGAAGGATGCGCCGTTGAATCGATAAACAGACTACGTTTCTTGATACTGTAAAATAAAGGAAAAAATTGACAGAGAAGCTATGGAACGAACCTTATCTTACAAAATACTGTCAAAAGACAAATCACAGCCGTAATACCCTTTCCCACGGCTTACTACACTTTCAAGAAACTTCAATACTTTACTCCACCTTTCATTATCCCATGCAAGATAATACTTTTCACATCATTCCTTGAGAGACGAAAGCCTTAGAATTGTTACTATTTCAAAATAATATCAAATTCTCAAATCTGTCAACAACGTAACTGAATATTATAGAAATACACCAAACAATACTTTAAAAATAGGCTTAGCTTAGTACAATGAACTAGCCAACCTAAACATCTTAAACTCCGTTTTTATAAAATTATGCCAAATACAGCAAATAATGTATACAAAGAGACAACAATATTGTTCTTTTTCGAATTCGCAACGCGTCAAAATTCTGTACAAAGGAATAAGAATTATCTGCTATTAGCCTACATCGTAATTTGTGATATCAACTCAAAACCGTATTTTCTAAAAAACATTTAGTATGAAACACTCGAACAACTTTCTCTTGCCAATGCAAATAATTAACGATATAACCTAACATTAGTAATAAACAAAAAACTAACCTCAAAAACCATAACCTTATTTTAACCATGATTAAATAGTGCAAAATGAAAATCAACCTCAGTTTGACACAATAATACGGAAAATTACTCTTTCATGCTAAACTAGGCTCTGTAGAGAAAAATGCGCTTAATAAAAGTTGTAGATCTTTTAATTTCCTATACATTTGATTATATACACATTTGTCGTAAAATACATACTAAGGCTGAAATCCAAAACAATCTATTTTATTTAAAGTTTTTCAAGAAAAAAAACAGAAAATTACTAATTACCGCTAAACTAATAGTTACACAAAAAATGTTTAAAATAAAAGTTGTAGGATTTTCAATTCTCTAAAACTTTTATTATATACATTTTTGCGCTAAACTGCATATTAAAGCCGCAATCTTAAATAAACAATTTTTTTCGAGAAAACAGCCTTTCCAAGAATTTCAGCAGGCATGGCGCCTACCCTATCTTGTACACCATAAAAAATGTAGTAAATGTTAAAACTAAACCCGGTTCAAACACATTGGGACCAGGACCTGTTCGTAATTCGTAATGTTCGGATTATAAAGTGCATAATAACAAAATTAATCAAAAAACTGATGAAATATCTAACCAGAGCACATTTTATTTCACACTCATAAGCAGCAAAAATGTACTGCTGTAGGTAGCACCTCAACGATACACACAGAGACGTCTAACAAAACATCTGTGAGGATTACGAAAGCAAATTATTAGTGATTTTATAGAACCACGCAAAAATAAAATACGCACAATTTTTTGCAATTCCAAATAAAGTAGAAGAAATGTTTTACCATATGCGATTTACAGGTATATCGTGAGTACACCTTGTATAAAGACTTAGTTATGTTAGTTTCTGTTTCAACTACACAGTCTGTCTTTTTTTTAAATTTAATTTTAAAACAAAAGCACGTTAAAAAATTAAAAATCAGTTCGAATTACCCGAAATTTCGGATTAACAGGGTTGTTGTGTAGAATTTTTTTTAATTTTTTCGGCTCATTACTGAACATACCTTTTTAAATTACTTCTAATAATCAAAATTAAAGGAAGTTTTTCTAACTGATTTCTACAACAGGATTTTCATAAATTGTATTTATAAGGAGAAAGTAATATTGCAGTCCGTATAAATAAAATGAAGCAAATACTTTATTCTGTACACTTTGTTACAAATTTCGGTGAACGTACAAGAAAGTGCACGATACTAAAGCACCATCTACAAAAATGTTAAAGCTAGCAATATAATAAAACCTTTATCACCCATCCAATCCGCGAACTTATGATTTAATAGAGACTTTACACAAACTGAAAAATTTAGCTGACCTGAACTCAATACATGAAAAAGACAATTTAGGTTTTTTAAACCTTTGAAGGTCCTACTTCAAAATAATTGTTCTTAAAATTCTATGGTTCTGTGCCATTTAATTTAGATTGTCGATAATGTCGTTTATTAAGGAACAGAAAACACACTTTTAACAATGATGATCGACCCACCGGGTTGATCTAGCAGTTAAGTCTTCGCGAGTCTGAAGAGTTCATTTACGGAGAAGTAAGTTCAAAGGTTCAAATCCTAGTAAAAGTACTTTTTTATATGGATTTGAATAACAGATAAATATAAAAAAATAATAATAATAACAACAGAATTAAAATAGTGGTTACCGGCGTAATGGGAGTTCAATTAACCACAGTTTTTAGGAATGGTTTGCCTGAGTCTGTACAAGACTACACCGCATTTACACGTCATACATATTTCATCCTCATCTCATTGGGCCACGGGGTGGCTTATTGTTCTTTTAAATGAACAGCTTGCAACATACGACACATAGGGATTAAAAAAACACTCATAAATCGATTACCAGCACTCCCCTCCCCTTTATATCATCACTAGCAAATCCCACGCGGCTTCGCACGCAAAACACGTGTACGCTTAACAAATTTATAAAAAAATATTTTACAGAAATTGTGTAGCTGCTAGCTACTGTATACTCCAAAGTATACACTCTCTCCCCTCCCTCTCCGCTTTCAACCTCTCTCCCTCCCCTTCTCTCTCTCACACACGCATACGCGCGCGCGCACAAAACGACGTTTTGATAATTTTCCCCGCGAACGTCTCACATCATCAAACCCCTTCATCTACTTCAACAGCAATACGTACACACACACACAATTTATGAAAATCTTTATTAAGGCCCTTCGAGTTATCATTTTGGAAAATTTTAAATAAAATGTTGCTGTGAATATAAATACGAGTATGCTTTAAAATTTTATTAAAATCCGTTCAGTAGTTTTGGAGATTAGCCTGCACAAAAAAATACGCTGTCTTTATAATATTAGTATAGATTACACCATATTGTCATCATTATAAAATTATACAGAAAATAGATAGGCTACAACAAAACAGAATTATCGTAGGTAGCAAACATTTTGCTTTAAAAGTTCAAATATTTTTGTACTTTGTCATTATGAAGAAACAGGATTACAAAAAAACCATTATCTTAAGTACAGAAAGAACACGTTATATTACAAAATTACTGTAAGATGAATTAATATAGTACAGTCATATGTTATCAAAAAAGTACAGTACGCCTGGTTGTAAATCAGTACATAAAAAGGAGCAATGAACTTTGTTAAAATAAAGAAATATGTCATTGTATTAAATTCAATAAGTGGCGCTTGATAACAAATGAACTTTAGCTTCCGATACAGTAATAACATTTACACAGGTGAATCGATAAGTGTAATTGTATTAATAAAGCAAAGAATATAATAATACAAATACAATCGACCCGGTAAAAATGAATCTTTGAGGATCGGTATAATTGGTTCACAACTTCACGCCGGCTAGAGGCTTTTGAAATGCGGTTGTATTATAGAAGAATATTGAGATTTTCGTAGACGCAGAAAGTCACTAATGTTGAAGTTTTGTTGAGAATGAACAAGGGTCTGGAATTGGTCAAAATTGTTAAGAGCCGTAAGCTGCAGTACCTCGGTCATATATATATATATATATATAAATATTAAAAAAAAATTGGTGTGAAACACTCACACGACTTTCTCTTGCCAATGCAAATGATGAACAAAATAATCTAACATTAGTAATAAAATATTAAAAATAAACAAAAAACTAACCTCAATAAACATAACCTTATTTTAATCATGAAAGAATCATGCAAAATGAAAATCAACCTTAGTTTGGCTAACAAATACGGAAAATCACTCTTTCACGGTAAACTAGACTCTATAGGGAAAAATGCTCTAAATAAAAGTTGTAGATCTTTTAATATCCTACAAATTTGATTACATACACTTTTGTCGTAGTAGATCTTTTAATATCCTACAAATTTGATTACATACACTTTTGTCGTAAAATGTATGCTAAGACCAAAATCTTTAAAAAAAATCTAATTTTTACACGTTTACGTGAGAAAAAAACAGAAAATCGCAAATTTTCGCCAAACTATGGGTTATACAAAAAATCTTTTTAATAAAAGTTGTAGGATTTTAAATTCTCTACAACTTTTATTACCGTATTTACTCGCGTACCCCACGCCCCCGAATTATACGAACTAAAAAAAATAAAAAAAAAGTACGGTAAAAAATAAAAAGGTCAAACTTACATACAATATTTATTATAATTTTTTACAATAAATTTAAAAACAACAGTAATGGTTAAATTCAAATCAAGAGGCAAGTAGGCTATTTATTAGTTAAGTGAACATAAAAATGCATCTTATGAGTCCATATACCCGATAGTTTATTTTTGACAGCCTGGTTGACCTGTAAAAAATAAAATGATTACTGCAAGTTTTCCTAAATATGGGAAGTTGTTATTTGCTCCTCATATTCATCCGGTAACCTTTGTGCAATACGTGTTCGCTTTCTTAAACTTAAATCATTTCTTTTGAAAAGCCTAACAATCCATCCTCTGCTGGCCTTGAAATTAAGAATACCTTTATTTTCTGCTATTTTTATACCTTTATTTTAGCACATTTCAACAGAAATACCATAACCAAATTGGCGTTTTTCTAATATAAACTGCACAAGTTCTTTTTCAATTTCATCAAATTTTGGTTTACATCCTCTGAAAGCTCTCCTGTTAGCAGAAGTTTTCAAGAGAAGATTCTTTTTCTTCCTCCAATCTCATATACATGCTTCATTTAGCCTATATCAAATTTTCTACCTGCTGCTCGGTTTCCGATATTCTCAACTTCTCGCACTACATTTAATTTCTCACTCGCGGTAAAAGAACGCAAACGTAAACCTTTGGTTGTACTCATGATGTATGTTATACAAGAACAAATAAACACGCTGTGAAACACTGCTTACTTCAAGATGACTAAACGCGTTATAGGCCTAGCTAGCAATAATACAAAAAATAATACCGGTATTATGAGTCAACAAAAATTCTGCGGTAGGAGTTGAGGTCGTTGACCTTGATCCAGTGTGTTAAAATCAGAATGTAAGAAGTGACAGCATGGGTGAAGTTATGGCGGATATGGTAGTACGCACGTAAGCCACGCACCCTTGGTTTTTAGGCGGCAATTTTAAAAAATATCTGCGTGGGGTACGCGAGTAAATACGGTATATACATTTTTGCGCTAAATGCATATTAAAGCCATAATCTTAAAAAAATTTCTTTACGAGAAATAGCCTTTCCAAGAATTTCAGCAGACATGGCGCCTACTCTATCTTGTAGAGCATAAAAAATGTAGTATATGAAGCGATTTAAAAAAAATATTGTAGAAGCCGTTTTTGATAAAATCGCATAAAAGTGAAAAATGATACGAATAAACTACTACTTCCGGTTGACCGATTTTGATGAAAATGTTCGTGTCGGGTCCGGTAGTACTATCTACCTTAAGTTTCAAGTTCGTACGATATACTGTTCACACACACACACACCCACCAATCGCTAAAAACATGTTTTGTTTTTGGTTCAGGGGGTCTGAAAACGTGTAGATCCGGTGAAAACTCAATTTCGAAAAATCGACATAAAAACAATAATACTTTCCTTCCTATATATTCATTTAGGCAAGAGAAAGTAATAAGTGAGGGTAGTTCTACACCTCATCAAAAATACAACACAAAGTCAAATAGTAAATCTTTTAGCTTACTTCGTTTTCGTTTATTTATATAATCCTTTACAAGAAAAGAATACATTTGTAACCTAGTATATAAAATAGTGAAAAGGGGTCAATATGTTCACCGAAACCGAAGTTAAAAGTTCACTGTATCAGAATTTCTTTGTATTCGGGTCAGGACTTACAGTTTCCTTTCAGTAATCCAGAGCCAACTGTACTAACATGTACAGGTATATCAGGTAAACAACAGTAAAAATTAATTAGAAAGTTGACATTATTAACATTGTCATGCTGTATTAACACGTACGTGTATGCCTATTATAATTACCGTAACTCTAAAAATAACGGGTGATTCAAAAAGACCGCCGGTTTTTAAACGGCTGGTAAATTTTTGTTTATCGGTTGGCAACATTGTTAGACCTCATTTCTATTTCGGAGAACATTCCGATTGACGATTCAGTTGTAGTTTCTCTTGTTCGCAGTGTAGTACTCTCGCAGTCTGTGTCTAACCATGGAGAAGTTTACTATTGCACAACGAGTGTTAATCGTCAAAACATTTTACCAGAGTGGAGAGAGTTATGCGGCTACTGTCAGGCGACTTCGCGGTACTCTAGGACGTAATGAAGCACCGAATGAATCAACAGTTCGCAGGCTCATGAAAAAGTTTTTTGAGACGGGTTCAACAGTCGACCTTAAAAGTTCTGGACGTCGTCGTTCTGGCCGAACTGAGCAGAACGTTGCGTTGGTTCGTGACAGTGTGGCTGTTAGCCCAGCAAAATCAATACGTCGCCGTTCTCAACAATTGGATTTACGATGTTCTTCTGTACGGAGAATTCTTTGGTACGATCTCCAATATTACCCGTATAAAATTCAGTTGCTGCACGAGAAACAATGTTGTTGCTCCGTGAACGGTTCCAGGATCGCATCATTTCTCGTAATTCCGACCATCAATGGCCACCAAGGTCGTGTGACTTGACGTCTTGTGACTCTCATCTTTGGGGTCATCTGAAGTCATTGGTGTATGCCAATAAACCCCGAAACATCAATGACTTGAAGGAGGAAATTCGACGGGTTATCGGGCAAATGGAAGTCGAAACTTGTCGTGCAGTAATATCCAATTTCATGGACAGAGTTGATGCGTGCCAGCGCAGTAGAGGAGGACACATGCATGACATCATTTTTCATACATGAAATCGGAAGGTAAGATGAACTTGTTGATGTATTTATTTTCAGTTTTTCAATAAAATAAATCTCTTAATTTGATATATCAAAACCGGCGCTCTTTTTGAATCACCCTATATAAACATTTTTATAAAATATCTTCGTACGGCAAGCAATCAATTAAATTTAATGATATTTATTTTAATTCTTTAGTTTTTTGTTAAATTTAGGACTGGATGATTTATGTTCAGTAATACAACTCCAAATAAACAATTGAACTTAGTACCGGTCTAGGAATTTAGAGAATTTTACAACTGTTTTACGTAAACACAAAAAACAAGGTAATTAAAAAGGAAAGTTATGTATAACTGATAAAAAATTATCTTTGAACAAATATAGAACATTTCTCTTTTTAAAGGAAAACTTTATTAAGAGAGGGGTTTATTAATAAACTTAATGTTGACCACAGAGAATGAATCAAAGCTTTGAACAGTTCAGTAAAAAAACTGGGATCTTCCACAACAGGAAAACCAGAATTGTGAGGTTTGAATCGCATCACCATATGCGTCACATCGTACTTTTTTAAATTTTGTATAATGTTTTATTACGTAATACCAATATTATTAAATAATACCAGAACTATTTCTTTCACTCGTGTTTCCGGCCGTTCTTTCGATGGCAAAGATTTAAGCATCATAAGTGCAGAGATCTCGATTTTGAAAACTGAAGGTTTGTTTTATTTTGAGTCAATAGCATTTGCTCATACTAGACTTTCTTTTGAAATGATATTGACATATCTCCTCTCACGAATATAATTTATCTAGGTAACTGTAAAGACAACATTTTTATATTTCACAGCTTGCGAGAGAGTAAACCGTACAAAAAACTGGTAAAGAACGGTATAATTTTACATCTAGAATTCAGTTACTGATATATCGGCCAGACTGTTAAAAAATTATGGAAATATTGTATAAATTCAAAACTCTAAAGATACGTAATCAATACAGACAAAACAAAATTATAAAAATAATCTATAATTATTATTTAATTATATATGATAACTACTCCCTACAATTAATTCAAAATTATTATCAGTACAAATTTCATGCTATTAAAAGTTCAATAAAAAAAAATCAATTTGCACGATTAATTTGTTTAACAATGTTCGGCCGTTTGTTATTTCAAACTGACCTCTCACCCAGCCCCGACAATCAATCAAAGTCTAATTATTTTCAATGATATAACTAAAAAATTTTGATAACCTTAGCTCACTTGTATCCCTTATACTTTGTTCTACTTAACTGATTTTGTATAGCCAGATCTACGATTTGGAGGAGGGGTAAAACCACCGAATTACCATTTTCAGATAGTTTAGGAATTCACTGTTTCCTCAAATCAATGGTGATTTTATTCGATTTTTGACTAACACGAGCCATAAAACATTTTGTCTTCGTTATTTCCAGTCAACGAAATTACAACACAAATTAAGGTACATTTACAAACCTAAATTTAAACATATTTAGGCCGCTTAAATTTTCTTTATACTTAAACAAACATACAACTACCTATGAAAAGTATCAAAAACTGATCAAACACAGTTGTACAGTACTATAGTGGGTGTACCACGTCGTCTGCCTATTAAACTATTTATATTGTAATTTACACACTGAACATATTTACGTATCCCTGTATTGTAAGCGTTGAAAGCCTCTTCAGCAAATCCCACCTAACTTTAACACGATTCCTGAATAGTGCAGGAATCCTGCATAGTGTTTAGCAGAAGATGTTTTAAAACTGAAAAAATACAAGTAAATACGGTGGTATGTAAATTATATTTCTAAATGGCTAACGACCTGGTAAAGCCAGGAAAGTACTCCTTAAATTCGGCAAACGTTCTTGGGCCCTCTTTTTTTGGTAAATATTGATTCCCCTCAATCAGGTGGATTTATACTTATTTTTTAAAATTTTATTCGAGTGATGATACCTACACAAGCCTTGGTTGCCTATAGGTAATGATACGAGGCGATTTAAAGATAAAACAAATGCCACATCTGACCGGGGAATCGAACCCGGGAACTCTGACATAGAAACCATTTGCGCTGACCACTGCACCAACAGGCAGGCCCGTCTATAATTAATAAATTGTAAACGGAGGATTCTGTGCTGCAATTTTTTATAAATACACATATTTATAATACCAAAAATAAATTTTCCACTCGGGGTATTTGCTCCTTTTTGCCCCCTCCTAGAGATCCAGCTCCTAATTATACACGTGATGTGTTTCTGCAGATTGATTGTTAGTAACCTGACACCTGACAGTAACAGACGACGCCGATATGTTAGTACAACAGGGAATATTATAATAATTCAATCGCAATGCATGAGAATTTTTATTTTGTAAACGGAAACAAAGTGAATCCTACAAACATTGTTTGGAAATGGCATTATTATTATTATTAAACTAAACCAGTATATACTAGAAATTATAGTTAAATAAGCCACTACGACTGTTAACAAACAAAAAATAAGAACGAGATTATTAATATCATTCTTCTTGGACATCGCGTACACAAAATTCAATTTGAATATTTACAGACTGTTTTGAAGTCTAACTCATAATTTAGTAAATTTTCTGGTATAAATCTACCGAGTAAGATATGTCACACAATGCTACAGAAATTTAATATTTCCTACAATTACTTACAAAAGGAAAATCTAATGTTTCTTGAATAACAACACATGTTAGTTATGTAAACGTACCATTTACAGCAAAACCTTTTTAGATCTACCAACTGTTAAACTGGTCAGAAAAACTTTGTTTTACCAATTGGTACATATTAACTATTGCAGGTGACGAAACTGTATTATCCTTCAATTCAAGTTACGTCTTTAAATTTACTGGAATAAAAATTCATATGCCGACAGCCAAGTCCCGTGGATAGAGCACTGGACTGTACTGCAAATGGTTAGATTCTTATTTCGGCTTGGGAAATTATTACACATTTAATTCCACTGATTTCATATTACAACCCATTGCAGTTCTTATAACCGAAACACAGTTGATGCGACATTTAAAAAGAACTAAGACAAATCGAACAAAAAATTTTAAATCTTCGTAAATGTATAACTTCTTTTAGTAAGCCTACATCAACACTTTATAGTTCACTAAAAGTCACGTCAGCAGGTAATAATTAATACCTTAGCAGGTAATAATTAATACCTTAGCCGGGAATCAACACCGGAACCTTATGAACCTTGTTTTATTAACAAAAGTCTCCCATAAGCAATGTTTGACAATTGTTTCCATATTTTTCTTAAACGCCCATAACAGACAGGTGGAGTGTTAAATTATTTACATTCAATCTGTTCGTTGGAGGGTTAAAATAAATAGTTCTGTTTCTCATCACATGGTCAGCCAATTAAATGACTGAATAATTTAAGAACAGAAGAGGTAGAGGTAGACACTAATCAGAGATATCTCCTCTGAAAGTAATGAATTTCATTATACACCCAGACCCTGTGGTGAATGAAGTGAACGTGTCATTTGCAGAGTGGAAATATGTGCTTTTCAGAGGGCTCGGCATGCTGATAAGCGTACTTTTCCACTCAGTGAGGAAGGCAATGGTAAACCAACTCACTCCTCGTTTTACTTAGTAAAACCTCTACAGGTTCAAACCACCCTTTCGGCTGATGACCTAACCAACAACACATTTTTCTTAAATACGATGTATACGGCATATTAGATCACACAAACGAAGCCTTATCAGTTTTATCTACAAAAGGAACGGTACCGCTTTTTAAATACGGCTGTACCAAGCAAAAAAAACTACGGTTATAAAATATTTTAGCGTTACGATTCTATGTAAAAAAAAGTGATGGAATAAATAAATAGAAAATAATTAAATTTTTAAAGAATTTCACATTTTGTGGTAACATTGTATAAATAAGTATTGTGGTAATAAGCTAGTATTTTATTTTAAAACGTTAAAATTAAGAAGGCCAAAATACAATTGGTAAAACGATGGAAATTTTCTTACAATAAAGTTTGGCCAACAGGCCGGTCGACGAGTTTGAACACAACAAATGCTGTTCATAGACTTGACTTTAACCTGTAATCCTAAACCAACATAATCTTTTCTAATTTTTACAAGCACGTTAAGTCAAATTCAGCTTTTATAAATGTAAATTTACAACTTATATGAACAAAGGAATAGACTAGTAGAGAAAACTGATTAATAGTGATGTGAAATATATGTACAGGTGTTAAAAATGATCTGGTGCTGGGCCGTGAGTGACCAATAACAAACAACAGACTATTATTAATAGTACAAATAAATCAAACCGAATTTAATAAAACGTAGCCTATGGTACGTCCTTAAATAAATTCATGTCTTTCAGATTTCATGAACTAACGAATTGTTAAAAACATTAAAACGTATTATCTTTCTTTGGACGATTTATTTTTGAACTAAGCTGATGTAAAAAGAAATCAGTTGTGACCAACTGGTGGGAGAAGAATGGAATACACCTTGTCCAGGGCCTTGCCATAAATTTATAGTTGGTGTAGAAACTAATGACGTAACAACTTGTTTTTACTTTATATGTAAATTCATGTTTGAATATTCAGAGAATAGATAGGTCTTTGCCCTAAGTACCTTAACCTAAAGACTTCTTGTGCAATAAACTAGTGATAGAAGATTTACAGCAATAGCAAGTTATAATTTATTGAAATAAGTCTTACTGTTTTGTTTACAAACAATATATGGAGTTAATACGTAGTACTACAATGCAAACAAATATCTTCAAACACAGATGTCAACACACACACACATGGGAAAGAAAAGAAAAGAATAGAATGCGGAAACTCAATTGCAATTAACTGATAATACAATACAATAAATTTATTGAACTCCAAAACAGCCCAGTTAATAATCTGGTAAAAGATCACATTTTTAACTGATAATTAACACTATTTGGAAGAGTATTTAGTGCAATGACCAGCCATGCATAAAGCAGCAAAACTGGGGTATATACCGTATTGCATCGAATTTAAGACTCACCTTTCTTACAATATCTTCATTCGAAAAATCAGGGTGCGTCTTAAATTCGCTGTATTTCAATACAGGGATTTATAACTGTTATGTATGAAGCAATTAGGCCGCTTAGGTTTACGGAACCCTTACTATTACACTCACAACTCACAGACACGCGGACCAAGTTTTGACTTTCAGTTGAAAAAATGTAAGAAAAAAAGCAGTTATAATGTGAATTTTTGTGTGGTGGAAAGGGTTTACTAATGTTTCAGTGACCAAGTTCAAACAATACATCCATGTTTGTACCGAATCCTCGTACAACCCATTCCCATATTTTGTATTTTTAACTACCTAATTACGACTCTTATTGGAACTCGCAACAAGATCATCACAGTTTTAAATATTAATTTATTAATATTAGTTATTGTAATATGAGTTTTATACAAGTGACTGAGGATGTATCATCTTCTGTAAATTTTAAATAAATGAAAAAAATTTTTAGTTTCTATTTTTCATTTACTCTGATGATGGTGGATCCACCGAAACACGTGTAAGTAAAAATTGAAATAAAGGTGACGCAGCTTAAAAAGAAGGTTAGTGAAATTATTATATTAATTTATTAAGTTTATAAACTAACTGCAAATTACTGTCATTTATTTTAAGTAGATTTACAACTCAACACTTTAAGCACGTAATTACATTCTTTAAATACCTACTTTTTGTGTACGTTAATTTTACCTTCCTTTATTTTTTTCCCACAAAATATGATTATATTTTGGGATGCGTCTTAAATTCGATGCAATACGGTATTTAAATAATTCTATCAAATGATAAATCAAAACTTTAACATCGGTGTTACGTTTTTTTTTATAAATTTGCTGATTTAAGCAAAACCGTTTATATTTTTGTAAAGAATATGATATAACGTCAGAGCAAAAATAAAATGTACCTACGCAGCAAAAATGATCAACATTTGTAAATATAGAGGGGCTTCATGCACGTAAATAACACAATAAATAATACTAAAAAAAAACAGCCTCTAACAAATAGAAATTTATATTCAGATTTCCTATCAATTACCAGAATATTATATGAATAAATGATATTGGTTATAACCTGCCCACATTTCAAGCGACCAAAAGAAATGGCCGTAATATGAGAACTAAAAGTTCTTTTTTAGTTTATATTTGAGAATTTCCTATTCACAAATTACTCTGTTATATTCGTATGACAACCAAAATTTTGTGAGTTAATCTCTTCCTAAAATTACACATATCTTAAAAACAAGGGAAAATAATTTTATAAATATATTCAATAAAAGTTTCAACTGACATAATTACAATAAGGATTACAAATGGTTAATTTCTACAAAAGCTACTGGAGGGGTTTTATATTTAAAAAATATATATAAATATACTTGAACTTATTAATCAATAAGAGGTGAAAGTTTCAGCACATCACTGCCTTTCACGATCATCTAAAATAACTTTTTTCGTAAATAACTAGTCAGATCAGCCTATTTCGTGTCAAAAAATATACAGAAACGACTTAAACCCAATAGTTAGATCAGTTGTCATGGTTACCGAACCAGATACCGTAGATATAACACTACGGATCTTTATTAACCAATATCTTAAATCAATAACGTAGGCTGTAATTGGATACATTTCTCTGCAGGCGTAACCTTTTTAAGATACGCAATTCAATTACCTCATTTTTAAAATCAAGTCAGTTGTTAACTCCGTTTAAAATATTCCAGTGAATTAACCTTAAAATCCTAATTAGTTAAGACAATTAAAATAAAATTTCATATTAAAAATTCTTCGGTGTGAGTACTGTTTGGAAAATATTAAGAAGTGAAATTTTTTGAGGAGTTGCGCAATTCTACGTATTCTATTTGAGTTACACTCTGAGCATTAAAGAATGATTCCAATTATGCCACTTATTCACAGTAGATTTAGTATCATTACTTTAGCTTCTTATACATGGATAACGGTTAAAATTCGACCTTGCTTAAATGGAAAATATAATTCAACTAAAACAGGATCTACTGAAATGTTTAAAGATTAAACAAATATTTTATAATGACTAAAGTTAATATTTCCGGGACCTGAACGAACTACTAAAATAATTACATCATTTCCGAACATCAATAGAAACTCATTCGTCTTGAGATAATCATTACAATAAACAATATGCGGATGAGACCTCATTGGCTGTCCCAACTTCAAGTTTAGTTATCTGCTACTTCTTAAAAAAGTTGGAATGGCATCTCTTCCGAGATAGCCCAGTACCACGTTTTCCGATTGGTTTGTTAAGTAAATATCTTTTCAGGTATTCGATCATCTGGCACCCGCAATAAAAAAGTGCCCGGCACGAAAGAAGTCCGTTGTGTTTGAAAAGCTCTATTTCAAAAACGACCAAACGGAAAAATTTTAACGCTACAGCAAATTTTTCCTAGGTTAAATCGTTTGACTTATAAACATTTGTCGGAGATGGAGCAATTTACGCATAAAAAGCACCCAGCTTTTAGTTAGTTTTCTGTTAGTGTACTTTTTAAACGTCTGTTACTTCATCCAGGATTTACGTAAAACATGGAGCTTTAAACATGTTAAAGATCAAAGTTTTATGTATAATGTGAATATTTAAAAGTAAAATCCGATGTTCCGTTTTAATATGGCGACCATTTAAATTAAGTACTACTACACGTAAAGATTGAGAAATTATTTTTTGACCGAACAGTACATTTTTACAATAGTATTGTGCCAAGTATAAACTTTTGCATACTTGATGACAAATCAAACAGAAATGGGACTTGTGGACTTGCTTTCGTGGCGAGAACTTTAGTATTATATCACTTTTGCCTTAATTTTTGAATAGTTCATATCATCCCTAGCACATAAGGTAGGCCTACATGCTTCATATTGGCATTTGTAAGTCCAACAATTGACACCACACCCTACTAAAGCTACCTTAAATCCCATTGAACCTTGAACCATTGATTGGATTGTTACCTTAACAATCTCATCTCAGCAACCTCTATTCTTGACATCTGCTGAGCAGTCAGAGTCGAAAACTCTAAACCATAAATTAAAACTGGTGGAACCAAGGTGTGATAAAACTTTAAAATGGTTCCTCTGCATTTCACCGACCAGGGTTTACCTCAACAAGTATAAAATCGTTTAAAAATTTTCCAATTTGATTTCTTCATCTCGTGATTGATATAAGAGATATCATGTTTTTTTTTTATATATTATTCAATTAAAATGAATTATTCCCAATTGCATTTCTTCTATGTTGAGTAGGCTATATCTGAAAGCCATTATTTTTAGATTACATCAACAACGTTACTGTACGTAATTGGCCTCGAAGATGGGATCTGAAACAACTTTGCGTTCTTGTAGGCCTCGTCAACTGCTTTCCTGTCTTTATTCACTTTTATTTCGGTGTTTGCCCTTTGATAACCTTAACTGTATTATCAGTGGATCTATTCGGGCTGGCAGAACATTCCTTAGGCCAGAGCTTTCGCTAGATATACAACATACTTAATCCTAGCAACCTCTATTCTTGAAATCTGCTGAGCAGCCAGAGTCGATAACTCTAACCATAAATTAAAACTGGTGGAACCAAGGTGTGATACAACTTTAAAATGGTTCCTCTGCATTTTACCGACCAGGGTTTACCTCAACAAGTATAAAATCGTTTAAATTTTTTTCCAATTTGATTTCTTCATCTCGTGATTGATATAAGATATATGTTTTTTTTATTTATTATTCAAATAAATGAATTATTCCCAATTGCATTTCCTCTATGTTGAGTAGGCTATATCTGAAAGTCATTGTTTTTAGATTACATCAACAACGTTACTGTAAGTAATTGGCCTCGAAGATGGGATTTGAAACAACTTTGCGTTCTTGTAAGGCCTCGTCAACTGCTTTCCTGTTTTTATTCACTTTTATTTCGGTGTTTGCCCTTTGATAACCTTAACTGTATTATCAGTGGATCTAATCGGGCAGGCAGAGCATTCCTTAGCCAGGGCTTTTGCTAGATATACAACATACTTAATCCTGTGCTCCGGAAGTACCGATTCCTCACGTGGATCAGGAAGGCCCGTCGTTTCTGTACGCGATGACTAATAAAATCACTTAAAAGGAACGGACAAAACTCATTTATGTGTACTAGATTCAACAATTCGGTACAATTAAATGGATACGAGGATACGAACCGGAAAAGAAATGTAACTGTCTTTCTGATTTAAAGGGTTATTATTTAAATAGATTAATAAACAAGACAGATGGACGAGGTAAATAAATTTCAATGTCGTAATAAGTATGGTAGTAAACAGAATAGTGTAACGTTCATACGTAAATAAGTCATAATTATTATAACTAATTGAGGCTAATAAGGTAATATTATGTATTGCGTTTCTACAAAACATTAGTGTTTACTTAAAGTTATTTAATAATAGGTATGCAAATTGATATCACTGAAGAAGATGGCAAGAATCCCATAACACTTTCTCTTGCCTATATGAATATAGGAATGAAATTATTGTTTTTATGTCAATTTTTCACCGAATCTACACGAATTCAGACCCCCGAACCCAAAAAACATGTTTTTAGCGATTGGTCTGTGTGTGTGAACAGAATATCTCAAGAACGGAACATCGTACGAATTTGAAACTTAAGTTAGGTACTACTACCGGACCCGACACGAACATTTTCATCAAAATCGGTCAACCGGAAGTAGTAGTTTATTCGTGTAATTTTTTAGTTTTTTGCGAATTTCTCAAAACAGTGTAGGCGCTATGTCTGCTGAAATTCACGAAAAGGCTGTTTTCTCGTAAAAAAATTGTTGTTTTAAAATAGCAGCTTTAATATGCATTTTAGCACAAAAATGTATATATTAAAAGTTGACGAGAAATTAAGATCCTACAACTTTTATTTCAAACATTTTTTGTACAACGCTTAGTTAAGCGGTAATTAGCGATTTTCTGTTGTCATTTTTTTTGAAAAACTTTTAATAAAATCGATTTTATAAGATTTCAGCCTTAGTATGCATTTTACGACAAAATTGTATATAATTAAATTTATAGGGAATTAAAAGATCTACAACTTTAATTTTGAGAATTTTCCCTACAGAGCTTAGTTTAGCGTGAAAGAGTGATTTCCGTATAATTACGCCAAACTAAGGTTGGTTTCCATTTTGCATCATTCACTCACGATAAAAATAAAGTTATGTTTTTTGTTAACCTATCTTTATGTTTTATTATTAATGTTAGGTTATATTGTTCATTATTGGCATTAGCAAGAGAAAGACGTGCGAGTGTTAATACCAATTTTTTTTAAGAAGAGTAAAGGATGTTATCATATTGTTGGGGGATACTTAACTGCACCTAATACCGAATTGGATAATACAATACAACGTATACCATTTATGGTAGAATATTATAGAACTGTTGAAAGAAGTAGGCCTGTCTTCCCAAACGACCAAAAAAAAAAAACATTTCACACAAAGAACAGTTTTATAATCGTACGACTTGTTTAAAAATTACGTAATGTTATAAATCCTATGTTAATCGGGTTGTTCTAAGCTTTCCAACGAAAGAATTATTGAAATCAGTCAGGTAATTACCACAGTACAAACAATCAATATACTCAAATCTATTAGTTCCAGGGCTACAAAAAATAGCTCTGTTTCTTATCACATGGCCAGCCAATTAACTGAGTCATTAAAGAACAGAAGGGATAGAAGTGTAAGGCACTAATTAAAATTATCCCCTCTGAAAGAATTGAATATCATTATCCGGGCAGACCATGCGTGAATGAAGTGAAGGTGTCATTTGCAGGGTGGACAATATGTACTTTTCAGAGGGCTTGCTGATAAGCATACTTTTCAACTCAGTGAGAAAGGTAATTGTTAACCACCTCACTCCTTGTTATACTTAGTAAAACCTGTAGAGGTTCAAACCAGCCATTCGGCTGATGACCTAAACAACAAACAATCTAGTGTTACTTCTTTACAATATTAATTTATCCTTGTTCAGTCAGATAAAGATAACTAAACCAAATGCATGTCTGTTTTAAATAATATTTTCGTTTAAGCGCGATATTTTACATACGGGATATGCATTAGCGAATACAAATAAAAGATAAAAAAGAATCTAGAAAGAATATTTTTCTGCCGTACTTGAAAATTATTATAAAATACCATACAATCAAATTAAAATAAACTTGACGTATTTAAACATGAAGGTCATGAATTTATTATAAATATTCCCTTGTACGATACTTAATACAATATGTTAAATGATAGTAGATCAAAATTAAATTTCCACTTGATTGAACAAATTATAATCCAGTCTCATCCTGTTATTAAAATCATTGTTAATAATTAAATTCATTTTATACAAAACAATTTACTGCAGATATCAGCTTAATATAATTACTTTACAACCCTCCAAGTTTTCTTACAAAAAAACACTAACAACAGTTTGATTAAAATGGCCATTAACGTCAAATAATGAATACGTGTAACAATAAGACACACAGCGAGGCAAAAACACGTGACAAGATATGAAAATTAAAGCAAGAAACAATTAATGAGATTTGATAACAACAGTATTAGAAAAATAACAAAGTAGGCTAGTAATTTTTTTCACGATTACCGTACACATAGAAATATACATACGTATATATAAAGAAACCGTACAGTATAATAACTCAGTTTTTTCATGAATTAATTAGATACGGTCATTAAATATTACATACAAAATCCTAAAGGATTAAAACATTACTGGTGGCAATTCAAAAAATTTTTATCAATAATTTTCTTTTGTCCATCCGTCACACCCACATGTTAGAAACTACAAGAGATTGCTATCTCTTGTAGTAGGTTGGGTATCAGAAAAGCAGGTTCGGGAGTCTCGAACGGAGTTACGCGCTCCTCCCAGGGTAAACACAGTCGCGACACGGTCCTACATGTAGGATAAATCCAGCTTCACTCTGTTCCACTGAACTCCAATTGAAACTGACTTTTTGTTAGGCTGTCACCACAGCGGGACCACAACATGACAACGCAGGATACGATTAACAAAAGTCAGTTGGCTCTTTGCTGTGATCTAAGTCACTAAGCTCCGTTTTTATTTGCAATCTCTAGGTCGTTAAGCTATAGGGAGAGTTATTATACATGCTGCTACCACCACGTATAGTTTATCCAATCAGAATTGGCGCGCGTAACTATAGAATTGTGATCATACCTCTCTTCGTCCCTCGCCACCATGTACAAGTAACTCACAAACAACGTGACAGAAAATGAGTGAATTGTTTATAAATTTATATAGGCATTTCTCGATAAAAAAGATCAAATGTTTAAACAGTCTGTGGTCTTAGGAAACACTCTTTAATTGTATAACTATTTCAGTTGATGCGCCAATTCAGTTTGGACATACTATAAAAAGGTTTAAATTTAGTCAGGAAGTGGTTCTATTCTCATTAACTACCCCTGTATAATTTTGGTGGTTTCGTACAGCTTTAATTTAATAAACAATAACAAAGGATGAGTTCCTGTTTACCATGCCAAGAGGGTTATTGATTTGAGGGAGGGGTTTTCCATCAATAACTTCCAAATAGTTCTTCCTCAATGTTGCTATACAAACCTTCCAAAATTGTGTGAATCAATATCCTACATCTCCATGTCTTCATTAAATATATTAAAGGAGACAAATTAACAAAATAAGAATAACAGTTTAACAATAATTCTAAAACCTCCTAAATGTAGTACATTAAAAGTTTAACTTTACTACTAAAATAAAGAGTGATTCAGTTAGAGGTTACAATTTAAAGTTGGCAGCACAGTTATCTTATGCAAGATAAACAGCTGTTGTTTTGTAATTGTTGTTTAATGACATTTGTTGTTATGGAGCATTATTCGATTGAAGAACGTGCTTTTATTGTTAAAACCTTTTCCAAAAGTGGGGAAAATTTTACTAACACGATTCTTGGGAGCACGGCGAAATGATTTTGGTAACCATAACCGTCCCTCACTTGCGGCGATTAAAATACTGATTGATAAATTTAATATAACGGGTTCAGTGTTAGATGTTTAAAGACCAGTACGCCCTCGAAGTGGCCGATCAGTGGCAAATATCGCCGCAACAAGCGCAAGTGTTAGAGAAAATCCGTCGTCGTCCCAGCAATTAGGCCTTTCCTACGGTACAACGCAGCGCTTTTTGACTAAAGATCTGCATTTGCATGCATACAAGATCCAATTGACTCAAGAATTAAAATTGGGAGATCATCGACAGAGGCGTGAATTTGTTAACTGGGTGTTGGAGAATAATCAGAATGATGACAATTTTGTGAACAAAATCGTCTTTTCTGATGAAGCTCATTTTCATCTCAATGGCTTTGTTAATAACCAACACTGCCGCATTTGGGGACTTGAAAATCCTCATACTATTTACATGGATGCACAATGGATACAAAAAAGGTAACTGTTTGGTGTGGCGGCGTGATTGGCCCTTACTTTTTTTGAAAATGCCCGTGGCGATGCAGTTAGTCAGTTGAGAATGTTATCGGGAGATGATAAAGCGATTATTTTTGACAGCAGTTGGATGAATTGGGTGGTAATAACGATTTGAACGGCATGTGGTTTCAACAAGACGGGACCACTTGCCATACAACTCGAGAAACCGTGCAGTTGTTGCACACAAAATTTCCCGGCCGTTTATCTCTCGTTTCAGTGATCAACATTGGCCAGCAAGATCACATGACCTCACACCACTTGATCATTTCCTTTGGGGTTACTTGAAGCAGAAGGTTTACGCAAACATTCCTAACTCGATTCCGGAGCTGAAGGATGAGATTCGCAGAGTTATCCATCAAATTCCACAACAACTTAACGAGAATGTGATGGAAAATTTCATCAAAAGTAGTAGTTCGTGTACGGCTGCACGTGGCGGTCATTTGACAGATATAATTTTTTATGTTTAATGTCATTCTCTAACAAATGTGTCTAAATACAATGCGTATTATTTAATTTTTTTAATTGTAACCTCTAACTGAATCACCCATTATAATAACCAAATATCACCATGCTTTCTCAACGAGAAAACGAGCACCGGAGTTCCCGCCACGGAGTCTACCAAAACGACAAAATACGTCAATAACTAGTCATCCGTCTTAACACCAATTACGGACTTAATCATTATTTTTTAATAACAAATAAAGACAACCGATAATGAATGTCCGCTTACAGAACGAAGTATAATTTTGAAAATATTTCCATTAACTTACACGAATTAAATTAGCTGTTTTTTAAAAGTTTAACAACTATCAAATATTCATTTAGCTAAACGCAAATAATTTGATGGACATACTTATATTAAAATAAAGTGCGCTGCGAGTAAAAATCTATTTTTAAGACTTTACTTTTTAACAATAATAGTAAGGGGTGTGTTTGCGTGTTACATTAGTCGCTTACTCATTTGTATTAAAGGGGTCGCGCAAAATCTATACCGGTTAAGTAGAGGAAACCTCCTACCATTATACAATATATCGCTGACTATTACAACCAGACCTATAAGACAATGAAATACGAAAGGAAAACCTATGAATCACACCTACAAGCAAACCAATAACGTGGCATTATTCTTTAGTAATACACATAATAATGTTCTAAAATCAAATTGGGAAGTTAATCACCACGATTAAACACATAGTCATGCTTTTTCAAAACAATACAGTAATTTATATTCATAAATAACAAAAGAAGACTAATACAAAAAAAATTTAAGCAATTGGCAACAGCTGATAAAGGCGTATAGTTTCCACTCTCAAATAAAAACCAGGATAAAACGATATCCCTCATCTCTCCACATCTGTTAGATCATATTAATAGTAGTTACTTTAATATGGATTTGAATACTAGACAGTGGCTACCGGTGTACTTTGTTGGTTGGGGTCCAATTAACTATACTCTCCCAAGTATGGTCGGCCTGAGTCTGTTCAACATTACACCACATTTACACGTCATACATAACATCCTCATTTCATTGGGTCAAAGGGTTACCTATTGCTCTGAATTGAACATATAGCAACTATACACATTAAGGATTAAAAAAAATTACGACAATTAACAGCACAACAGAAATATATTCTTTTCGATTACTTAAAATTGCACAATACACAATATAAGACAGTAATAGGCCGCCTCCGTAGCGTAGTGGTTAGCACATTGGTCTCCCACGCGGAAGTACCGGGTTCGATTCCCGGCCAGGGTCTGAAAATTTTCACGTGTCAAATCCCACAGTTAATGTAACATGATCTACTGTAGTCGCTAATGACCAAGCAGTTGATGCGACTTTAAATAAATCAATTTTAAAAAATCTGGTGTGAAACACTCACACAACTTTCTCTTGCCAATGCAAATAATTAACAATAAACCTAACATTAGTAATAAAACATTAGAAATAATCATAACCTAATTTTAATCATGAGTGAAAGACGCAAAATGAAAATCAACCTCAGTTTGGCTTAGAAATACGGAAAATCACTCTTTCTCTCTAAACTAGGCTCTGTAGAGAAAAATGCTGAAATAAAAGTTGTAGATCTTTTAATTTTCTATAAATTTAATTATATACACTTTTGTCGTAAAATGCATACTAAGGCCGAAATGTTAAAAATATTGTTTTTTCTCACGTTTTCGTGAGAAAAAAACTGAAAATCGCAAATTACCGCTAAACTAAGCGTTATACAAAAAAATGTTTGAAATAAAAGTTGTAGGTTTTTAAATTTTCTACAACTTTTATTATATAACGTTTTGCGATAAAATGCATATTAAAGCCGCAATCTTAAAAAGAAAATGTTTTTACGTAAAAACAGCCTCACGCAGAATTTCAGCAAACATGGCGCCTACTCTATCTTGTAGAGAATAAAAAATTGAGTAAACCAGGCGATTTTAAAAAAAATCGTAGGACTAGTTTTTGAGAAAATCGCAAAAAAGTGAAAAATTATACGAATAAACTACTACTTCCGGTTGACCGATTTTGATGAAAATGTTCGTGTCGGGTCCGGTAGTGGTATGCAACTTAAGTTTCAAGTTTCAAGTTCGTACGATGTTCCGTTCTTGAGATATTCTGTTCACACACACACACACACACACACACATACCGGTTGAAAGCACCAAGTGAGGAGACCGGTAGAAATTGCCAAAACGAGGTCTACCTTAATTTATAATATTTTTTTCATTTTTTTGCTCAGTTCTGACTTGGTTAGATGTGGTGCACTATTAACACACCATTTTATTAACATTTTTGTAAATTTTTTGACACACAGTGAGTGCATAAAACGAGGAGGAGGCGTGGCTAAATTTCGCGCCACGCGTGTGAAGGCAATCGGAACTGAAAAGCCAAACCGAGGAGAAATTTAAATGACAGGATAGCAGAGTAGTTATTAGTCATCTCAATGTTGCCAAACGTAATTCTTTGTTTTTTTTACTGTACTCTTACTTATAATTTCCACAATATAAATCAGTTCCACACTACACGTAGAGACAAACTGCAAGCCGTAACCCGAATAATGGAATCATTTTTACTCTCCATCATCTTCGCTAACCACACATCTTCATGTCCCCTTTAATGTCAAGATTTTGGGGTAAAGCCCCACAAACCAATTTTAGAAGAAAAGAAATGTACACATTCCTTGAGCGATGTTTAAACTAGATAATTCGTGTAGACCTTATTATACTTGTTTAAGATACTCTTACAAAAGCCTACAACTCGCTGAATGGTAACATCCTATTAGTGATTTCAAAGTCTGTACATCTAGATAAATAATAATATTAGTATCATTATTTTTTTTTTGAAAATGAAAGGCAGATTTTCATATAGTAGACCTATAATCCTAATCGGATAGTTACGAATTTACACATATGAATGGGAATAAGTCCAGAGCGGCTAATTAACTTCTAGCTATAACCTTACAGATATTATTATGAAAAATTAATGGATAACTATTTTTCAATTAAACATAAATATCTTTTAACATAAATACTCGTATCTATCCACAATATCGTATCTATAGTATCTATCTAAAATAACGGAAAGTTTTAAACGAGTAAAATGCGCTATGAAACTGACCACTCCATTTATAGATTATCTGAACTGATTTCTATAGTATTAAGCGACTGCCGCAGAAGAGGTTACGTATATTTTTCGGCTTCGTACAGCCTTATCGGCTTAATAGATTTTAATAAATGAGTTGATATTTAATTTGTCAATATTGTGAGAATGTGTAAACTTTAAGCGCAGACACTGACTTTCACGTTTTAAGGTATTTTCGTATAGGAGAAACGAAATAATTTTTTTTTGTGCTGCAATTGGTTTTCTGGGATTATCGCCAATACAAATGGAATTTTCAAAAATTCTTTGGTAGCTGTTACTTAACTCTAAGGGAGGACATACCTATTACATTTTAAGTTACTGCGAGTTGTATGGTTTCGGAGATTTCGTGATCAGTGCGTAGGTGTTAAAAATGTAGATTAATCCACTTCTCCGATTTAATTATATTTCATTTTTAAAAACCCTTACCTACTCAAAAATATAACACCTAAGAGGCACATACGTTCCGAATTTCGCGTACATAGGTGTTGTGGTTTGAGAGGAGTAGTTTATTTCCAAACTTTACGGAAATTTCGTTTGCGGAGTTTTCTCCGATCAACATTGATTTTTCAAAAATCCTTTCTTACTGAGGTCCTAAATCGTAAGCGGTTGCATACCTGCCAAATTTTAAGTTTGTAGGCATTGTGATTCTCGAGATTTAGTGATGAACCGTTGTTATTACATAGATTTTTCCCAGTTTGGTAGATTGATTTTGAAAACGCTACACGGCCTGCCGCTGTAGCTGAGTTGTTAGCGTCTCGGCTTTTCACCCGGCGGTCGCGGGTTCCAATTCCGCTTAGGCATGGCATCTTTTCATAAGCTAAAAAAATTCATCCATCTTATCATCTTCTGCGATTAGCCGAAAGGACACACAAATCCGAAGTAAAACTACAAAAAAACCCTACACGACACTAACACCTGCGGCCCATAGTTGCCGCATTTCGTGCAGTCCTACGAAGATGTTATTGTTTAGGAGGGATAGTTTTACAAATTTTGACGATTTTACCGGGATTTTGGCCGTTATAAAGTGAATTTTCTAAAATCCTTCGTGAGCTTTCAAATTTGAATATCGTAGACCTATGAATTGTAGTTCCGGAGATTCACTGGTTGGTGATGTCTTTTATACATCGAAGATTGCAGTAACTTAACCTTTACATGATTACCTTGCCATGATAACCTTTAAGGTAAACAATTTTGAAAAAAAAAATCTTTCTTTACCTAACGCAGGCAAACATGAGGGCAGGGAAACATCTTTTCTGCCTTCAAAACGTCTGAAATTTCATAGCAACATCGGTAAAACTCCTACTTTTCTCATCTCACGAGCAACCTCTGTTTCCGGAACATTTTTGCATTTTTTTAGCTGTCATTTTGCGAAACTTTTTTCAATTTTCTTGTTTATAATGACCTTGAAACACAGTATATTAAGTATGAAGAAAATAAATGTTGTTGAGAATTATTAACAATTAAGTATTAAATAGAAATTAGAAGGAACTTTTGTATTTTTATTTTATTCCCCAGTCTTGATACAATAATGTGCGCGTATGTTTTTCACACGAATTACCATATACTCTAGGTCTCTTATAAATTAATGTTGTGTACGTTTTTTTTCTTATTTCCTGATGTATGTTTTTCTAATTTTTAATAAAAAATTTATAAACTTAAAAAGTAATCATCAGATGTATAAGGGTAATCAGAAAAAGATATTTACTTGTTTACATTTTACAAACATTTCCGGGAGAACCCCAGACCTGCCATTTCGAGTTTGGGTGGGTATGCAGGACTCCAAACTTCGGAGCCTCTCCAAAAATCAGTCTTGGATCCACCCCTGAACAAGTGTATCAGTAGTGACAAACCAAGTGCAAAAAATAAAAAAATTTATACAAATTGTGATGATTTAAAATAGTATTTATTATAGGGTTATTAATTAATTATTACTATTACGTTAATAATAAATTAATAATTTTCCGAAAAATATTTAAGATTTGTTTTTTTAACAAAAGATTGATTTAAGCGCTAAATTTTCCGATAATACAAAATAAATAAAAGAAACCATTTTAATGAAAATTCAGAAATATGAATGGTACAAAAACTCGGCACTAAACTATATTTTTCTTTTTACGTTAAGTCGTATTTTCATTTTTCTTTGCCACTGGCATAATATCGAGAGTAAATCACCAACAGTGTGCTACTGCGCTTCATATATGGTTAGTTTAGATTATCTGAATCCAAGGAACAATTTGTGAGTACATGAGAAGGAAAATAGGTACAACGGTTAAAATGCCTTATGAAATGAAGTTTTTGTGGACAGAAAGTAATTTTTAAAATGTTTTATAACCAGACCACCTTGATACTCAATAGAGACAGGGGTATGAAAAAAATTAACAAGTTGCGAATTATGATACGGACCCTGATTTTTTTTTAGTTTTTTCATTTTTTTCTTTTACTGCGACGGAAATAAAGTTGAGGAACTCACACATTTTTCATATTTTTAAGTTAAATTGTCATGTGAAAGGAAGATGCGACGAACAGAAAAACAACTTCTATCTCAGGTAAGTCTTCATGATATTTTTCAAATAATTTATTTTCAGTTGATAAATTAATAAAATAAAAATAAAATTAAACCGAAGTAGTTTGTGCGACTTAAAATAAATTTAAGCCCTACATTGTTCTTATTAGTGTTCATAATTTTGCGACATGAATCAGTTATTTCATTAAATTATGTAAAATTTGTCTTTTGAAAAAGTTATAAAATTTTACAAAATTCATCTAAAAATTTCACTTAAAATTTATTTAATTTTATCTTTCTGTGAAAAACCTTCACGAGTACATATCTTTGCTAAAAAGAAATGTAGATTACAGAGCAGCGAATAGCGCATTATCTCATAAAATGAAGGGTGCATGATCTCTGTTGTTAGCGAATACCATCTGATGGTATTCTGGCGAGACATTTTTTTGGTTAATTTTTTTTTCTGTGTTTTGTGATTATCTATTTTCTATTATTACTTTATCTATTTTCTCTATTAATATTATCTACTTTCAAATGGTATGTAATAATTATTTACAGAATTCCAAGAAAGAGAGGGAAAATTGTAAGATTTTCATTTTTTTTTAGATCATTGATTGGTCTTTTTATTGTATTTTATTGACCCCAAACATTACCGTAACTTACTTATTTTTAACACAGTTATTTTCGCTTTTATAACTTTGTATTCATTGTAGTTATTATTTAACGATTTATTTTGCCAAAATTACTGTAGGCATACACGAATAAAAAATTATACTTACCCGATTATCGTGTTGGCCTACACGGTTATTGAGATATTAATTTTTAATTAATTTTTTTTATTTTAAAACGTGTATTTTTTTCTAAAACATCACATTTGAGTAATGTATCCCGTTTTGTATTATAGCCCTAAAAGTAATTATTCCACACTCGCGAGGAATATTTAGGATATAAAAAATCGTGAATGTCGGTGGAAGAAGTAGAAGACATATACAACGATAGAAATGACCTTTTTTCGATGTTACGTCAAACTGTATTACTAAAAATATTATTGGTCTATACAAGAGAGGTTTAAAATTTTCTCTGTTAAAAATAATACTGGATCTCTCAGTAAATCATAATCTGTGGCGAAGACATGTTACATATCATTGCCAATAAACTTCATTGTAAGCTTGCTTTCGGTGTTAATATATAATGAATTAAAAAAATATTTCACTCAATACACGGACGGGGGATGCTATGGCCTAATACATTCCACGTTGCGAGACTTTGTGTTTTGCTATCACATCATTATTTTTTTTTCATTTAAGTTATACACAAATTCTTTTATCAAGTCTTTCAATTAATTTTTTACAGGTTCCACGGATATTTATGTGAAAATTAATTCTCTTGGTACATCTTAAGGAACTTTAAAAAGTAAGAAATCAACATCAAATCAAACTGAAATTGACTTAGACAAAAAGGAAAAAAGAACCCCAGTAAATTTTCCAAAGTTCAATGTTTCGTCAACGAGTTTGGTGCCTTATAGTAGCAGTGACGATTCATCAGATGGTCGCAAAATAAAGGAAGCGTTTCCTACAGATGTAAGAAAGAATAGTAATAATGAAACAGTTATAGTAAATGAGAAAATCCCATCTATAAGGAATGAGAAGGCAAATAAGGAGTCATTTTCACCAATTCTAGACACGGCATCGTCTTCGTCTCAGAACTACGACTCAGATGAAATCAATGAACAAATCCAATCAAATACAAATAAAAAAAATTCTCCTAGAAAAATAGTTGTTTCACAAACAAACAATTCTAAATTTTGTAGAGTTTGGGATAAGAAAGACGCTTGTTTCTACTGTGGAAAACTTATATCAAACTTACCCGAACATTTCCAGAGTGTACACTCGGAGGAAAAAGAAGTCAACAAATTTCTTGGGAAAAAGAAAGGTTCGTCAGACAGGCGATTATTAATTTCAGTTCTCCGTAGAAAAGGAAATTTCATTCATAATAAAGACGCTCTCTTAAAACGGAAAGGAACGCTTTTAACTTGTCGCAGGCCTGACTCTTCATGCAGTCCCGAAAAATTTTTACCTTGCGAATTTTGCCTTGGTTTTTATAAAAGAAGCAAAATATCAGTTCATGTCCGGAAGTGTAAATTAAATCCAAAAATAAACGAGAAACGCAACAATGCCGTAACTGTGGGTGAAATACTTCTCAGTAATCCAGATGTAGTTACTGAAAAACTGAAAACAATTTAAAAAAACATGAAAAATGATCACATTTCTTTAGTAGCAAGAAATGATGAACTAATAATGAAATACGGTGCTATGTTGTGCGAAAAATTTGAAGGACAGGATCATCTTTCATCGTACATTTCTCAGAAACTTCGTGAGGTAGTACGATTGGTAATAGTAGCACGGAAATTCGAGGATGATATTACTCTTCGAAAATTAATTGATCCATCCAAATTTGAGTTACTAATTCAGTGTGCTAGAGATATTGGAGGGTTAAATAATTTGGGAGAGGAAAATTCAAGACCTTCTTTAGCATTAAAGATTGGTTACACTTTAAAAAAGTGTTACCGGATAGTAAAGTGTGAAGCAATTATGGAAGGTGATGAAACAAAAAGAAAAATGGCAGATGATTTAATGGTACTTTATGATTTGGAGTGGTCACATCGAATATTACAACGCGCTAAAAAAAATGCTGGATAAAAGTCGATGGAATAAACCATCACTGCTACCAGTTGCTGAAGACATAAATAAATTTAATTTTTATATAAACGAAAGACAGGAAGAACTGTACAAGTTGTTAAGTAATTCAAAAGGAAACGCAGGGGATTTTAAGGAGATGCTTATTCTTACTCTCGCTCATGTTGTGACATTTAACAGAAAACGAGTTGGTGATGTGGAAAAGATCAAATTAAATACTTATTTAGAAAGACCTCATCATCGGCAACAAGGTGAAATTGAAGCATCGTTGTCAAAATGTGAAAAATTACTCACCAAAAGAATGACGCTACTGACAACAAGAGGGAAACATGATAGAGGAGTACCTTTGTTGTTGGCCCCTACCATGGTTAAGAACATTGATTGCTTAATCATTAACAGGAAAAATTTCTGCGTTCCTGGCACTAATAAATACTTGTTTCCTAAACAAAACAGAGACTCGCATATTGGTGGTTGTGACGCATTAAGAGAAGCGGCACAAAAATGTGGCGCTACAAATTCTAATTATTTAACTTCTACCAATTTAAGAAAACACATTGCCACAGTATCAGAGATTTTAAATTTAACAAATTTAACAAAAGCTTGAACACTTGGCAAACCATCTCGGTCACAGTATTAACGTTCATCGCGACTATTATCGTTTACCGGATACAACAATTCAACTGGCTAAAGTCAGCAAATTATTAATTCAGTTTGAAAGAGGCGAACTTGAACATGGAAAGTCACTTGATGAAGTCAATTTAGACATAGACGATATTGTACCTCAGCTGGAAGATCACAGTGATGATGAAGAAAAGGGCACTGCTGAAGAAGAAAATGGTGGTGATAAAGATGACTTACAGGTTAAAATAACTTCGACAAAAAGAAAAACAAGAAGTAAAATTAGGAGAAATGTTACACGTAATACTCGTATGCAAGATACCACTGATTCAGACGAGGCCGAAGTAGAAAACAAACGGGACCAATGGAAAAAGAAAACTAAATGCAAAAAAGCTAAGAAACCAGTGGAAAAAGAAATCTGGGATGAAAACCAAACTAAAGCTGTTGAAAACTTTTTCAAAAAAGAAATAGTGCGAAATATTGTTGCTTCAAAAGATAAATGCATTCAGTGCCTGGAAAACAGTGAATGCCTCTCATCTAAATCATGGAAGTTAAGTGGAAAGTACATAACAAAATACAAAAAAATAAAAGAACAGGGCAGGTTAATATTTAAGTTTTTTCTTATTTCGATTAATTAAACAAAACAGCTAAGTGTACTGACAGAATTACGATTATCAATTTTTTGTGTAGGTAAAAAGAACATTATGTAATTGAAATATTATTATTTCTTGCGTACTGTTTGAGTTTTGGAGTTTTACCAATAATTTTTTCTGAAATTTTATATTCAAAACTATCTTTGTGAATTTGTAAATTTTAATTCTTAAAGACCTTTCATTTTTCTCCTAATATTTTAATATTGTACTTTTGTCACGTGTTAAGCAGTATTTCGTCAAGGTAAATTCTTATTTTTATAAGTTAAAATATGCAATCAATTAAATTAATTTTACTTGTATTATTTTTAAGTAATAAAATAAACTGTTGTTAAGACGTTACATTAATTTTATTTTTAAATGTTGCATTCCACTTATTCCTTCATTGATATTCTATTATTATTATTATTATTATTATTATATTGTCAATAAATTTATAAATGTAACTCTCTGTAAAACTTTCATTATTTTGATAACATTTTTTAGGTAGGCTACTTAATTTTTATCACTGTTACGACGTTAATTTTTGTAAGCCCTAATTTTTCTATTTGTTTACATGTATTAATTTTTAGGATTACTATAATTTTCTTTCGTAAAGAATTTAGTTTCAATTTTTACTATAATTATCATGCAATTTAAAAAAAACACCGTATGCCTCTACTTCTTTTATAATTTCGCTTTCATTTAATAAATAAATTCTGTATTACTTAAGAGATCGTATAAATGGTCAAGTCAGAATAACGGAATTTAACATATTATAAGATCTAAAGGGGTTTCTGATAGTATGCGCAGGGGGAAAATAGACAAGTTTGGTTCCGAATACGAAGATTCATTGCCCCGAGTTGATGATTACAGTGGACTTTAAATTAAGAAAAAAAATGACTGGAAGCGAAGTTACGATTAAAATGTAAGGTGACCTTCATAACGTATAGACTACATTGGCAACAATGTAAAAAAGGAGAGGGAGTCAAACGTAAATATTTTTAAGTGGTAGTCGTCGAGAGAAGCTAAACCGAGGAGATATTTAAAGGGACCTCACTTTGGGTTGTTTTTACGCGTGTGTAATATAAGTGTGTTCAAATGAAATTCAGCGCAGCCCTGGTGGATTTTACTGTGAACCAAAAAAAAGTAGAAAAATACAAAACGAGGAGAATTAAAAAAAATGCAAAATCTTTACGAATCATGACAACTTACGTCTAACTAACATAAAAAAACAGGGTGTACAAAACGAGGTCTCCTCGTTTTGTTTTGCCTCCTCGTATGGTACTGTGTTAACTCGTAAATCTCCTCGTTTGGGTGCTCCCACAAACACACACACACACACACACACACACACACACACAGACCAATCGCTAAAAACATGTTTTTTGGGTTCAGGGGGTCTGAAAACGTATAGATCCGGTGAAAACTCGATTTCGAAAAATCGACATGAAAACAATACTTTCCTTCCTATATATTCATATAGGCAAGAGAAAGTAAAAAACAGTAATAAAGCTGAAGGTAAGAAGGGTTTTTATCAGGTTGTTACAGTACGGCAACAAGTAGAATTTGACGTAAATGAAGCCCGTAAGAATTTTTTCTATCGGAATGTATTGCAGAACAGAACAAATTCATATAACACGGAAGGAAATTTACAATGCAGTTTTTGGTACAAAATGATGTGGTACAATAATTTATTTTTATTGTTATGTACATATACCGTAAATAAGATAATTTTTTTATTACGTACACATCTTATTAATTAATTTTAAAATGGATTACGCACGTTAATGTTTACGTGTAGATATTAGATAATACTTACAGCCAAAAAGTAAAAATATAATGTAATTAAAACGGCCACTAAATAAATATGTTGACGCGGCAACAACTTTAAAAATAAACAAGTAAATATAAGTCTGCGCGTTTATTTTAAGATAGCAAGACGCCAGAGAGGTACTATATTTATACAGCTTCATTTCTATAAAAAAATTTTACTGATCTCGCGAAAGAACTTGAGTACTACTATTAAAAATATCGATCATTTTTAAAACAGCTAAGTAAAACTTTTAAAGCGCGAATTCATATATTTACAATACACAATGATTCCGGGACGTACCTAACTATAATGAATTAATACATTTACGAATTATTAATTTCTCTTTTCCTATATTTTGTTTTAAAGCATCATTTTGAAACACGAATACAGTCAACTCCCGATTATCCGCGCACGTCGGATGAAATTTTTTTTCATTCCTTTTTCTTAACGTTAAGTAAATTTCTTGTAATGTGACAACAATAAAGATAAAATTTGAACACCACACGAAGTACGCGCATTGTAAAGTAAAGCACACGCTTAAAATTTTTAAATACGCGCTTTGTAAAGTAAAGCACATGCTTAAAGTTGTAAAGCACACGCTTTGCTTTGTGACAAACTTATGTTGAGAAAACTTCAGTCCCAAATCAAGAAAAAGTGTTTTAATTAAAAAAAAAAAAAAAAAAAACAGATGACTGACTTTTTTAAAGCGTTGTGACTTCTATTACAACATAGCTTCTGCACATCATGTAAACAATATTTTTGTTTTTTTTTTCTAAATACATTGTATGTACTAATTAAAAAAAATTACAGTAAACAAACATTTTTAGGAACAAAAAATAATTAACATTTAATTTTTAATGTTATATTTTGTAATTTAAGTTAGTGTTTTCATTATTGTACATATTTACGTACTCTAAATAATAAAAAATTAATAAAGATTTTATACGTATACTGCTGTATATGCCTACGCTCTTTTTCGTCATTTTGCGGATAATCAGGAGTTGACTATAGTTCGGGAGGACTAAGAAAATACACCTTACAGTAGGGCTGGTCGTGTTGACTGAAAAAAATTCTATACAGAGTATTATTTTTGTGAAAGGAAACGATCAAAAGCGTTCGACCTTGCTTAGTTCATCTCATTTAACCACGTAAACAAGCTAAAATGAAAAGACACGCCCCCAAAACGACCGTAACAGTGTTATAAGTAGAATACAAGCGATAGATGCAACGTCCCGCGTTTATTTCCATTCGCTAGACCACACACACCCCTCATTCATCATGACTGCATCAGATTATCATGAATTGAAATAACAAATTAAACTCTTTCTTATTTACATATAATTGAACGCCTAAACGAATTTTACCCGGTCGCTTTCCATAATATAAATATTAAAAAAAAATCTGGTGTTAAACACTCACACAACTTTCTCTTGCCAATGCAAATAAATAACAATAATCCTAAAATTAGTAATAAAACATTAGAAACAAACATAAAACTAACCTCAATAAAAATAACCTAATTTTAATCATGAGTGAAAGACGCAAAATGAAAATCAACCTCAGTTTTGCTTAAAAATACGGAAAATCACTCTTTCACGGTAAACTAGGCTCTGTAGAGAAAAATGCTTTAACTAAAAGCTGTAGATCTTTTAATTTCCTATAAATTTTATTATATACACTTTTGTCGTAGAATGCATACTAAGGCCGAAATCTTAAAAAAATCGATTTTTTCACCTTTTCATGAGAAAATAACAGAAAATCGCTAATTACCGCTGAACTAAGCGTTATACAAAAAAAATTGTTGAAATAAAAGTTGTAGGATTTTAAATTCTCTACAACCTTTATTACATACATTTTTGCGCTTCACCAAGAATTTCAGCAAACATGGCGCCTACCCTATCTTGTAGAGCATAAAAATTTAGTAAACCAGGGATTTTTTTAAAAAAAACGTAGGACCAGTTTTTGAGAAAATCGCAAAAAAGTGAAAAATTACACGGATAACCACTACTTCCGGTTGACCGATTTTGATGAAAATGTTTGTGTCTGGTCTTTTAGTGGTATCTAACTTAAGTTTCAAGTTCGTACGATGTTCCGTTCTGGAGATATTCTGTTCACACACACAGACCAATCGCTAAAAACATGTTTTTTTGGGTTCAGGAGGTCTGAAAACGTGTAGATCCGGTGAAAACTTGATTTTGAACAATCTACATGAAAACAATACTTTCCTTCCTATATATTCATATAGGCAAGGGAAAGTAAAAATCTTAGTACATATCACCATTATTAATCTCAAGCTTTCAAAAAAACTAAGAAAAAAGTTTAAAAAGTGATTTACAAAATATACTTTCGTTTTACAATTATCTTCCCTCTTACTTAAAAAAAAACTAAAAATCTCGTGATAGCCAAACGAAATCCTCAGAATAATAAGAAACAAATCCAGTCTTCCAAGGATTTCACAAAAATGATGTTATAAATAACTGGAATGCAACAGTAATAAAGATAATTTCATTAATAAAACTTCTGCACATATTAATAAAGGGTTCAAATCTACTATCAAGTACTTTCCAACAGAATTCAATACTCAATAATGTCTAATTAATTTACATGAAATAATACTTTGCATCTGACAATAAAAATGTACAATGCACATTGTACATTTCAAGTGTATCAGTTATTTACACTAGCACAAATACTAGATTTAATATCACAGTAGGTACTTCTTTTTAAAATAGTACATGGCAAAATATGGACGGATCCAAATAAAATACAAATGAATAAAAGTTAAACATTTTGGATGCCCTATTATTTTTCCATCAGTATTTCCTAGAGTTACCCTTTGGCAAGTAGAATTAAATGGACTGAGACTTCCAATTTAAGATACCCACTGTAGACACTATAATTCATAATTTTTTATCCCTAAAATGAGTACATTACAATCTGTACAATAAAGAACAATATGGAACCCCACGACCCAATGAGATAAATGTATAAGCGTAGTCTTGTCTTGTACAGACTCAGATCGAAATTTCAGAGAGGGTATAGTTAAAAATTCACCAGTAATCATTGTCTATTATTCAAGCTCGTATAAAAGTAACTACTAAAACCTAAACCACTGAACCTCAATCTCTGAAAATCAGCTGTTAAACAGCTGATTGTGGCAACTTCAAAAATAAGTACTATCAATAATTACAATGGATTACAACTAGTAAATACACAAATCAATCAACATATTTTAATTTTTTGGATTGTGAACCTCTTCCGTTAGGACATTACCATTTATCTTCTTATTATACAGCTGAAGTTAGGTTAGGGTGCATTATATGATTAAACACTAATATTAACAGATTATAAAAAGTATCTCTGCCATTAAAATTTCAGAGCTCTATTGCTAAATTTGTGAATGTTTCTTTCTCTCAGGTATGGTTCACTAACTTCAGGGCTAGTTATTGTCAACACAAATCTACTAAAAACGAGTAGGTAGGTATTTTACACCTTTCCACAACAGGATAACAGACATAAAGAAAAAATTGGAATACCCTAAATTGAAAATACTGTATTCTTTCCACAGAAGCAATTTTAAATAATTTATTTGATAATAATTAGTATGAATCCCTTAAAAATTATTTAAGTCAATAAATATCAAATGATTTTTTTATATGGCTTTGGTAAAACGCTTAGATAGTTATTTCCCAGTGATTTTATGTAATCAGTTGGTAGATTTATAGCTTTTGCTGTTAAGGAACTAACCCAAGAAATAATTTTATGACCATTAGGAATTTTTAAATGGTATGTAAACTACACTGAGAGAAAGAGAGTGACCGTTAATTCTCTGTATTTACTGCAACTTTTATCAACCGTTAATCCTCAGATCATAAAAAAAAACATTAGCTGTAAAAGCCACAAAGCCAAAGAAATTCATATGTAACATGTTAGGCCTACTTATTTCCCAAAACATAATTCATTTTCTTATTTATTACGAACTTAGTTTAACGAAAATAAATCCTCATAACCAATATTTTTGTTTACTTGGTAAAAAACATACATGCAAACACTACAAATGATAGTTGGGGAAAAGATATTACTGTTCACTTTAAAGAATGAGAATTATTCAACAATTTACAGTATCCTACATACCATAAAAAGGCTACAAATTAACTATAAACGAACTACATGCATGTTTTAACCCTAACACAGACTACCACAAAAATAAGAAAACTTTACATGTTTAAATCATTTGTAAATGAACATCACTTTGTAAAATTTCTGCACGGATAGCAAAATCAAATGTGTAAAACTATTTCACTCATGGTAAATTCCTTTTTGGATGAAGGGGTGTGGTCAACTTAAGCAAGACATTTAAAGAAAACGTTTTCTTTTTAAATAATATTAATACATGTACCGGCACCTATCACACGCTTGGTTAATTGAATTATCAACAACTTCAAGTAATTGATTACATGATAACTTCAAGAAATAACAACTCAAAAATTAATAAAACCCTAATTTCTTTAAAACAAATGCGAAAATATTAAATAGTTATTCCCAAGACTATACAAGCTTATACAAACCAAATGTAAACACTGTCAACATCGAATGCAATATAAAATATAATAGATTAGTCACTTTCAAATAGTCAATAACGGTTACATCCCACATGCAGGGAGACAGTTCTATGTCCATCACCACCATACATTTCTCTAATAACGTACAATAAACCAGGTAATCGAACAAATAATTAAACGCGTGGTATTAAAAAAAACGAAGACCAGATTGTAAAATAAATAAAATAAATTGTGATTGCATGCAAGTGTTTAAGTTATAGTCGTCCCCGTTATAAGTACTCTGTGACCTGATTTTTTTTTTGTATTCAAGCAGCGTTTAAATTTTTTAATATAGTTTGTTCTTTAAACAATCTAGTACAGTAGAGATAAATACAAGATCGTAACTTACCGAACATAAAACCAGGGTTTAGCCTAGTTTCAAACACATATTCTGCATGAACCAATAACTTACGAATTTACGGTTTTATAACGGACAAAAGAGTGGACAACGATAAACACGAAGTATCAGTTAAATTTAATAATAACAACAACTATATGATTACGTTACTTTCAAAGTTAATTCACTATTTCCATTGACAGTGTGATACACGTACCTGTTCCAATAACGTCGGTTTTCACATTGTGCGAAACCCCTTCTACTTTACTATTTACAGGAAATATACAACCAATCACAACACGAATTTTGGTATAGAAAGGTGGCGTGATCCTTGTGACGTAACACACGATCAATGGGGAGTTATTGCAGGGAGAATGAAATTAGTTTTCCGTCCAATACCGAAAAATATTTCACATTATTAGGTAATTCTTTAGTGCGTTAATTAATACACTTCTTCAAACGAACAGTATCGCATTGCTGATACAACAAATTATTAAATTTTGCAAGTTTTCCAGCGTATGTATATAATGCATTCATAATACACTACAACACCACAACCATTAGAAACATTTTAATCACACTTTGTAATTTATCTCAAATATAAACAATCAAATTTGAAAACCTGAAACATATGTTTATTGACATTTAGTTTTAGACCGACACCAAAAAATATTTTAAATATATTTTGTTTGCTTTGTTGGTAGTTGGTACTGTTGTTTATGCTTGTTAAAGCGATTTTTGTACTGCGTGCAGTTTGTGTCAAGAGAATTTGTTTGCTTATTATAATTTGTAATGTGATTCAGTTCTAATTGTATGTGTTTAACTTTCTTTTGTTTATAGAGCCTTTATAGTTTTTTTTGTATTCGCTTTTCAATTTTGTTTAGTAGCATTGAACCGAACTTTCTTTCGAGTTTGTATATCTAATACAACAATGGTAGTCCTTACAAATTTTCCTCCTCCTACAGAAGGAATCAAGCTTGAACAGCCCCTTACATCAGTGTTTGTGGATAGAAGAGAACTTGGAAAGGGCACTCTTTACATAGCAGAAAGGTATAATTAAATTTGTTTGTTAAAAACGCCCTGATTGTACACAGTTTTTTTTTAGGTTATGTTGTCCTACTGAATCTTAACAAGTAGCCTACCACCACAAATGCCTACAAACGAGGTATAAGCTACTTGTTTCTTATTCCACTGTGACAAATTTTGGACTTAATAAATGACTGAGTGTTTCATGATTATTTGCAGGACGGATTTTCGAAATTAATGTACTAGAATTATAAATATATCGTTGTTACTATAGATTATTATTATAGTTACAGTTCTAGAAAAAAATACTATCGTTACGTCTAGAAATACACGAGCAATTGTAATGGAATTTGAGGTTTCGATTTTTCGGTTATTTCAAAACAATTGCATACATACAATGGTGGGAATATATTTATTTTTTGTTTAAATATTTGACATTGGAGAGCAAAGTATTAGCCTACTGTTTATAAACATAAAGTATTTCAAAAATTGACTATAGTTCATTCAATTAGTCAATTAGCCAAAGTAGTCATTACTGCGCTAGAAGCAAACAACCTTAAATATGTATATAACATGATTTATCTCTGGTGCCTGGCCATCCAAAACAGAATGTCAGTCACTTTAGTTTCATACTTCCACCTTTATCTTCATAATGTGTTTACACTTATTCCTAAGTTGAGTGGAATGAGGAATAATTTTATTTTATGTTTGTTTTAGTCGATTGTCATGGGTGAACAGTCAAACACAGCAAGGGTTTTCAATAGAATATCCTCACGTTGTGGTGCATGGTATATGTAAGGATCTTCGAGAATTTCCTCATGAATGTGTGCTTTTATTATTAGATACTTGCCTGGAAGATGAAAAAGGTACGTGGTTAAAACTGAAAACCCAGTATTGATTTAAGTAAGTTATTTAATGACTAGTTGACTGCTGGAATGCTTGAAAGTTTGGTAAAACAAAAAACATGTAATTGTTAAGTTTCTGTGAATTTATTATATTTTTCTGTCGAAATAGTATTTTAATAGTGTATTTGAACATTTGCCAAAACATTTTTTTTTTTGAAATTAACTTGCTAATATAGAAGTTGGTCATAATCAAAATAAATGTTAGTATGATTTTTTTTTAGTGTATGTATGATGTGAATCAATAAGTTCAGGTAATATTATATTGTAAATGTCTTGAACGTTTTCTTTAATTGTATATGTATATGTCTGATGGGCATTCTTGAGCCATAAGACTAGCAAAAATAATTCTAAATTACCCCTTCTACTTAACATTACGTATTAGTTCCTCATGCAATTTCATTGGGTCATATCGATAAAAAATAGACTAAACTCAGGAGATAGATCTGTAAGACTGAGCTGTAACTACAAATTGTATCAATAAAAAAGTCTTGAGTTTAATCTCAAAGAACACGTTTCCTTTCAAGTAACCTGAGATTAACCTCATCGGTTTGTAATGAGTGACAATGAATTATAACAGACATGTTTCAACTTTTATGTTCGCTCGCCCCTCTGCTGCTGGAACTTACAGGTATTTCCACACATCATCTCGCCGTTCTTATAGTAAGTCGTCAGTGTGTTCATGATAATTGCATTAACTGATCTCTTAAAATGCCAGAAAAATATTTTTCTGAAGATGAAACTAATTGTGAAAATATGTTGAAAAATCCAAAAAAGGTGCAAGAGTTGAATGACACCATATTTGTGTATATTATAAGGGAATATAAATGTATATTCACTAAATCTCAAATACCAGCTGTGAGAAAAGGAAAAGCTAGTGCTGTAATAAACATTTGAGAAAAATTATTAAAAGAATACAGTTAATTTTTTTTTTTTGTTTAACGTCCGACTGTTTTGCAAATTGCTGCTAATGCAGACGGTGAAGGATGAAATGAATTTTTTGTAACGTATGAAAAAATCCCATGCCCGAGTGGGATACAGTAAGAATATTACAAAAGCTCAAATTAAAAAGAAAATTATTAATGTGAAGCCACATTTAAAACAAAAGACCAACTTAGGTCTTAAAAGAAACTTAATAAAACGGTAAACTTTTCCATTTCCTTCATTGACCTCGCAGCAGACACTATACTTTTTGCGCCTGAACATGCATAAATTCTGCCATTTTAAAAAATTGCAGCCGCACTTACGAAAGAATTGAGGTTAATCAAGAGTAGAACATAAAATGTTCATTCAACATTGTTATGTTCAATCAATCTTATTCTAACTGAGATTCAACTCCTTTTATTGATATCGAATTTAATATTAAACTCAGTATTACTTTGAAATGGAGATTCATCTCAGTGTTGAGAAACATCTCAAATGAACTTTGTCTCTCCAATTTTCACCGATACGAATTGAGTTTAAACTCCCAAAATTCCGAGATCAAGCTTAATCTCATTATTATTGATACGACCCATTGTTATGTAGAGTCTAGCCTGGAACAGAGGTGGTGATTCTTTACCTGTTTTAGCAAATGTTCAAAAACAAGCTACCAAAGTATAACAGTCACTGAGTTAATATGTAAACCCATTAATTATGAACGTTGGTCAGAATCTGAAGAAATATTTTTGCTGTGTTAATTTCTATTTTACTGTACATCCGAATCATTTAATCTAGTTGATTTCCATCATAAGCTGTGTTCACATTTTTCTTAGTGGAAAACTTGATTTCAGAAAAACAATGATTGTTGATGTAAGTCAAAATTTTACTAGCAACTCTATCTCGCTGGTTACAAAAATGCTAAAACAGTAGCAGTGATTTCCTGATTGAAATAAAGCTTTAGTGTTTTGTACTTAACCCTTTCTTACCCAGTGAGGCATAGAAGTCACGTTGGAGTGAAATAACAGACATAAAAACTTTAATTGTTAGCGACTACTTTTGATTAAAGAGCGCTGGGCGTAAAGTGTAATAATTTTCTGTACCCTAGCCAGGAATCGAACCTGAGACCTCCGCTTTGCAGTGTAAGATGCTGACCACTACGCCTCGGACGCGACCATTAGTTTCTTTTTAAAGTTAGTTTTAGTCTTAAATATTCGTGTTCATTTACTAAAATAAAGTAGCATTTCTTCGAGTATGTTGAATGTACATACAAGTATATTTTTTAGGCTGTAAATACTGATTTTGTCCATTTTACCAATATTTTTGAATTGTAAACTTTTTTAAGTCTTAAATAATGCTTTGCTACAAATCTAAGCAAGAGAATTTTGTTTAGGGTGCTAACCTCATATTGTTGGGAACTTTGATACCATCAAGCCCAATGTGACATATGTGTCACTTTTTTGTCACGCCATCAAAAAAAGGCTGAAGGTCTAAAAGTGATTTTATTTCACTTAAATGTCAGTTAAGTGTATGAAACAATGTACACATATTTGTTTGTGTAAAGTTAAAAAATTTGGGATTGAAAGGGTTAATGAGTTAAAAATGTATGGACGAGCCATTCCAACTATAAGAATCGAATCGCATCTAATTGAAATTGTTTTTAACCACACAAAACATATTGTGACACTTATCGCTAAGGTACGTTTCAGGATCTAGGTAATTAAATAATCTTTTAACTAAAAGATTTACAAAATGAATAAGTTAAACCTGACATTGGTTTTGTGTTTTAGATTCCGAAAGTGGTGATGAAAGTCATAGTGATGGTGCTGGATCTGTGATTCATTTTGTACCGGATGATAAAGGAGTATTAGATGCTATGTACAAAGCAATGGTTTTTTGTCAAGAGCTCCATCCTGATCCTCAAGAAAGCTTCTCTGATGGTATTTTTATATGTTTTTACTTTTAGTTTGTAAACGGAAATAATCTTTGATTTTTACTTTCTCTTGCCTATATGAATATATAGGAAGGAAAGTATTGTTTTCATGTCGATTTTTCGAAATCGAGTTTTCACCGGATCTATACGTTTTCAGACCCCCTGAACCCAAAAAACATGTTTTTAGCGATTGGTCTGTGTGTGTGTGTGTGTGTGTGAACAGAATATCTCAAGAACGGAACATCGTACGAACTTGAAACTTGAAACTTAAGTTACATACCACTACCGGACGCGACACGAACATTTTCATCAAAATCAGTCAACCGGAAGTAGTAGTTTATTCGTATAATTTTTCAGTTTTTTGCGATTTTCTTAAAAACTGGTCCTACGATTTTTTGTAAAATCGCCTATTTTACTCAATTTTTTATTCTCTACAAGATAGGGTAGGCGCCATGTTTGCTGAAATTCTCGGTGAGGCTGTTTTCATGTAAAAACGTTGTTTTTTTAAGATTACGGCTTTAATATAAATTTTAGCGCAAAAACTTATATAATAAAAGTTGTAGAGAATTTAAAAACCTACAACTTCTGTTTCAAACATTTTTTTGTATGACGCTTAGTTTAGCAGTAATTAGCGATTTTCTGATTTTTTCTCACGAAAACGTGAGAAAAATCGATTTTTTTAAGATTTTGGCCTTAGTATGCATTTTACGACAAAAGTGTATATAACCAAATTTATAGGAAATTTAAAGATCTACAACTTTTATTTAACGTATTTTTCTCTACAGAGCCTAGTTTAGCGTGAAATAGTGATTTTTCCGTATTTTTAAGCCAGACTAAGGTTGATTTTCATTTTGAGTGTTTCACTCATGATTAAAATAAGGTTATGTTTATTGAGGTTAGTTTTTTGTTTATTTCTAATATTTTATTACTAATGTTAAATTATATTGTAAATTATTTGCATTGGCAAGAGAAAGTTGTGTGAGTGTTTCACACCAGATTTTTCTATTCTGTTAGCAAGATTTCTTCTAAATTAATTTTTTGTCTTGAAATTTAATGGCTGTAAGATCTTAACCATTGCTAAGATGAGTTTTTTCCGTTACCTACTGCTGACTGTAACTGTGGTACGTAAAAAATATCTTAATGTAGTTACTTTAACCCTTTATAGGTCTGTGGTAGGTATACTTACCACTGGCAATAAGGTCGATTTTTTTAAGAATAAGCTATGCAGTTGAACCTTATTGGCATTTTATGGTTTTATAGATGTTCTGTGGTAAGTAGGCAATCCACATATTGAAATTAGCGCGCAGCGACCATTTGCTTTGTGAGTTACATGAATGTGGTAAGGATTCATACCAGCGTCTGCTACCATGTTGTTTTGTTGTTACTTTTGTACAGAGCGTAGAAAATTCCAGTTTTTTACGGGAAAGCAAGCATTCATGGTGATAGAAAGTTAAGATTCGCCACATTTTTCTGTTATATAGGGTTACAAGGTGTTTCAAAAGCATTCTTACCACTAAATATTATGTGAGTCCCATTTCAATAAACATTCCTTGGTAAGTATACTTACCAGGGCTTGACATAAAAAAAAGAAATATCTTACTGTTCTGGCACTAGAAATACATTATTCAAGTCCGTATAAAACAAAATTTAACATTTTACAACATGTATATTTTTCCCCGTAGTTTTGCCCTATAAAGGGTTAATGATTACTTTCTATTGGTAACAAAACCTTTAAACCGGCTTCAATTTTGAGTATAGTAAAAATTAACTGTTACAACAAAAATTGCTGCTTTGCTTGGCTGTATTTCAATCCTACTGTATTACTTTTTCAATGATTATATTGATTTTTCTTTACATCAGTGTATTGGTACCCTTTGACATACTCAACCACTGCCTTGATAATACTCTTAAGTCTATTCCATTTATTTGGGAACTGATGTAGACAAACGGTTTGCACTGCAATTGACTACTATGCATAATTGAGGTTAGAAAATACATGCACGAGGCATTCCAACTATAAGAATCGAATCGCGTCTTAATTGAAATTGTTTTTAACCGCACAAAACATATTGTGACACTTATCGATAAGGTACGTTTCAGGATCTAGGTAATTAAATAATTAATACACTAAGGTTTAAAATTACAAGTATTTATTATAACTAAAAGATTTACAAAATAAATAATAAACTAATTGTAATGAAGTAATACAATAAATAACTCAAATAATTTACTGAGTATTACTTACAAACAATTATACCCAATGCACATACACAAAAACTATACACAGTGCACATACACAATAAGATAGTACAACAATAGTTGACCACTACAATGCCCGGATACGTTGACCTGTTCTATGCACCGATAGCACACTCAATAAACACTCGTCAAGGATCAAACGAATACTAATTCTCCGTTGCACTCGGGGCTCCCTTTATATAGGTAAATCAAAGAGATTTCTCGAAAGACACAGAGATTCAATCAATAATCTTTTTTTATTGCTTCTGGAAAAATCATAACTAGTATTAACAAGTCACAATAGAAAAAAAGGTGTTACAGGTAACCAACCGACTCTTTCACAAATAGTTGTACAACAAAGACCCTATCTTATTACACACGGCACTTTTTAAATACCCTTTTATAACTAACCCTATTGTTACTTTGTCCCTTTATTATCTACTATTCAACACTTTATGAATCTCTTGATCCAGAACCCTCTCGAATAGATATTCCTTTACGATGACGTCACAATATTGTCTGAAGAAGAATAAAACTCTTAACTGCTCACAAGATTCACCAAAGTATTACTGTGTGATAAGCAGACAAAAGTTAACTATCTACATGACTGGCTACTGTTGCTTGTCTGTGCGATACAGACGCCAGTACATTCTTTCAACCATATTGTCGTATAATTTATTTAGACTAGTTCCAAAACTAAGGGGAACAAACTGTAGTTTGTTTACGTCATGTTGTGAAAGAAATCTTAGTTACAAAAAGTAGTAGTCAAAAGAATGTCTGGGTTTTTTTCAGCATAAAATACTTGCATATTAGTTTAAGAAAAATACCACTATAATTTTTAAAAGCATGTAAAAACTTATCAGTTTAACATAATAAACGAGGTATAAAATTGTTTTGAAAGTGTTAAAGGACCTTGGAACACCTGAAACCAACTATCTTTCTGTATCTGTATTTAAATTTCAGTGACTATGAATTAAGAATACAGCCTTATGAAAATTGCTACTGATGGTACCTGCATTAAAAAGTTAGCCAAAATATTAAGACTTGTACTTGACATTCTAATAATGCTTGAAATACAATGCAGATCTAAAGCAACATGTAGTGTACATTATGACAATCACGTTTCAGTTTCAGTACTACTACTGCTGCTGCTGCTGCTGCTGCATTTTCTTTGCAAAATGCACCAATATTTGTTCCATTTCCTCTGCAGTCAATATATTAATCTTAAATTATCAAATGTGACCTCAGATTTTCTTAGTGTTCCTTATTTAAATGTAATGCTCTACTTATAATGTTGATACTGGTCACTAATGTTTATAAGGATATTTTTGGGTGCTATTATAGTATGCGGCCGACTGTGTAATGTTTAGTAAAAATTGTATTTGTTGATGTGGTACCACTGTCCATTAGCACTTTTCGTGGGAAAGATTCACATATTTTACTTCAAGGTTACGTCTTAACTACATATGGTTACATAGGTTATGTGTTAACTAGATGTAAAATGTTGTTTTAAGATTTTTATAAAAATGTAATTGTTAATAAAGAAACAGCTCTGACTTTTTTGAGGCAGCAGAACCTACTTGACACAGGTCAGATGTTCATAAATTTGAAATAGAAAAATGGAGACAAAATAGAAACCATAAATAAATTACTAATCAATAAAATTTCCTTTAAAATAAAAAAATACCTATCACTCCACACTACAACCTGTCAAAGAAATAAATATTTACATTTAATAATAACACAATTCTTTTAAACTTGGACTCAAAAATGATACTATAGCTAATAGAACTAATAATAAAAAAAACTTAGTAGGGTAATAAACAAAACAAAATTAAATATTGCTAACAAGAGTAAATCCAATATTTATGAAAAAGCAGGTGTTTATAAGATGAAATGTGGTTCAAGAAATTGTAATGATTTTTATATTGGCATGACCTCTAGATCATTTAAAAAAACGATATCAAGAACATCTCCAAGCGTATAAATATTGATTACAGAAATCTAATTATGCAGAGCATGTTTAAATAAATAACCACAAATTTTATATATTAGAAGACATTACTATTCTTGAAATAAATGACAACAAATATTAATAAATTTAATAAATGAACAGTTACAGTTTGACAATGTTAATTGGTTAAAATCTATCATAAATTATACATAATAAAATTTTATGACACAGATAGCAATAGCAGTAGGTTTTTCCATTTTATAATCAGTTTGATTCAGACCATTGACAAAGGAAGATGCAAACTTTATAAAATATTTCTTGAAACTTTTATTAACATGACCTAAAGAAGTGGTGCGCACCGGGAAAGTACTTTTAAGGAGAACATACAAACAGCAGTATAAGGTAAATACAAAGTTTTTTTGTATATACATAAAAATAAAATATTAATAAATGTAAACTATAATATTTAATATCTTTTTCGTACCTTATTATAGTATTATTTGTCATTGTAAATTATCGTATTATTATCTATACTTTTCTTGTAAATTATCCTTTTTATTGTCCTATTTTATCCTTTTATTGTAAAAGTATACGAAAAGTGCTAGTGGACAGTGCTACCACATCAACAAATACAAACTTCACTAAACATAACACAGTAGGCCACATACGTAGTAGGAAGCATCATAGGTAGCACCTATTTTTAAGTACAGACTTTTTATGACTCCATATTTATATTTTCCTGAAGTGATAATTGCATAGATTTTTTATTAAAACGAATTATTTTTGATTTAGATGATCTATGCGAGGATGCTGAATCTGAGGGAGAAGAGACAATTGGAAATGGCCATTCTCATAGTGAGTTTTTTTAATCGTTTTTACTGTAGCGGGTTTTATTAAAAATTGTAACTACTTTGATTTTATTTATTTTAAAGTTATTTGTTTTTTATGGCAAGTTTTACAAGGTTGCTGTTATTTCATATTCTAATTGCTGTAATTTGGCACTTTTTATGCCTACAATGATCTCCCCTGTAAAGACCAGCCCATTGGTGAAGTGGTCAGTGTAACTGGCTTTGATGTGTGGGGTCTTTATTTCGATTAGGTCTGACATTGTTTCATCACTTCTTTTGATCTTTATCCTTCACCATATATACATGCAAGTTTCATTTTTATCCATTGCCCTGGCATCACCATTCGGCGCATGTGCCGTAGTTGTTCCGAGTCGAAGAAAAAGGGATGACACCATTTTGTTTGCTGTCTTTTATTTATGCTTTATAGTTGATTGAAAATCCCGTGTGTGAGATTAGATCTGTCATTCATTTTATAAATACAAAGAACAGTAAACCAATTGACATTCATCAACAAATTAGGGAAGTGTACAGAGAAAATGTTACAAGTGATTCTCTTTGTAAAGTCTAAAGGAGGAAATGAGTAAAGGATAAAGCGAAGGGAATCTTGACATGTCGAAAAATCATCTACAAAGTCTTTTGGGATCAACACAGCATTTTACTGGTGGATTTTTTACCCCGTGGTGAAACAATCAATGCAAATATTTTCTACCCACCGTATAGCCCTGACATCTGTAGCATTTTTCATTTCTTCTTGTAACTGAAATTATTCCTTAGTGGACAAAAATACAACAATATTGATGAGCTCAAAGGACCTGCATGTTATCACATGATTAACAACGCAGGTGGCAACGTGAAGATGGTATACAAAAATTTGTGCCATACAAGTGCCTCCAAAATGGTGGGAAGATAGTGTATGGATTTCAGTTTGTTTTGTTATAAACAGTTTATATCTGTACTCATGTTGTTATTATTATCAAACAGAACTAATATTCTTCAGGCAAGTTCCTTGTATTACTGTTAATTTGTGAAACAGTTGGACATAAAAATATTACCCTGTAAAGCCATTATGTTGTCAGCTTTTTGGCTGTATGCAACGTTGAGATATTACCTTGTGTGTTAGAAATTTTACTTCATAAAATTTCAATTGATTCATTCAAAGTGTATCTTAAAAGTTTGTTTAATTTCATTAAATTACAACTGCAATTTTTCGCTTTCTTCTATTTTCTCAAAAACGGCTCTTTCAATTTTTTTAGAAATTGTCTTATTCACTACATTTTTTATTTCCTACAAGAAAAAGTAAGCGCCACGTCTGTTGAAATTCTTGGGGAAGCTGTGCTTTTGTGGTAAATAATGGGTTTTTGAAGATTGCAACCTTAATATGCATTTTAGGACATAAGTGTTTTACAATTAAAGTTGTAGGCAATAGACAACCTACAACTTTCATTTCAAACTTTTTTTATATCACTTGGTTTAGCATCTGTGATTTTCTGATTTTGCTCATCAAAATGGGTAAAAAATTAAGTTTTTTTTTAAAATTGAGGCATTAGTATGCATTTTATAAACAATTAGAAAGTCTACAACTTTTCAAGCATTTTTTTTTAGTTTAACATCTGTCAGTGATTTTCCTTATTTTTATTCTAAAGAGGTTGATTTTCGTTTTGTATCATTCATTAATGATTAAAATTAGGTTATGTTTTTCATTTTAAATTGTTTACTAATGATTAAACATAGATTATATTTTTTAATTATTTACTTTGGAAAACAAAAGTGGTGTAGTGTTTCACACCAGATTTTTAATTTTCAGATGGTAATGAAAGACAAAATGGTGTTAGAACTGGTGATGAAGAAGGAGAGGCTATGGATGTAGAAGAAGATGGTCAATTTGAAGATGCTGATTAGAATCATTTTAGATGACTGAACTGCTCTAATTTAATTTACTGACTATCTTTCCATCAAGTTTTTAATGAAGTACTTTATGTTAGCAAATTTTTGCTAATTAAGTGGTGTGGTTGTATAAAAACTGAACTGGTGTTTTATATACTAAAAGAAATTAATATCTTTATATTGTAAACAATCTTATTCACGAAAACTTCCCTGATCCTGGTTAATGCATCTCCTGGGATACCTCAAGCGCAAAACTGCGGATGAAACTTGTTTGACATAATGAAATAAACCAAGTGTTCCAGAACCAACAAAAGTTCATTAAAATCTACCTTTTCATAGTAATGCAATAGTGGAAAATAAACTTACAGTTAGGCTGCTAAGTTGAATGTGTTTAGGCTTTAAAATCTTGTATATCCAAATGTCCAAGAAAATTTTCAATTCATTTAGTTTGTTCTGTAGAAGTATCTATTTAAGGACTGTAAAATACATACAGTGAATATAGAATTTTGCTTTTGTGTCTTGATGAAAACTAAAATAGTCTTCAGTAAAAAATTTGTGTTTGCAGTAACTGCATTAAACCAAAACCACAATATTGAGAAGATTCTACTAGGCTATTGCATAGCGTAATTACTTTGAAATAATATTTGCTAATATCCCTTTGGTGTTCGTATTCTTATAGTAGTGGTAAAGGATTATTTACCAAATAAAAATGGCAAATATTCGCTCAGTAGTTTATTGTAATGAAGCCTAAATAATAAAACTATTGTTAGCTTCATATTGATGTCAATTCAAGTGTTTTTATTAATTTTTATTTTCGAGTTAACTTCAATAAATTTTCATTAGTTATAAGTGAAGTAGATTTCTGGGAAGAGAGTGCATAAAAAAAATCAGTCAGTTTATATAACTGCACTTTGGGTTGTATATGGCGCATATACCACAATTAACTGAATGTAACTTCTAAATGTGTTAATAAAAATCACAGCTAGTCCAGTTGTTTACTGTACTTGCATATTTTGTACAAATCTCATTTTTGTATATTTTATTTTTAGTGAGTAATAATTTTTTGTTTTCTTAAATCTGTATTATATTTTCATAAATATATTGCTATCACAGATTTTTGTCTTTTAATAGCATTTTACCTTAATACGCCTGGTTTTTGCAGAAACATTCTTATTTTTCAACTGAATTATGATAATTATTGATAATATGATAAAATTGGCACACACAAACATCAGTCAGTTGTAATTATACTCTACTTCATGGAACCGTGCAGCACGTCAAAACATAAATGTTAAAGGCTTGGGCACACAGAAAGCGGTCTGTCGCGGCGGTCAGCGATCTGTGACCGAAGCAGTCAGGCGATCTAGTTGTAATACGCAACAATGCATCATCTCCGTCAAACAGCACGCGGTCCATTCTTCGTCGCGGCGACAAGCGATCCAGTAATACAAAATTACAGATTTGATTCTGACCGCCTCACCAACTGCGATTAAAAAATGACCGAACAAATTGAATTTTTGATTGAAAATGTTCGAAAACATAAGTGTTTGTATGATAGTGCCGACGAGCATTACAAAAATGTTTTGATGAAGGCGGAAGCATGGAATGCGATAGCAAAAGAATTAAATTACACTAGTAAGAATTAAATTACACTAGTAAGAATTAAATTCCACTAGTAAGAATTAAATTCCACGTCGTTGTACACTTCCCAATCCTGCGTTTTATCAAATCATGCATTTCCTCGAAACTTTCTCGCAACATCCGAAAATATTTGAAAAACCTATCTTCATATGACTCTAGTTCGATGCATAAACGGTGATATTCCCCTAATTGTTTTCTCTTTTTATTAATTTTATGCACCCAGCATCGTCTTTTCCTCTTTTGGCTTTGCAATGCAAATAGCAGAAGGAGAATTTCTTCGTCCGAGCTCATACTCAATATAAGAAACGCACGATTACAGACCACGTCACGAGAGGAATGAGACCAGACCGGACCGCTCCCTATGTGGCGTCTCTTTCTTGTACTTTTGAGTCGCGATTGGCCTATGATTGTCGGGAAGTTTTGAATGCCGTGGCCAAGCGTAACGTGGTGACGCTGCGTTGGGTGCCGGGGCACCAGGGAGTGTCTGGAAATGAGAGAGCGGATGACTTAGCAAAGAAAGGTGCAGCCTCTCACTTCATAGGCCCAGAGCCATTCTGTGGAATTGGTGAAGGCTATTATAGAGGTATAGTTAGGGCCTGGGAAGAGGAGGCTAAAACCTCCTATTGGGAGAAGGTGCCAGGCTGTGAACAGGCAAAGAAATTCATTGCCTATTCCAGCAGAAAGGCTGGGATATATAATAGACTAGGAAGACAGGACTTGAGGAGGGTAGTGGGCCTGATGACTGGTCATTGTAATCTTGGGTATCATTTATCCAAGATAGGAGTTGCTGAAGAGAGCCTGTGTAGATTCTGTCATGAGGCAGAAGAGAAGGCTGAGCATATTTTATGCAGTTGCAAAGTGGTTGGCTGCAAAAGAAGAGCGCTGATGGGTAAGGACGTGTTAACACCTTCTCAGGTAAGTGCACTAGATCCTAGGCATATCCTGCGCTTTATTGAAAGTGTGGGTCTTGCATAAATAAGGAATAGGGGCAATCACAAAAGATCTTTTAGGTCGCGGTGAGGAGGGGCTGCAGAAGCCTGAACGCCCTGGTTGTAAAGAAGAAGAAGAAGATGTGGCGTCTCTGTATCGCAGACCGCCGCAACAGCCACTAGATCGCTGACCGCCGCGACAGACCGCTTTCTGTGTGCCCAAGCCTTTAGGCTTTCGCCTTTGATTTGCCTGAATAATATAATAGATCAATAATTTACTTTAAGATGTTTTCCGGAGAACCAGCACGCAATTTAAAGTAGTCCGCGTACGAGACTAAAGCGAATAGGAATTGTAAGTAAAAAACGAGGTAGAAATTGACTAAAATGGAAGGAAAAACATAGGAAATGGTCCACTTGAAAAACCAAATAATATCACAAGCATAAAGTATCCACTTACTTGGTATATAATGCAATAGCGTTGAAGCCCAGTAACAGGAACACGTGTTTGAGTCCAGAATGGTAATCGATGAAATACACTTTAATACATTAATGAACAATTTACGAATGAACCATTACTGTTTTGAGAATTGTTTCTTCCCGTATATACTAACAAAAGAATACAAAGTATTTGTGTATAGGATAGTATGTTTATAAAACATAAACAAAATAAAATGTCTCCTAATTTACGAGGGGTTACGGATCTTTATACTTTACAATGTTAATATTTGTACCTTTTTCTCAAGAACTACATAAGTTAGACACTTAATTTTTTCACATGTGAGCATAAGAAATGTTTAAATTGATGAAGTGAACATTTTTTACAATGTTTTTTTTCAAAAAGACCTTTAATATAAAAATTAAACGTATTAAATTTTTTTAATGCTCAGAATAAGCAGAAAAAATGGATATTTCAAACAAACAAAAATTTGCTCAAATATCTTTGGTAAGTCCTGGAGAAAAGGTACAATTGAGGTAAAAATCCTTAATTTTCAGAAACGGCCATTTAAAATGTATAATACAGTAGCTACTTTTATAATTAATATTAGTTACACTGGCATAAAGTTTAATGAAAAAACATTTATAATTATTGTAGAAATATACCATTTTTGCTTTCTCTTGCCTATTTGAGTATATAGAAAGGAAAGTATTGTTTTCATGTCGATTTTTTGAAATCGAGTTTTCACTGGATCTACACATTTTCAGACCCCCTGAACCCAAAAACATGTTTTTAGAGATTGGTCTGTGTGTGTGAACAGAATATCTCAAGAACGGAACATCATACCAACTTGAAACTTAAGTTAGATACCACTAGAGGACCCGACACGAACATTTTCATAAAAATCGGTCAACCGGATGTAGAAATTTATTCGTGTCATCTTTCACTTTCTTGTGATTTTCTCTAAAACTGCTCCTATGATTTTTTTTAAAAATCACCTCATTTACTACATTTTTTATGCTCTATAAGATTTTGCATCATTCACTCATGATTAAAATAAGGTTATATTTTTTGAAATTAGTTTTTTTTGTTTATTTCTAATGTTTCATTAGTAATTACTTTCTCTTGCCTATATGAATATATAGGAAGGAAAGTATTGTTTTCATGTCGATTTTTCGAAATCGAGTTTTCACCGGATCTATACGTTTTCAGACCCCCTGAATCCAAAAAACATGTTTTTAGCGATTGGTCTGTGTGTGTGTGTGTGTGTGTGTGAACAGAATACCTCAAAAACGGAACATCGTACGAACTTGAAACTTGAAACTTAAGTTACATACCACTACCGGACGCGACACAAACATTTTCATCAAAATCGGTCAACCGGAAGTAGTAGTTTATTCGTATAATTTTTCAGTTTTTTGCGATTTTCTCAAAAACTGGTCCTACGATTTTTTTTAAAATCGCCTATTTTACTCAATTTTTTATTCTCTACAAGATAGGGTAGGCGCCATGTCTGCTGAAATTCTCGGTGAGGCTGTTTTCACGTAAAAACGTTGTTTTTTTAAGATTACGGCTTTAATATAAATTTTAGCGCAAAAACTTATATAATAAAAGTTGTAGAGAATTTAAAAACCTACAACTTCTGTTTCAAACATTTTTTTGTATAACGCTTAGTTTAGCGGTAATTTGCGATTTTCTGTTTTTTTTTCTCACGAAAACGTGAGAAAAATCGATTTTTTCAACATTTCGGTCTTAGTATGCATTTTACGACAAAAGTGTATATAATTAAATTTATAGAAAATTAAAAGATCTACAACTTTTGTTTAAAGCATTTGTCTCTACAGAGCCTAGTTTAGCGTGAAAGCGTGATTTTCCGTATTTTTAAGCCAAACTGAGTTCGATTATCATTTTGCGTCATTCACTCATGATTAAAATAAGGTTATGTTTTTGAGGTTAGTTTTTGTTTATTTCTAATATTTTATTAATAATGTTAGGTTTATTATTAATTATTTGCATTGGCAAGAGAAAGTTGTGTGAGTGTTCCACACCAGATTGTTTATTTTTAATGTTTTATTACTAATGTTAGGTTATATTATTCATTATTTGCATTGGCAACTGAAAGTTGTGAGTTTCACACCAGCTTTTTTTAAATAAATAAAATATTTCATTAGTTTTACAAAGTAATTTTAATATTGAGAACAATACAAAGTTTAAAAAGTGTCGTAACAAAAATATTACAGTAGGCAAATAAAAAGGTTTTTAGCTGTCATTTGTTCTGATTACAAAATATGTTTACTTTGAGTGAAATAAACAAGTAATCTCTTCTTGTAGTTTGGTTTCTTCAAATTAGTTATTTTTTTAAAGTAACGTTAATACTGCTTCAAAACTCATCTTGGCATTTTAAGATATACATAGGAATCCTTATTTCTGTTTATTTGCTTATGGTAATGTGTTGAGAATTGATTTTATACAAGCCTTGTATTATTGTATATTTCGTTGAGTATTTCTTTATATTTTCTTTTCTGAATCGTTTATCTTCCTTCATAGTAGAAAATTGAGACTGATTCGAAGCTCTCTCACATGAGAGTTTTTATCAAGGATAGGGTCCCACCACCCCTATCCTCACTTGACCCACCCCACCCCAAATGTTATTTCATTGGGATGACTACAATTATATTTTATTTATTTTTTATTAATTAATTTCTTGTGTTTACTTTTTTAGAAAAAGATTTTTGGGGTTTTTCTTCTGTTTTCTTTTTTACTTAAAAACACTTCACTTTTAATAAGATTTACTTTAATATAGTCTTATTTTTTTATTCAATTTCTTGTGTTTATTCTTTTAGAAAAATAATTTTTGGAGTTTTTCTTTTTATTTTACTTAAAATCTCTTCCCTTTAAATGATTCTTCCTTTTCCTTCTTGTTGTAGAATTTCTTCTAAAGTAATAAAGTGTATAAAGTCCATTTCAGAACAAACTGGTTGTTCTTGAAAACTTCTTCCATTGAATAAATTACAATCAGAGTTTTTATCAAGCTTTTAATAAAGCTTTTTGTTGATAGGGTCCCACCACCCCTACCACACTTAAACCCACCCCACCCCAAATGTTATCTCATTGGGATGTGTACCATTATATATTATTTATTTTTTAATAATTAATTATTTTCTTGTGTTTACAGTTTAAGAAAAAGTTTTTGGAGTTTTTCTTCTGTTTTCTTTTTACTTAAAAATTCTTCCCTTTAAAGAAGATTTACTTTAATTCTATTAAATCTTATTTTTTATCAATTAAATTTCTCTTGTTTACTCTTTTAGAAAAAGAGTTTTTGGAGTTTTTCTTCTTTTCTTTTTACTTGAAAACTCTTCTCTTTAAAAATAAGATTTACTTCAATTTATTAAATCTTATTTATTTTTTATTAATTAAATTTCTTGTGTTTAATCTTTTAGAAAAATAGCTTTTGGAATTTTTCTACTGTTCTTTTTACTTTAACTCTTCCCTTTAAATAAGATGTACTTTAACTTTTTGTATGAAGAAATTAAAAATTTTCTGATTGCTCTTAGTGCTTTCTGCCTGGTGTACTGTTTAATATTATTGAGTGAATGTTTTTAAAAATTAAATTAGTTTAGGTGTGTTGTTTTCCTTAAAAAAGAACTTCTAAAAAGTAATAAAGTTTGTAAAGTTCTATTTCAGAAAAAAACTGGTTCTTCTTAAAAACTTCTTTCCTTTAATTGATATTGAAAGCTGTATTAATGAAAGTTTCCTTAACAGATTCTTCCTTTTTTCCTTAAATAAGAGCTTCTTGTTGTGGAACTTCTTCTAAAGTAATAAAGTTTATAAAATCCTTATTCAGCAAAACCGGTTGGCCTTCCTATATACTATTTCCTTTTAATTAATATTAAAGCTTTGTTAAATGAAAGTTTCCTTAATGGATTCTTCTCTTTCCTTAAATAAGAGCTTCTTATTGTAAAACTTCTAAAGTAATGAAGTTTATAAAATCTTTATTTTGAAAAACTGGTTGCACTTCTTTAAAACTTCTTTTTTTTAATTGATATTAAATGCTTTGTTAAATGTTAGTTTCCTTTACAGATTCTTCTCTTTCCTTAAATAAGAGCTTCTTCTTGTAAAACTTCTAAAGTAATGAAGTTTATAAATTTTTTTTTTTTTAAACTGGTTGCACTTCTTTAAAACTTCTTGTTAATTGATATTAAAAGCTTTGTTAAATGAAAGTTGCCTTAACGGATTTTAACCTTTCCTTAAATAAGAGTTTTTTTGCTGGAGAACTTCTAAAGTAATAAAATGTGTGAAGTACTTTTTCTTTTGTGTTTACTTTTTGAGAAAAAGAGTTTTTGGAGTTTTCTTTTGCTTTCTTAGTACTTTAACTCTTCTCTTTAAATAAGATTTACTTAACTTTTTGTATAAAAAAATTAAGAATTCTTTGATGGCTCTTACGGCTTTCTGCCTGGTATACAGTTTGGTATTATTATGCCAAAGTTTTTAAAAATTAATTAAGTTTAGGTGTGCTGTTTAAAATCAACTGTACCTGACTAAGAAATCTTGATTGTTCCCTTCCCTTAAATAAGAACTTCTTGTTGTAGAACTGAGCTTCTTTTTGTAAAACTTCTAAAATTAATAGTTTTTTCTTCTTTTTTAGAAAAAACTGGTTCTTCTTGAAAACTTTTTTCCTTTAATATGTAATCAAAGCTATGTAAATGAAAGTTTCCTTAACAGATTCTTCCCTTTTCCTTAAATAAGAGCTTCTTGTTGTAGGACTTCTAAAGTAATAAAGCTTATAAAATCCTTATTCAGAAAAACCGGTTGTCCTTCCTAAAAACTATTTCCTTTTAATTGATATTAAAGCTTTGTTAAATGAAAGTTTCCTTAACGGGTTCTTTTCTTTCTTTAAACGAGAGTTTCTTGTTGTAGAACTTGTTGTAAAGTTATAAAGTTATTAAGTCCTTTTTCAGAACAAACTGGTTGTACTTCTTTAAAACTTGTTCCTTTTAATTGATATTAAAGCTTTATTAAATAATAGTTTCCTTAACGGATTCTTTTTTTTCTTTATATGAGAGCTTCTTGTTGTAGAAGTAGTTATAAAGTTATTAAGCCCTTTCTTAGAACAAACTTTTTGTACTTCTTTAAAACTTCTGCTTTTAATTGATGTTAAAGCTTTGTTAAATAAAAGTTTCCTTAACGGATTCTTTTCTTTCTTTAAATGAGAGCTTCTTGTTGTAGAACTTGTTGTAAAGTTATAAAGTTATTAAGCCCTTTTTTAGAACAAACTTTTTGTACTTCTTTAAAACTTCTGCTTTTAATTGATGTTAAAGCTTTGTTAAATAAAAGGTTCCTTAACGGATTCTTTTCTTTCTTTAAATAAGAGCTTCTTGTTGTAGAACTTGTTGTAAAGTTATAAAATTATTAAGCCCTTTTTTAGAACAAACTTTTTGTACTTCTTTAAAACTTCTGCTTTTAATTGATGTTAAAGCTTTGTTAAATAAAAGTTTCCTTAACGGATTCTTTTCTTTCTTTAAATGAGAGCTTCTTGTTGTAGAACTTGTTGTAAAGTTATTAAGCCCTTTTTTAGAACAAACTTTTTGTACTTCTTTAAAACTTCTGCTTTTAATTTATGTTAAAGCTTTGTTAAATAAAAGTTTCCTTAATGGATTCTTCTTTCTTTAAATGAGAGCTTCTAGTTGTAGAACTTGTTGTAAAGTTATAAAGTTATTAAGCCCTTTTTTAGAACAAACTTTTTGTACTTCTTTAAAACTTCTGCTTTTAATTTATGTTAAAGCTTTGTTAAATAAAAGTTTCCTTAATGGATTCTTCTTTCTTTAAATGAGAGCTTCTTGTTGTAGAAGTAGTTATAAAGTTATTAAGCCCTTTTTTAGAACAAACTTTTTGTACTTCTTTAAAACTTCTGCTTTTAATTGATGTTAAAGCTTTGTTAAATAAAAGTTTCCTTAACGGATTCTTTTCTTTCTTTAAATGAGAGCTTCTTGTTGTAAAGTTATAAAGTTATTAAGCCCTTTTTTAGAACAAACTTTTTGTACTTCTTTAAAACTTCTGCTTTTAATTTATGTTAAAGCTTTGTTAAATAAAAGTTTCCTTAATGGATTCTTCTTTCTTTAAATGAGAGCTTCTAGTTGTAGAACTTGTTGTAAAGTTATAAAGTTATTAAGCCCTTTTTTAGAACAAACTTTTTGTACTTCTTTAAAACTTCTGCTTTTAATTTATGTTAAAGCTTTGTTAAATAAAAGTTTCCTTAATGGATTCTTCTTTCTTTAAATGAGAGCTTCTTGTTGTAGAAGTAGTTATAAAGTTATTAAGCCCTTTTTTAGAACAAACTTTTTGTACTTCTTTAAAACTTCTGCTTTTAATTGATGTTAAAGCTTTGTTAAATAAAAGGTTCCTTAACGGATTCTTTTCTTTCTTTAAATGAGAGCTTCTTGTTGTAGAACTTGTTGTAAAGTTATAAAGTTATTAAGCTCTTTTTCAGAACAAACCTTTTGTACTTCTTTAAAACTTCTGCTTTTAATTGATGTTAAAGCTTTGTGAAATAAAAGTTTCCTTAACCGATTCTTTTCTTTCTTTAAATGAGAGCTTTTTGTTGTAGAACTTGTAAAGTTATTAAGTCCTTTTTCAGAACAAACTTTTTGTACTTCTTTAAAACTTCTGCTTTTAATTGATGTTAAAGCTTTGTGAAATAAAAGTTTCCTTAACCGATTCTTTTCTTTCTTTAAATGAGAGCTTCTTGTTGTAGAACTTGTTGTAAAGTTATAAAGTTATTAAGCCCTTTTTCAGAACAAACCTTTTGTACTTCTTTAAAACTTCTGCTTTTAATTGATGTTAAAGCTTTGTGAAATAAAAGTTTCCTTAACCGATTCTTTTCTTTCTTTAAATGAGAGCTTTTTGTTGTAGAACTTGTAAAGTTATTAAGTCCTTTTTCAGAACAAACTTTTTGTACTTCTTTAAAACTTCTGCTTTTAATTGATGTTAAAGCTTTGTGAAATAAAAGTTTCCTTAACCGATTCTTTTCTTTCTTTAAGTGAGAGCTTCTTGTTGTAGAACTTGTTGTAAAGTTATTAAGTTCTATATAAAATTAAAACAATATTATCAGCAATTGCTTAGTAATGAAAAATTAAAACAATGTTGCTAAGTAACAAATAATTTTTAAGCTCTATAAGATAGGGTAGATGCCATTTCTACTGGAATCCTTGGGGAGGCTGTGCTGTCGTAGAAAACATTTTTTTTTTTGTTTTTAAAGATTGTGCCTTTAATATGCATTTTAGTGCAAAAATGCATAAAATAAAAGTTGCAGAGAATTTAAAACCTATAACTTTTATTTCAAACATTTTTTTTTGCAATGCTTAGTTTAGCAGTGAGTAGCGATTTTCTGTTTTTTTCACAGAAATGTGTGAAAGTCGTTTTTTTAGATTTCAGCCTTAGTATGCATTTTACGACTAAAAAGTATTCAATCAAATTTATAGAAAATTAAATGATCTACAACTTTTGTTTAGAGCATTTTTGTATACAGAGTGTAGTTTAGCGTGAATGAGTGACTTTCTGTATTTTTAAGCCAAACTTGGTTAGATTTTCATTTTGCATCATTCATTCATGATTATAATAAGGTTGTTTTTTGAGGTTAGTTTTTTTGTTTATTTCTAATGTTTTGTTACTTATATTAGGTTATATTGTTCATTATTTGCATTGGCAAGAGAAAGTTATGTGAGTGCTTTACACCAGATTTTTTACTTCCTCTTGTCTATATGAATATATAGGAAGGAACGTATTGTTTTCATGTCGATTTTTAGAAATCGAGTTTTCACCGGATCTATACGTTTTCGGACCGCCTGAACCCAAAAAACATGTTTTTAGCGATTGGTCTGTGTGTGTATACAAAATATCTCAAGAACGGAACGTCGTACGAGCTTGAAACTTAAAACTTAAGTTACATACCACTACCGGACCCGACATGAACATTTTCATCAAAATCGGTCAACCGGAAGTAGTAGTTTATTCGTATATTTTTTCACTTTTTTGCGATTTTCTCAAAAACTGGTCCTACGATTTTTTTTAAAATCGCCTCATTTACTCAATTTTTTATTCTCTAAAAGATAGGATAGGTGCCATGTTTGCTGAAATTCTAGGTAAGGGTGTTTTTACGAAAAAAAAGTGTTTTTTTTTAAGATTACGGCTTTAATATTAATTTTACAGAAAAAATGTACATAATAAAAGTTTTAGAGAATTTGAAAACCGACACGAAGCTACCTTTCTCACGAAAACGTGTGAAAAATCGATTTTTTTAAGATTTCGGCCTTAGTATGCACTTAACGACAAAAGTGTACATAATAAAATTTATAGAAAAATCAGAGATCTACATATTTTATTTCAAAAATTTTTCTCTACAGAGCCTAGTTTAGCGTGAAAGTGTGATTTTCCGTTTTTTTCAAGCCAAATTGAGTTCGATTTTCATTTTGCGTCATTCACTCATGATTAAAATTAGGTTATGTTTTTGTTTATTTCTAATTTTTTATTAATAAAGTTAGGTTTATTATTAATTACTTGCATTGGCAAGAGAAAGTTGTGTGAGTGTTTCACACCAGATTTTTTTTAGGTTATATTGTTAATTATTTGCATTGGTAAGAGAAAGTTGTGTGAGTGTTTCACACTAGATTTTTAGAGGAAATTTCATACTACATAGTGCACCAAAAAAAATTAAGTTTTTGATCATGACCCCTTTAAATAAGTATTTAAATGAAGCAACATGTAGTAATCTCTCACTAGTCTTGTGGGTAACATTCCTAAAACTTGCTGCGAATAACAAAAACAAACGTCTATGGAAGTAGTGGGGTTGTGGTTCTCAAATGCAAAAAAAAAGTTAGAACTGAGAAGCATCGTTTTGGTTAGTGATACCTTCAACCAAAATACTCAAATTCATGCTTCATTTTTAAATTTTATAATTATGATGTAACTTTTGTTGACTGTAAAGTGCTTTCTTCTCGGACATGTTTTTTTAATGTAACAAATCGTCTACTCATTTCCAAAACAACCTTGGTACTTAGGCTACACTTTCACCACTTTTAAGATCTTGAAGTTGAATGTTTACTTTCTCATGCCCTATTTATACAGAAGAAAGGAAAGTATTGTTTTCATATCGAGTTTTCCCCAGAAATATATGTTTTCAGTCTCCTGAACCCAAAAATAACACATTTTTCGCGATTGTTCTGTGTGTGAACAATATATCTCAAGAATAGAACATCATAAAAAATTGAAACTTTGTAAGTTAGGTAGGTATCACTAGAGGACTGACACGAACATTTTTATAAAAATTGTTCAAACAAAAGTAGTAGATAATTCGAGTGATTCTCTCAAAGACAGCTCCTGATTTTTTTTAAAATTTACTAATTTTTGTGCTCTAAAAGACGGTAAGCGACATGTCTGCTGAAATTCTTGAGGGGCCATGCTCTTGTGGTAAAAATTAGTTTTTTTAAGATACATTAGTATACATAATTTAAATAACCTACAACAGGTATTTTTCTTAAGTACTTAGTTTAGTGCCATATGGTTATTTTTCACATTTTTAAGTCAAAAAGAGGTTGATTTTCACCATTTATTGATTTTACTGTCAATCACTCATGATTAACCCTTTAAAAGTTGATTTTTTTAACCCAAAGAAAACGTTATTTTGCTTAATTTTTTACCACTAAATAATTATTTGTATTATTTACTTATTTTTTTTATGACATATTTATAGGTATATTAACCCTTGCTAACCTGGAAGCCAGAATCAGGCATGCGACATCACTTTTCTTTAAACCCAATTTTCTTCGCAACTATTCATTATTTTGTAACAGGTTTAATTTTATTGGATATAGAATTTCCTCCTCTTTCATTTGATGTATCTTGCATATTTGTACGATGAAAATTGACGACGGGGTGTTACATGAAAGAAAGAGATTTTTTTGACGAGTCAGTATTAAGATTTGAGCATTTTCATCCATAACTTTTCAACAAAAAAAAGGTATTTATTTGAAAATGACATCATCTGTTAGCTTTCAATGTTAGTCGAAATCAATAAATTAGAAGTGCCGGCAACAAATTTTATGACTAAAACCAAACAAAGAAGGTTAACACTACCTGTCTCGCCTATCCCTCAGTTAAACCTTGCAATCAGCGTCAAAATAAATGATAACATATTTTGACTTATGCTATCATGTTTAGAAAAGGATAATACACAAAACAACGTGCGGAAAAGAGACGACATTATTTTGAGGCAATTTTTTCATCCAGCACATTACTTCGTTGAACACAATAAGACATGTTTTGAACGCATCTATCAATTTGCAATATCTAAACGTTATTATTTTTACAATGAATTACTTTATTTATGTATACAGCTAAACATAGATTTTTGTATTTTTTGGTGATTTAGTGACACTTTTTCTTACATAAAGTAATATGTAAAACAAAATATTTTTTTTAAATTTTTATTCTGGTCGTAAATTAAAACGAAAAAATTTGGTTCAAATGTGGTTCTATTATAAAATTCTTTATAAATAAATGGTAATTTCTTGAAATTTTTAGGAATGAAACTGAATGAAATAAGAGTTTTTATTAAGCGTAAAATGACAGTCCGTGTGATCGTTAAAATCGCAGTTCTCGTCGGGTTAAGAAATTAACAGTTCAAAAACTATTATAATTATTTTAATCCTAATAAAACAAAAAATGAAACTAATACTATACAATAAAACTAATACGAACACACGGTAAGCAATGGACAACATTAGGTACGTTATACGACTGTTATAATGACTAGTTGCCTAGGAACTGCCACTTAATATGGAAAGATTAACATTAAACAATTTTAAAAACATTTTAACTTTAAGCGCTGCTAGGGTCCAATGGATGAGAACAGTACTACAAAAGACTGCTACGAATTTCTGGCTGTTGGCGATGAAATATTACGTTCTAAAGCAAAAATAAGTTCCTGTTTTGACAGAAATGTAATATTACGTCATTGGCACTTTTCATGTAAAATGCTTGTGATGTAATATTTCGACAAAAACCTTTAAGGGGTTAACACATGGGTTATATTTTTCATTACTTACATTGGCAAAAGAAAGTTGTGTGAGTGTTTCACACCGTAATTCTTGTTTCTTGGGAATACAAAAATTAATTTTTTTTTAATAAAGGTGAAAACAGTTTGATTTTGAAATTCAATTTAGATCAAATTAGGTATTTTTTTATAACCCTCTTAACACAGTAAGCCACTTCAGTGCCATTTGCATTAAAGTATATTTCAAATCAACATCATAACATGAATTACAGACAGGCAACAGTAACCTACTATATTTTGTTTAGAAAAAAACAGATGTTGTTTGGTTTTATTTTAAATTTTGTAGGTCTTAAAATAATTATATGACATTATAATATATTATTATTATTATTATATGACTTGTAATGGTAATTACTTGGAGTGGCCAAGAAACACCTTTGTGAAAACCTTAACTAGGACAGCGATACAAAAGATTAAAAGAGAAAACTGTTCACGCAATCGTTTTGAAAGACTAAGAGAAACTACAAAATCCTTGACCAGAACAAACAAAATTTATAGAGGTTCAATATGAGTGTGTTCTTATTTCAAGTACTGTATTATTTTAAATAAAATCATCTTTTGAATGAATTAAGATAAAACAGTGTTATTAGTTTTATAAAAAGAACAGTTATTAAGAAAACAATGAGTGTTAATTTAAAAATTATATATTAATATATAGTATGTACAAACCTAAGTAAACAAATTACAGAATTAAAGTTTAGTTAATTGTGTGTTAACAGCTGCCTTGATATTAATTGAAATCAGTTTCCATTGCTTCAAGCATTTTAGAAGCGACACTGCATTCTTTCTCTAAAATGCTTTCCTTAAAACGAGCCTGAAAATTCACAAAAGAAATTACGTAAATTATAATACAAAATATAATTATTTTTACTTTTTCTTGCCTATACGAATATATAGGAAGGAAAGTATTATTTTCATTTCCATTTTTCTCGAAATCAAGTTTTCACCAGATCTACATGTTCTCACACCCCTGAACCAAAAAAACATGTTTTTAGTGATTGGTCTGTGTGTGTGTGTGTGTGTGTGAACAAAATAACTCAAAAACGGAATATTGTACAAAGTTGAAACTTGAAACAACACTAGAGGACATGACACGAACATTTTTATCAAATTCGGTCAACCGGAAACAGTAGTTTATTCATGTCATTTGTCACTTTTTGCTATTTTCTCAAAAACTTTTTTTTTTAATTCTGATTTGTAACGGTAAAAGCACTAACAATGCCATATCAAAAAAAAATTTAGTGTCTAGACATAATAAAAAATCTGCCTATGATTCATCATCACAAGACTCGGACTATTTTGTTCAAGAGACTGATCCAAACATTGTTCTGTTTGACCCTTCTGGAGACTTGGAATTATTATACCACTTTTAAAAGATAGAACTCAATAGTTGGCTGTCACTAATGATTTTGCACTAGTTAAAGTGTATGGGAAATCTAACCATACATGTTGAATACACCCATAAGCTTGCTAAGACTGTATGAAAAATTCACTTATTGTTTTGTATTTTGTTGGTTTTGTAATTAGGGGTGTCAGAATGACATTCAATAATTTTATGTTTATTCAGGATGGTGTTTCTATTTACTTCTTGACAATACTGTTGTTTCTTTTGTCCCAACAGATTCTGTTAACAGAAAGAAAAAAAACTATGGATGTTTCTATTGACCCCACCACTCTATGGGCTGTATAGAAACAGCATGTTTTTAATATTTTTAAATTTTATTTTGTGCATAAAAGGAAAACCAATGTTGTGTGCTTGTAGATTATGGAAAGACCCTTAAACCAAAGCACGTTTAAATTTCATATTTCATTATAGTATGCATGTGTAAATATTTATGGAAGTTCAAAAACTGTTGCTGTTCACCCCATTTTACAATATTAAAATATAATATTTGATGGTGTTGCTATGCTGGTGGCAAAAAGTAAAGTTCTGCTTGCCACACACCCTGTTTCCCACTTCTGCTAGGCAGTCTACTTTTAATCTAATAACAGTCAAATTAACTTCCCATAAACACCACTCCAATTACATTTCAACTATTTTAAAAATTGATTATATTAACCCTTGTCAGTGACCACCCCTCTTAAGGTCTCTGCCTACTAGACCGTACCATACTAGGACCATGCCAGGCACGAAAACAACCGCTCCGGTCACTACTATGCCCACTGCAACGGATAAACCGCGTTCTATACCCGTATACAACGCGAATGATAACTGTTCCATACCCGTTTGGCTCTGGTCACTGTATCATCAGTTTTTGCAGAGGAGTCAATGAGATAACTACAAGTTGTGAACAGTGTGTGAATTCTGGTTGTCAATTTTCTTAACTAAAATATGCTTATTAAAAAATGATCTTTACAAGAATTGGCAATGATTGCCATTATTCTGGACGAAGATGAGGAAAACTAGAAAAATACTGAGACGCTACTGGATTCACGAATCTCTAAGAAAACGAAGAACTGAGGGAGAATATTGGATGTTATATAGACATCTAGTTGATGATGAAGAAAAGTTTCTCCAGTATTTTCGTATGACATCATTCCAATTTAATGAATTGTTTAGAAAAATTGAAAATGACATTACTAAAACAAACACCATATTCAGAGAAAGTATTCCACCAAAAGAAAAGCTAGCCATGTGTCTATGGTAAGTGAAACACAAATTATGTATTTTTTTATTATTTTTTATTTTAGGGCTACAATACAAAATATTTAAAGCATAAAATATTAATCAATTATTAATACATTGTTCTTTTTAAAATATAAACAAACATTGTAAATTTACATTAAAAAAGTAATAAAATAATTATTGTAACTATCCCAAGTGTGGGGTTGATAATTCCAATTGTCAGGAGACGTTGCCATAGGTACACTTGGGGGAGTACTAGGCGTTGATTGTGGAGACAGGGCATCAGCATTGGTAAAAGGATATGCATATGGAGCAGACATTGGGGTACGAGGAGCCAGCTGCTGTAATTCCATTTCGGGAAATATTTTATTTTTTGCCAGTGTCTGTTGATAAGGCGGAAACGTTTTGACAGTGTCGGATATATTTAAAAAAAAACCGATCTAACTCGTCATGTTCCCTCTGTGGTGGAAGATTGCTTTGATCCTCTAACAATTTTGCCATCAATATGGCAGATGCTGACTGTGCTGGTTTTACCTTTTTTGCTTTTTTTTTGTTTCTTAGTTTGCACAGTATTCTGAGCATCTTCCTGTACTTCAGAATCATCTAAAGTAGCAGTGTTCTCAATGATGTTTTCACAGTTTTCTGACTTATCAGGGTCAATATCACACACGTCATTGTCTTGGTCTTCCTCATCGCTTGTAAGCTCCACAGAATCTAATGTCTTGCGATCTAAGAAAAACGGAGCAAGAAAAGACATTTCCTCTTCATACTTCCACTTTTTTACTTTTCTTGCTGCCTGTCCACTTTTTACTTTTCTCTTATTTAAAGATCTTCTGTAGGAGTCTCTAAGCCCTTGCCATCTCTGTTTACAGGCCGCAGCTGTAATATAAAATAAAAACATGCTATTTTTAACTTTTTTTTCTAAAATACATTTTTCTAAAACAAAGTTTGTAATTACACAGCACGCAAAATAAGTTTACCGATGAGTTTTTTACTAACTTTCGTTTGGAAAATCTAAAAAAAATATGGGTGAGCCCATTAAAATCCTTGTTCAGTTTTCTTTCAACCCTTAAGACGCCAACTGTGACGTATTCGTCCCAGTAAATTCACAATTTTATTTACTAAATTGGTATTTGGCCGATTTTAATGAAATGAACTTTGTTTTAAACATGATATAATATGACGGTTTATTACAAAGTAAATTATTATTTCCAGGTACTTGGCAACTGGTGATTCGTTCACAATTCCTTTTAGCTATCACATGGGAATAAGTTCTGTGAGACGAGCAATACTTGAAGTTTGTGACCCTATTGTAAACAAAATGTTTCGGAAATCATTCCCGCGCCCAGCACAGAGCAATGGGAAGAAAACATAAAAGAATTTTGGAATAAGTAAAATTTTTCTAATTGTAGGTGCAATTGATGGAAAGCATGTCGTAATTGTAGCACCTCCAAACAGTGGTTCCCTAGATTTTAATTACAAGAAAATATTTTCTATTGTACTTATGGCTTTGGTTGATGCAAACTATAATTTTATAGCTGTAAATGTTGGTGCTTTCGGTAAAGACAGTGATGGTGGTATTTTCTCAAAATCAAAAATGGGAAAAGCTATACTAAACAATAAGTTTAATATTCCAGGTAGCAAAAATTTCCCTGGGATGAATGTAAGTGCACCATGTTATATTAGGTGATGAAGCTTTCCCTTTAAAAAACAATCTATTACGACCTTATCCATCACAACAGTCGATTACTGATGTTAAGAAACACCACTATAACTATCGCCTTTGCCAGGCAAGATGTGTCGTTGAAAACGATTTCGGTATTTCAAGTCAAAAATTTCGTATTTATAATAGACGCATGCATTTGAAACCAGAATATGCGGAAAAAATTGTTTTAACGACTTGCATTTTGTATAACTTCATAAGACGAGGAGAAACGGTAGCTGTTATGGAAGCAGCAACTCCTGTACAATTTAACAACCTACGACGTCAAGGAGGTAATGCAGTCTTCCTCTTTTGAAGTACGCGATCAATTCGCAAACTTCTTTCAAAAGACTCAAGGTCAAGTGGACTGGGTTTGTAATATTTAATGAAAATACATAAATTGTAATAATACATTTCAACTAAACTAAAATAATCTTACCAGGTTGTTTCATTTCATCTGCAATGCGCTTCCATGCGACCTCTTTTTTCACATTATCCATATACTTTGGATGTTGCAAATTGTATATGAATTAGTAATTACGAACAAATTCTATTAATTTTTTTCATCCTCCATTTTTACAACAGAAACGCACGCAATAAATACAATCGAAATATACAATCAAATACAAACACACGCACCAAATCCTTCGAAGGCAAACTGTGTCACAACGGGGTTGCAACGCGGTGGGCCGCCGGCACAAACCGGTTCGGCAATGTCACGTGCCATGCACACACCGTACAGACACCTACAAAATATTCTCACCTGCAGATTGTTGACGGAATGGACCTGGCCGGTGACCGTATGGTCTGATAGGCGTTTCGCTAAACTAATTTATTGATACAAAGAATATTTGTTTACATGTGTCGATACGGTTATGGTCCTAGTATGGTACATTTGGATTTTTAAGTTATATTGTTAATTGTATGACTAATACATTTTTAGAAGTGAAATTATTGTAATTCAATTTCACGTTAATAAACATAATAAATGGAAACTGATTAGAGAAGTCAGCTCATTCCTGTATTAAAGATTATTCTAAGCATTAATTTAGTAATGTCAGAGTAGTTGTTTGTCAAAGTGCTTCCTGAAAACCTGGTTTTAGATTCAGAAAAAACTTGAGGTTTTATAATCTACAATTTTTATTATCTGAGAAATACAAGAGTAATAGCATATTTTTCTCCAAACCATTAAAAGTCCACTGCCTTATGAGTTTAGCACTGCATTAAGCAGAAACTAAAAAATATATATTTGAACATGATTTTTAATAATATTATATTAAACTTATTTATATGAAAAATGAAACAAAATTGATTTAAGGATTATTACCTTATCAAGACGACTCAGTAGTTCATCAATTTCATTATCGACTTTTTGTAAATCTGTTGGAGAATATTGATGTTGCTGTGATTTATCTTCTGGTAATATTATATTTGATGGAACATGAAAAATTTCTTTGATAGTTTCCTATAAAAGAGTTATAAATTAATAAAACAAATAAATTACAGCAGCAAATTGGAAAAAAATTCCAAAACCTAAAATTTTGCAATCAATAATATTTTACTGAAGTATGGTAATTAAGTACTTATCATTTTACTGCTTGTCGATGATTTATAGATTGCGCAAAAAAGTGAGGACAAGTTTCAGAGATTGGTGTATGTTTTAAATGAATTACGCAAAATATAAAATTTCAACGTTTCCGTAAAAATGTTAAAGGTAATGGCATTCATTGGCAAATATCCTACCAGGTCTTAAATTGTGGTAGATGATGTGAGGCTCGAACAAGTATCACAATACAATCATTTAGGTTGTGACATCGGCTTTGATCAAGATGTGAATATAGAGAAGAAGATTGGCAAATTCCAAGCAGTATGTGACACTATTAGAATATTATTATAACCCTCAGCAGGAAAACAAGAAAAGAAACTCAAATATAATTTTACAACGTGATGGATGGTCCAGTCCTACTATAAAAGTGAATCGTGAATAAGTATCAAAACACAAGAGAGTACATAACAGGCGGCAAAGATGTGATGCTTGTGAAGAACAAAGGGTTGCAATCGCAGGGACCAACTAATAAATGAGAACATAAGAACAGAACTGAATGTTTACAACCTGAATGGGAAGAGCAGAATATCAAAATTAATTAAGGGAGCACATAGAGAGAATGCCTGAGGGAAGAATTTCCCTGTTTTGCAATACAGACCAGAGAGGAGGAGAGATGTTGGGAGGCCACCCAAGAGATGGCAATAATTCAGAAGTTCTGATGCTGTTGTAAGTCAGAACAGGTGGGGGCCTAATCCTTGATTGGGAGAAGAAGATCAACCTTTTTAAAAAAATGGCCATATATTTTAATTAATAGCAGTTGTTCAAGTGAGTACAGTAGTTTTTAGAGTACATGAGAGCATTAGATGTGTGAAATCCCTAGCAGATGAAGCAGAGGGAAATTATGTGCATCTGACTGAACAGGTAAGCAGCAATAGGGAAGTTTTAATTTAATCTCGCAAAGTTTAGCGAGGAAACATTACTTGTGCATGAATCAACTTTAGTCATTTGCACGTTCAGTTGACACAATGAATCTTATAAGAATCGTCACTGCTATTAGTGCAACTAAAAACATCAATTAACAGCATCACGAAGTGTATATAAATAAATTTTTTAAACCTTTATAGAACACATATTTTTTAAGGTAGAACTACAATTCAAGTTTTGCTTAACAGAAAAAAAATTACCTATGTAGAATGTTTAATGAATTGTAAAATATTAAAAACGTTTTTTTCTATTAGAGGGTGGGGGGGTTAAAATGAATATCTTATTTATTTTACTGCAGACCTACTAATCCCATCTTCACATTCCCTCGCCAAACTTTCTAAACACTGCGTGATAAATGTAAACAAATGACGCAATCGGTTATTACGAATCTAAAAAATCTTTCCCAGTACAGATATCGAAAAAGATATTTCACATTTGGGATCCACATATGAAGTTGAGTATAAACTTATAGTGTTAATTATTAATTAATAGTCATATGGACTACTCTGCATTATAAAGGTTTGTTATAGATGGGGCACGAAGGAAGGAATGTTATTGCTTATGATGGCATTGATTGATCTACAAAGCTGATGTTTGTGTACGTGCTAGTAGCAGTCAGAGCCCAATAAGAAACACACTGTCCTATACTGCTCCATTGTGTCAACTGAACGTACAAACTACTATAGCATCTATTAGGCCAGGTGGTTCCTGCAAGTGGAATACTGCAAATTTCTTTAAATGTAAATTATGTTAACTTAATTATACTGTTTCTCTTTCAACAGAACTATAGCAAACATTATTTGGTATAGAATTTTGCTTCTGCACCAGAATAGTGTTGCCACTAAAAGTTTCAATAGTTTTATTTTGATTAATTCAACTTTCACTGGAGTTAACATTAATGTGGAAGGTAACAAATACAGAAAGAAGTATAGAGTATTCAGTCCTTTGGTAATAGGGAGGAATAGAAGTTAAGAAAGTAGTCAAATAATTTAAATCTGTAGATCAGAAGCAATATTTGGTGTAAATTCAAGTTTCTTATATCAACAGAAATTTTGGTACAATAATGAAAAGAAAACCCTTTTGTTTTTGGCTCAGTTAAGAAAAATAACAAAAGAGGAGTTAAGCCTTCTATTGCTTAGATATAGGTAAAAAATCAAATGCATTAAGTACACAGTTAACAAGTGTTCATATTGAGAACATATTTTTCAACAGTCATTGTCATTAACAATAATCAAACAACTATAATATAATAATATAACAACAATAATCTTAATTTATTGTCATCTAAATTAAAATACATTTTTACAAGCAAATGGTAATTACTGGCATGGAAGTGGGTAGGTATGATTATGGCAAACAGAAGGTACATTACCTTTAAAAAATTTAAAGTAATTTTTTTATTGAGAAATGTACATGGCAGAATCAAGACTGATTGTTATTAGCAGGTTTTACCAGTCACAGTAACAGGTCTTTTAAATATGAGGCACATTTTAATAGGTCTTGATAATAGAAAAGAAGGTGCTTTCTCATATTCAGGTGTATTGTAATATGAAATTATTAATGCACATTTATACCATGAACACAACTAAGGAGATGCATAATATGATAATGTCCAAAGTTGTTAATACCAGCACTCTGGTTAGTAACCATGTTGTAATCTAACTCCATGAAAAAATATCTGCTATTCTCCATAAAGATTAATTTTATGATATAAATTTAGTTAAGACTGTAATGATAACTACCATAGAAGCCTAGCTGCAGTTGTATCTTTTTTGACAAGACTGTCACCTTGTATGAAAAAATTTTTTGTGCGTACAAATTGAAGAACAAGCAATTTTCTAATAAACAGTAAATTATTATAAAATATCTAGGGAGGGAGAAACAGGAGACGGAAAGATACATGGAGAGATAAAGCGATTGCAAAATGAAGGAAATATATACCAAGTGGTAAAACACTTGTTATGGGACAGGAAGATACCAGAGAAGAACAAATTAATGATGTATACTCGTACATTGTACTACGCACCAGCATTACTGTATGGAGCAGAAACGGGGGGGGGGGATGAATGAGAGGAACTGGAGTACGTTACAGGTAAAGAAATTAAGTTTTTAAGATCAATAAAGGGTAGGACAAGAAGAGATAGAATAAAGAATACAGAGATTAGAGCGGAGCTAAATGAGGGAGAAGGTGGAGAAAATGAGGATAAGGTGGTATGGCATGTGAAGAGAATGAAGGAGGAAAGGTTACCTAAAAGGATGGAAGAAACGAGAACAAGAAATTAGATTAGATTCGTATGATCGGAATCAACTACCTTACCTCGTGCAGATCACTATTTAAAGAGCTACAATTAATTGCTCACAGTTTTCTTTGTACATTTTTGAAGTGATTATATACATAAAGCAAAATACCTTGTTACAGAATTTAGATGTTCACAACCACTACACAAGAAACAGAATCGATTATTATGTACCTAATCACAACACTAAATTGTTTGGACAAAAACCAACTTTTGCTGGTAGAAAATACATCAATAAATTTCCACAAGGTTTAAAAAGTTGTGACTATTTAAGTCATTTTAAAAAAAAGCTAAAACAGTACTTAATTGATGAAACATTTTATAGTGTGCACGAATTCCTTTCTTAATATTTTTTGGTTGAAAAGTATTTAACTTTTAATTAAACAAATATTGTGTACTATTTGATACAAAGGGGTTCATGCAAACCTACTGAGTTAAGCAGTAGTGGAAACAAATTATTGGTAAGTTATGAATTAATCATTGTGTTTAACTTTTTAATTTTGTGTGCTATTTGATATAAAGGGGTTCATGACAAGCCTACTGAAGTAAGCAGTAGCAGAAACAAATTTTTGGTGGTAAGTGATGAATTTATCATTGTGATTAACTTTTTCTTTTTATCAGTTTATCTTGACATGTCCTATACTCCCTTTTGGAGTTTCCTGGATGCAAAAAAAAGAGGATGACTAAGAAAAAGATGGAAGAATAAAGTTAAGAGGAGTGTGAAAGGACGGGGATGCAACTGGGAACAAATAGAGGAGCAGAAATGGTCGACGGACAGAAGATAGAGAGCCTTGGTAAACACCCAGACCCGACGACTGGTGGAACGGGCACTGTATATGTATTGCTGTTGTTTAGGTCATCAGCCGAAAGGCTGGTTTGAACCTGTAGAGGTTTTACTAAGTAAAACGAGGAGTGATGTGGTTTACCATTGCCTTCCTCACTGAATGGAAAAGCACATATATCAGCATGCCGGGCCCTCTGAAAAGCACATATTTTCCACTCTGCAAATGACACCTTCACTTCATTCACCACAGGGTCTGGCTGTATAATGAAATTCATTAATTTCAGAGGAGATAACACTGATTAGTGTCACAGTACACCTCTACCTCTTCTGTTCTTAAATGATTCAGTCATTTAATTGGCTGACCATGTGACAAGAAACAGAACTATTTATTTTAGCCCTGCAACTAACAGATTGAGTGTAAATAATTTGATGCTCCACCTGTCCGTTATGGGCAGGGATATGTATTATAAAATATTAAACTTGTTTATAAAAATAGGATTTGGAAGGTATCAACAACCAAAAAAGTTTAAAAAAATTGTCTCATAATTCAGACACTGAAAATAGAGGGCCAATTTTTCTATAGATTAACTGAGAAAATAATTAACCTACCTGGAGTTGCTGTAATGGTTTTTCTGACGCCTTTTGATAGGCAGGAAATGCTTCTTTCCCTGCATTATTGATCGCTTCAGTTGAAGTACCTTCACAATGGTTTTTAAGAGTACTAACCATACTATTTATACTTGAGCGTATTCCATATGTTATTAAACTTTTAGCTGTAAGATATACAAAATTTTAAGTACATTAAAATAAATAATTGGTACAAATAATTTAAATGAACGCACCAGTGGGATACTTTGTTAATGATGACTCAGTCTGATTGAAATCCTTTGTTTTTAAGTTAACTATGACAATAAATGAAAATAACATCAAATCCACTGGCCGCATTGGCACAGTTGGTAACTTGCTCGCCTCTCATCATGTGGTCCTGGGTTTGAATCCCACTAAGGAACGGCATATTTTCATATGTTACAAAAAATCATTTCATCCTACATTGCATAAAGTTACATCCCAACGTCGTCGCTAATGACCGTTGCAATTGATGCAACGTTAAATAAATAAATTTAAAAAAAATCAACATCAAATCCAATTTACTAAATACTATTCTATATGTGTAAATGGCATGATAAATGTATTTTGTTGTCAAAGAAATTCACTTTTGATGTGTTAAATAATATGCAAATTTTATCAGATTGGTGATTACCTTTTCTGTGAATTTAATCATTTGCTAACAACATAAATAATTCTGTAGTCCAGAGGTAAAGGGCACTATGTCACAAAAAGTAAATTTTACAGAAGCAAAAAAATTTATAAGTTTCATTGTTTTTCTTCTCCTTTTTCTACATTGTCTATTTTGAAACTTCTTTATGTTGATTATTATTATTATTATTTTATGCTCTTTCAACATGGATATCTCACATTCTTGATTTTCCTAACCGTTTAAAAGAAAATTGACATAGTGCCTTCTCCTTGATTTTTTTTAAAATTATTAGGCCTAACCAATAGTTTTGTTTGTATTACATAAAAGCACTATGTCCAATTTTCTGACAAAATTAGTCGAAACAATGGTATTAAACAGACTTTTTAGAGCTGTATAGTAGAAAAATTATTTTATTGTACAAAAATATGGTTTTGAGTAAATCTTATTGTAAAAGTTACAATATAAAAAATATTACTGTCATGATAAACGATAATTTTTGATAACTGTAACAAATATAAGTGATCTTACGATAAACCTAATAAATCGTTTAGTAGCAAAATTTATAATCGAACATAAAAACATAAATATCATTAAAATTTTTGTAAAATTTATTACTGTATTGGAGAAATGAAGAAATGTTTGAAACATGATTAAAAAATGAAAATTCTATGTAAAATTAAACTATAAGCTGGTAATAATGAAAAACCTATGAAATAATATCAGTATCTTTTGTAATGTACTCGTATTATGATTTATAAAAAAAATAGATTTTGTAAAATGGTTTTTAGGACATTTTAATATTTTTAATAATTTTCATCAACTTCTCTAACTACTGGAAAATCTGGTACATTATTTTCATGTTTCAGATTCTTAAAAGAATTCGTGATATGAAATAGGTAGCAACTGTAAGAGTGTCAAAAGGGCATTGTATTTAACTGTTGAAATTATGTTTGGCATTACCGACTTTATGCATAGTTCTTCTTGGAATTCAATCGTTTGATCTCTTACCCTTTTAAAATTTACTTCTTTAAATTCATTATCAGCTGAAAATGAATCTTTCACATATAAAATATCAATACTATCCTGTCTTACTTGCAGGTTGCTACCTGCAATATTGTAACAGTTTTATGCAGGTTCTTCTGGTAATAAAAGGAGCTTCTACAGTTTTTTATTTACGTAGTCTCCTTTTTACGACATGTAATGTAAAGTTTTCAAAATCTCACAATTCCATATTGTGAAAAATATTTATTTGAAGAATGGCTAATCAATTGTTGTCAGTCCCATGGAGTAAGACTTGTAAATTCTCTACCTTGCTTTCTTTATCATTTAATGGCTACATGGACAGAGTCAACCTCCATATGTTGTGTGCGTCACTTGATGGAGGTTTAAATGACAAATTAAATTTTGTATTGAAAATATCAGCATAACATCACTACTGAGCAATCTTGTTTTCGGCAATTTGTTTTTCTTTGCACGTAGCAACATGAATTCGAGCAATGGAAATCCGAGTTCAAGAAACTTTTTAGCTGAACATTCCCTGCTGTAGTGATTTATTAATGAAAAGTAAACCTTTTGTGAAGTAGAACTTGTAATGTTTCTTAAAACAAAATAATAACACACAATACTCGGCTGTACATTCGACTGGCACCGAAGCTGTACTACATACACGTCATTACAACGGAAAATGAGAAAAATAATAAATGGAGTAACAGAAAATAAGCCAATTAATGAATGTTTATACTTCAGTTCAAACAACAAATTTTTAATAGTCAAAACAACAACATTGATGACTAATTCAAGGCACCAATTCCATTACGATACTTAAAAGTTTAGAGCGATAAGGCACTATGTGGACATAGTGCCTTATACCTCTAGAAAACATACCATGTTGGTGCCTTATACTTCTTGCTAAATTGGCTATTATTAATCATAGGACATAGTGCTTTATACCATTAGAAAGAGCGTAAAAAGTTATGTAAGAATAAGACAAAAACAGAATTTCTGTAAAAATGGACATGGTGCCCTTTACCTCCGGGCTACTGAATTGTTATTTTCATTTTGGGTTACATCCAAAATGCACTAACTTTGGGCTGCAACCAGATTCTAACCAAGAAAAGATCAAAACAGGGACCTTCAAAGCTCAACTATACTTGTGAAGTCACCAAAACAAGTACAAGAAATCATTATCCATGACAAGTAACTAACTTGTTTACACATAAATTGTTGTAAGCTTCAGTTGTTCTGCACAATTCTTAACACTGATTAGAGATTCTTTTAACCCCTTAAAATGTGTTATAATTATGTTTCATGGATTGTTTACACATACCATACTGCAATTTTTCAAAGGAAACATTATTAAACCACACACTTGCTGGCGTTTTCTTGTAGATATTAAAGTAAACAATAAAGCATTGTATATCTCTAATATCTTAATAGTTCTGCCACTGCTTGGTGAAAAATTTAAATTGCTTGGTGAAAATTAATAAATTTTGTTCATTAACCAATTGCCTATGGGCTTCACCATTCTCATTAAGACATTTTTTCTGGGTCAATAGTATCAATGAACATAAAATGAATGAAAATTAAATTCTTATGAATAACATGGAACATTCTACTAAAAATATGTACACAAGGAATTCAGGCACTATCTCTGGATTTGGCTCCCCGATATTGTTTAAGTGCACCCACATTGAGTTTTTTTCACGATAAATTTAGATAAATCATTGGAGAACTTAATTGGTGATAGTTCTAGTACATCATAATTTTATAAGCCTATTGTAAAACAATGTAATTTTTCAGATGGCGGCCTAGTATGCATTTTACGACAAGTGTATTAACAAAATTATAGGAAATTAAACACCTACAATTTTTATTTTTCTCTACAGAGCCTAGTTCAGAGGTAATAACTGATTTTCTGTATTTTTAAATTCTACAGATTGATTTTCATTTTGCACATTCATTCATGATTAAAATTAGGTTATGTTTTTCATTTTACACAGTTTACTCATGATTAAACATAGGTTATATCATTTATTATCTACACTGGTAAGAGGAAGTCGTGTGAGTGAGATTTTTATTTGTTGTCATTATTGTTTTTATAAGATATATTATAATTTTTATAAATTTATCTTTTTTGTTAATTGAACTGGTTTTTTGTGATATATTACTACTATCCACTTTGTTTCAGACTAACAAGCTTTTGCTTTTGCCTTTATTTGATAAGAATTTAAAAGCTTTATTTATTTAAAATCACTTAAATTTTATCCCTTGACACTGTACAACTATAACTGATTCCACAGATCATACAGATAAAATCGGTATCTTTTCATAATCCAAAATGTTTAAAACTTCAAGCCATAATGGTCAACTACCTAACAACAAAGTTGCAGGCTTTTACAGCAGTGCTGAGCATACATTCAAACTTTAAAATACATGTTGACTAGTATATCAATGGATGAATCAAAAAATACAATATAGAATTGGACAACAACTAACCAAAAAGAAGCAACAGAACCGAAAAGAATTTACCAGAATTTTTTAACAATCAATATTATGTAAAATACACGGGACTTCATATCCACTTTTGGTTGTTAATGGCACATGATGAAGATAGTATAAAAGTAGCAAGAAAGTATAATGAATAAAGAATACCAAAGTCTATAACTTCCTCTGAAGAACAACCAAAAGCCTGAGCTTCATATTCCAATTGTTTCATCTCTTCAATTTTTTTGTTATCCGTCATTATTAAGCAATATTCGTATCACAAACTAATTCAAAATTTATATTCATAACAAATATTAGTCAAACTACAAAAAACCGATAACCAAAACCACGTTGTAAGCAAGAACTTTATTTACTCCGTGACCAAAACGTGACAAAACACTATCAGAATATTCCCTCCAAAATTTTTGTCATGTTTATGTTCATTGCCAACATAAAAACAACAGACATCGTTGTACTGTTCACGATGAACTACATAAAGTCGTCAATCTTTAGTAAAACTTTATTATTACGTGATATGTTGTCTATTATGCACAATACGTTGAAATATGATCCATTTGGATATTATTCATTACAAGTAATTTAGACTCGAGAATTACGTATATAAAATTAGAGTATACGCAAAGGTAAAATTTCATTCGAAAATTACCATCTGTTTAATCTAGTAGAATGAACGTATTTTTATGATTTATTAGAAACTTGAAAGTTCATGCATTTGTATTCCCGTCAAGCTATATACTAAAATTACACCTGTATAGCTGAATTCTGCCAAGTTTGGTAGTACTTTAGTTTATATGTCCTTGGCCAACATAATCTACTGCACTGTACACTGTAAGGCTGGTACACCCGAAGGCGCGAACAAATAACCGGTAATCTTTTGTTCCGTCTGACGTGATGGTGAGTAACTTGCATGCGATTTTGTTAGTACATGTTTCTACAAAATTGATATGCATGCAATGATTTAAATTTAAATTTGGCTTTTACTTAACCTTATGTCCTTGAATTCGTGTTCTATGGTAATTATTTTATACCTTACGAAAACTGTTTTGTTAAATGAGATAAAGACTGTGATGTTATTTGGTTATACTGTGACACCTGCCCTTTTTAAACCAACTAATGAATCATCATTTACTGAAATTGTCATCTATTGAAATAATTCCTGGTGTACACGTGTATCATGTTCAGTAGAGTTTGCCGTGTTAAGTTTGACCTTTTTTTGTTATTAAGCCTAGGAGTAAAATGTATAAAAATGTATGTAAAATGTTATAAGCCTAGGAGTAGGAGTTAAAATGGTTCATGTTTCCACATAATCAATTTAGACAGACAGGACTGTTACCGAGCACAGTTTGATTTAGGTCACTCTTGGTGTATGTACTGCAGTTTTCTGTTAAGTGCTACTATTTTTTCTCTATTTTAATTAATTGAGTCATTTAAGGGGGAGCATTGTGACATCCCTGTTTTCTATCAGCAGTTGGCTTAATATTACTTAAGATGCCCGTCTAGAAATATCTTCCTTCTTACATTATCATTACTTCATTAATTTTCATTTGTGTCTTTTATAATACAATGTGTTAGACTTACTTAAGTTGATATTATCACATGCTGTAGTGTAAACAAAGAACATCATCTTTATTATTGGCCTTAGAACAGAATTGATTCATTATCACACTATTTCATGAAGCTTGGTGTGAGTGGTGGTAGATGTTGAGATAGACAGTTCTAAAATGATTTAATACGTAAAGAAAAATGATTTCTTTAACGTGGAACATTATTTTTATATAAGTTTATAATTTATATCAAACGTAAGTAGTTTTTAGGAATCCTGCCAATTTTGTGCTCTAAGGTACTTATGTATGAATTAGAATAAAAAGTTTCATCATTGTATCAACAACGTTACAAACTCAGCGACAGAATTCTAGTGGCGGTTTCTTGGTTGTCTCGTATGGTTTGTCTTCATCTCATGTTTGTACTTGTTTACTTGTTATCTTCTATAATTTTTTATTCATATGTCTTTTTTCTTTTTTTTTATATAATTCCTAATATGTGTACGTTGCAATCTGTTCAATTCAGAACAATAAGCAACCCCATGAACCAATGAGATGAGGATGATATGTATGACGTGTAAATGAGGTGTAGTCTTGTACTGACTCAGGCCGACCATTCCTGAGAGAGTATGGTTAATTGAACCCCAACCATCAAAGTACACCGGTAACCACTGTCTAGCATTCAAATCCGTATAAAAGTAACTACCTTTACTAGGATTTGAACCAGGAACCTTCGTCTCCATAAATCAGCTGTTAACAGCTGATTTTGGTGACGACTTTACCTCTAAAATCCATATCAATCTTCGTCTCTGAAAATCAGCTGTTTAACAGCTGATTTTCGGAGACGAAGGTTCCTGGTTCAAATCCTAGTAAAGGTAGTTACTTTTATACGGATTTGAATACTAGACAGTGGTTACCGGTGTACTTTGATGGTTGGGGTTTAATTAACCATACTCTCTCAGGACAGGTCGGCCTGGGTCTGTACAAGACTACACCTCATTTACACGTCATACACATCATCCTCATCTCATTGGGTCATGGGGTTGCTTATTGTTCTAAATTGAACAGATTGCAACGTACACAAATTAGGAATACAAAAAATATGTCTTTTGCTTTTATTTACACGAAAGTTCCATTTTGGCCAGGTCAATAAAAATTCAGCTAAGGGTTAAATGACATGAATGGAAGTTGACACCTTTCACCAGAGGCTTTGGAGATCATGGAGTCTTGCTACCTCCCACAGGTACCTGGATGTGCACAGTATCTACCTGTATGAACTATTTTTTTCTCTCGCTCCTTATATAAAAAAGAACATGAACTACAGATGCTGGTGCTATTCCTCCTGTCGGAATTTGACAGCATTTTCTAAAAGTGTTTAAACAACCGTAATACCAAGTAGCTTTGTAACTTTGTAAGGAGTTCTAGGTAGATAACTGAGTTAATGTGCTTTCACAAAAGATACGTTCAGTTCGCATTATTGTCTTAGAAACACACTTATCTACCCATATTTATTGATTAAGTATTGCAGAGTATTAAAGATGATTATTCTATATTATTTGACAATGGGATTTGCTTTGTTTAAAGCATCTATAAATTAATAAAAAATACAATTTTTATTTGTGCTTTATCATTTTTATGGATTGAAGAGAGTTAAATTTTATGTAATGTTTCAGGTATGAAGCTAAAAATAAGAAAATGTATCTTCTCTTTTTCATTTACATTTTCACTGCTATTAATGGGCAGTTAACAAGTGATTCTACTAAAATGCTGAATTGGTGCTTAGATTCAAATTTCCACAAATCTGAACCTGGACCTGAATCTGAACTGTATGAACAGGTGTGTATCTTATAAACATAAAAACACTAAAACAGTAATTAGGGCCTACGTCTTATAGTGCTGTTAGGTTCATACCTTGGAATCCATAGTTCTGAATGAATTGATGTAAAACCTTTGGAATATTAATTTTAACACTAAATAATGAAATGTGTAGGCCTACCCAATATTTTAGCCACTTTTTGTTTTTAATCCACCGGGTTGGTCTAGAGGTAAAGTCGTTGCCGCGAGTCAGCTGTTTAACAGCTGCTTTTCAGAGACGAAGGTTTCTGGTTCAAATACTAATAAAGGTATTTAATTTTATACAGATTTGAATACTAGACAGTGGTTATCGGTGTACTTTTTTTTTTTTAACGTTCGACTGTTCTGTAATTATTGCTAATGCAGATGGTGAAGAATGAAATGATTTTTTTTTGTAACGTATGAAAATATGCCGTGCCTGAATGGGATTCGAACCCAAGACCGCATGATGAGAGGCGAGCACGTTACCAACTGCGCCAATGCGGCCGGCTGTGTACTTTTATGGTTGGGGTTCTATTAACCATACTCTTTTAGGAATGGTCAGTCTTGGTCTGTATGAGACTACACCTTATTTACACGTCATTCATATAATTTTCATCTCATAAGGTCATGGGGTTGCTTATTGTTCTGAATTGAACAGATTGCAACGTACACAAATAAGGAATAAAAAAAATTTTATTTTTAACTATTTTTATGAATAAAATTCATTATCAGTTTCTTTGAGTACATTTTTATATTACTAGTGGATTAGGCAATAAAGAAATATAATTGCCCAAAAATTATAAGAAAATGAAACTGTTTTTAATGGCGCTGGAGGGTAAGTTTATGAATGTTGAATCCAATTAAATGTCACGTGTATAAATCTATTTTTAAGATCGTAAAGGGGTAGAAATTGGTTTTTCAACACCTTAAAAACTAGAAATTACATTATAATAACAGTATTCAACCTTGTCATCCTACAACCAAAATTTTTAGAGATATAACAATTGAAAAGATTAGACGAAGGAGTGGCACATTGGTTATTTCCCTTTGTATTATGCTTCTTGGATTTAGAACAGTTTCATTTTACTGGAGGTACAGAAATCTTGGTGAAATTTTTCACCAGCTATAATTCGCTAGTGAAGTGTTTTAGGATTATGTATATGAATTCGCTTTTTTAATTTTTAACAGTGGAATCAGTTCTCAAAGAATTATGTAAAGATATCTGTACTTCATTAACTTAATTGTACGTAGATTTGTAAAATAAAAAGTGCCAATTGCTAACAGGTAAACGTTTTTCTAGTAAGTTTTAACCAATTCAGAACTTTTTGATAGAACTAGGTTTTGAAGTTTATCAGTTTTATGTACAGTTAAATTGACCACTATTATAATAAGCAAAAGTTAATTAAAAAATTTTCACTGTCACCATCAAAATATTTTTTGTAAACTGTATTCATTTTTATTTTATTACTGCAGACGATTTTATCTACTGCAGGTTGATAAAGACGATCTACTGCAGATGTAAATGATTGATGAAACATACCAAGCTTGACTGGGAATTAAGTCCTGGACCATCTTTCATTAAATTAATTTTATGGAAATTACAAAAGAGATATTTTACTGTCTGTTGTTCTATTTAGATTAATTTTACATGACGTACCAACTTTCTGAGTATTCTTTAGATCTTAGTAAAAATTAACTGCAAGTGTCACCTAAACAGGTGGTTTTATTTTATTGAAAACTATAGAAACTTTATTCATTCTTTCCCTTACCTATGTGTGAAGTGCAGTTTGTCTATTGTTAAATTTTTAGTTTGCAATGCAAATAATAACGCATACATCCCAAGTTCCTTAAGTAGGAAAAGGCATTTTCGACAATGTTCCTATTTTAATATAGAGAACGTTTGTTTCCACTAACGTAAAACTTACAGTTACAAGAAAATTTAACTGTTACTTTTGTCTGCCCTCATAACGGATTTTATATCAGGTTGTACGACCTTAATAATCATACAACAATGATGTCAATAGTTACATTTTTTTATACAAAACATCATGATTTTTTATTCTATTTAAATGAATTGAACAGACTTTTAAATAAATCATCCTTTTTAAAATAGTTTCCTGTACTTGTATTATGTAAACATGTTTTATGTTTCAGTGTATGCCGTGGAAGAACAGGTCTTGCTGTACTTTCAACACAACTTTCAACATTCATACTGTAAACCACTTAAATTTCAATTTTGATCACTGCAGTAACAAAAAAAACATGTCTACCGATTGTAAGAAACACTTCATTCAAGATTTCTGTTTCTATGAATGCTCACCAAATATTGGACCATGGGTTGTAAAGGTATTTTTATAAAAATATATCATATTTGCTGTTTTTATCATATGATTTTTTTACTGTATACCGGTTGTCCCACGGAATTTGAACCGTAGGGAAGTAGCATTGATTTTCATTAGTTTGTTAATATTTTCTTCCCATGAATAAATGAAGACTCTGTAAAGGGACTGGCAGAAAAAGTGGGATGGTTTTGAAATGAATAATATAAATCAGAAATAAGATGTAAAAAAAAATTTATTAATAGATTTGAAACATCATTTCTTGCCATTTTTTATTAAAGCACTTAAATTCTAAAATTCACTTATTTTGTTTTAAAAATGATGTCATTCAAGTGAAGACCCTCATTCTGCACGCATTCATGTAATCGTACTTGGAAATTATCCATTGCCTTCACAATCATGTCATTCGGTATTGCCGCTATTTCATTTCGAATTGCTAGCTTCAGATCTTCAGTTGTTTGAGGCTTTACAATATACACTTTCAATTTCAAATACCCCCAAAGAAAAAAGTTACATACCGAAAGGTGTGGGGAGCGAGCAAGCCATGAAAGGTCACCATTTCTTGAAATCACGTGTTCTGGAAAAACCTGTCGTAACACATTCATTGACACTCTGGCAGTGTGAGCAGTAACCCCATCTTGTTGGAACCAAACATTTACAGTGTCAACTTCACGACGTTGTAACTCTGGTGCAAGGAATTATTTAGCATTTCGACATAACGACTTGAAGTGATTGATACTGCTCGACCGTTCTCTTTGTAAAAATATGGACCTATCACTCCAAATTTAGCCACTGCGCACCAAACTGTCAAAAAAACAGAAAAATCACTGATTACTGCTAAACTAAGTGATAAGTATACAAAAAAAATTTCAAAATAAAAGTTGTAGGATTTTAAAATTCTCTACAACTTTTATTATATACATTTTTGCGTTAAAATGCATATTAAAGTCGCAATCTTAAAAAACAATTTTTTTTATGAGAAAACAGCCTCCTAAAGAATTTCAGCAGACATAGCACCTACCCTATCTTGTAGAGCATAAAAAATTTAGTAAATGAGGTGATTTAGAAAAAGATATTAGGACCTGTTCTTGAGAAAATTGCAAAAAATTGAAAAATGACAAATAAACTGCTACTTCTGGTTGACTGGTCTTGATGAAAATGTTGGTGTCGGGTCCTAACTTAAGTTTCAAGTTTTAATTTTGTGTGATGTTCTGTTGCTGAGATATTCTGTTCACACACACCACACAGACCAATCGCTAAAAACATGTTTTTTGGGTTCAGGGGGTCTGAAAACATGTAGATCCGGTAAAAACTCTATTTCAAAAAATGGACATGAAAACAATACTTTCCTTCCTATATATTCATATAGGCTAAAGAAAGTAAAAATAGATAAGTTTCTTAGTATCATGATTCCTAAACAAAAATAACACCAATTAAGTTGGATAATTATAAAAATTAAAGTTACTAAAATACAAAATTTACATATTTTTAATAAAGCCAGTAATGAGACAGGAAGATAGTGTACCCTATTGCTACTCAACTGTGTTTTGGAAATGCAATTAGGAAGTGGAATTTGGAATTGCAATAAAAGGATATTGAATATATGGTTTTAACGTGTTTCTTTTGCCTACTATTACTTATTATAGCTGTTGCATGTGCAAATTAAGTTAGCAACCACATCAGAATCAAGCTATTTCGTTTGTGTAGTTCCACATTAGTGGCCACATGAAACTATAACTTTTGCAATAACGTATTTTGTTTTGGATTTATTTTGTAATAAATTCAGCATTTTCATTGAGTCTAAGCTTTCACTTCTTGGTCCATGTAATGGCTGCTGTTGCAGCTCACTGTAATTTTTTCAGTTGACTTCCTCTAAATTGCCTGATACTAAAATGGCAGTGTCATCTACAAACTAATATAATGAATAAATTGCTTATTCATTCATCGGCAGATCACCTGTCTACAACGTATACAAAACAGGACCAAACAAACTTCCCTGTGATATGCCAGCATTGATTGACCTAATTTCAGAATGTCTCCTTACTTCACTTGAAGTAAGATCCCGTGAAAACTCTTTTTCAAAAAATCGACATGAAAACAATACTTTCCTTCCTATATATTCAAATACTCAATAAATAAATTGAAATACTCGTCCTGATATCTATGAGTTCAGTGTTTGAGACAAACATGTTTGCACCATTTGTTGTAATTTTATGACAAGTCCTATTGATCAAAAGATAAATGACTTTAGTACTGCTCAGTGATAATGCAAGACAGTCCAACTTGGCAAGGTTTATTGATAAGTAATTTTCAATTATGTAAAAATTTATGGTGATTATTTTATTTCAGACTAATGGTATGAAGAAAAGAAAAGAAAGATTCTACCATGTACCTCTATGTAAAAGTGAATGTGATTCTTGGTTTGAAGATTGTAAATATGATTTCACATGTTCAGAAAACTGGTTTCGGTATTTCTTGTGGGATAAAGATGGAAATCATTGTATACCTCAGAATGAATGTCTTACTTTTCAAGATATATTTCGAAATTCAACCAATTTCTGTGAAAAGGTACAGTATTCTTTAATTCTGCCCATAACAGACAGGTGGAGTGTCAAATTTTTTACACTCAATCTGTTAGTTGCAGGGCTAAAATAAATAGTTCTGTTTCTTGTCACATGGTCAGCCAATTAAATGACTGAATCATTTAAGAACAGAAGAGGTAGAGGTGTAAAAGACACTAATCAGAGTTATTTCCTCTGAAAGTAATGAATTTCATTATACAGCCAGACCCTGTGGTGAATGAAGTGAAGGTGTTATTTGCAGAGTGGAAGATATGTGCTTTTCAGAGGGCCCGGCATGCTGATAAGCATACTTTTCCACTCAGTGAGGAAGGCAATGGTAAACCACCTCACTCCTCGTTTTACTTAGTAAAACCTCTACAGGTTCAAACCAGTTTTTTGGCTGATGACCTAAACAACAACATTCTTTAATTAAATGGTTTGTAAATAAAATTGTTCGTTCACTGTATTTTATATAAATAGATCAAAATAGTGTTGGATTCCTGGGTATTTAAAATGGGTTTAAACTTTGTAAGTTTCTTGACCCATATCCGCTCAATTTTCTTGATTCAAGTAGTAACACGAAATATGTTTTTTCTTTTTATGTTAATTTTTGTCAAAGGAATTTAGCATCAACAGACATATATTAATTATAGTTGCGCAGGATATTAATGATATTACCTATTCACTTAATTCAATTAAAATTAATATTTTAATGGATTAGTGAAAGGAATTATAGGGGTGCCATGTTCTTATTGCTCATTCTGTTTGTTCAATTAGTTATTCATAGTAATTAAAGGATCAATCAGTTAAAACTAATTTTTGGAGTTTAGGAAGTATGCAAATGCTGTAAATGTTTCTTTTTATGAGCCATTTTTATTCTTTCCAACTTTAAGCCTAGTTTACACGGGTCGAGTAATTTAGTAACTGTCCGCACATGTAAGGTAGATAGCCAATTTAGTGCATTGTCATGGCTTCACAGAAGCGGGATCTTGTTCGTAAAGTACATTTTGTGAAGTGGTGGGGGTAACTGTGCACTCGACTACAACTAAACTACTCGACTAAAACGTGTCCAAACAAATCAAGTAATAAATTACTAATCTACTTTACTAAAATACTCAACCCGTGTAAACTAGGCTTTAGATTTAGTTGTCAACTAACTGTGTTGCTTTTAGAAATTTTTGCATAGAATGTGAACATACATTTATGGCTAACAACATTAATTAGGCATTCATTTTTGGTTCAACCAATACAAATGGACCGGGCTTTTAATGGCCCTTTGATAGCAGTTATTACACTCAACTGTAATTCAAACGAACAGTCTTTTTGTTTACATTTTTATATTCAAATAAAATTTGTTATAATGCATCCTGCAGCCTGTATTCAATCCTATTGTAAAAATGTATAATGTTTCAGTGGATCCACCATCATCAGAGTGCACAAGATTGAAAATAAACTTTTTTTAAATTTATTAACACGTTCACTGCGGCCCGTGTTAAGCGATGTTATTCGCTGTGACTGAACCGTCGCCTGTCGCATTTATATGTTCCCCGCACACAGTAATGCACAAGTCCGCGGCGCTTCATATCCTCATATTCTCTCTACAATTACAATTTCTCATGTGTATTTTCATTCAATACTTTTATTTTATATTTATACGTGTATGTTTATGTATTTTACTATAGATAAATGTATTTGTTTTCATTTTAAAAATACACACATAAAAATATAAATACAAAACAAATGTAAAAGTATGAATGTACTTTGCTTTTACCACGTAAACCTATGAGAAAAAATTAAAAACTTATAGGAATAAAAGGATAATAATAGTTCTATATGGCACTCTTAGCTGAATAACTGCGGTGTGGCCAAAAGTTTCTGAAAAGTTGAAAGTAAGTAATATTACGGTACAGACGGCAGACAGATATCGGTATTTGTAAGGGTTATACAATTTTTTCTTTTTTTCAACAATATTTTATTACCCTTTCTGTTCCCACGGCAGTAAGTCTTTCCGTGAACAGGTAAAAATGCAATTCCTAAAATGGGATCACCTAAGAAAAGAATTGACTAAGCCTACTAGTACACTATTATAAGTGAATGATCCTGCCGCTTTGTGTGAATGTGCACGCCTCGTAGGCTCCTAAAATTATAAGTACTAATAAAATATTTCTATAATCAATTTTTAAATTGTGCTAACATTTAAAAAAAATTAATACCTACTAGTTTCTTTAAAAAAAGTTAACTTTAGGTCTGTATGTTCAAAAAAATAGGCCTACTTAATTTAAAGCATTTAGGTATTACATTCGTATACTCATATTTATTTATTTAGTTGCATTTTTGCCACACTTAATATTTACTAAGTATATTAAATGTTGCGTAATTGTAAGAAAAGTAATATAATGAAATAACATTTTATTAATAACAAATAAAACAGCCCGTAAAACTCGAAACATAGAAGAAAATATATCAGTTTTTAAAACTCCGCAAAAAAAACTGGTGACGTCTATCCAAGAACTGATCGCTCACTACCATAGAATGAACCTTTTCCTATGACTGGGCAATAAAATAAAGACTATTCACCCTACCTAAACGTAGAAAGAAGCAATAATAAACTATAAAGATCGGACGCGGAAACGCGTCGGCCGCAGTCAACGTGTTAAAACATTCAGATGTTTCTTCAGTCATTCGTATAAAATATTTTTAAACAAAGACTGAAGATACAACATCTAAAAATTAAAAAATATTTTAGAAAGCTTTGTTTCAATTGCATGTACTCTGATGATGGTGAACCAACAAACATGTCAGTAGGAAGTAGGATTACATAAAAAATGGTAAAAACAACACACAGCTGCTGTATCACCGATACTACAGCTGTAAAAGGTCAGTAAAAATTTAATATTTTTACAATAGGATATCTTACATACGAGGTGTAATCAGAACTTATGGTGAATAATTTTATTACAAAGTAATAAGCTTACATCAAATTTGAATTAATCTATTTTAATGTACTTTCCTTAGCTAGCAATGCACTTAAACCAACATTGATTTCATGATTGGAAGCTTTTCTGAAATGTTTCTTCTAGAAGGACCTTCAGGTGCTCCGTCATGGCCTTCTTAATGTTGGGAATGGTGTCAAACATTTTATATTTGGAAAGAGGCAGAAGTCGCATGGTGCTGATTTTGGAAATTAGGGCGGATGTGGACCTATTTTTTTCGGCCAAAAACTCGTGGATCAGAGCGAGGTTTGGTACGACGTACTGTCTTGATGAAAAAAGTCCACTAGCCATTTTTCATACCTTTTTTTCTTTACATCATTTTGCGAGTGTTCCAGTACCCTCTTGTAATATACAGAGTTTATAGTTGTTTCCCTTGGAATGAACTCTGATCGCCCTATGCCCTCACCTTAAAAGAAACTAAGGAGCATGACCTTCTTGGTTGACTGTGACTGATGTGCCTTTTTAGGGGGAGGAGAGACACTCATTTTCCATTGGGAACTCTGGAATTTTGTTTCAGAGTCATATCTGTCTATACACCCAACTTTCATCTACAGTTATAATCTTGGCCATGAAGTCCGGATCTCCTTCAAGATGATCCTTCAATTCAGTGAAAACTAACATACGATTTTCCTTCTGTTCACGAGTCAAACTCTGGGAAAACATTTTCCACTCGCTTGTCTCATTTCCAAATTATTGGTTAAAATAATTTGCACAGACCCACACAAGATTTTCAGTACTTCGGTAAGCTTTCAATTAGTCAATCGCCAGTTTGAATGAACTAGTTTTGCTACTTTATAGATGTAAGTTTGTTTTTGGGGTCGAAGGCCGTACCAATCCTTGCTCATCCTTAACCATCTAATTTTCGCTTTGAAATCGTTCATATCACTTGTAAACAGTCTTGAAAATCACCATATTATCATCATACACTGATTTTAAGATTTCATGAGCTTTGTTGACACTTTTTAACTTAAAAAAATTAATGTTAATGCATAGTTCAAAATCCAAACTGCATGACAGATATGGTAAACTCAACCTCACTCTTCCAGCTCTAAAAGTCGACCAACAAGTCACAACTTGACACTCACTGTCAGAGAATCAACCTAATGGACTTATTACTTCAAATGGATGTAGTTTCAGCAGTTGCCATAAAAATTCAATCACACAATTTTTATCACACCTGTATGTGATTTTCTATTATGTAACTCTCCTCTATAAAAATCACTGCATCTCAGATTTTTAGTGTGAATCTAAAAAATATTGGCTTGTGTATTTATGTATCTTTTCTTTTTTTTATAGATTTGGGATCATTCTTGGAAAGTTGTTGATGATTCAGAGTCATGTATGAAATTATGGTTTGATGGAAATGCTGGTAACCCAAATGATAAAGTGACTCTTTTAAAAGTGAAGCAGTTGACTCAATTTAACTCTGCTCTTAAACCAGTTGAATCAGTTGGATTAATTTTGTTGGCAGGTTTATTATTTACTGTTAACTGAGTAAGTATATTTTAAGTTAGCAAGTAATAAATAGCTTATTTCGTGTTTAGATTTATATGTGGGGTATTTTTTTTAAATAAGGACAGTTTTTTAGTGAGAATAAAAATACTGTAAATATCATGAAAATATTTTTTTCCATATTCTACATTCTTTAATCTACTTTTCTACATAATTTCCATTTTTGTTCAAACATTTGTCTCTAAAATATGATTATTTGTAACTCAATAAGTTTTTGAATTCTGGCATTAAAGAAATCTGCCACCTGTGAGGATACCCAATCCATACCTACGGTTTTTATTTCTTCATCATCGTAAACTGTTTGCCAGGAAATAACTCCTTTAAGTTTCCCAAAGCAAGCGAAAATCACTGCTTGCAAATCAACTTGCATATTGATGAAGTTCATAATAATAATAATAATTTATTTCCAGTCCAAGAATAATATATATAATTATATAGGATCACGTCAAATTTACATTAGTTTTACAATCATTTTAAAGTTAACATCTTATAGTTTGTAACTAACTTCCTATTTCTTTGAAAAAGAAAACATACAATTAAAATTTTAAATTCAGTAGTAAACAAACAGTAATAAAAAAACCAAATAAAATTCAATAAAAGAAAAAAATTGGAAATCCAAAATCATAGTCTACCTCCTTGAATTCTGTTAAGGAATAAAAAGGCCTTGAATGATCCAATCATACAATTTGGAATTAAAGCTTTTAATTGGAATGTCCCTAGCTGATGGTGGTAGTTTATTAAATAAATTAACTCCGTCAAAAAAACAAATATTTGACTCAATTATAAACTTATTAATTGTGGCAATAAGTTAATATGACATATTAACTCGGGTAGATAACAATGGAACCTATATATAATTTTTGATATTTTGTACTGACTATGCATAAATTTTTGAAATTTACATAATTTCACTAGTTTGCTTTTATCACTTTTACACCCTTTTCACACTACATCCCTAATGTTTTCATTAGTATTAGTGATACTCATTTTTATATTTTAATCTTTGTTTTTTATTAATTATTTTATTCAACTACGAAAATAATTAATTTGTTCAAAAAAATACTAGAACGCAGGTCATTTTGTATAAACTGCTTGAAAACATTGGTTATGTTTGTTAGTTTTGTTGTCAAGTGTTTCAATTTTTATGTACAATGTCCAGGACATATAATGCTTCGGATCCAAATTTTAGGAAAGTTGTGGAAGATTTATTAGATGTAATAATTGTAATACTGATCGCTGGTTCTAACAAATTATTTTAACCAAATTTTATTCTGTTTCAGAACTGGTGGTGTTGTTTAAGGTTTTATCAAGCTCTGCAAGCATGTCTGTAGCATTCTTTTCGTACAGTGGTGGTAGATGACATCGTGGGTTTTCCTTCAAGATTTCAGTACGATTTATGTGATTTTCTAGACACTCCCGTTTTTCTGCTAGAAAAAGACAAAAAACATTTCCTATTTTAGAATAATTATTAAATGACACTGTTATTTGTTTTGTCAAAACTTGTTTAAATAAAATTTACTTTTTTAATGTTTATTTATTTTATTTGTTAGTGACTATGAAAAAGCGACACCTTTTCAATTAATTACAGTAATACAGAATAACATGTTTTCTTCCACAGTTATAAAAATGATAAATGTTGATTGAACAGTGAACAAGATGTTTGATACAGGGCCGTTGAATAAGGGCCTCTTATTCAACGGCCCTGTGTTTGATAAGGGTGCTATTTGTCACCAATTCTGTTCAATTCATGTATTGATACTATCATTGTTGAATGGAATTATCACATGTAACAAATCTGCTGTGAAACACACACGACTTTCTCTTACCAATGCAAATAATGAACAATTTACCTAACATTAGTTATAAAACATTAGAATTAAAGAAAAAAAACTTAACCTAATTTTAATCATGAGTGAAAGATGCAAAATGAAAATCAACCTTAGTTTGGCTTAACACGGAAAATCAATCTTTCACGCTAAAGTTGCCTTTGTATAGAAAAAAGCTTGAAATAAAAGTTGTAGATCTTTAATTTCCTATAAATTTGATTTTTACACTTTTCTCATAAAATGCACACTAAGGCTGAAATGTTAAAAAACCAGTTTTTACAGATTTTCATGGAAAAAAAACAGAAAATTACCAATTACCGCTAAACTAAGTGTTATACAAAAAAGTGTTTGAAATATGAGTTACAGGTTTTTAAATTTTCTACAACTTTTATTATATACATTTTTGTGTTAAAATGTATATTTAGGCCGCAATCTTAAAAATATTTTTTTTTTTTTGAGAGCACAGCCTTCCCAAGGCTTTCCAGCAGACATGGTGCCTACCCTATCTTGTAGAACATAAAAAATGTAATAATTAAGGCGATTTTTAAAAAAAAATCGTAGGAGCCGTATTGAGAAAATCGCAAAAAAGTGAAAAATGACACAAATAAACTACTACTTCTGGTTGACCAATTTTGATGAAAATGTTTGTGTCGGGTCTTCTAGTAATACCTGACTTAAATTTCAATGTTTCGTTTTTGAGATAGTTTGTTCATAGACACACATCCAGACCAATTGCTAAAAACATGTTTTTTGGGTCCAGGGGGTCTGAAGTGTGTAGACCCAGTGAAAACTCTCAAATTTCAAAAAATCAACATGAAAACAATACTTCTTTTCTATATATTCATATAGCCAGGAGAAAGTAAAAATTTTGTATGTTCGACTCTTGGAAATTTTTTTTATTGCTGGTCATTGTTGATTATGATTTACAGCAGCTGTCAAATATTCAGTTTATGCTGTAAGTGAGTACTATTTATAAAACTGCTAAACAGTATAATCTGGTATCTTTAGAGTAGACAAAGTAGTGAGTTTCAAGGTTACTGATCTTTTCAAAAGCAGATTAGTTTTAAATAACAAAATTATAGAACTGGTACATTCGTTTATTTACTTGGGATGTAATCTCTCTTACTTGCAAACATGAAATTGTGGATACTGGAAGAAGGATTTGAAAAGAAACAAGGACAGAAAAATTATTTTAAAAATCATAAATCAAAATATTTTAAAAGTAAAACTCTTTTGCAATTGTATTAATTTTAATATTTTATCTCATTTCTTTTTCTTGTTTGTTAAAGTTAAAGTATTTTTATAGATGATAAGGATGAGATGAAATTAACTCTGTACAAGTGGTTGACCACACAGATTAGTTAGGTAATGTAATTCGTAATAGTAATGTATTAAACTGGTCATAACAGACAGGTGGAGTGTCAAATTATTTACCCTTAATCTGTTCATTGCAGGGCTAAAATAAATAGTTCTGTTTCTTATCACTTGGTCAGCCAATTAAATGACTGAATCATTTAAGAACAGAAGAGGTAGAGGTGTAAAGACACTAATTAAGAGTTATCTCCTCTGAAAGTATGAATTTTATTATACAGCCAAACCCTGTGGTGAATGAAGTGAAGGTGTCATTTGCAGAGTGAAAAATGTGTTTTTCAGAGGACCCGGCAAGCTGATAAGCATACTTACTTTTCCACTCAGTGAGGAAGGCAATGGTAAACCACCTCACTCCTCGTTTTACTTAGTAAAACTTCTAGTTTCAAATAAGTCTTTCGACTGCTGACCTAAATAACAATGTATTAAAGTAATTTATGACAATTCTAACAGTATTTTTGTGCAACAGTACAAAATGTGTTTTACTTACTTAAAGAGATACTGTTGCAAAGTTGAAACGGACCAGCAGGAGCTATTTCACAAATGAATGGTAGTTTCTTTTTACATGATACTACTTGCCATTGTTGTTGGGTGTTTAGTACAACACAGTCTTCATTATCTTTTCTGGAATGAGGTTCTCCTGGTGCCCAGGCTCTATAATAGGAACAATCTAGGAGGTGACCTAGATAAAAAAAAATTTGGTGTGAAACACTCACACGACTTTCTCTTGTCAATGCAAATAATGAACAATATAACCTAATGTTAGTAATAAAACATTAGAAATAAATAAAAAACTAACCTCAATAAATATAACCTAATTTTAATCATGAGTGAAGACACAAAGAAAATCAACCTGTTTGGCTTAAAAATAGGGAAAATCACTCTTTCACACTAAACTAGGCTTTGTAGAGAAAAATGCTCTAAATAAAAGTTGTGGATCTTTTAATTTCCTATAAATTTGATTTTTACACTTTTCTTGTAAAATGCATACTAAGGCTGAAATCTTAAAAAAACCATTTTTTACAGATTTTTATGAAAAAAAAAACAGAAAATTACTAGTTACCGCTATACTAAGTGTTATACAAAAAATGTTTGAAATATGAGTTATAGGTTTTTAAATTGTCTACAACTTTTATTATATACATTTTTGTGCTTAAATGCATATTAAAGTCGCAATCTTAAAAAAACAATTTTTTTACGCAGAAGCAACTTCCTCAAGATTTCAGCAGACATGGCACCTACCCTACCATGTAGACCATTAAAAATTTATTAAATAAGGTGATTTTAAAAAAAAAACGTAGGAGCCATTTTTGAGAAAATTGCAAAAAAGTGAAAAATGACAAATAAACTACTACCGATTTAGATGAAAATGTTCATGTCGGGTCCTCTAGTGGTATCCAACTTAAGTTTCAAGTTCATACGATGTTCCGTTCGTGAGATATTCTGTTCACACACACAGACCAATCGCTAAAAACATGTTTTTTGGGTTCAGGGGGTCTGAAAATGTGCAGATCTGGTGAAAACTCGATTTCAAAAAGTCAACATGAAAACAATACTTTCCTTCCTATATATTCATATAGACAAGAGAAAGTGAAAAATAAATTAGTTCAAATTATAAATAGACTGCATAAATTAAAATATTATGTTAAAGGATGAGTAAAATTAGTTATATTTCTCATCTCATGGTCAGCCAGAGAAATTCAGGATCAGTTGCACTAACCACTACACCATGGGCCTGCCAGATCTATTCCAGAAATTAATTGAGTAAAGTTGGAGAGCTATATATATCCAGAGATGGGAAAATAGGTGCTGAGAAATAAAAAAAAACAAAGAATTTTGTTCTCTTATGTAACATGTAATAATTACATGTTTATTATTTATTAATTTAAAAAAGTTAATTCTGTGTTTATTATTTATAAATTATAAAATCATGATAATAATCTTCACGGTGAAGGCCATCCAGCCTGTTCTGGCATCAGAAACTTTTCACACACTTCCACTAAATATGCAGCAAATAAAACATTTCTTGAGAATAAGCTATTAAAAAATTAATAATTTATTTACCTGTTGAAGATACAAAAGTGCCTTCATTTTGAATATCATCAAGTCCAACATAAGCTTGTACATTCCTTCTATTTCCGCCAAAGTTAGAAAGCAATTCAGATAGAAATCTTGTTCTTTGATCTGTTAGTACTGAAGCTAATTGACCTCCATTTATTTCACAGGCATTTTCTGCTTGTGAGTGGTTTAATTGTTCAGAATGGTATATAAAAACACCTAATCCTGGTATACAAGTAACATTTACATTTGCTGAAACAGTAATGAAATTAACTTATCGTGTTTTCCAATGAAAACTGCATGTGATGGTTGACCTTTTCACAGGGATCAATAATTATATACCAACAAGCATTACTTCTATAATAATATAACAACATTAAATAACATGCATCTAAAGTGGACGCCAAATAAGCTTGCTGGTGTAGCAGTGCTAACAGTTCGGATTCAGTCGGTCTTAATACCGAACTGCCTATTAAATCACAGGGCTGAACAACGTAAATTATTATTATCTATTAGCGACATTAAAAACATTTAATTGTAACCATTGTATACAACAATTAACCCCTACAGGTCATTTGTTCTAGCTAGAAGCTCTCCCAACAATGCTCTGTGCCGCTGAGCTGTTCTATTTAGTGGTGGGGGAAGCACATCGAAGGGAAGTGATCAGTCTCTCCATAGTGCTAGCAGCGTTAAGAGCGTAAGAGTACTATAAATCCTAAAAACATTGACTGTATGTTGTAATTTTATATTTTCGTTGTTCTATTCCCTTCACAAGTCTTCAACTTGCGCATTTAGCAGTAGGCCTACTGTTTTATGTACCTATTGTTTTTACTCTTTTGCTGTTTGGTTTTGTTTGTATTAATTTTTTGTATGTATTCTTTGTTTCATTTCTATTTTTTATTTATGTAGTTATTAAAATGGAACCTAGTTGTAGTAGTGAAAATTCAAGCACGAGTGCTAGTGTAATATGGAAAAGGCAGGTAATACGCGGTCAGGCTAGGGAGTATATAGTCAGTGTATACAATTTTATGAAAAAAGAAGCTGAACAAAACGGACTAATTTTACTGACCGATGTGCAAAATCGTGTAGCCAGAGCTATGGGGATTTCGCGTTGTACAGTTCAAAGAATTTTGAAAGGAAAAAGAAAAAACCCTGATGTGCTAATCAGAACACCAAATAAGAAAAGAATGAGAAGGAAAGTGAAGAGTGAAGTGGACGATTTTGATAAGTGTGTTGTGAGAAGGACAATATATGATTTTCATAAAACAAACGCTGAATGGCCAACTTTGAATTTGTTACTCCCCGTTTTGCGGGAGAAAATTAATTTCAAAGGAAGTAAATGGTCGCTGTGGAAAATTATTAAAGATATGGGATTTAGATGGAGAAAGGCAAAAGACAACAGAAAATATAAAATTTTTAACTAGTTTTTAGTCTAGCGTAGTAGTTGTAACAGAGTAGTACACAGTTAGAAAGAGAGGGAATGATCATTAAGTGAGAAGGAGACAACACTTGCCCCGTTGAAACTATCCCTACTCTACCTACTCGCCCTCCCTTTACAAGCTTCTTCCAACAACAAATGTACTATACCACAGTCATACAACACATTACAGACTAATGTTTTCAGGTTAGCTAATATATAACATTGCGAGAGCGACATACTCTGATCACAGCTAGTACAGTACTGACCCCCACCACACGCTTAGGCAACCGAGCGCGCCATTAGCAAAATAAACCTTCTGTGCACTCAAGAAAACCAGCAAGCTTATTTGGCGTCCACTCTACATTAAACTCAGTTTAAGATAATGTATCCCACTTCAGCACTAAAACATTTATGGCTGATATGCACATTGCTGATACAAGTACTAACAGAAATTTCCTATGTTTTAATTGTTATCCTAATGACATTGTCAATGTCATGAACCACCAAAAAACTGTTTTGGATCATCCTTTGGATTTGATCCTTCTAATAATAAGCTGATACTGTGTAAGCTGACTGAACGTCTAAAGTCACCTCACATGGTCTAAGATTAGCCCTAAAGGAGAAAATAACTTTAATTTTACATATTACTGCAATGTAGACGTAAAATTATGTTCTTTAGAGTTTAATATTTCAAAAATACTGTGCTAAAACAATCAAAAAATGTTTGTTACATTACTTCTATTAAGTCAATATAACAAAAAAATTAAATTAAATTAATAGAACTTATTATTTATGAATAATAAGTTTGAAGAATTCTACTGTTAAATATTTCATCTGGTTAAGCCGGTATGCACCAGTTATTTCAGTTATTTTATGTTACTACACAATATTTTGGTATGTAGTCAAACCTCAATTAGGTTTTGTTTCTTTATACTAAATGTAATAAAGAACTAATAAATATGAAATAATGGTAAACTTGAAGAGAAAATTAGAATTATTGGAATGGTAATTCAGTATAGTTATCTTCAGGGTAAAAATTCAGATTGATAAATAAAATCTTCTATCCAAGATCAGATCAGTACATTTACAAAAATTACAAAATAAATTCAGATATTACCAAGTCTTTAGTGCTTTATTTTAATATAGAAATTTCAGAAATACATACGCAGAGGTTTTGCATAAAGACTATAATAGTAATATGAAGATGACTGCTGTAAATTCAAAGTAGGTTCAAATTCAGGACAGTCAAATACAAGACATGTTGTTTCTTCGTCTTCATTATCTAATTGCTCCATTCCTTAAAATCAAAATAATAAATGAGTTGATATCTAAGTTAACCTAAAAGAACCACAATAAATTATTAGTTAATTATATTTAGCTACTGGTTTCTTCTGACTTTATTTCTATGAAAGTTAATACAAAATAATCATAATTTGTTTCACCTTATGAGAATAGATTTGTGTTGTTTAGGTCATCAGCCAAAAGGCTGGTTTGAACCTGTAGAGGTTTTATTAAGTAAATCGAGGAGTGAGGTGGTTTACCTTGCCTTTCTCACTGAGTGGAAAAGTACGCTTATCAGCATGCCAGGCCCTCTGAAAAGCACATAAAAGCACTTTTCCACTCTGCAAATGACACCTTCACTTCATTAACCACAGGGTCTGGCTGTATAATGAAATTCATTACTTTCAGAGGAGACAACTCTGACTGGTGTCTTTTGCACCTCTACCGCCTCTGTTCTTAAATGATTCAGTCATTTAATTGGCTGACCATGTGATAAGAAACAGAATTATTTATTTTAGCCCTGCAATGAACTGATTGAGTGTAAATAATTTGACACTCCACCTATCTGTTATGGGCATAATAGATTTAAATGACTCTATTATTGAGGTTACTTATTCAATAAGAAGTTCGTAAGTACTATTCTGCAAGTCAGTTTAATTTATACAGTTGGTACTTCTGGCATTGTTTTTTAAGGCGAAAAACCAGGGTGGTTATCATTGCCTGAGCACTAAGTATGGAAGGCAGCACACTTCAAATGTCTGGTTGCTGAAGTTTTATTTCACACTCAGCTGTTTAGCTCATTAATGAAAAGGCAGATGAAGATGGATGATAAATAAAAAGTACAAGACCTGATGAAGTATTGAGCTTGGAACTCCTGGTACAGAAGCTTAGGTTGAACCTGTGTGCACTATCATTGTATTAATCTAGGAGTAATAATTTTAAACACATACCAAATGGACTGTTTTTATTTTTAGCAGATATCTTATGATCTTTCATTGTAGTTTAAATTTAGTTAAAAGGCTATTAAAATATTTAAAAATAAATTGTTCTAATGTAAAGATCAGATAAGATTGTCATTCTTCAGCCTCTTAATCAAGATGCCAGAAACAATGCTTGTCAAAAAACTTCTCAATCAGCTCATGCAATACAAATCATAGAACTGCTGATTACAGGAGATAAACGATGATCTTAACACCTTACGGATAACATACAACATGATTCTGAGATGAGAAGATGGACCAATACTCAACGCCCCAAAAATTCAACTGCCACTAATAACCAAAAAAGTTCGACAATGTAACATAGCTCACAAGCAGAGGAGCGCCAGATCTGAGAATATGAAGAAGATATGGGATAGAAGAAAACAAGTCAAAAGATCCACTAAAGACTGAAAGTTGATTATGGTGCGCCAATTGGGGCTTCAAAAAAATCTGATAAACATCAGACACCACAAGAATTCAATTTTTTCATGTCAGTGCAAGTATAAACAATTCACTTGCTGTGACAGGCAATAACAACTTCAGTTCCAGTTGATCTATTCAGATTTTTTATTAAGACTATAATAGGCAATCTAAGATCCATGGGTGCAATGTTAGTTGATTGTAGCATGCCCCTTCAAATTGATTGCTGTCAATCTACACTACATCCTCATAGTTAGGTCATTTAAACACAGTGCGTCGTTTATTTAAAAATGTGCTAATGTGTTTTCATTCATCATCAAACTCAAGTTTGTTATTGTTGGCTAAAAACAATAAATAAATTTTGAAAAACTAATTTTCATTTAAATTGTACTTATTTTCCAAAAATAAAGTAAATATATAATTTATTAAAATTAAAGTGTGATGTACATATTTTATTAATATATACACACATAAATGTGTGAACGAAAATGCCAAATATAATGAACATGACATTTCACCCTGCATCTAAACTCATTTCCTAAGAGAGTTATAAAAACATTAAATATCTTCCATGAAACATTCACTTGTTGCTACCGTGAAAGTAAACTATTAATTCTAAACGAATAACACTCATATCCTAACTATATTTTCTCTTTTCTTCTTTAAAAACTGACACAAAATTTAATTTTTGTCAAGTTTTAGGTGAAATATAGATAAAAAAACAAGGTTTGAACAGTTTTGGTCTCATGTTATCAAAAACTGAAAGAAATTTTTCATTCTTTCAGCAGGTCTACACAGCCAAATAATCATGAGTATGATGTGGCAAATTTTGTAGAGAAGAAATATAATTATGAACCCTCCGTTTCAAAAAAATTAACAATGATCCCAATTAGCATATTCACTAATTATTATCTGAACCCCTTCCTTATCCTGAAATATTGATCTTGTATACTAAGTGCTAATATTGAAGATGTTTTCTTGTTATTTTACCTCTGACTTTTGCAATTGCTGCTAATGTAGATGTTGAGAAGGATGGTACATGAAGATGAGTGATGGAAAAATGTCAGACCTGACTGGGAATCGAACCTTGGTGTAGAAGCCAGTTGCGCTAACCACTACACCAGCAATATTGAAGATGGATATGAATAAAATTAGTCCATATCCAAATTTTAATATGGTTAAATTAGTAGGTAGTTTTCTTAACTAAGTTACAATCCTTATACCTACTTAATTATTAGTCGTTCCTTTACCTTCTGATAAAAAACTCATCGCTAATCCATTATTGTTCCTGGCAAATGTCATACAACTATTAACAGTCAATAGATTTGCCGATGCAAGTATACCCATTTTGGAATTAGTACAAGGGCGGACCAAGTGATATACAGCTGTAACCTTTTCTTTTTGACCACATCTTTGATAACTCGTACATAAGTGCATCCAATAGAGAATAAAAACAATTATTTTCTTTCTCAGCCTGTTAAGTAAGAAGTTATTAGAAAATATGTGTATAAGCATAATTGATTCAAACTAAAGTATTTCATTTTTAAAAAAATGTTAAAAATGTTCAAAAAATGAAAAAGCCTTTTCCATGGTTCAATCTTTACCTCTTAGCAGAAAGTCCCAAAATTTAGGGAATGGATATCTTAACACATTAAAATGCCAAAGTTACTGTTTCATATTTTACTGTAGTTGCTAATGACGAAATAGTTGATACTAGTTTAATTAAAACTCAATAAATAACTACAACTATTAAGTGGTGCATACCACAACTATAATGAACTTACCTGGTGAGGGACGTAGCCAGGATTTTGGTTCGGTGGGACTGAGTCAAGAATTCTGTTCATTTCATGTCAAACTGTTATGCACATTGTGGCTAGTGAAGGGTGATAGATGAAAAAATGCTTGACCTGACCAGTAATCAAACCCAGGACCCCGCCATATTAGTTTGGTACAAAATTTGTATTTTTTGTTTGAAGGGAGGGCTGAAGCCCTCAAGCCTCCTTCTTGGCTACACGCATGTCTCTGACAAATAATTTTAATGATCTCATTTCTCATAAAAATTGTTCAACTACATCTAATCTAATCTAAGCATTCATCTAATTACATCTAAATATTTTTGAGCTATTTGGGTACTTAACCAATGGTTGACATAGTCATTTTATCTCTTATGCCCTGCACAATTCACTACTCCATAATCACGTGTTCTTCAGCATGTCAATAACACTAACAAATTTTTTTTGAGCATAACAAATTGATGATAACATGGATCACTAATAGAAAACTGTCATGTAAACTGAATTTGAAATCTGTACTACAAAACCTATCTTTAATATTCTTTATACACTAGGTACCTATAACATTAGCCAAATTAAGTAACTTTTAAAATGAATGTAAATTATGTGGTTAATAAAACTTTAGCAAGTAGACAAATCTTCATCAGGAAGAAACTTCAGGAAAATATGCCTAGAAAAAGTGAAGCAAACTTACTTACAAAACACTGAGCTACTTACATATTGCATTTAAAAAATCGGTAGGCTAACGATCTGTAATAATATTTTCAAGGATATGTGACACACAATACCATATCACAACACGACTTATTCATAAAAACTTATTATAGTCTACTACAATACCTAAGCAACAAAATTGAATTAATTTGCAAATGTTACACAGACTTAACATTTTTACTATCCTGCTTGGAAAACTCATCAATACGAAAAAGATAATAATCATTCATAAGTTAGGTACATTAAAAATTTCATTGAAAATACAATAGACTTGGCAACGATCCTCTAGTCAGACATCCTTTCGTTAATTACGGGTATGATTATAGGCCACTAACATAACTTAGGCTTGGAGTTGTATGCGGTAAAGAGCTACCACATACATAGGCTTCCTGTTTACTTGTCAAAAGTTGACCTTAACTGTCATAATTGGGTTTAACAATGAGCGGAATGATAATTGATGACAAATTTGATAGACGTACATGACATATGCAATATTTTGATTGAAAAACTTCGTAACAGTATCAGTTAATTTTAGTAGTGGAAAGTAGCCGCTGCACCGTAAATAAAATCAGTCTTTCTAACTGAATGTTGTAACGACACTGTAAGTTGGAAGTTAATTCTTCAACAGTACGCAGTTCTGTACAGCTTAGCCTATGCAACCGTAACGTGTGGATTTAGAAAATCCGCCGAGAACATCTACATATAGGGTGATTCAAAAAGAGCGCCGGTTTTGATATATCAAATTAAGAGATTTATTTTATTGAAAAACTGAAAATAAATACATCAACAAGTTCATCTTACCTTACGATTTCATGTACGGTATGAAAAATGATGTCATGCATGTGTCCTCCCCTACTGCGCTGGCACGCATCAACTCTGTCCATGAAATTGGATATTACTGCACGACAAGTTTCGACTTCCATTTGCCCGATAACCCGTCGAATTTCCTCCTTCAATTCATTGATGTTTCGGGGTTTATTGGCATACACCAATGACTTCAGATGACCCCCAAAGATGAAAGTCACAAGGCGTCAAGTCACACGACCTTGGTGGCCATTGATGGTCGGAATTACGAGAAATGATGCGATCCTGGAACCGTTCACGGAGCAACAACATTGTTTCTCGTGCAGCGTGACAGGTGACACCATCCTGCTGAAACCACAACTCGTCAATGTCCATTCCATCCAAATGACGCCACAAAAACTCCCTAATCATCGTACGGTATCGGTCTCCATTTACTGCCACGGCTTGTCCTTCTTGATTTTCAAAAAAGGGCCGATGACACCGCCCGACCAAAAGCCGCACCAAACTGTCACTCGCTGTGCATACATTTCCCTTTCATTAACCACGCGAGGGTTTTCTAAACCCCACATGCGGCAGTTCTGTTTATTAACAAAACCGTTTAAGTGGAAGTGCGCCTCATCACTGAAAATGATTTTGTTTGCGAAGGTGTCATCATCCTGCCGTTTTCTCAATACCCAGTCAACAAACTGCCGTCTCTTATGGTGGTCTTCCACTTTCAAATGTTGCGTCAACTGAATTTTATACGGGTGATATTGGAGATCGTACCGAAGAATTCTCCGTACAGAAGAACATCGTAAACCCAATTGTTGAGAACGGCGACGTATTGATTTTGCTGGGCTAACAGCCACACTCTCACGAACCAACGCAACGTTCTGCTCAGTTCGGCCAGAACGACGACGTCCAGAACTTTTAAGGTCGACTGTTGAACCCGTCTCAAAAAACTTTTTCATAAGCCTGCGAACTGTTGATTCATTCGGTGCTTCATTACGTCCTAGAGTACCGCGAAGTCGCCTGACAGTAGCCGCATAACTCTCTCCACTCTGGTAAAATGTTTTGACGATTAACACTCGTTGTGCAATAGTAAACTTCTCCATGGTTAGACACAGACTGCGAGAGTACTACACTGCGAACAAGAGAAACTACAACTGAATCGTCAATCGGAATGTTCTCCGAAATAGAAATGAGGTCAAACAATGTTGCCAACCGATAAACAAAAATTTACCAGCCGTTTAAAAACCGGCGCTCTTTTTGAATCACCCGTTACATAATCATTCTCATCTCATTGGTTCATGGGATTGGTTACTGTTCTATATTGAACAGATTGGAATGTGTACACAGTAGGTTAAAAAAGTTAATTTTTTTTTGCTTATGAGACCTTAGTAGATCACTTGAATCAAATAAATGTAGAATCTTAGTTTCTGCAGTTTCCTTTTTCCCCAGTAGTTTTTCATATTCTGGGATCTTACTAGTCTTGCGGCCTCTGAACAGACTAGTGGATTTTTTCAGTTTTGTTTAATTACGCCAGTTTGAGGTTTCCCTCGATTACAACTCTAGATTTAATCTAGAGAGGTGATAGTGAGGTATGAGATGGTGATTATGAAGTTGTGAAGGTAATTCTGTTTCACTTCATCTGATTTCTAAACCACAAGAGAATCAGACTATGCAGCCGAACTACTTGGAGGCGCGCGATTTTAATGTAATTAGATGTTGTTGTGGTTAGAAGAGTTTTAAAACCGCCAGAATTAAAAGCAGCCTACTTGTTTTTTATTATAATACATAATAGTATTTTCACTGCCATCTTTGTTCTCACTATGAATGAATAACTGCTACATCTACCATAGGAAATACGATATTTTGGTAGTGTGGATTGGCACCATTTACAACTGTCATACGTCAACATTAGATTTTAAGGTTATGTGGTACTGAAATTGTTGAAACTATGAAGATAAGGAAATAATTTTTAATTAAGAAAAATCGTGCAATTTTTGTTGAAATGGCAGATGTTGAAATTGATGTCAGTGGTAGTATAGCTGCTCCTGAAAATGAAGCGAAGAAGTTATCAAAGTAAGTTAGCGATTTTATTTCGATGTATTTGACAGAAATGTGTAGGCAGGCTGTTTTACTAAATTAAATGAGAACTTCAAAATAATTTGTTAATTATAATTTTGTTCTATTGATACACCTAGAATACAGTTTAGGAGAGTATTTGGTAGTTAAAATTGCTTTTAAATTTTTTATCTTGTGCAACACCTATTCATTTTTTGGTACCCATTTTTTAAATACTAATTGTAAACAAATACGTGTCACCAGTATTTTTTGTAATGGTTTGTTAAGCACGAAGCTTATTGATCATTAGTTAAAATTCCAAGTCTGAAGTACCTTTCTTGTTAATAATGGTTGTAATAAAAATTTCCAAAATATCTATCATTTGTGAAAACAAAAATTTCTTATTTTACCCAGCCCAAGGAGTAACATTAAATAGTTATAGGATATGTATTGCACATGACTGATTTCATCTAGTACAGCAAGTATCAAACCAATGTAGACAAATGCTTGCTGCCACAAACATCAATTATAGCCATAAAGCATTGGGAAACGTGCTGTGAAGTTCCCACCTATTATGATAAAATTTAATGCAGTCTTATCTTATCTTATCTGTAGAATATTAATGATTTGCCTTTTTATAGCATTTTATTGTTAAAATAAATGCGTGTAGTTTCTTTAAAAAAAAAAACAAATTACTATTACTTAAACTTAGTACTAATAATAATAACATTTATTTATTCCACTTTATACAAATGCAAAATTATATCTTATCTACTAGGAATAAATAACCACCAACTCAAGTAAACGGTGGTTTTATATATATATATATATATATATATATATATATATAAAACATAAAAACAAGTTTACAAATGAATTACAAATCAAATGTCGTCATCCACTACAAATGACAATTCAATTTGTAGCGGCAGCTACAGCGCATGTTAACTATATTTTTTAACAACAATATTAACCAAGCCATCAGTCTTCAGAGCAGATATTCACCTGTACATGACTAACACTAAAATCAGTTATTATTGCTATATTGTTTACCAAGATCAGTAAAGTCCTACAAAGACTGAATAGCAAGCATTGCAAGTCAACAACGGTAAAACACCAACACTAACCAACAATTCTTACAAGTGAATCAACATCAGTTATATCATTGAGCCAATCTTTAACCTTTGTTGAAAATATTTACACGTTTAAGCTATTTTTAATTTCAATAGGCAACAGATTAAAACACTTCGGACCTAAAAAAACAAGTTTTATAGCAAAAAAGGATTTATTAACTTTCGGTCTTACAAACAGTTGTTGGCTTGAACCTCTAGTTCTGTGATATAAGTTTTCAGTACCTCTGTTGCCACTTTTTTTATAAAATAGTTTTAAAACTTTTAAAATAAATAAGTTTTTAATGGGTAAGATACGTACATTTTTAAAATCATTAACAGTACTGTCTCTCTGACGTTTAAATAATAATATTTTAATGAAATATTTTTGAGTTACAAACAATTTATTTATTAGTTTATCATGAGTACCCCCCCAAAATTCAATAGCATACTGAAGACGCGATTGAACCAAAGAAAAGTATAAAGATCTCATTAAATTTAAGCCACAAAGGTTTCTTAAGAAATAAAATGCCCGAATTGATTTACTGATATCAGAATGTAGCTGATTTACATGATTTCTAAAGGAGACCCTATCATCAAGAATCACTCCTAAATATTTTATTTCTTTTACCTGTTCAATTACTTCACAGCTGCATCCAACAGGATCGGAACAAACGTGATATTTAATATCACGATCGAAATTGACACCGACTAAGTCAAAACTAATTATTTTTGTTTTTGATGCATTTACTACCATTGCATTTCTCTCACCATTTTCTTAGCAATACTAAATCATGTGATATAAAGTCATAAATTTGCGACCATTCATCGCTTGCATAGATAAATGCAATATCATCAGCAAAAGCTGTAATTCTACCATAGAAGGGTTCAAATAATAAATCGTTAATAAATAATGAGAAAAGATCTGCTGAAATGACAGATCCTTGAGGGACGCCAACTCCTGCCACCTTCTCGTCACTTAAACAATTTTTCACATGGACTTGTTGCTTCCGGTTTTCAAGGAAAGTTCTGAACCAATTAAGAGCTGGGCCTCTAACTCCTGCAGCTTCTAGTTTGATAAGTAGTAGATTGTGATTCACCAAATCAAACGCTTTTTTGAAATCAACAAATAGCCCTGACACTTTTTTACTACAATTTAAGTTTACAAATACATCGCGTGAGACGACTTCAATCGCATCTTCAGTACTTTTTCCTTTTTTGAAGCCAAACTGGCTGGGGGAAAAAAAGTCAGTAACCTTTAAAAAGTTTAATAGTCTGGTCCTCATAACCTTCTCAAATATTTTGGAAAATATTGAAAGTAATGAAACTGGGCTATATTGCTCGACCACATCTGGGTTGCCCCTTTTAAAAATTGGCACAATAACAGATTTTTTTAATAACTCAGGAAATTTCCCAGTAACAAAATTAATATTAATCAGTTGAGCAAGTGGACAAGAAACTAGGTGAATAATCTGCTTTATGAAAGAGACATTAAAACCATCAAAACCAGATGATTTTTTATTTTGCATACCTAAAACTACACTTTCCACTTCACATTTGTGAACAAAACTGAGAAATAAAGAAGTAGGCTGTGATTTTAAATAAAGTGAATCACTCAAATATCTAGAAATTGCGCACACATTAACACTATTCAAAAAGAAATTATTAAAAGTGTTGGCTATCTCCCTTTTGCTATTTATTTCTCGACCATCAACTACTAATTTTTCAATTAATTTATTTTTCCTTCCCAGCAATGAATTAATCACTCGCCAATTATCAGCCGGTCTGTTTCTACATTGCTGGAATTTCCATGCATAGTATTGATTTTTTCTTAATTCTATATCTGAAGCTAGTTTATTTTTAAAGTTTACATAGTTATTTCTAAAGCAAATGTCGTTAGGCCTACATTTTAATTGATTGTACAACTTGTTTCTTATCCTAATCGTTTTAATAAGTTTTCATTCATCCAAGGGCTAATTTGTTTTGCTCTAAATAACTTATTACTTATTTTAATTTCAGAAGTATTTTTTAAGAAACAACTTGATAGTAAAGAATGAAATTGATTGAAGCTAAAATCAACATCATTTTCGTTAAAAATGCCGTTCCAGTTTATTAATAGGAGGTGTGAATTTAATTTATTTAAATCAATGTATTTTTTGTTATCATAGACATGATTAGGAATAAATGACTTTTTGTCAGGGATAGAAAGATTTAGTCCAACTGCACAATGGTCAGATAAGTCGATATCAAAAACACCACCTTTCAGTACGTTAATATTACTGTAACGAACAAAAATATGGTCTATACATGTTTTAGAAATATCAGTTATGCGAGTAGGAATGTTAATTAATGATGTAAGTCCACTGTTGTTCATGATTGAAATATAACGATCCCTATCAGGATTATTTGCCTTTTCGAGTATGTCCACATTTACATCACCAAAAAACAGTGCGTTTGTTTTAAATTTTGCAAGCAAAGTTGGAAGTTCTTCTAAAAAAATTGATAGCGAAACACCATGGAGTCTATACAGACCAGCAATAGAAAAAAGCAAATTATTAATTTTAAATTGTAAGAGTGTACAGTCAGCCGACGTGTGACGGCATGGGACCTGAGTAGCATTAATGTTCTTATCTACATAGATAAGAGAGCCTCCGGCCCGATAACTCTCATTACAATTTGCGAAGCAAGAATAGCCAGGAATTTCATAGAATTTTAATTCCGCATTAGTTATCCAGATTTCATTCATTATCACAAATTGTATCGAGTTGGATTCTAACAGTTTATTAAATAGGGCAATAAACAAATTGAAATTTTTCCTAATGCTTCTTATATTGACATGGACAAAGTTAATTTTCATGTCATGAGAAACGAAAAAGTTGTTCTCCAAGTCATTGAACGCTATACATTCTGTGTCCATTTGACATCAATACAACAAAACAAAGATTATACACATCAATTAGTATGACAGGTTAGTATGCCAAAGAAATTGACACTTATTGATACAACATTCAAAAAAAGTAACATAAAAAAATCAAACAATGTTACTAAAAAACATTGGCCCATGCCCGACATGTGAAAAAATAAATAAATACAAATTGTACGAACAATCAAATCCTCCGGAAACTTATTCGACGCACATTTATTGTGGTAAACACTATTACAACCACCAGCACATTTAAACACATCACTGACCCCTTCACAGGTTAAATCACACGCACTGCAGTTACCAGACATTACGAATAAAAAATAAAATAATAAATTCAAAGGTTATACTATAATATGACAGAATAAAAATAATTTAGTATGCAGGACTATGCTTGCTCTTGTGCAATACAAAAGCTAGCTCTTATCTAAGCGATCCGCTCACTAAGACGGACTGTGGACGACTATCTAATTAACTATTCTAATTAAACTAAGTTTAATTTGTGAAGTTATACCTTCTTGGAGCTGTTGTTTAAAGTGAAGCTATCTTAGAATTAGATGTCCTAGTTTTAAATTAATGATTAATTACCCCTTAGTGGGGAGCCCAAGAACACGGTTTTTTAATTGTCTCCTGCATGTATGTTACCTATAGAGCAAAAAAAACTGCTCTGACTTGGCATAAACTTAAAACTTTCTTGATTGATATTTTGTAAACACCATCTAAATTGGTCAAAACAGCGAGGATAAATTGTATTTTGGTTGACAATCAATGAAACAGTTTACATTACCTAGGTAGGTATAGTGTTCGCCAACTACGGCGGCATGTAGGGAGGGTAGCGGGACAGAGACAGAATGTGTTGCGTCAGCCTTTCCCCTCAACTCATTTCAATCAGTGCACGGTGTTCAAGCGCAATAGTGACAATACGCGATACGCTAGGGCACTCTGCCGGCCAGTTTCGTTCACTACACTCTAACAAGCTCATTTTTCATCAAAAAATTCTGAAAAATTACTTTTGCTTCCTAATGAATCTTATTTTATTACACTACAAATGTTATTATTATACTTTGATATTTAGATAAGATACGCTCGAACAAAGTTAGATGTTTAAATCTCATCGCATTTTTGCGTATCACGTAGGCTAATATATCTTCTTTTCAAGGTTGACATAATACGCGTTTTATTATTTTGTTATAAAATACAAAATTTTATCTGTAATTTGATATTTGTTGGGAAGAAACAGAAACTACGAGCTTGAAAAAAATCGCTTTTTGAAGGGAAGTCAAAGATAGATCATCGTGTCTGGTGTCTCCTTCCTGTTAGTATTCCAAGAAGCTGAATAATTTTTTATAGTTGTGAACTGTATACCAAACATGCATCAATTTTTAGAAATCAACTACACACGCAAAATATCAGTTGTATGAAATTTTAACGAAAAGAACCGCATAGTAAATAAAACAGAAAGAGGGTATGACGTCCCTCTCTTTCGGGCCTGTCAAAACGTATGGGTACATCATTTAGAAAAAAACTTATTGCCTATTACCCCAAATTGAATTGTAGACTTTCTCCCCCTAATTTTGTGCGCGCGTAACTAATCGGCTTTCGACAACGACACAAATGTTAAAACGATAACCGCACGTACACAACAAAACGAGTAATGAGTACTACTTTAGAGGCAGCCTGTATCTTTAGTTGACAGGCTACGGCGCCGTGGTGGGGGATCTACTTACTGCGCATGTGCGGCACGCATGCCACCGTAGTTGGTTACCTTTATACCTAAACTTTTTGTAATGTATAAGGTGATAAAAGTTTAAACTTACTGATCTTTACCTGAAATCCATGTTAGAACTTTATAAATATAAATATGAATGATAAAAATTTAAGTGTTTATAGGTTTGTTTCAATTTATAGATATGAATCTAATGTAGATTTCACTCACTCATACAAGTACTTGAAAAACTACAGTCTTTAAATACAAAAATTGTCCAGCATTGTACTATAAATTATATTAGCTTATGAATTATTTATCGATAATTCTTTATACATGGTCAACTAGTGAATTAGTTTATTTAAACCAGTTTAAAATAAATTTAAATTCTGATTATGTAAATACTTTGCCGCCTTCGTAGCGCTCTAGCCTACCACGCGGAGGTCCTGGGTTCAATTCCCAGCCAGGGTCTGGAAATTTTCACTAAGTAAAAACCCACTGTTCATATCCCACCATAGTTGCTAATGAACGAGGTGTTGATGTGACTTTAAATAAAGTAAAAAAATCTGGTGTGAAACACTCACACAACTTTCTCTTGCCAGTGCAAATAATTAACAATAAACCTAACATTAGTATTAAAACATTAGAAATGAACAAAAAACTAACCTCAAAAAACATTAGTGAAATACGCAAAATTAAAATCGACCTCAGTTTGGCTTAAACATACGGAAAATCGCTCATTCACACTAAACTAGGCACTGTAGAAAAAAATGCTTTAAATAAAAGTTGTAGATCTCTTAATTTCCTATAAATTTTATTTTATACACTTTTGTCGTAAAATGCATTCTAAGGCCGAAATCTTAAAAAAATAGATTTTTCACACGTTTTCACTGTAGAAAAAAATGCTTTAAATAAAAGTTGTAGATCTCTTAATTTCCTATAAATTTTATTTTATACACTTTTGTCGTAAAATGCATTCTAAGGCTGAAATCTTAAAAAAATAGATTTTTCACACGTTTTCGTGAGAAAAAAACAGAAAATTGCTAATTACCGCTAAACTAAGCGTTATACAAAAAAATGTTTGAAATAAAAGTTAAAGGTTTTTAAATTCTCTACAACTTTTATTATATAACGTTTTGCGCTAAAATGCATATTAAATCCTCAATCTTAAAAAGAAAATGTTTTTACGTGAAAACAGCCTCACCAAGAATTTCAGCACACATGACGCCTACCCTATCTTGTAGAGAATAAAAAATTTAGTAAACCAGGCGATTTTAAAAAAAATTGTAGGACCAGTTTTTGAGAAAATCACAAAAAAGTGAAAAATTACACGAATAAACTACTACTTCCGGTTGACCAATTTTGATGAAAATGTTCGTGTCGGGTCCGGTAAGGGTATGTAACTTAAGTTTCAAGTTCGTACGACGTTCCATTCTTGAGATATTTTGTATACACACACACACACAGACCAATCGCTAAAAACATGTTTTTTGGGTTCAGGGGGTCTGAATACGTATCCGATGAAAAATCGACATGAAAACAATACTTTCCTTCCTATATATTCATATAGGCAAAAGAAAGTAAATATATATATACTTTACACCACTTTGCCAATCATTTTGTATGTTTTGAAATAACATCTTCCTCTTTTTTATATGTCATGAGTATTAAAGGTATACAATGTATTGTATGTATTAAAATTCCATTGTTGAGGTTAGACTTTCCAGTAGTTCAAATGGTTTTAAATTTGAATTGGTGAGTTATTAAGATTTATAGTGACTTGGGAGACCATTACAAACTGCATTCACTACTTAATAGTTGTTAGTAATTTATTTAATTGGAGTATTTTAGAAAGCATCTCTTCCTAACAGCGTTCTCGCTGTTATCCCGATTCTGAGCCCATCTTTTCCCCAGTTATTCATCTGTAATTCCAAATAAAGAAAAATACCAAAAAAGTTCCTTCTATCCAATTCTCCGAACGACTAGGTGGCCTAGCTATGACGTCGCCATCCTGAGCGCAAGTTCACTTCTTTCAGGACTCTGACTCAGTAATTAATAAATTTCTTTTGTTGATTCACATTGATGTAACAAGTTCTGTAGTTTTCATATCAGTAATAATATTTATTACTTACTTTTATTTCAGTCTGTTGCCGGTGCCTGGACGTATCCGAGAGTGGTTATCAGAAAGAAGACAGAATATTAGACCATGGTCTACGTTTTTTAACACAAATTTATTTAGAGCACCATCAAATGTCCAGTTACTTACAAAAAGAGTAATTAGAAATTTGGAGTATTTTATGAGCAATTACCTTATTGTGTTTTCCATTTTAACAATTTATTGTCTGTAAGTAAGCCTATACCAGTTTTACTTTAGTTTCAGATTCTAATTTTATTTGCAATTTTTTACTTAAGTAAGTAAAACAAATTGGTACAAAATAGTTTATCAGTATCTAGTATGGCATGTCATCATTTTAAGGCATCAATTAAACAAACTTTTGTGAAATTGCCATTCTTATTTTTGTTTAAACTCAATTTTCTAAAAGTGTTATTTTTTTAAGTAATAACATTCAGTGAAAATCTTGGTTAGAGTGTGGAAAAAGTGTATGTGTAAAACGAATGCTCTCAAGTAATACATCGTAATTAAATGAATTTATGCCATTTTTTAAAATGTTTGATAGCTTTGATACCTGCCCATAACAGACAGGTGGAGTGTCAAATTATTTACACTCAATCTGTTTGTTGCAGGGCTAAAATAAATAGTTCTGTTTCTTATCACATGGTCAGCCAATTGAATGACTGAATCATTTAAGAGCAGAAGAGGTAGAGGTGTAAAAGACACTAATCAGAGTTATCTCCTCTGAAAGTAATGAATTTCATTATACAGCCAGACCCTGTGGTGAATGAAGTGAAGGTGTCATTTGCAGAGTGGAAAATATGTGCTTTTTAGAGGGCCCGGCATGCTGATAAGCGTACTTTTCCACTCAGTGAGGAAGGCAATGGTAAACCACCTCACTCCTTGTTTTACTTAGTAAAACCTCTACAGGTTCAAACCAGCCTTTTGGCTGATGACCTAAACAACAACAGCTTTGATACATCTAAAAATATTTCATATTTCACTTAGCTATGAGAGAACCCACCAGCTTGGTCTAGCAGTAAAGTCGTCATTGTAAGTCAGCTGATTTTCGGAAACAAAGGTTTCATGGTTTAAATTCTAGTAAAGGTACATACTTATAGTGGCGAGATGACTTAAATGCAAGGCTAAGGAATGCAGCGTGTAATGGTTGTAGCAACGCGCATACACTGGCACTACCATATTATCGTCTTTTCTAAACACATCAGCTGCAGTGTGTTAAGCAGCTACTAATAAGTATAGCCTGATTTTTGTTAGGAGAGCGCTGGGCAAAACGTGCGTCTGCATTAGTATAGTATTGTATATACTGCAATAGTGCAGCGTATATTATCAACAATGGAACAGCATGCCTACAAAATACAATGGGTGTTGTCAATAGGCTATTTGACAATGCGAAAAAAAAGTGTCAATTGCTGTCATCAGTATAAATTAAGAGTTTAAAAATGGTTATTTATTAACGTAAGTTGAAAATAATAATTGATTTATTTAAAAATCCATAAATAAAAATGCAAATTTTTAAACGTTTGTCACGTGACACAAAACGCTCTTGATTGGTCGAGTTTATGATGACGTCACATGCTTGTAAACAAACCTCGTGGCTCGTTTGCCTACTTGTTATATTAGCTTTCGAAACTGTTAAGATTTTCCTTTGTTTTTGTGTGATTTATTTGCAATATTTTAGAAATTTTGTCAAGTACCTACTTTTACCATGGACAACGATTTTGTAAAAGCAGACAGCAGAAACCTGCCCCAAGTCGACGCAATCATGGTCGGATTATTTTTCAAAAATAATTCCGACCATGATGGAACACTTTGGAACACTTACAAATAGTTTTTCCGGAGTTGTTAACGACGTATTTGTACATTTTGGAACTGCACACCATTTGTAACTCATTTTGTTACATAAATCACCGATAAAATGTAAATCCAATCGCACTTTCGTTTTTTGTTTACAGGCAAGTGACGTCACCAACCCGTTTGCAGCGCCATATTGTCAAAGTAGTGTTTTGGCGCGCTATTTAAATATTGAATTTTTAATTTGATATTTTTCAGCAAATATGTACCAGATTTAAAAAATGAAACTTTTACTGGGTTCCTTAAACTCTACTACATCATATAAAATGTATTTTAAAAACCTGTCAAATAGCCTATTTTCAACAACACTCTGACTGTACATTTTACTGTAGGTCAGAGGGTCATGCGGGGTCGACGTTATGTATGAGCATGTGTAGTCCAGTGCTCACGGCAATTGGCTTGGCCTTTACTTAGTGTAGTAAAATATAACCCACATAAGAACATACTATTAATGTGTGTTTCTTATGAATCATCACATGAATGGGCCATAACAAATTTATCCAAAATATTAGGCCTAATAATAAATCATTAGTTTTAATATATCCCCATAACAGACAGGTGGAGTGTCAAATTATTTACACTCAATCTGTTAGTTGCAGGGCTAAAATATTCTGTTTCTTATCACGTGGTCAGCCAATTAAATGACTGAATCATTTAAGAACAAGAGGCAGAGGTGTAAAAGATGCTAATCAGAGTTATCTCCTCTGAAAGTAATGGATTTCATTTTACAGCCAGACCCTGTCGTGAATGAAGTGAAAGTGTCATTTGCAGAGTGGAAAATATGTGCTTTTCAGAGGGCCTGGTATGCTGATAAGCGTACTTTTCCACTCAGTGAGGAAGGCAATGTTAAACCACCTCACTCCTCATTTTACTTAGTAAAACCTCTACAGGTTCAAACCAGCCTTTCGGCTGTTGACCTAAACAAACAAACAGTTTTAATACCCGTTATTTAATGAAATAATAAAAGAGTAATGTAATAATATTATAAACAATGTACAGACCTATGTAAATATTGAAATACTTATACACAACCAAGTACTTTCAAATTTATAAACTTTAAAAACAAATAAAACTTTTTCTCTTCTGACCATGGCCTCTTCTTATCAGGAATGCTTAAAGAAGATTCACCCGCTTCAACGCCTTCTTTCCGTATTTTCGTGATGCTTCTAATAGAAACTGGCTTCTACGCTGGAGTCCCAGGTTCAATTCCCGGACAGGTCTGGCATTTTTTCATGACTCATTTTCATCTACCACCCTTCTCACCATCTGCATTAGCAGTAATTGCAAAACAGTCGGACGTTAAACAAAAAAAAATTAATAGAAACACCTACATAATTTGCGACCTGCAAAAGTTACTTTGTTTGCCTGTATACTTAAATTTGCCTTCTTGAGCTTTGTCATCACACTGGTTAATAACACATCTTATCACTTCTCTAGCTTCACTGTGAATTGTCTGTCCTTTCTTTTGCTTTCGCACTGCTTCCATGGTTAATCGACAAATTATTAGATACTTTTCTAAAAGCATAAAGAAAAGTGCTTAAAGAGTAAATACTAATAGCAGTAAGAAGCAATGATACTCAAGACACACTGAAACTGAATGTTGTGTTGGTGAATAGCAACGATACAGTGGCAGGCTGATACTCAAAAAGGACTGAAATTGAAAGTTAGCAGGTTGAATAGTACAGCGGTGGGTTGTCATAGGAACAATTACGGAGGCTTGTGGGCGGCGCTAGCTTCCCTGTACCCCACTTCATCTCACACTAGCATTCAAGTCATCTCTCCACTATACCTTTACTAGAATTTGAACACTAGACAGTGATTACTGGTGTACTTTACTGGTTGGGGTTGAATTGACCGTACTTTCTCAGGAATGGTTGGCCTGAGTCTGTACAAGACTGCATGTCATATACATTATACTCATCTCGTTAGGTCATGGGGTTGCTTATCATTCTTGTTCATAATTGAACAGATTGTAACGTTCACACATTTGGGATTAAAAAAAGGTATACGAGAACAGTTTATTAACATTTCTAAGAGTAAAAATAAAAACAATTCTCTAAAATTGTTGTCCAAGTTCTTTTCACATGAAAGGTGGATTTCAAACAAGACTATTTACCAAATTGTAAATTACGTAGTAGATAAGTGAATGTCTTTAGCAGACAAACCACAGGAGAATTATGTGCACCTTATTGAACAGGTATATAGATACGGAATTTTTAGTTGCAGCAAGTTTAGCGAGAGAACAGTTCCCATACGTGAACCAACTAGCATCAATCGTTCTACATCATTACATGTCTTGTAATTGAACGATCCAGAGTCTGCAGATAAAGGTGGACCATAGTGGCATAGAACACAGAACGGAGTTAGTTGACTTTTATCAACCATATTCTGCATTGCCACATTGTGGTACTGCTGTACCTCAAGTTACTAAAAATTGTGGAGTCAATCTTCTTGAAAGGTCACATATTATAATAGGAATTTGTTTATCCATCTATTAAAGAATGAAACAGCAATCGAGATGATAAAGCCTGTTAGATTTGTCGCTCTTATCCCAGTTCATTAACACAAAAATGTGTAAAATAAATTATTGTTTATTTTAAGCTTTCTGCCATTAAACAACTCAATACTTTTAACCAGAATTACAAATTAAGAGCCTCTTTTAACTTATGAAGATAAATAAATTTAAAAATCTATTTTAATAAATTTCAGACTTACATCATTTTTACTAATGCTGGCAGTATGTGCAAGTTTTGGAGCTTGTTATATATTATCTTTAAGAAATGCTGAACGCCCTTTAATACTCTTTGGAAAACATTTAACTTCACATCAACAGTATATGCTCGTGGGCCTGTGTTCGTTACCAGTGTATTATTGGGCTGGTGCTGGCGCTGCAGTATTTTGGGTTTTAGGTAAGTAAATCGGTAAAAAAGATTGGGTAACCACCTAGTCTTTTTAGTTACCTTAATTTAACCTAATTCCTAAAAGTATATTTTACTATTCAGAAGTTTTTCCCATTGACTTAACCTTTAATATTTGTTAATTTTTATTTATTACTTTTCTATTGGTGATATAAATGTATAACAGGCAACCAGAGGTATTTATATAATTATACCGCATTCATATATTCATGCGAGGATTTACAGCCCCAGCTGTATCTTGCATCCTAAGCACCATCCCTCTTTGTCTTGCCAGTCACCATCGGAAAGTCGCTGCAAAGACATAGCCTCCTGTACACCATCCAACCAAGTCACCTCTGCTCTAGCCCTCCATCCTCTGCAAATGGCTAAACTATTTTAATTACTTCCAGGATATGGTATCCATGATATTTCCTTGAATACCAATTCTTCTCTTAATTTTGGAATTCGATCGATGCACAACACACCATAGCTCTGCCTCCAGAAATCCATCTCCACCGCTTTTAGGCGATCCTTCTACTTCTTAGTCAATACCCACACTTCCTCCCCATAGATACACCACTCTCCACGATAGCATGATAAATATTAATCTTTGCGTTCTTTCCATACTTTATCATTCCAAAGGATAGAATTTAACTGCCCTGTTACCCTTCACCCTTGCAAAATTTTGCTATTTACTTCCGCTGCACTTGTTCCACTCTTATCAAAGATGACTCCCAGGTATTTAAAACATTCACAGCTTTTCACTACAGCCAGCTGAATATAATTTCCTGGTTCATCAACAGTAAGGTGTTCAGTCTTGTCTACATTTATACTAAACTCCCATCTTTCATACTTCTCTTGCGACTTCATCATCATATAGTGAGCATCATCGTGATCTGCAGATGTTACAACTTGATCATCCGTGAAGAAGAGAGTATTATAGTATATTGTTGGCAACAGGGATTCCCATACCACATTATTATATAATTGTATTTACTTGTTTTAAATTTAGCAAGTTTAAGTACTAGCTGATTTAAAAACTAGAATTTTAAAAGTATTAACTTATCAGGTAATTTTAACACATTATAAGAAAACACTATGCTCTGACATTTTTACACATTCACTGTTTACATATAAACTAATTCATGCAGCTTCCTACGCATGAGTCACCTGTACACCTCATCCACATCTAGCAGTTGGATTGCCTTTGTTATCCTTTAGAAGTCTTTTTACAAATCTTCTGATCTCCTTCATGACTTGTTTCATTCCCTTAGGCTTAATGTACTGAGATGCATTTACGATATTCTGAAGTGCTTTATTTTGAAAGAGCAAAACTATGTTAATATTTGTTGGTTTGTTAAAACCCCACAGTTGGTTCCCGTAGTTTTAGATGGGAGCATTTCATTACAACCTGACAATTTTGAAGTTCTTCTTAACAACCTATAAATTTTTTATATTTGATGCTAAGCTCTTCTCTCTTTACTCTCGCTCTCTTCCATCTGGGCTTGGCATAATTTAAGTATCTATTGATTTTATTCTGTGTATTTTAAATGTTTTCATTTTGTTTTTAAATTTTCAGGGGCTTCGTTCTGTGTGATAAATGTACATGCAGCTTTTTTCAATATATCGGCATTGCAGCTATCAGATGACGATCACTTTGATTTAATACTTGAAAATGTCTAGAATTTCATGTTTAACATAGTATCTACCACTATTTTAAAAAGACATAATAAGTTAATACTACTTATTCCTGTAAATAAATAAATATATTTAATTTATATAATAGAATTAAAATTCCATTTTAATAAAATATATACAAAAATAGTTTTGAGTGCTTTTAATACTTCATAAAAATTTTTCTTTTTAAAATTTTAAGTGACACAGGATTCTCCTGTTCTGTGCTAATATCATTTGTCATAATTATTTGTTATAAAATTAAAATATGAAGAAAAATATAAATAGTGCTTCAATTGACTTGAAAAATTGGTGTTTATGCATTAAACTAAACAACACCCTCAGGTGATTACTTATGCATTAAAAGTAATAAAACAAACTATATTGAACAAAATTTTAGTAATGTACTTTACAATTTACTTGAGTTTGACGATTATTTGCATTTCTGTTACTCCCAGAATGCAGCAATGTCTTAAGAGGATCGTTAGGTAGCAATTTCCGCCTTTAGACATTACAAATGTATTCTCTAAAGTAAGAATCCTAGTGCCGGTGAGCTATACCTTTGTGTTTTTATTTCACCTTTTTACTGATCTCCATATGCTTTCTACTTGTTCTGTATTTGCTCCAGTTTTTCAGGATCTACGAAATTTCATTTATGATTCACCGTGAAGTGTTGAAAACCCGTTTCTTCTAACTCGTCCATTTTGTAGCCCCCAACTGTCGGAAATTATTGTGCTACCTGGTTCAATGTGCTATTCAATTTAAACTATTCCAGTAACCTGAGGTGGTGGTCAGTTTAATGCATAAGTATCGACAAATTTTAGTTATATGGTGTCCAAATTAGTGACAGTATAGTTTTTAATGAGTTTCTCCTGCCATTTTCCATTTAAATCCCTTTTGTGTATTAATTCAAATCAATGTTCTCAGATGACTGTTGTCTAGTTCAAGTTACTGAATAAAAGGCAGCATTTCTAGTAAGAAGAAGATTATCTAATACAATTGTAATATTGTGTGCCTTATCTCTGAAATATTTGTTAAACAATTAGTTTCATAGTGTCTTATTGCTGTTAATAGCAAATTTACTTGTAAATAAGTATTGCAATAATAAAATTTAATTTAAATGCTTTGTATTTTTTGGTTCTTTTTGATGGTTGTACATAAGCAATGATTTTAGGAATAAAACAGACTGAAACAGTATTTATAATCATTGTTCTCATCTTATTAGTAAATTTTATTTACATTTAATTCCGGAATATTTGGGGAGTTTCAGAATATTTTCAGTTCCAGTATCACTTTGTTTCTTAATTTTTTTTTTTTGCAAGTACAGGAATACAATAAAAAATTGGTCATGGTATTTTTAGATATAGCGAAGGTATACAACAACATAGGAGTGAGTTTGAAGAAAGGAGCGCAGGAAAGGAGATGGATAGGAGAAACGAAAAAGCAAGCGCTGTATGAAGACAAAATTGGTTTGCAATAGAGAGTGGTTTGAGGCAGGGAAGTGTATTATCCCCCCTGTTCATAATAACAATGGATAGAATATACGAGGGCCATCCGGAAAGTAGTACCCGTTTGTGAAATAAAGACACAGAAGTAAATATTAACAAATGTAAACATTTTTATTGAAAAGAGCATACCTTAAACTACTTCTCCACATAATCTCCAAGCAAATTTAAGCATTCGTCATAACGTGTGACGAGTTTTTGTATTCCAGCATCATATTCCTCCGCCGCCAGCCGATCGAAATACGTAGTCACACCTTCTTTAAGTTCTTCATCGCTGTCAAATCTTTTTCCCGCCAAAAACTCTTTAAGTTTTGTAAAGAGATGAAAATCTGAAGGGGCCAAGTCCGGGCTATACGGTGGATGGTCGAAAATTTCCCAATTGAATTGCTGCAGAAGTTGTTGTGTTATCCCCGCTGCATGAGGCCTGGCATTGTCATGGAGGAGAATGACGCCATCAGACAATAGACCTCTCCGTCGATTTTGTATTGCCCGCCGTAATTTCTTTAATGTTTCACAATACGCATTAGCGTTAATAGTGTCTCCACGGGCCATAAAATCAATAAGCAGTATACCACGTCGATCCCAGAAAATGGTTGCCATAAGTTTCCTGGTGGACAGAACAGTCTTGAATTTTTTTGGTTTCTTTGGTGAATGAGGATGATGCCACTCCATTGACTGTCGTTTACTCTCAGGTGAAGCATAACAAACCCACGTTTCATCACCAGTAACTATGCGATTCAAGAACGCGTCTGCTTCATCAGAATAACGTTCCAAAAATGTTAATGCAGCAGCCATACGTTTGGTTTTGTGCTCATCTGTAAGCATGCGAGGGACCCACCTTGCGCAAATTTTTGAATAATGCAGATGGTCTTTGACAATTTCATGAAGAATTGTGCGAGAAACATTAGGGAAATGTTCACAGATGTCATCAATTGTAACGCGCCGATCGTGCCTCACGAATTCGTCTACTGACCTCAGCAGTTGATCTGTAATGACAGATGGTCTCCCTGAACGCTCATCGTCGTGTGTGTTCCCCCTCCCCAAGTTAAAATTACGACACCAGCGCCGAACAGATGACTCATCCATCACATCGTCTCCATACACTTCCTTTAATTGGCGATGAATATCACAAGGTCGAACGTTTCTTGCATTGAGAAATTTTATTACAGCCCTCACTTCACAACTGGCGGCGTTCTCAATTTTTTTAAACATTATGAACGGTCACAGAAACAAGACAGGCAATGCTAGCGTCGCGGAACTTGCAACAGAGAAGGCAGACAAGCCACTGAAGCGATCTGACCTTGACCGGCGGCTGCTCGCCTCGTCAGCGCCTCATGCGGCGGAAACGGGTACTACTTTCCGGATGGCCCTCGTAGCTTGAGTCCCAGCTCTGTGTAGTTGGAAGGAATGCAGTGCGTTGTTTTATAGTAATGGGAGAATGAATGAGTTAGTAGCGTTTCACAGCTGATGCATTTGTAGTGTTAGCATGTACTAACTAGACTAAAAAAATATTCCTATGCAATGTAAGAAAATTATGTATAATGCATACTTTGTACCAGTTGTGATATATACAGCTGAGAAGAATTTTGATATATGCATGGACTGGAAGAAAGAAGGTAGAAAGTAGAATTCTGGCAGCAAAAATTAAGCTCAAGGGGAGTATGTTGGGAAGACAAGAAGGGATACAATAAGAAATTATGTAATCAAGAAAGAATTGGAAATTGACAGTCTGTTAGGGTTGGACAAAGTTAAGATGGTTAGGCCGTGACAGTATGATGGCGGAGGGAAGACGGCCAAAAAGGATGCTGTACTTGAAGATGAAGGGAAAAAGAGGTAGACCACAAATGAGGAGGATGGGTTCAGATCAGTTGTGTATTGGGAAAAAGATGCGGTGACAAAAAAAACAATGGAGGAGAGATGGTTCAGTGGTACAGAAATGTGGAGAAGAATTGTATTGGGCCCGACTTGAGGAACTTGGAAGAGTGATTAAAGAAGATGATGATGATAAATTTGGAATATTCTTTAAATTTATTTTTGAGTCAAGGTAATTAACCTTAAACTTTTCATCATATAGGTTTGGTTCTGTTTCTGTAACAGCTAGAAGTTTTAATGTAAGAACAGTATCATGTATGATTTGAGTATTACTTATTTGAGTATTACGCCGGCCGCATTGGCGTAGATGGTAACGTGCTCGCCTCTCAACATGCGGTCTTGGGTTCGAATCCCATTCAGGCACAGCATATTTTTATACGTTACAAAATATCATTTCATTCTTCATCGTCTGCATTAGCAGTAATTGCAGATTGCAGAACAGTCGGACGTTAAACCAAAAAAAAAAAAAACTTATCAAAACAGTACCTCTAATACGAACATACTCAGTAGTTAGACGCAAGTTTGGAATTAAAACAATATGGGGATAATTTTTACAGCAAACAATATCATTTAGGTCATTTGACAAATATTATTTAAAAAACACGAACATAAAATTTTTCCACATCTAATATACAGTATTTTTGTTACTTCTTTCTAAAGAAAATCACTTCAAACATAATCTTTGTCAAGGGCTTTTGCTCCTGAAGACAAGAAGGGATAGATTAAGAATTGATGTAATTAGGGAACAACTGGAAATGCACAGCATGTTAAGGAGGGTTGAACAGATAAAGTGAAGATGGTTTGGCCACATCAGTAAGATACCTGTTAACTTTAAACTAAATATACATCTTAACTAAGTTTTTTGTACATTGGAATATACGTTGATGCACACAGACACAGAAACATAAGAATAAATTTATTTATTTCCCATTTAACAGAAGTTATATTAACAAAAACCAAAAGAAACATTATTACATAAATTGTTTAGGTCATCAGCTGAAAGGCTGGTTAGAACCTCTTGAGGCTTTACTAATAATGAGGAGTGAGGTGGTTTACAATTACCTTCCTCACTAAATGAAAGAGTATTCTTATAAGCATGGCAGACCCTCTGAAAAGCATCTACTTTTCACCCTGCAAATGACACCTTCACTTCATTAACCACAGGGTCTGGCTGTATAATGAAATTCATTACTTTTAGAGGATTACTTTACTCTGATTAGTGTCTTTTACACCTGTACCTCTTCTGTTCTTAAATGTTTCGGTTATATAATTGGCTGACCATATGATAAGAAACAGAACTATTTTTTGTAGTCTTGGAACTAGCAGATTGAGTGCAAATAATTTAACACCCCACCTGCCTGTTATGGGTAAATTACATAACAATACTGTTGTTGTGCAATTACTATTGATAATTACGGTGCAGGGGAAATCAACTTATCCAACTATGGCACAGACGAGTTCTAGGGTAGAATTGATGAGTGATTCCTGTTAATACAGAAGTTTCTTTTAACGGCTGAAAAGTAAAGTGAACCAGTTAAGGATTAGAAGTAGTCAACATCCAGGGATTCTCATGTCTATCTTGGTTAAGTAACCACAGACTGACAACCTCTTAAAACTTTATGTTGTTCGGCAGGCTTCTGATATCAGTAGGTATAAATAGAATATTTAAATCAATAATAAAAAAACAAATATCAAGTAATAAAAATTAAATATTTATTAATATACAAAAAATAACTTTAAAAAATTTTGAAACTAACAATAAAATTTATATATTACACTGAAATTTATTTGCTACAAAGAATTCATATCACAATCTATACTTTAAAATTTCCTGTGATTTATTTTGATTTAAATTTTTGTAATTTTTAAATACCTACCTTAATTCTTAAAAAAATCCATTATTGCTTTACAAGTACCTCTTGAATTAGGTTGAAAATTATGTCACAAGTTTTACGTATAATCATTAAACAGAAGTCACTTAACAATATTTTTAAACATGAACATGGCAAATTTCAATTCTTAAAATTTCTAGTTCAAATATTTTTTTTAAAGAAAATCAGAACAGGCTAATATTTTCTTTTTTATAAATGGTCTTGGTAATCAAAGAATGTTGTACTGGAATAAATTTGAATCAGTTAACCGACCAGAAAATTTTACTTCAAATATAAAGTTTCAGTCAACTGAATATTTGTTGCAATTATAAATTACAGTGACTGTTTAAATCCTGATTATTGTCCTTTAAAGATAGGCCTGTTAACAACAGATAAATGCTGTTAGATTAGAATTGTACAAAATTTTAAATATTTACTACGACATTGAATTATCATTGATCAAGAAAAAGAAATGACTATTTAAAGTGGTCAGCAAAACTGACTTCTATGCAAGGGTCCCGGGTTTGATTGCCGGTCAGATCTAGCATTTTTACATCTTTATATCACTTCATATCATCAGCTACACACAAGCCTTACAAAGGCAACATCACTAAAAATAAAGATGTACCAACAGCTTCATCATCAACTACCGATCCAGGAGTCGCACTTCAGACTTTCCACTTTATAATCAAACGAGTATCACTACACCATAGAAGATGGACTTCAGCATTTTTGTTAATGTACTACAATAAAAATTATGAAAATTTTTGTTATAAAATAGTTTGCTACACTAACTGTGGCCTAAATTGATCAGAATAAATTCATGAAAAATTGACCTCTGTATTAAGGTAGTATTCTACTGTACAGCACTTATTGATTAAAACAGATTTAATATTTTGTTAAAAACCAATAATTAATATTTTATAATTCAGTTTAGTAATCAAAAGAGTCTTGCATAAATAAGATATACGAAAACAAATACAGCCACTAACTGATAAAGATTAAGTTACTATCTAAAACAGTATAAATATATTTTTAATTTATTATCATATCACCAAAAATATTAGAGCATACTTAGATAAATTTTTTCTTCCTACACCAAAATTGCTGAATTATTCATACATATAGCTAATATTTATCGGTGGGTAAGGTATTTAAAACAATTTAAATCAGACTTCATGATAAAATTTTATTTTTAGACAACTGGAATTCAATGGAGAAAAACATTACATTTTTAATACCGTGGCCGCATTGAATTTTATTATTTTAAAGTAATAATGAAATAAATGAATAGATATTACCATTAAGCTCAGAAACTATAGTTTCAATAAAAATGAGAAAAACTTAATTTTTCTGCCTACAAAAATGTTTTAAAGATTTCAATTTTTTACTAATTGACAAACCTTATGAATACTTTAAATACATTTTATCCTTTGAAAAATTATTGAATTTTTTAGAAGTTATAAATATGAAAGAAGGTATCTTAAGATAATAAATTACTTAATACGAGCAAAAAACAGTTTAAAACAATGTAAATGAGTGCTATGATAAGAAGACTTAACTACAAACTATGCTGGTGAAAAATACAGTGAAACAGTGTAGCACTTTCATGTTCCTTAAAAATTTACAACAAGATCTGACTCTTATCAGTTAATTTACTGATAAATACAATACAGACATATATAAAAATAAATAATCAGTTGTGTAAATGAAAAGGCAGAGTTTTTTTAACCGGTTAAGTTATTACCACCTTGGTCATTACAGTGAATTGATAATAAAATAGGACTGGGACCGGTTGTAGGGCCGAGATGGGAGTGAGACTGGCGGCCAAACAGTTGTGAGAATTCCATTCACTGTTGACACACCTGGACTTCAGTCTCAGTGACTGCTGTGCAACCGAATCGAGTGTTTCGCTGCTAACTGTGCTACCTCACAACCTGCTGTTGTAGTAGTGTTACATTTATATACAGTCCTTTTCAGGACTAACTGTGCTTATTAGTAAAGCTACAAACAATTTGTTTCTCTCGTAACCTTAGTATCAGTACCTTAATATTGGTTTTGAAGTTGGTTAAAGAAGTTTATGTAAGGCCAGGCGGTCAACGTGGCAATGTCGCTCCCTCTCCCTTGCCAAGCACCAGTTCTATTTTATATCAATTCAACTATAGTGACTTCTGTGGATTCAAGAACTTGATAAAATAGGTTGTAACTTGATAAAATTTCCAGACCATAACTGGGAACTGAATATTGTTGGTTAAGTATTAAAATGTTAACTACATTTTAGGCCAAAAACCAATTTTAGTATATTTGGAAACAAAAATTATTATATAGAGCATATCGATATGTTTTCTTTTCTACCATCTCCACGGGAACTAGGCCTACACAAGTTTCATTAAATTTTTCAGCCTGTAAAGTTTCTGGAAATGGAATTAGCATATTAATATTCTTAACTAACAATATGGGACTTTCCACTTTGTGGTTCAGCATGTTAAATCATTCACCACAGAGTTGGCCATCTGTTTTTATACATTGTATATTGTACATAATCAAATAATGATTCTTTTAAGGATCCATAAAAATTAAATCAACTGATTCAGAAGTTCAAAATGATAATTAAAAGTTATATAATCAACTTAAGTGGTAAATTAAACTTGCAAACAGGCCTTTAAGATACTAATTTAAACTTTTTTGAATATTTTTACCAATTTTATCTAGGTTAACTGTGCTCTACACAGGGATAGCATAATTTATAGAAGGCACTGTGTTTAATTTGTACTAGGATGAAGAACAACAGTGGTGGCAGCGTAAATTTATATGGAAGGTTATTATTCTATTACTTTCCTAAAGAAACCTTCGATGATCTCTTTTACCATTTTCAGATAGGTAGCACATTTGGTTGTAACTCTGTATTTGCTTGGAACCATTATTCACAACAATGAAACAGTGATACCTATCCCATCAAAATTTTGAGAAAACATTTTACATGTGTATCCCAAATGAGGGCAATAAAAAAATGCAAACGTTGAAAAGACTAATCCAAAATTAAGCATTTAAAAAGTTTTAAGTGGACATTATACCACTTTATGTACACATATAAACAAAGATTTGCAGATGTAATTAACAAATACAAAAAATAATCTGCTTATCACAATACAAAGTTAATGATACTCTAAAAACTTTTTGAGCTATTTTACGAGTTATCAGTGTAAGAACATGAAAGACACATCACTGTTGCTATCTAAAATATGTACAAAAATCATTAATTAATAATAATTTTCGTATTATAATACAAAATTCAAATTGAATCAACAAGTAGGCCTATAATTTAATAAATATTCTATAATTTGAATGCTTATAAACTTTACAAATTAATAACTAGTACCTATGTACTGCCTAATTTTAGAATTACTGTATCCTTAAGTAAAACACTTGGAAATTTTATAAATAGTTTGCATTTCAAAAACTTCACATTCACTGGTAAATTTACCATAAAATTGGTGGTAATCTTCAATTTTCCAAATATTTGCAGAAAAAGGATGTTTGTCTTCAAAACTAGTTTTGTGTAAGATAAATATTTCTAATACTACTTGACGATAATAATGTGAGCATACTAAAGAGACTGTTACAAATTTTAATTCTGGAAATATTGTAATATTTTGAGATATGTTTCTCTGGTGGAATGAAATAGTGAAGTATTAAAAATGTAACCAAGCATCTTTTATCTGTAAAAGAAAATGCACAAAAAGTGTTAAGTATCATTTGAACACCTTAATCATTGGATAAATAATGTGATAATAAATTTTTATTAGAAAGCTGATTTTAAAATGTGTAATCTCACTTCTAATTATGTTCCAACAATAGGACTTCAGCTTAAGGAATGATGGGTTTGAACCTGTACTAATTCCATGCATTGAACCTAGGACTTTCTTATTTGCAGTGTAATACACTAACCAATTAGCCACGAGGTGGTCACTAATAGTTCTTAATTATCATAGAAAATAAATACAATACAGTTTGTTCTGCATATACTATTTTTTAGCGTAACAGGTCTTTAAATTATACATCATTTTCTGTAGTTGAAGAAAGGTTCAATTTAAAAATGAACCTGGTTTGTTGTTAATAGTTGTTCCGGAATAGCAGTTTATCAGTTTGTTTTTTGTTTTACGTCTGACTGGTTTTTTTATGTTTGTATAAAATTTTTTAATATTTATGTTTTTACTGCTTCTTTTACTTCGATTTTACAAGAACTTTTGTGGTACGCATCGCTTCTTTAAGTAATAACATGTAGTTTCTAAAAAATGTTTGTCAAAGGTTTGAATCAAACTCTAGTTATGATTCAAATCTTCAAAGGAAGATGCAATCTTCGGAGTAAACATTTTCTAGAAACTATAGGTTATTACCTGAATTTCAATTTAAGTTTTCTTTATTTTTTATTGTATTGTCCTATATAAAGAACGCACTGGTTATGTAAAATTATTTCTTAAGCTATCGCTTGTTCGCATGGTACGCCTTCATCCTCTCGCTAACCTTCTCCCTTTGTTCCTGCGTCCATGTCCTCTGCCTTGTTTCTGCAGTCGGGAAATTCCCAAAATCTTTTATTTTCCTTCTAAAGGCAGTTCCATCTATTACATCGTTACGTGAAGCGTTTATGGTGTTTAGGTTTGCTTCGATTTCTTTGATCCATCTATCTTTGGTTTTAAAACTTTCTTGATATGTGATCATTTTGTACGTTTCGTTATTTTTGTTTTGGAATCTCATTATGTGACCGTAATATTGTAGTCGACGTTTTATGAGCTTAGTTGTTAGAGTTTCGCCTAGGAAATTCATTATGTGTTCGTTCGTTCTCTTCTTGTGGATCTTGGTTTCTGGGTCGAAAACTGTTCCTAGGATTGTCTGGGCGAATCTCCTGTGTATTTTATTTAGTTTTGTTAATAATCCTTTCCTATGAAATGTTAGGGTTTCGGCTGCGTATAAGACTTGTGGTAGAACGACTGTGTTCAGATGTCTAAGTTTGGCGTTTCTAGATATGCATTTTTTGTTGTAAAAGTTTCTTGTTTGTACGTAGGCCATTTCTAGTTTTGCTATTCTGTTTTGCAATGTAAGTACGTCGTTTCCATTTTATTGTATAATTTCTCCTAAGTATTTGAAGTGGTTGACTCTTTTGAGCATTCCGTGTTGGGTTTTGAGGGCGGATGTTTTACTTTTGTTATCTGACATGTATACGGACTTATCGAAGGAGATGTTCAGTCCTGTTTGGGTGGCGATTTCTTTGAGGGTGTTTATTTGGAAGATTGCCTGTTGCTCTGACCAAGCTACCAGAGCTAAGTCATCTGCAAAGGCTAGTACATCCAGTTTTATTTTCTCGTTCCTTTTGTTTCTGAAGGGGGCTTCTTTGATTTTGTTTTCTTTGTTATATTCTTGGCATTTGGTCCGCCATTCTGTAATTACTTTATTTAGTACGCAGTTAAAGAGAATTGGGGAGAGCCCGTCGCCTTGTCTGAGTCCGGTTTGTATTTCGAATGGTTCTGATAGTTTGCCCATGAAGCGTGCTCTGGATACAGTGTCTGTTAGAGTCAATTTTATTAAGTTTTTGTCTTGTTGTCTACGCCCATCTCTTGCAAGATTTTATCGAGTACTTCTCTGTCTATTGAATCATACGCTTTAGCAAAGTCTATGAAGCTTATGTAGTAGTTATTGTCCGTTCTTAGCGCTGCTTTTCTGCACAACATTTTTAAGTTAAGGATCTTTTCCGATCCGCATCGACCTTTCCTGAAACCCGCTTGGTAGTCTCCTATTTGGTGGTCGACTTGGGGTTCTAATTTTTGGAGGAGTAATTTTGAGAAGATTTTGTATGTGATATCGAGGATGGAGATTCCTCTGTAGTTATTGATATCAGATTTATCCCCTTTCTTATGGATGGGGTGAATAATCGCTTCTGTCCAACTTGGTTCCGGGAACTCTTCGTTTTCCCACACATCGGTGAAGATTTGGTGGAGCTGGTTTATTGTTTGATCTGGGGCGATTTTCCATAGTTCTGCAAATAGGCCGTTTTGGTCTCTGGCCTTCTTATTTTTTAATTCATTTATTGCGGTTTGGATTTCTGCTTTTGTTGGCGGGGAGCTGGGTGGGAAGGGGTTGTTGCTGGGTTTGGTCTGTATGGGGTTCTGGGGTTTTGGACAATTGAGAAGTTCTTTGAAGTACTCTGCCATTATGGAGCAATTTTCGGACTTGCTAATGGCGAGTGAGTTGTCCGTTCTTTTGAGGCAGAGGCTTGGTGGTTGGTATTTGTTCTTGTACGTTTTGATGTTACGGTAGTAATCTGAGGTGTTGTTCTTCTTGAAGTCTTTCTCGATGGAGTCCAGCATCTCTTGTAGTTGCTTTCTTTTTTCTTTTCTTATTATTTTAGCGGTTGTTCTTCTCTGTTCTTTGTATTCGTTGTAGTCGGACTCCTTTTGGGTGGATTTCCATGAGTGATATTTCCTATTTTGCTCTTCGTGGGCTTCAGCGCATTTATTATTCCACCATTGCCTTTTCGCGAACTTTTGAGGAGCGATTCTTTCCGCAATATTGAGCATGTTGGTTCTGATTTCCTCCAGGCTCTCAGGTTGGTGATCTCTCATTTCTTTTTGATAGTTTGAAGTTTTATATTCTGTTTTCAGTATCTCCCTATCCACTTGTGTTTTGGTAATGTTGGTTTTAAAATTTTTCTTTGTTCTTATGGGTATTATTTTAATCTTGATTTTTGAGAGGTAATGGTCAGAATCTAAATCCTGCCCTCTTAGGACCCTTACGTTTAATATTTCTTTGGAGGATGTTTTGGAGATTGCTACGTGGTCCAGTTGGAATTCTCCCTTCCGATTACCCGGCAGTCTCCACGTTTTGAGTTTGTTGGGCTTGCGTGTAAAGTTTGTAGACATGAGTTTTAGATTGAAATTTTTGCAAATGTTTAATAATCTTTTCCCGTTGGCATTTGTTCGTAAGTGTGCCGGGAACTTCCCGACTATGTTCCTGTAACATTTTTCTTTTCCTATTTGTCCATTAAAATCCCCCATTAATATTTTAACGTGATGTCTTGGTATTTTGAGCAGTTCTTCCTCTAAATTTTCCCAGTTCTCTTCTACGTATTTTCTGTTTCGTTGGTTATCTGCGTTGATGGGGCTGTGGTAGTTGACTATTGTGTAAATTTTGTTTGCGGATCTAAATGTTAAAGAAGACACTCTGGGACTCGTAGCGGAGAAATCCACTATGGAGTCTAAGACACTTTTATGCACTATGAATCCTGTGCCAAGATGTCCAGCATGTTTGCTTTTAGGTTTTATCCCCGGTCTTCCTTTCAACATTCTGTATTCACCGGACTCGAAATGGTTTTCGTCGGTATATCTTGTCTCTTGCAATGCTGTTATTAGGATTTTGTGTTTTCTTAGTATATTTTTTAGGATTTCCAGTTTGCCTGTTTTAACTAGTGAGTTTACGTTGAAAGTTGCCATGTAGTTGATTTTGTTATATTGGAGTTTGTTTCTGGGATTATCCCACTGCTCCGATTCAGCTTTATTTGCAGTAGATGAGCTCCCCCAGAATCCATGAGCTCTGACTTTATCGTCCTGGGATTTATGTCCCAGTGATCCAAAAGAAGGATTCGCCAAGCGAGTCGACTTACCTCCTGGGGTAATATGTTTCTTACTGCGTGTTTCCATCATGGTAATTTTACATAAAAATTACTAAAAGTGGAGTACAGGTTTTGTTCCTGTACTGAGATACACCCTGAGAGTTGAAGCTCAGGGGAATTCCGATTTAGTTCGCTTGTGGTTTTGCCAATTGTTCCACAAGTTATCCAGCCGCACCACGTTAAAGTTTTCTTTATATGAACATAAAAAAGACATTACATTAATATGGATTCCGCTGCTATGATGCTAACTTACTGAATTCACAGAGTCTAGTGACAAGCATCAACAAATACATGCATTGTTCATGTGATATTAGTACTGCCGGTTGCCTAACTGACGCCGGCTATTGAATAATGAACCGCACTTATGTAAAAATAGTTCCTTTCTTTCCTTCTAAAAATTTAACAAATTTTCATGATACATTTTTATTAAAAATAACTCACACTGTCTATTAAGCTAGGGATAATGGAATGAAGACTGGTGTTTAAAGAATGCACAATGACCTTGGTTATGCTTGGTCCTTGACCTTGGTATCAATCAACAGCTTTCACATGATCCATTTGTTTACTGCATGTTTCCAGACTCAGTGAATAGACTATAGTAGCTTAAATAATTATGAAAGACATACCTAACAGTGGTGTAAAATCTGGTTTAAAAATTTTAACAAACATGCGTGTCATTCAAGGACTGTTTATTACACAAATCTGTTCATTATTATCTTCACATTTCATATATTTTTAAGTGTTTGCTATCTTAGAGAAATAACTTCAGTTAACAGCTTACCAGAATTAACATAATATCTTGAATTTTAGTAACAATTGAACATCACTCGTAATATCCTGGCCATATAAACCATTGAAATGAGAACATAAAAAATATGTACATTGTTACATAAAATATAATTTAGATAAGTGAAAATTAAAACTTAATTAGAATAAAAATTTACTTAAATTGTCATAATCGGTTATTTTGTGAAGGTTATAACATAAAATTATTGATAAAAAATTTTCCTAGCTTCTTTCAGTTTTGTTACTGATTATGTTACAAGGTACCGTAAATATATGTTATTAATGTCTCGCAACATCAATGATGTATCACTTTATCAAATTACCTAGCCGATTCCAAATTTTGTGATTGGATGATAATAATATACCATAATAAGACACAATTGTCTGCAAATAAAATGGTACAGATATTTTACAATGATATAGATCTTGAAGGCATAATTTCATGGCAAGAATTATCTTTTTTCAAAAGTAATCTCATTATGTAAATTAGACAGATTTTAAATAATGTTTGTTGAGAGTTAACATTTTTGGATATGGTTAAAAGACAAGTTTTTATAGTAAGTATGAGATATTCCAGTGTCAAAAATTGTTTAATATAATAATTGTTTCAATAATATGTCTTTTGCATTCTGTTTTCATTAAATGATTTATCAAAGAGAGGTTAACTCTATGATTTTTGACTGAATTTATACGTCTATTTTTAACTCTAGGATAAATTGTAACTAGCTTGTCCAGCTTAGTATTTGTTCTGATCTGAAAAAATTAAATTATGGAAAGTGAAATGCACTTACTATCGTTTCTTCTTGTCTGACTTCTTTGTAACCTTCTTCTTGCTCTCGGCAAGGTAATAATAAATAAATTGGCTGACTAATATAGCATTTCCCAATGTTGCAAGTGTATAAGTAATGATTATTACATTATCACCAGTTTCTTGGATAGATGTAAAAATTCTAGCAGTCGAACCAAAAAGGAGCATAAAACAAGTCATGGCGGATAATTGGCCAGTGCTTCCATTTTTATAATTCGCTAATGCCTGGACCATCTGGAATAATCAAATTAATCTATTACAGAAATAAAAAATAACATAATTAAATTTACTCATACTAAATTAAATTGTAAATACCATTAAAAAAGATGTGTAAACATTCACATGACTTTCTTTTGCCAATGTAAATAATGAACAAAATAAGCTAATTTTATTCATAAGTGAATGACACTATACCCCTACGAACTGCAGATGAGATCTAGCCAATAACAGTGAAAGTTGGGTATGAGGTTGCCACTTTGCTTTGTCACATTCTGTTCCACTGAACTCCAGCTGACTATTTTTTGGTCTTCCATGGACGGCGCGCCTAATTACAGTTCAGCCGTTCTTAGTTTGCTCCTACTGTCAACAAACAAACACCACCTACTACAGGGTGCACGCTAGAGTCTGCGACTTTACGGATGTCGTATTCCTATTAAGTTAATTATTTTTTAAATTATAGGTACTTAAAGTACTAAAAACATCAGTCATAATATGATGTAGGCCTAAAAATTTCATTTAGAAAAACAAATTTAAAAGTATTTTGTATTTAAATACTTTTGAAAGTATTTTGTTGTTACTTTTTAATCAGCGTGTACACATTTTGATATAATGCACATGCTCAGTGACGTCATTATTTGTTTACATTAGGAGCAAACTAAGAGAGGCTGGACAATAGATGATACCTAAGGGGTTTTCTTTAAATCGTTACAATCAATATAGAAAAATTAATATGTTCAAAAAAAATATGTACGGCCTAAACGTATTTTTGTAGCAATATTAATTAGTACAATTTTTATTAAAATAAAAAAATAATAAACTTGTCTAAGTAAAACAAGTGAATTTTAAAACTTATATCAGGAATCTTTGTTTAATAGCTCTTGAGAAAAAAGTAAAACCATTAAAATTATCATAAATGGGCATGTGGACACATATTTTTAATTTAGTTTGGATGGGGGAAACCCAACAATTTTTCATCTGTATGTCATTAACGCAAGTCTATCAATTATTGTCTATTTAAAAACATTGTTTATGAATGAAATTAAGATAAAACTTAATAATTCATAAAACTGATTACGACTACAATTTTTATGTATTTTTAACTACAGTGCACTGAATATTTTTTAACCTTTTATGGTCAATTTAAATAAATATTCAGGAATACTGAAATTTCATTACCTTTATAAGCTACCATTTTAGCTTCTTCCAAAATACTGGAAATAGTTATTTCTGAAACACTAGTAGCCTTTGAACAAAAACTGACACTTTGAATGAAATTTACACTTTTATGGAACGCAGAAAGAGATAGTTTTTTAAAGAAAACTTACACATTATAATCACTTTTGCTGCTATGAAGTATTTGTCCTATTTATCAAATTTACAACTCCCCTTAACGTTTGCCATATTAATCCTATTCAATAAATAGACAAATACATTTTAGCCATTCTCTAAAACTTACTTATTGCAAAATTGCTTACATGTAAACCACTGTTAAAAAAAGTTTAATATTCAGCAATTTGAAAGTAAAGAGTTATTGATACCTTGTATATTATTTTAATTGTATTCATTAGTTCCGGTTAATTTAGTTCAAATGATTTTTTAAAGAATTTATACTTCATTCTGATTACATACAATTAACTGACTAAAAAAAAACAAATGATTAATACAAATTAAAAAAAAGAACATAAATTAATTTTTGGAACATTAAATTAAGCAAGGTTACCAGACAAAAGATTCGAATAAAATTACAGTATTGTCAAATAAACCAGTTTTTCATGTGATTATTTCCCTTATGAATTTGTTTATGTAATTAAATACTATTTATTTCTAAATCATAAAATTACAACATTGAAAAAATATTTCATTTAAATTTTATTAATTTCAACTAATGAGAGATTACAAATAATTCACAAATTTAATTTAAAAATTTTTATACGTTAATATCAACTGATAACATGGAGGAAAAATATAATAAGAATGACTAAGTTTAATTGTAGATAATAATACTTTCAACAGGAGGAATCTTTCTTGAAATAAATAAAGCAACAAGAAGTCTAAAAACTGGAATATTTTTTTATGATCATAACCTATTTTTAATAAGTGAAAGGTTGGATTTTAGCCAAGAACTATGGACAATTGAAATATTAGATTTTGTAATCATAAGCTATATGACCTTGAACTAGTGTCAGGTTTATTACACAGTGTATTGTTAATTCAACTTTTACTTTTATTGTGCTTACCTTGCCCAAGAACATAATAGGAACACTGGTGGCTTGCATAGACCATAGATAATTAACTGGAGTCATTCCTCCAACTAATGCATACAAGATGGCTAAGTAACAAATAAGAAATGCACTCGCTGAGTTCGTTGATCTATTAAAATGTAAAACTAGAACTGCTATTAATGCTGTTTGTATTAACAAGAACAACGCATCACCCCAGGCACTGTTAAAACAAAAGAAAAAATATAAATTACTCAACAATTTTCTATAAATTAACTCATTATCAAATATCTTAATACAATTTATAAAACTACAACTACGTACTAAATTTTCTAACTGAACTGGTAAAATCCCAATTCAACTTATAGCTTTTATCTCATTCTTCTATTTAAACAACCGTGGTTACAATGCGATTGGCATCCTTTAATTTCATTTATGAAAAATTGTATCAATATGTTTACGCAAAAATAATTATCACTGTTTTTTACATGACTGTATCACTCAAGAGTGTTATTATTGAAACAGTGAAAAATAACTCATCTTGGTGGTAAAATATCCTCCATTTTATTCATTTAATAATTCAAGATAAATTTTTGAAGTCATGTAGACTTACAATATACTAGCCTCCAAAACATAGAAGCACGCAAGAGAGAAAATTAAATAATTGTTCCAATTTGTCAAAGACAAAAATTAAGATCGGTGCTAGTATAATGCGACTAACATAATTTATCTCTAAATAAATTGTTATATATATTGTTTCTTTTACTTCTGTTATACTACAGACAAATGATATTAAAAATTTTATGAACAAATTTCAATACCTAACATTAAAATTTGCAACAGTGACAGTAAAAACCAAGCGAACAATGTAAAAATTTATCTTTCAGAGATTTAAAAAGTATATTTCTTTGAGAGATTTTCAATTATAGAAACATGGTAATCAAAGATATATAAAATTGTTTAAATTAAAAAATGAAATGGTGGGGTTTTACTTGTAATACCAGACCATAGCTGAGAATCGAACCCAGGATCTCCGCATTATCTACCACTATGCTACAGAGTTGGCCAACATAATGTAGTTTAAAGTTAAGCAAATTACTGTAAAATTATAGCTCAAAATCAAATTGCAACAAAATTTATTTGCTCAACAAAATAAATAAAACAAACCGAATTTACTTTAACAATGATTATAATTTAAGAAATAACAAAAAAAATCATTCAATAAATAAGATTATAAAAGTAATTGCTTGTAAAACCAATATGAACACAAAGATCATGGTTTACATAAACAATATTATCACTGTTGACTATTTTCAAATGAAACAAAAGGTGTAGTAGATTTATTCCTATAAAATAATTCATTGTATTTATTTATCAAGTACAATAGAATATTCATTACACACGAATGATAAATAAAACAAAAACTTTAGTAATAAATAATGTACTAATAAAATTAAAAGAAACAAAAATCATGATCAAGACTGAAGGTCAGAAAGAATGGTTATAAACAAACTATTACATAATAATAATAATAATAATATAGTTAAAAATAAATAATCCGGAAAGAATGTAGTACAGAATGGATTATTATAGTAATTTATAACCTACAAATTATAAGTTGAAATGAATGGTACAAAAAATTTACAAAAATTAATTTACCTCGTTAACCATTAAATACAAAATAATAATTATGTTACACACTATAATGTTAGAGTTGTAACCACTTTACAGATACAAAATTGAATTGAAAATTGCCTGAATTTTCTGTATCCTAAATCAGACATTGCACCTAATTATTACATTAAATAATCAAAGACTTCTATTTTTCCTTTGATTCTATTAACATAGTTCTTTTGGTAAACAGCAAGGTTTCGCAAGGGTGAAGGGCTATAGGGCAGTTAAATTCTGTCCTTTGGAATGATAAAATATAGAAGGAGACAAAGATTAATAATTTATCATGCTATCCTGGAGAGTGTGTATACCTATGGTGCGGAAGTGTGGGTATTGACATAGAGATAAAAGGATAGCCTAAAAGTGGTGGAGACGGATTTCTTGAGGCAGAGCTGTGGTGTGTCGCACATCGATTGAATTCCGAAATTATTAGAGGAATTGGCATTCAAGGAAATATCATGGATACCATATCCCGGAAACAATTAAAATGTTTTGGCTATTTGCAGAGGATGGAAGATGGTAGGTGGCCAAAGAGCGTATGGGAGTAGATGCCAGTCGGTAAAAGAAGGAGGGGTAAGCCGTAAGTGACATGGTTGGATGGCATGCAGGAGACGATGTCTTTGTGGCTGCTCTCTGATGGGGACTGGCGAGACAAAGAGAGGTGGTGCTTAGGAAGTGAGATACAGCTGGGGCTGTAAATCCTTGCATGAATATATATATATTTTTTTTCTTATTAAATGAAATATCACCTACATGTTTATTGGCAATTACTGTCAGCATTGAATGATTGGTCTTTAAAAATTTGAAAATTTCAGTCCCCGATTAGGTATGGCTCTTGTCCCCTGATCTTCTGCTTTGGATCCTAGTTAAGCAATTTATTGTCGTGCCACAAACACAATTAACGGAGCACTTTTTATAATGCATCCTAATAAATAATAATCAGCCTCAGAGGATCACTTGGTAGCGTATTACACACTGTAAACCAGAGGTCTTGGGTTTGATACCAGGTTTCAGTTCAGAAAATTGATATTAATTTTCACAGCCCAATGTAGTAATGACCCCAGATTTTAATCAGAAAAAAGAACTAAATAAATTCAACTAAATAAAAATATATTATTTTGAAATAGATATAGACCTGAATGTAAATCCTTTTGCGTATGAATACGCAACTCCAGCAGTCACTGCATACAAATCTAATATCACACTGAGAAAGCTGAGACCAGCAGCACTTTGGTTTTGCCATATTTTTACTATTTGTGGAACTTTTACTGAAATTAAAAAAAAAACATCAGTCATTAGTTCACTTCAACACACCAAATGAATGGGTTATTTTTATTGGTACATAAAGATTATGATTTCCTGGCTTCACCATTTAGATTCAACCTGAAGGCTGACATAAGGGAAGCTAACAAATATCTCTTTTACAAATTCTTATTTAAAAGATTAAGAATAAAATAATAATTGTCGATGAGAGTGTTCAACTCCATTTCCTGAAACTTTACAGTAGCTGAAAGACAGAATGAAACTCACATAATTCTCATGGAGATGGTAGAAAAGATTTTTACAACAAAACGTGTCTTTTAATACTCATTGGGGTTATTTAAAAATAAATTTTTGTAATGCAGCTTTGAAATCAATTAATTCTACTATGTAAATATGATAAATTTCACTAACCTTTTTAGCTGCCTTGATCCTTATTATCTACTTACATGTGTTTTGGTGGATCATAAGGGCCATTGGTGTTTGTAGTTTTTGTTGTAGATAGACTTCATTTTTTCCCAATGACACCAAAATAAATTTTTGGTCCAAAAATGGAGTTATAAGGTTAACACTTAACCAGCATTATATATTATCGATATTTACTTCCCATTCGTTCAATTTCACAATAATTTATCTTTTGCAATAAGAATATTTACTATTCCAAGCAGAACAGTATTATTCAATCATTTTTTAATGTACTTTTGTTTGGCTGTCACAGGCAGGATGAGTGTTATCAACAGCACTTAACCTGCTAGTTCCAGTACTATAAAAAATAGTTATGTTTTTTCTGACACATCCAATCAATGAAATTCTGAAGTATTGAAGAATGGTGCCATGACAATGATCAGTTATTTCCTTTCAGTGTAATTATTTTTATTATACCAGGTGTCCCACAGAATTTGAACCATAGCAAAATAGTATTGATTTTTATTAGTTTGGTAATATTTTTTTCTTGCAAATAAATAACACTTATTAATCAGGAATCATTAGAAAACGTTTAGACCTTTAAACAACATCAATTTTGATACATTTTAAGCTGTATTTTAGTTTAAAATATTTTTAAAAACTAAAATTTACTGAAGATTTGTACAAGATACACAAAAGCACTATAAACATTGGTAAGTGTTTTCTGTTACCGTATTTTGGTGGTTAGAAATATAAATATATCTGACTTATTCAATTATAATGAGTCATATCAATTTATGAAAGATGTTTATTAGGACTGGGGGGGGGGGGGGGTAAAACAAGCAATATTTAAGTACAAAATAATTTCATAAGGTTTTAGCTAAATTTATAAATAATCATTTTACCGTTTAAAAACAAATTACCAATTAATAAGTAAGATTTACTCTGAAGCAAATATTCTAAGAACTACATTTTGTTCTACGTATAGGCCACGATAATCTAAAGTAGTACACTTGTCTTCATGAACAAGGATCCTTGTCATTGACTTATCTTAAAAACCTACTTATTAAAATTTTAACACAAAATTTTTAAGAGAGTAAAAATGATAAGATATGCAAATACAAAATGTTTATCTTATACAACATATTATGAAATTTACATTACAATTGCTACAAAAGTGAATATTTCAACAAGCCTTGTTATTTAAAAGCAACTACAGTAAATTGGTGTCTAAGACTAGGGGAAAAAACTGAAGCTTCTGCTATCTTTACAAGTAATCTGCTGAACTGTCGTGACTTAAAAATAGAACAACTAAGTTAAAAGAGATTTTTCTTTGAGCATGCATAAGTTTCTCACCAATGAAATTCAAATTTTATATTTTACATTCACATAGGTTAATGCAAAAAAGTATATAACAAAAACATGATGTAGCTACAAACTATTTTCAAATAAATCTTTTTATATTTTATTTTTGGAAACTATATTAATTTTAAACAAGCACTCAATTGGAAATGGTCATCTAAAATTATGTTTAATAACATGTGACTGTCAGCTGGTCATTGTACAAAGTCGCTCAGCTCACCAATAGTACTTAACAATACTGAGTAATTTTCTATAATAATTTGATTAACAGGACTGACCAAAATACTAAAACAAATTATTGAACTGTAGTCAATAATACATATCATTTAATATAATTAATTAGTAACTTTATTAACCAATGTCCTAAAAATATATAAATCTATTTGAACAACAGTTGAAAGTATAACCAATACATAAAAATGTGATTAAAACAAAAAAAAAGGATTTTTATTAAAAAAAGAACATTTACAAGAAAATTACATTAAATTACAAGCAGAATATTTTAATAAGCAATGTAAAAAAGTTGTATACAAGTTTTTTGTAATCCAACAAGCTATATTTTTAAAAGTAAATAAATGTATGGCTTCACCAATCAACAGACAGACAAGCAGTATAATTCCACATTACATTCATACATACAGCATAAAAAGTAAATAATACTTTAGATTTTAACTTAGCTGAAAATTAAACTAATTAATTACTCACCCATTAACGAACCAGCCACAATTGCCAGGCCAAGCACTTTACTAAAGGCTGCTTTTAAACAGGGCACTGTTAACAGAAACCAACAAATGAATAAAAAAAGTGTCTCAAAAAATGAAGTATATATAATACCACAGATATTTTACAAAAAAAAAATTGCATGGTAAACACTATGGTGCAGTCGTAAAGGGTTTACATGGAAAGCTGAAAGCTAGAGTTCAACTCCCGACAAGCATCTAAAAAATTTGCAAGTATTAAACCAGTAGTTCTCAACATCCTTTTCGTCACGACACATTATCCTATGTAGAGAGTTCTCACGACACACTAATGTACGAGTTAGAAAGAAAGAGTACCGGGAAGTAATAGCAACTGTTGCAATTACCCTGTTACATTTTTCAACCACCTACAAGTGCAAGTTGGTCTTTTCAACACAAACATAAAAAACAAAAAGCAGGAGAGACTTCTCTCGGTTGAACCAGAAATACATGTCGCCCCCCCCCCCGCAATGGTAAACTCACGAATGAGCAAATTCTGTGAATATGAGTTTGTTTGTGCATGCTGACATATACAACCCAACGCATGTTGTAGTAAACTTGCTAATATGTATCTTGTTCGGTTAGGGAGATACAGCCTTCGTAAGTTACGAAAATACATGAAGTGTGTTAAAGAAGAAAGCATTGAATTTATTTTTTGCTCTCCTGTAAAACTGAGAATTTGCACATTTGCGAGTTTACCATTGGATGGACGATGTGTATTTTGTCTTCAATTCCACCACGAATTAAAATTTTATGTAAGAACCGACCAGCTCAAGTTTCTCATTAATAACTCTAACTAATCTTCTGTCGTAAGGCAGAAGCCAATAAATCCCCTATAAAATAAGTTTAAGTTCTTGAATATTATCCTTTCATTCTTTTTTTTAAATAAATAATGATATATTTATCACAAATATTACAAAGTATCAGAAGTTTCGCATGTGCCGTGGCACATTTGTTGAAAACCACTGCATTAAACCCGCAGTAATTGTTTCATACTCATGATCAACCATAACCCTGTATATTCATATAGGGCAAGAGAAAATGAAAATACAACTAGATTTTGTTTAGCACAGTACAAATATCACTGAATTTAGCGCTGGTCCTTCACCACTTCATTTTTTTGCAGATATTAAGTAAATAAATAATTCCTTATTGTCATGTAAAATTATAAAGGCAAGAGAAGGTAACAAACACATAACAAGTCAAAACCTACGCGTGGGAGGCAAAGGTTAGAATATTTAAAGCAAATTACAAAATGTATAGGGTGTTCAGGTATGTAGATATGAAACGGCTTGCGCAAGATAGAACAGATTGGAGAACTGCATCAAACCAGTCGAAAGACTGATGACAAAAATATTTAAATAATGTTAAAACAGGTTATTACTAAGAAATAATCAGAAATATTGTGTTTAAGTAGTTAATATGGGCCTATTGACCCATGGTGAAGGAAACAGGAAAAACAAAAAGACCACTGAAAGGGCATTCACTTGGAAATGCCATGGAAAACTGTGAAACTTTGACCAGAACAACCAAACCTTATACTAAAACTGATTAACTACAAAATATTAACTCTTAATAGTTTTCAGTGTTTAGATTTACAAGTCAAATTATTAATTTTCATTAAATAGTTCACACTTTCATTAATAAAAAAAACAGATGAAAAATAATTACATGACAACTATTAAGAGTAATTTATATATACAAACAACCCATTAAAAATATTTTGTAGATATTTGAAAAAGTTAAATATAACTTTTAGACTTATACATAACATTTAAATTTAAAAATAACATATTGTAAAACAAGTACAAGATAAGTTTCTTTTTATTTCAGTAGAAAGAAAACATTTTAATTACCCCAAACTTACTCTATGAATATATACAATCGAAAGAAACAGCTGAATGCAGTTTTCAGAAACTGATTTCAACGGCATTAAAAAAAAGTGTAGTGAATAAGTTTCCTTTCAAACAAACTATTAAATTTTTTATACAATTTTAGCATGGTAAAAATTTTGATAAAAGTAGTACATTAAGTTTTTTGCCCATAACAGGCAGGTGGAGTGTTAAATAATTTTTGCTTAATCTGTTAGTTCCAAGGCTACAAAAAAAATAGTTTTTTTACACAGTATGAGCAGAAGAAGTAGAGGTGCAAAAGACACTAGTCAAGAGTTATCTCGTTTTGAGAGTAATGAATTTCATTATACAGCCAGACCCTGTGATGAATGAAGCAAAGGTGTCATTTGCAGGGTGGAAAGTAGGTCCTTTTTGGAGGACCTGGCATTTGGATAAGGATACTTTTTCACACAGTGAGGAAGGCAACTGTAAACCACCTCACTCCTCGTTTTACTTAGTAAAACCTCTACAGGTTCAAACCAGCCTTTCGGCTGATGACCTAATCCCAAAATGCTAGTACTAGCTGCTGCTATTAGCGCAAAGGTAACGGTTCCCACGACACTAGTTCACTACCTGATAGTACTAGCAAAGTTTCCAAAAATTCACACCGAGCTAGTTAACTAGCACTAGTCAATCATGTGACCTTTTCTCCCCTACTAGCGCTAATAAAATTAAACATTTTCAAAGTCACTAGCATGCTAATATCTACTAGCAGCTAGTAGCATTATGGGAATAGGCCTTAAACAACAACACATTAAGTTTTATGATGGTGAAAAATAAAAAACAAGGAAATTATAAAAAAAAAAAAAACAACGTTCCACAAAGGCTAATACAGTAGCCTACAATATGTGTAATATGTAGGCCTACTGCATATGCGTAATTTCGTAATACAGTACTGTACATTGCATTCAGCTTAGCTATTAGCTGCAGTGTTAAGTACTGTACATAATATAAACAGTATTCCAAAATTACGCAGTACATGCTGAATGTGGTACATTGTACCAACAGACTATGGTTCTATTTTTTTGTGGTCAACCAAAGATTCATCGATTCAAAGAAATTCATTGTTTTGGTTTACATGTGTTAGGCGTATACAAAGGCAACCAGATGACTTTGAGGGTCAGTACCCTGTTATGGTCCAACATTTCTCCTCTTATAATGAAAGAAGCAGCGTTGTACCTACATTTTTCAGAAGACCAAAACCGCTATTTTGAAAACTATTCAAATTTTGTTAAAAGACACGAAATAATTAGTTTGACTTAAAGAAACGGTAGAATTCGAGTTATAGATGACTTTTTGCATGGTAAATGCATGGAAGGTTGAAGGGGACTGAAATTCAATTTGATATATAGAAAATTTGAGTTATAGAAGTTTGACTGTATAAGGTATATTTATACTGTTATCCACTTAACTTTGGAACTGATATAAACAAATCGTATGAGCATACAATTGGAAGAATGAGACTATGTGACTGAATGGTCAGTATCGGACAACCAGTAATGAAATATGTTACATCAACATATGTTAATGTCTGGATCTCACTCAGTAATTGACTAACCTGGTTCTTTATGTCTGTAGGTTAGTGCTTTATCATTAAAATTATCATGGTTAATACCATGATATGGTATTATATGCAATAAATTCGCCTACACTAAGCATTTTTGTAACTACAATTACAAATCCAGCCTATAGTGTAGAGCGATTATTTACAATGGTTCCAAAAATAAGTGGAATGAACTATAGAGATTTGCTAGTTGGATTCTATATAAATAACTTTAAAACCTCACTACTATCACAAAAATGTCCTACTTATTCAGTCATCATGACTGATTAAAGTTCTTAATTAACTTTAACTGATTTTGATTTAGTTTTTTTTTGTTAGAAAGGTGTCTTGTTAATATATAAAGAATAATATATATATCATGCTTTGTGCAAAAAAATCGCATCAATGAAAAAATTTCAGTACAGTTTCAGTTTTCTACAAATCAAGTCATTTTGTTTTGTATAAGTCTGGTTAGAAATGAAAGAGATATGGAGTAATCCACTTACTAACTGATTAACCTAGTAAATTTCAATTAATTAAACACCCCATTATAAAAAAATCACTTTAACCATTTATCTAAGATTTAATTAGACCACAAAAAATATTTGTTTTTTCTAATAAAATACTAATGATGTGGCTCATCCTTTCCTATAAATTACTGTTAAGTAATTATTCACAATTCAGTAGTTTGGTACATCCAAAAATTCATTTGTTTCAACTCTTCAACTACACTTTACAAGCCTAATTTTCTCACAAAAATAAACAGTTCAAAAATGTATGTTTGTACAAATGTATGTATGTACAATGGTGATACATAGAATAAATTACAGTAATGGCAAAATCAGAAACTATACATATAACACAGTCAACCAAATTGACTTTCCAGTCACTTATAAGAACAAAAAGCAATTGGAGTTATACTTCTCCATAATCAGTCTAAGATCCTGAAATTAATATTTTTTTAATTAAGATTTTTTACTCATTGATTCAAAAGAGTAATTTTTCTTTTTCTTCAAATAACACATTTAACCTCTTTGTAGTTCATAACCATTACAAAATAAAACAGTGAAAACTAGTGTTAATTAACCTACTGCATATAAATAAATATTTATTTAATTTTTAGGTTAAAAATGGATATACTCAAACAAGTGTCTTAAAGAAGTGAAATATACATTTTTAAGGAAATGAAAAACTACGGTGCCAAAACTACTTTTAGAAATTTACAGGTAAAAAAACTCAAGCCCAAATCAATTAATAAAAATGTTTTATATTTTCTAATGTAGAAATTATTTGGTCCATCAAGCAGTTGATATAACTGCATAAAAAATAAAAACAAACATCATTAGGAGTGTTAATGGAATATTATATACAGTACGAATGATGTAAAAATCCCCTGGTCTATCCAGGAACAACCTTGTACATTAGGGTACAAACAACAAAAAACAATCACCCATGTTAAGTTTCTTTTTTTAAATTTAGACCAACCTATAATTATTTATGTTATACAGCCGGACTTACTAAAAAAAACCCAAAATATATAAGGAAGTACTGTATAAATAATAATACAGGGAAAATCCAGCAATACCATAAACATAAGAGTTTACAACTCCCAAGAACAAATACAGTGGCCTTGAAGTGTCTGCCATGATCAAAATGTAATTCTGGCAACTAAATTTTTATAACAATACACAAAACAAAATAACACATTATTAATAGTATATTACTTATTAAAATTATTTCTACAGGGAAACATTTAAGAATAAAGTGCTAATGAAATTATTCCTACTTAATGCATTGATCTAATGATCATAATGGAATGAACAAATTCTAAAACACCTAAATAGATGTCATTTCAAGATTAAAGCATTTTAAAAATAAATATCACTGTATAGGAAGCTTGGAAATGGAGTCATAGACCAGTTAATAAGAATATTTTCACACTGTGTAGTCTTTTAATAAACCACAAGGAATAATTTTTTCAGTAAGAATGGGAAGAGGAAACTTACTTGTTAATCAGAATTTAAAATGTCATTGATACTGTACCAAGATGACCAGCACAAATCGCAAAATCGTCTTACAAACCCTCCTTTAAAATATTATTTCTGTACCATTTGATGTAATATTATAATTTTGTTAAACATTTTCCTGTGTATTGTTTAGAATTATATAATATAGAAAAAAACCACCAAATATCCATTAGATGACTTTCACCAGGTTAAAAAAGTCAATAAGGTCCTTTCAAACATCATGCATCCATCCAAGAGTTGTAATATAAATATTAATGTATGCACACTCGTCAGCTTGTCATGACAATACCAAAAATTTTTAAATATACTTTTTTTTATTGACTTTTCAATCAGGTGAGTTAACTAGTTTGTTTTGGTGTTTTTTCTGTATATATTGATGTGTTATATGCATGTAATAATAAAAACATATCTAGACCGACATGTTGTTTAGGTCATCAGCCGAATGGCTGGTTTGAACCTGTAGAGGTTTTACTAAGTAAAATGATGAGTGAGGTGGTTTACCTTCCTCACTGAGTGGAGTGGAAAAGTACGCTTATCAGCATGCCGGGCCCTCTGAAAAGCACATATTTTCCACTCTGCAAATGACACCTTCACTTCATTCACCACAGGGTCTGGCTGTATAATAAAAATTCATTACTTTCAGAGGAGATAACTCTGATTAGTGTCTTTTACACCTCTACTTCTGTTCTTAAATGATTCAGTCATTTAATTGGCTGACCATGTGATAAGAAATAGAACTATTTATTTTAGCCCTTGAACAAACAGATTGAATGTAAATAACTTGACACTCCACCTGTCTGATATGAGCAGTGTACCTAGACCAACAACCAACAATTATTTTTTGCAAAACCATTACTACCAATTATAGGGTACAGTATTCAGATGAACTAAAGTCCCCTACCCGTGGAAGTGAGAGAATGCATAACGCTCTCACTCGCACAAGCCATACGCGCCATTCCAATAACATTGTATAATTTTTACTCATTGTTGTGAGCAAGCATTTATGCACGTAGTAAACTAACAAGCAAGATAACGACTGTAGTATGTTTTCAGATTTGGATTATAACAGTAAAGACCTTTGGGTGCATGCGTAGTTACGCCACATATCTCCCTCTCACTCACTCGGCTATGGGACATTAATTTATCTGATATCTTTACATACAGTTTAATTTACTTTTGCCATAAATCAGGAAATCGTATGAATAAATCAGGAAGGAACATATTATTTTCATGTCAATTTTTTGAAATAAAGTTGTTTTTTGTTTTATACATTTTAATGCTAATTCAGACGATGAAGGGTAAGATGAAAATGAGTGATAAAATTAGGCTCGCCCTGACCAGGAATCGAACCCAGAACCCCAAATGCATAATAAAAGTTTTTTTATTTACAAAATAAATCAAAAGTTAAAACTGTAATCAGTAAACTAAATTTTAAATCCAGTTAATGTAACATAAAAAAGTAGAGTAAACATTGCAAAGGGGTCTTACAGTGATTATCAGTGGTACAGAATGCAGTTTCCAGTTAGAAATAAATCACTTTCATCAACTTTTTACTCTATTACCCAAGGTGAGGTATAGTTTACAAACACAGCATCAAAATGGTTTTGCCACATGGTGCCCGACACTGAAAATTGCCCTGAAATTGAGAATTCACGATATGTATTCGATTTATCAAGCAGAAGCGTTCGCAATAAGTAGAGCTATTAACTTAATTTTAGAGAGAGATATTAGAAAATCTGTGATAGTTTCTGACTCGAAAAGCGTGCTGTCAGCGCTGGCCAGCGAAGACGATCGGTGCAAGCAAGACAATTGCATTTACAATATTAAGATATTGTTCTCGACGGCTGTGGAAAAAGATCTCGAGATAAAATTCCTATGGGTTCCGAGCCACTGCGGGATACAGGGAAATGAAACGGTTGATAAGTTGGCCGGGGAAGCCAAAGACCTAGAAGTTATTAGCATTAAAAAATATCATTATTATAATACAACGGGTAAACTAAAAGATAACTTAATTAAGGATTCAATAGACTATATAAAACAACGAAGTAATATAAAAGGAATTATTTATTTTAAACACAAAAAAAAGTACTTTAACAAACCTTGGTTTGCCTCGACGAACCAAAAAAGAGATATGATTTGTTTGATATCTAGGATAAGATCGAATCATACGTGTTGTTCATCTCATTTACATAATAAGGGTATAAAAAAAGACAGCAGCTGCGAATGTGGTTGTCCTGTCCAGGACCTGAATCACATGTTCTTCGATTGTGGGTTGTATTCTGACCGGTCAGATAAACTCTGGATGGATATTTATTCAATCTTTCCGGACTGTACAAGAGACGTCGTTTCTTTGGCCTTTTCGGGCAGGTGGAAGGTTTACAGACTACTTTACGATTTTGTTGTTGATAATGAACTAACAGTGTGACCCTCGCGGAGATCGCCTGGGGTGCCTCCCTTGGTGGGGGGATTTGGTTGTGAACTATTAGTAAAATTTCGAGAGCACAATTGTGGGGCATAAAATTCAACATTTCACAGTCAAGTGGGAGTGCATCTTCGTAATTGGAATGTGGAGAGTCTGAAAAATCTTTCCGCAGCCATATCGAAAAAAAAAAAAAAAAAAATTATCCATGACTAAACAAGCAACTGATCTTTTTAGGATAGTTAATAGGACAAATGGCAGTCTCGACCAAAACTCTATGTTTCTGTTACTGCAAACAACCAAAAGGCACAAACGATGACAGCATAATAGTTCTTACATTAATAACGTACACAACTAAAGGTAGACGTTCTGGGTTCGATCTCCGATCTAGGTCTTAAGATATTTTACTGTCTAATCTTCAATATTTCTTGTCGTCTGCGTTACCATAAATGAACGAAATTGGTCCACTAACGGGTAACTCGATAAAAATTGGGAAGGAAAATTAAGGAAAACAACTACAGCAAAGTTAGCTGCCATACCATAACCTAAAAATAATGCGAAAGTTAAAGCTGCTTACATCTAAAAACCTACTCAATAATTTGATAAAATCTAGTAAAACTGATATTTCTCAAAACCGGTACAAATTTTAATGTTATAACTGTGTAGCTTTAATGGGTGCATCGGAAAACTATGTTAACAAATTATATTTTTAGGCTAACATTTCAATAAAAAGAACTTACCATTTACAAAATTATATTTTACGAAAAATTCGTCGTAACATTTTGGCGATAAAAGCATTAACACCCCTTTTTTAAAAAAGTCATTTATATTTGACACTTCCATTTTAAAAACCTTAATACACTACAACCAATGAAATAACGACACACCAAACAGTTAACAAATGTTTGAATGAAAGGATATTGCCCTAGACCAGACAGAAATCGAAAGGCCAAATGTTACCAATAGACTACGATTAAACTTCCCCGTAATCCTATTAATACGTGCCAAACTCCAACATAGCGGAACGTCACATTTGTTCATGTTCTCTAACTTAATATTTTCTCCCATTGAAAAAATTACTATACAAAATATGATTCAACAAGATATGCACAAACGTAAAATCTATTTGGATTTTTTGTAGACCCTAGATTTTTTAAAGTTCATAATTATAATTTATTATATTTGAATATAATCCTCCTCAGCTTGTTGGTATTTTTGTTTTTTGTTTTACGGCCGATCGTTTTGCTAATAACTGCTAATGTATGTGACGAAGGGCTACAAATGAAAATGAGTGACAAAAAAGTAGTTGTGGAATCGAACTCGGAACCTCTGGCGTAGAAGCCACGTGTTCTGACCACTACACCAAAGGCCGGCAACACAATATTAACAAGAGTGCGTAAGTTTTTCCCGTTCAAATATCTTACTGCGATAACAGCCTTAAGTTTTGTAGAGAAATTTCAGGAACCACATATATTACTTTACAATTTTTAGCTGAATTTTTTCAAAGAAAACAAACCTGAAAAGATTTTTGCGGAGTACGCTCACCTAACATTATTTTCATTAGATATCGCTTACAATATACAATTTTACTTACTTAAATACAATATTTTGTAGTTTTTATCCTACTTTTGTTGTTACCAACATTATTGGCCTTACTGATATGGCGTCATATAATGCAAGTGAATGCTCGTGGGGCTTCATTCTAACGAATGTCAGAGAATATTGGACATTGACGAATTCTGTTGGACAAGTCCTAAACTATTTAATACCGATTGGTCCCGCTTTGCTGAAAGGTTGTTCAAAGATTCATTGTGCTAGTGTTTAAAGTTAATTGCAGGTTAATATTTTTATTTGGTGTTGTGTACTATTCTAACGAAGCAATGTCGAAAAAAATTGTTTTTGTCACTGGGAACGTGAAAAAACTTGAGGAAACTGTTGCAATACTGGGGAAGAATTTGCCTTTTGAAGTAAGTATACACGCTCGTATAAGTATATACGCTCTCTAATAAACAATCTGAAATTTTAGCTAATCCATTTAGCCCCGTGCAGTTTAACTATACTGTTCATCTGCAATTTGGTTTTTATTTACAGACAGTTGCGTGAAAACAAGTTGCACAAAAAGGTGGTACTTGGACACCGGTCTTAGCGACAGGTTCCTTTTGTGTTTAATTGTGTTTAAATGTTACTCCTACTAAATAAAACACATAGTTCAACTTTAGTCTTTTCGTTTGTAAAGAAGATAAGTTTTCTGTTAACATTTGTTAGTGCAAAGTATTCCGTTTGTTAAACTAACCTAAAAATTGTACAAACAGCTGATTTTGCCAAGGTCTAACCATACTTGTTTTTAAATAAAAGGCGGACTTTTTCCTTTTAAAAATGTCATTAAGAGTACTACTTACTCTCTCTCCTCGCTGTCTCTGTGATTAACGATAGATGCCTCTTTCGATAATTTAAAGAAATAACTTTAGTGTTTGAAAAACTTTTCTCTAAATAAATAAATTTATTAGACAATAAAAGAAAGTAAATTTTGTGTTTAATTTCCTGTGCTGTATGATTAACTTATGCTAAGTATAATTTATGGGAGATTAGAATTCAGAAGAATTTATTAGTTTCAAGGTCTTGATAAAATATTATTGTTTAAAATTAGGGAGTGATTTGGCAGTCTTAAGGCTTTACAAAGTCCAGATGCAAAGGGGTGCTAAGCTTTTTCAGAATATAAATAGGTTAAGATTAATAATATGTTTTAATTATAAAATCAGTCATTTATTAATTGTCTTAAAGGAGAATGTTTGGAGTAGAAAATTCTTCGTTCCAGTAATCCTAGATTTTTTATAAAGAAATGGTGGTCTTGGTACATTAATAAAAATTTTTCAAGACAATTTAGTACAATAGAGAAGAGGCAAAATCAAACTTTAAATTGGCACTGTGCTGGAGAATTATTACATTTTTCATCCATTTTGTTTTTTCAGTTGATTTCTAAGAAAATTGATTTACCTGAGTTTCAAGGGGAATCTGAATTCATTAGTCGTTTGAAATGCAAAGAAGCAGCAAAAATTGTGAAGGGACCTGTTATTGTGGAGGACACATGTCTTTGTTTCAATGCTCTTGGTGGACTTCCAGGTAACTTCTTCTTTCTTATTCAAATAACACTAATTCATTTATGTGTACCATATCTACGGACATTTTGTATTTATGTAAGTCTACTCTTTAATTATTATTTTTATTTTCTCATCTTGAGAATCTACCTTCATGCTTTAAAAAACAAAATTAGAAAACCTGAGTAACAGTTTAGATCATAGATCATCATTGATCAAGGTCTGTTCATGTACTTCATTATAACCTAACATTTTTAGTATTTTGGCCTCCGTGGTAGCCTTTGCTCTGTTCAATTGCACGACTTTTAGTTTCAACCTCCAATTTCTGGTCACATTTGGTGTTTCTATCTTCTTCTCCCATGTCAAACCAGAGTTGTTTACCTGAACTATATGACCTGTATTTGATGTCAAAGAAATTTAGTTGTCTTTGCTCTTCCTTTGTAACCAGAAATCAATTTGGTCTATACTGAATTCACCGAGTCTAGAGACATGCATCAACAAACACATGCAATATTCACGTGATATTTGTACTGCCGGTTGCTAACTGACGCTGGCTAATTGGATAATGAACCATGCTTAAGTAAAAATAATTCTTTTCTTTCCTTCTAAAAATTTAACAGATTTTCATGATCTATGTCATTAAAAATAACTCGTACTGTGTATAATGCAACGAAGACTCGTGTTAGAAGAATGCATTATGACCTTGGTTATGCGTTCAATCAACAGCTATCACGTGATCCATTTGTTTACTGCGTGTTGCCAGACTGTGAATAAACTATAATCATTATAATTTCTGAGTTTCAGCCATACTGAAAAAGTCTTACATATCAAAATTATCGTTATGATGTTTCTCTACAACCATTTCTGATACAAATATTTCTTTATCCATCTGATTTCTGTTTGTATGGACCAAACCTGAATATCTAAATTCCATTACTATCAAACACCCTGTCATCTGCAGGAGTGACCAACAAATACCAAGCAACTGTTATTCTCCTTACCTGTTGGTATACAAGACAGAGGACATCCAAGGAAACTGGGAAGAAGCCTTAGGAGGTTTAAAATTTTTACCTTGATGAAGAAGAAGAAAATTATTGTTTTGTAGTAGTGTGTAACAAACACTTCACTCAAACTATCTGCACGTAAATCAAAACCTCACTTAATTCATCAAAGGTCCGTTGGTTGACCGATATTAGGCTGATTCATCGTAGAAGCGGTACTATTAATTTCATAACTTACAGATTTTGTAACTTTTGTACATAAAATGTTTATGAGCCTGTAATGGCAATCAAAATTTAACAAACACAAGTTTTATTACAACTATAGTTGTTGATCGGTAACTAGTATTATTAATAATCACTATTAGAATCAGCAGTGCGCTGCGTCTTTACAGTCAAATTAAACTTGTTTTTATTGGTATTGTCTGTGTTATTTTCAAAATTAAGAAATTGGCTTATGTGGAAGCAAATGAAAATTTACATCTATTCAGTGCCACGATATGATTATGAACTCTTCAAATTTAAGAACATAAGTAAAAAGAACTTAAAGGAAACTATTTAGGTCTCTGACTGGTCCTTGACATATTATAATCTTAAATAATTGTTAATTTTCATAGTGGTATTTCTTTTTCTCCTAGCATGCTTCTGTAAGAACAATAATTTACTTTATTAGAGCTTCATAAACACATGATTTTGTCATGGGTTTGCTCCTGTCTTTGAGGACTGATGGATGGCGTGGAAGAAATAAGGTACACCGAGTCAAAAATAATGCTTGTATATTGTACCGATGTTGTGAATGAGATTAGCAAAGACATATTAAACCTGAATTGTTATGTGTCAAGTAGTTAAGGAACCTATCTTATTTGAATGAATACTAAGCTAGACACCACAGCTCGCCAGTCGCAAACGTTCAACTAAAGCATTATATGTATTAATTTGTGTTATCATTAATGGTATTATATTAAACAGTGTTTTTTCTCTTTGTTACAGGACCTTACATAAAATGGTTTTTGGATAAATTAGGACCTGATAATCTTCCAAAATTAATTGATAGTTGGGAAGATAAATCTGCTGAGGCGAAATGTACTTTCGCATATGCTGAAGGAGAAGATTCAGAAGTTTTATTGTTTGAAGGAATAGTACCTGGTACAATTGTTTCTGCTAGAGGATCTCGAGCATTTGGTTGGGACCCTATCTTCCAACCTGATGGATATAATAAAACGTTTGCAGAGTTACCAAAAGAGGTTAAGAATGAAATTTCACATAGAAGTAAAGCTGCGTTAGAACTTAGAAAATTTTTAATTAAAATGGCACCAGAATAAAAACAGTTTTGTAAATTAATTTTAAAATAAATTTTTGTTAAAAGTACATTTTTCTTTTGTATTAACAAATATTTCTCTTATTCATCATGTACAAGAAAAGTATATTAATAAACCTTTATCATGCATCCTGCCACCTGTATTCAAACCTTTTGTAAAATATTTAATTTTTCACTCACATGTTTGGTGGATCCACCATCATCAGAGTATATAAAATTGAAACTAAACCTTTTAAAATTTTCAGAAGATGTATCTTCAGTCATTCATAAACAAAATTTGCGGGGAAAAAAGTAAACAAAACAAGTGATAAAGAAGCTGTAACAAACAGGTTAGTAAAAAATTAAATATTTTAACCATAAGTATAATTAATCCACTGGATGAATTAATAAAAAGTATAAATTGATCTTGAGACCTCTCGTATAATTTATTATACCAAATATTAGCAGAAAGAGTATGTTATTCTTATGAAAGCTTTGAACATCATTACAACAGCTTAATATTACTCTTCTTGCTATGAGAGATTTAAGTGATATCATCTACTGAAAATCATGAAGAATAAGACTCTCTTATGAAAGTGTTCTGCCCATAACAGACAGGTGGAATGTCAAATTATTTACACTCAATCTGTTCGTTGCAGGGCTAAAATAAATAGTTCTGTTTCTTATCACATGGTCAGCCAATGAAATGACTGAATCATTTAAGGACAGAAGAGGTAGAGGTGTAAAAGACACTAATCAGAGTTATCTTCTCTGAAAGTAATGAATTTCATTGTACAGCCAGACCCTGTGGTGAATGAAGTGTAGTTGTCATTTACAGAGTGGAAAATATGTGCTTTTCAGAGGGCCCGGCATGCTGATAAGCGTACTTTTCCACTCAGTGAGGAAGGCGATGGTTAACCACCTCACTCCTCGTTTTACTTAGTAAAACCTCTAGAGGTTCAAACCAGCCTTTCGGCTGTTGACCTAAACAACATGAAAGTGTTACTATTTTTTTTTTTTGTCTTAAACCTCCGTACAAAACTGACATATTCAAAGGGTTTAAAAATTCTAAATCTGGTGTGAAACACTTACTACCCAGCTTTCTCTTGCCAATGCACATAACTAACAATAAACCTAACATTTAAAATAAACAAAAAATTAACCTCAATAAACATAACCTAATTTTAATCATGAGTGAAACGCGCAAAATGAAAATCAACCTCAGTTTGGCTTTAAAATACGGAAAATCACTCTTTCACGCTAAACTAGGCTCTGTAGAGAAAAAAATTTTTAAATAAAAGTTGTAGATCTTTTAATTTCCTATAAATTTTATTATATACACTTTTGTCGTAAAATGCATAATAAGGCCAAAATCTTTAAAAAATAGATTTTTTACACGTTTTTGTGAGAAAAAAACAGAAAATTGCTAATTACCGCTAAACTAAGCGTTATACAAAAAAATGTTTGATACAAAAGTTGTAGAATTTTAAATTTTCTACAACTTTAATTATATACATTTTACTACTTGTATAATATGATAGTATATACATACTATCTTGTAGAGCATAAAAAATTTAGTAAACCAGGTGATTTTTAAAAAAATCATAGGAGCCATTTTTGAAAAAATCGCAAACAAATGAAAAACGACATGAATAAACTACTACTTCCGGTTGACCAATTTTAATGAAAATGTTCGTGTCGGGTCCGGTAGTGGTATGTAACTTAAGTTTCATGTTTCAAGTTCATACGATGTTCCGTTCTTGAGATATTCTGTTCACACATTCAGACCAATCACTAAAAACATGTTTTTTGGGTTCAGGGGGTCTGAAAACAAGGAGATCTGGTGAAAAATCGACATGAAAACAATACATTCCTTCCTATATATTCATATAGGCAAGAGAAAATAAAAATTCAAATACTATCAATCAATCAAATTAAACTAACTGAACCAAGTGGAGTATTGAATCAGCAGTATTAGGAACTAACTATATGCACAAACAAATTTTTGTAATGCATCCTCCCAACCATTGAATTTATAAATTACAGTACAAATTAAATTTATATTTACCTTATCTTTGGTTGCCTTATGTATGTGGTTTAAAAAACTTACGTGTGTTTTAATGGTACCACCTTCTTCAGAGCATATTAAACTAAAATTAGAAAAAAGTGTTTATTAAAACAAATTTTTATATTTGTCATCCTCAAAGGATGTTTTGGGGTAACTGCGCTGTATATGATCCTAGATGCATCTGTGGGCTTTGATGTATTACAGAAGGTGTTCAAGGTGACGATATTTGGGAAATGAGATAAATGTGTTATTCCCCTTGGCCTCTTTTATTGATGTATTAATTAAGCTACCGGAATTCTGAGACAAAAATGACATAATAAATTTGAGATTTCAATGAGAAATCTATGTTCTTCTAGTTCGTAGTATTTCTGTGACTTTTGATCTCAAATAAAAACAGAAAGTTCATTGATATGAGTGCAATTGAATGGCTTTCATCAGATAGTATGGCCAGAACATTAACTCTTTTATCTAGTACAAACAAAATAAAACAATTTTTGTGTATGTATACATTGGACATTTATAAATATTGTAACATTATAACAAAGACATTCTTGAAATAGTTTATTGTAAGAAATTGTGTATTGTTTCAAAATGGATTGTGATGAACAAAGTGTTTAGAGTAGGAGTTCTCAGAAATTGAAACTAGTAGAAACATTTGTTTTATTTTGTTTCCTTCTGTCATGTTTTGGTAAAGTGGAAAAAGTGTTACAATTGTCTTGATTAACTATCAGACCACAGGTATAAAAACAGTATTAGCGTCTTTGAAGTCGGTTAGTCAGTGATTGATTTGTGAATGGAAATTGGTGTAGTTAGGCGGTTTCAAAATAGGTCGTTACAGGACCAGTTCTGAACTAAATGAATAGTGGGTATGTGTGCAGGTGGATGCAAGTGTTTATGGAAGGGAAATTATTGTTTTGATTGTTGAGTTTATCTTATTTATAGTTGAGTTTAGTTTAAGCTTTAAGTTCTGTAATTTAAGTAATTTATTTGTAATCTAAGCACAATAATTAATTGTTATTTATAATTTTGTGAATTAATAATTGTTATAATTATTAATGAATTAATAATTGTTATAGTTGGGAAGTTTGTTTTTTTATTTATAATACCTAGATTCTGAACAAACCTAGACTTTGGTGTTACAATACGTACAACAATAAACTGTGATTAATAACCTAAAAAAAAATCCTTGAACCACGCTTACAAATTTTAAGAAAAATTCATAAAAAACTGAATATGCTATGGTAAGATATAAATTTGCTAATGACTAACACACACATACATATATATTTATATAAGCACTTAGCTCAAAACATTGATTATGAAACTTCTACTCGTAATTTTATTATCAGTTTATAATACTGTGATAAGCAGGTGGTTTTCTATAGACTGCAGATAACTTAACTTCTGTTACTGCAAAATTAGAATTTGACTTCGTGAGTTGTTATTGTTTATAGTGAATCTGGTAGTGATTTCGTGTGTTGTTTCTGTGTGTTACAAAATATGTTTTATTTATAAAGTTGGTTATTTCGTTACCTGTAGTGTGTACTTCAATATGAAGGAATTAAATACTCCAATAAATCTTGCTGTGGTAAGTAATAAAAATTTTGGATGCTGTTGTAATTCTTTAAACAAATAATTAATTTATGTTTTTGTCAAATATAATTTAAAAAATTAATTTTCATTTTAATTAAAGTTGTATGAACTGCTTGGTCACTAGTGACTACAGTGGGTTGTTGTTTAGGTCATCAGTCGAAAAGCTGGTTTGAACCTGTAGAGGTTTTACTAAGTAAAATGTGGAGTGAGGTGGTTTACCATTGCCTTCCTCACTGAATAGAAAAGTATGCTTATCAGCATGCCGGGCCCTCTGAAAAGCACATATTTTCCACTCTGCAAATGACACCTTCACTTCATTCACCACAGGGTCTGGCTGTATAATGAAATTCATTACTTTCAGAGGCGATAACTCTGATTAGTGTCTTTTACACCTCTACCTCTTCTGTTCTTAAATGATTCAGTCATTTAATTGGCTGACCATGTGATAAGAAACAGAACTATTTATTTTAGCCCAGCAATGAACAGATTGAGAGTAAATAATTTGACTCTCCACCAGTCTGTTATGGGCAGAACAGTGGGTTATGATACAATATTGCTGGGTTTTAATGGATCAAAATTTTCCAGGCCATTATAGAAAATTGAACCCAGAACTTTCCGCTTTGCTAATACTTAAAACTTAGATTAGATTGCAAAGGATGAATGAGGCACCTTCCAGTCCCTTAATATTTCAGCTCAAAGAGGGTATGGTATTATCTCTTGTTCTCTAAAAAACACACCTCTTCTTTGTATACGTTTCAGGAGACTGTGTACAAAGTCCTTTTGTGGAAGATTGCTCTCCAGTTTATTTGCCCAAAGACACCCTATATCAGTCAATGTTTTGCTTGAGGTAGCTGCGGGGAAAGGAATCGCCTACCATATTATTATCTTTGCATAATGAAGCCTTGGCTACTATATGGTGTGTTCACTCTCTGCTTAATAAACCCAGAAAGTAAACTCCCATAGAAAGACTTGGCAATCAGTCTCCTGATACTGTTTTGGGGATAAATTCTGTGTGCTAAGTTAATTTTTTGACCCTAGCTGGGAATTGAACCCTGAACCATTGACTAAGCAGTCAACCAGTGCTCGGTCAATGAGGTGGAGAACCACTTAAACAGATTCAGTTCCAATGTCCAGTGAACAGTTATGAGCTTTAAATCTTATCTCACACTATATTTTCATAGAAATTTGTTTATTTTAACTGTGTATTTGATAATTTTATTATTAAAACTGTATTATAAATTTAAATGAATTACAGCTCAGTCATGAGATAGAATACATTATATCCTTTTACAAAATTCTGAAGGGTAGAAAGTCACAAACAAATTCACCGTTTCTTTGTTTGAATTAAAAAGTTAATAAAACAATACTACAAATCCAATTCTTGTCCAAAAAAATATTAGTCATTGATGTGATGATATCACTGATATTACAAGTACATTGAATAAAGTAGAGTAGAAGATTTCACAATATACATTAACTGGGTGAAATCTGTGTCCTAGCACTGAAACAGAAAAGTTTTAAGAATATTTGTAGTTGTCCCATTCAATATCGCGGCATAGTAGTTACTGTTTTTTTTTTTTTTTTTTAATAATGTTTTGGTAAAATCTTTGCTTTTTTACTGGTGACCCTGTGTGTTACACATTATTGTTTACAAAGTCTACAGAAGAAGAATTGTACGTATATCTTGCTGAAGATTTGACCCTGGTGAGCTGTAGCGTCTAGTGTACTAGGCAATCAAATAACATAGGCTCATTAATTAGTCGACGCATGACGACTCAGGTGATTCAAAATAGCTTTACCATTCTTATTAATAGTTACCCTATATAGTCCGGCAAAATGTCATCAGCTACATGATGACATGTAGTGATGTTACATGTCATCATGTAACATTATAATTCACTCTGTGTACCTCGTCTCTCTTAACCCCCCCTCATCTATTCAGTCCTCAAGGACTATCTTTCAACAGAAGTAGTATACAACTATTACTCTTCTTTTTTTATTTAGATTAGTCCATTGAAGAGTGCAATAGTTACATAGTCAATTTCTTTGCTTTTTAGTTGGATTTCTGAGCTGCTTTCTTTGGGCAGGAAATTCCTTCATTTTAACACTAAAAGCCTGTTTTTGTTCTTCAGTCAGGCCTGCCCAACTCTCTTCACCTTTGTAACCGGAAAGTTAACAAAAGATTTTAATTTGTTTCTGTAAAGTCTTTATACTCAATGCTTTTTCTTAAAATGTTCATAGTTTCTAGGTCTGCTTCGATTTATTTGATCCATTTATCTCTTGTTTTTAGTTGCTCTTGGTATTTAATTAGTTTATAGGTTTCATTCTCTTTGTCACGCAATCTCATCAGATGACCATGATACTCTTAACCTTCTTTTCTTTAATTTGGTTAACAAGGTTTCACCCAATAGTTAGTCAATCACTTTATTCAACCTCTTTTTTATGGATTTTGCTTATTGGATCAAAGACGGAACCCAGGGTAACTTCACCAAATCTTCAGTCTATTTTATTTAACTTTTCTAAGTCTCCTTTCCTATTCAGGGTCAGCATCTCTGCTGCATACAGGGCTTGTGGATGAACAACCGTATTTAAGTGCCTTACTTTAGTGTTTATAGATACACATTTTTTGTTATAAAACTTCTTCATCTGTATGTAAGCCATTTCCAATTTTATGATTCTTTTCTGTAAGGCCATAGCATCAGAACCATTCTGTTGGATAGTTTCTTCCAGATAATTAAAGTAGCTAAAGGTTATTAATAGTTTAAGTGAACATACATGACTTTCATAATTACTTTATGTGTTTTCTCTAGCTGTCTATGTAATAATTTTGAATTTAAATAGGTTCTACGAGTATTTTTATCAGTATAGTAAGTTTCAAGTGAATTAAGTTACACTAATTTAATTTTTTTATAACCTATTGTTTTTAAATATTTATTTGTATAGTTTGGCTCGTCATTGACCTGCTCTAAGAAGCTGAATATTTAGACAACGCATTTCTTTTAGGATGTAAATCTTGGCCAAGGTTTTCGCACAATTTTCCATGGTTTTTAAAGCAATGGCTGGTCAGTCTCCTCTTTACATTCCGTGCGGTAGTATGACCATCCTGTTCCCTAAAACAAATTTTTACCCTGTCATCTATAACTTAAACTTAGATTAGATTGTAAAGGATAAATGAGGCTAAAATAAAAGATGACTTCATTTTACAAATCATAAAATTATTTTTCACATTTTAAAAATTGTGTATTACTATATAGCGTATGTTACTCAGGAAGCTCAAAACTTTCAATAGTGAGAGAATTTTTGAAATCGATTGGTTAGTTTCTGAGATTACCTCATACAATCAAAAAAATGTTACTTCTCTATATTAGTTCTCTGTAAAAAATACTACAATTTGAAAGCATGTATTCTCAAGTTTTCAAATTATTGACACTTGTTGTGTCTTACTTATGAGGTCCAACTTCACAAAAATGCAATCACCTAAATTACCTGATTGTGGGAAAGGGCAAAACTTGCTTTTCCCAGTTCAAAAAAAATATCCTAGATCCAGCCACTGGAAGGTATTATTGAATTACTGATATTTCAAAATTAAAATTTCATAATTTTTAAAATTCCTAATATGTGTATGTTGCAATCTGTTCAATTCAGAACAATAAGCAACCCCATGACCCAATGAGATGAGGATGATATGTATGACGTGTAAATGGGGTGTAGTCTTGTACAGACCCAGGTCGACCACTCCTGAGAGAGTATGGTTAATTGAACCCCAACCATCAAAGTACACTGGCAGCCACTTTAAAACCATTTTTAAAACTAGAGAGAGATATCATATTTTATTAGTGTTTAATTATTTTATAGTTATCATTTCTCATGGCAATGTTATGTATAATGGAGGATACAAAAAAACTTCAAGTTAATTTAATTCTTTTGTTCATTATTTAAAAAATCTGGTGTGAAACACTCACACAACTTTCTCTTGCCAATGCAAATATTTAACAATATAACCTAACATTAGTAATAAAACATTAGAAATAAACAAAAAACTAACCTCAATAAACATAACCTAATTTTAATCATGAGTGAAATACGCAAAATGAAAATCAACCTCAGTTTGGCTTAGAAATACGGAAAATCACTCTTTCTCTCTAAACTAGGCTCTGTAGAGAAAATGCTCTAAATAAAAGTTGTAGATCTTTTAATTTTCTACAAATTTAATTATAAACACTTTGGTCGTAAAATGCATACTAAGGCCAAAATCTTAAAAAAATCAATTTTTCACACATTTTCGTGAGAAAAAAACAAAATCGCAAATTACCGCTAAACTAAGCATTATACAAAAAATTGTTTGAAATTAAAGTTGTAGGATTTTAAAATCTCTACAATTTTTATTATATAAAGTTTTGCATTAAAATGTATATTAAAGCCGTAATCTTAAAAAAACAACTTTTTTACGAGAAAACACCCTCACCAAGAATTTCAGCACACATGACGCCTACCCTATCTTGTAGAGAATAAAAAAATGAGTAAACCAGGCGATTTTAAAAAAAATCGTAGGACCAGTTTTTGAGAAAATCACAAAAAAGTGAAAAATTACACGAATAAACTACTACTTCCGGTTGACCGATTTTGATGAAAATGTTCGTGTCGGGTCCGGTAAGGGTATGTAAACTTAAGTTTTAAGTTTCAAGTTCGTACGATGTTCCGTTTTTGAGATATTTTGTATACACACACACAGACCAATCGCTAAAAACATGTTTTTTGGGTTCAGGGGGTCTGAAAACGTATAGATCCGGTGAAAACTCGATTTCAAAAAAATCGACATGAAAACAATACTTTCCTTCCTATATATTCATATAGGCAAGAGAAAGTAAAAAGATAGTAGGCATATTTTATCAAAATAAATTTCTAACCTCCTTATTTAATTATTAATTAAAAATCAATTGTTTAAATTGGCTGGTTAATGTAGCAATTGTTCCATAAAAAATATTTGTAATTGATATAAATTTATTTAGTGGTACATGTTTAATAATTTGGTAAAACACTTTGTAATATTACGCACTTTATGACACATTATAACAATAATTAATCACTGCTTAATCCTACTGACAGATAATTTTTTACATTGCGTACTTCTTTTTTGTGTTTTAGTACATCCTATCAACTTTTTAAGTGTTATACAATAGTATTATCAATCATATTTTTATATTTTCTTCAGATATTTTTTTGTTATATTTGCCAAAATCTAGAAATAACTTTTTTTTCAAATAGTACTTGTACCAATAAATTTTACCAAAATATATAAAATTAATTTTCCCAGTAAAATTCAATTTGGTGCTCTATATTTCTTATAAAAATTTAGCAGAAACGATCTAGTCAAATCGGTGTTACTATAAAATCTTATTAAGTTTTAGTTCTTTTGGTGAAAGCACAGAACACCAAAAGTTTCAATGTAACTTATTTATTACTTGTAATTAAAAACTAAATTTGTATTTGTTGTATAAAAAGTTGATTTCTTATAAGATCATATGACTTAGATACGAAACCCACAGTCATTTTGTAGTTGTTTTCAGAATGAAATGAAGGTTGTTTATAATTCAAATTTCTTGCTTAGTTCAACACGCAAAGTCTTTAATTTCATGTAAAAGTATTTTTTAAATAAATAATATACAGTTAATTTTTTCCATTGAACAGATTATTTATTGTCTCCTGTTTCAACTACCCCAGCCCTCAATCATTGTGATTAATTTAATATTAGTCTAATTGATCTACACTGTGAGTATTGGCACATGGTTGTTTTTAATAGGCGGATGAATTTGAAATATTATGGTGTTTGAAAAGGGACAGATAAATTTTAAAATAAAGAAATGAATAAAATGTTTGAACAATAAAATAATTTAATAAAAATTAGAAAATTAAGGAAATGTACAGGAAACAAATGAAATAACTCAAGTACAACAGAAGGGACCGAAGTTGAGAAAAGTTTTTATGTGTAAAATAATTTTTCTATCACTCATTTTAATCTATCACCAACATTTTATAAAATAAATATCACATTGATTAATGTGTCCAATTTACAAACTATTTCATTGATGTTACATGTAAAATCAGATTTGTGTATTCCTCTTAGAAAATAAAATGTATTAATCTGTAATTTAGTGCAACAACAACAAACTGGCAAAATTAATGGTTTCTAGCTGCGGAGGACTAAAAATTATTGCAAAACATATTCTGGGTTTTTTATTATTTAAGGTTGCATCGAATTCTAGGTCATTAGCGCCCACGTTACATAAACACACAAAAGTTATTAAGGAAACACAAATATAACATAGATATACAACAATATCGTTGATGAATCAAAGAATGAAAACTTAGATTCAATGAAAATTTAGACAACATAAAATGAAAAAAATAATCAAAATAGGATGATTTTTTAAAATTCCTAATGTGTGCATTGCAATCTGTTCAATTTAGTACAATAAGCAACCCCATGACCCAAATAGATGAGGATAATATGTGACGTGTAAATGAGGTGTAGTCTTGTACAGACCCAGGCCGACCATTCCTGAGAGAGTATGGTTAATTGAACCCCATCCATCAAAGTACACCGGTAACCACTATCTAGTGTTCAAATCCGTATAAAAGTAACTAGCTTTACCAGGATTTGAACCAGGAACCTTCGTCTCCGAAAATCAGCAGTTAAACAGCTGACTCACGGCGACGACTTTACCTCTAGACCAACCCGGTGGGTCAAAATAGAATGATATAATGAAAATGATGATAGCATAGAGTTAATTTTTCTTACATAACTTTAAAACAGTAAATTTTCTATAACAGTCATGTAACATTGATTGTTACTGCATTAGAAAATTTAAAAAAAAATTTTATTTTATTATTTGACTTACCTTAATTTTGTTAAAAATTGACATTGGGTGTTCTTGCTGGAAGGTACAGTAATGTAAATGCATTTTTTAATTCAATAAAAATTGTTAATTTCTTTGAATATTATTATTTTGGTAGTAATCAAGAACTTTAATTATCGTAGGGAACATACGTTTGGGTAAAATCGATCACAAATGGTGAATATGACACTCCAAGGGCTTGCAAGATACTTTCTATTACAAGCAAACAACTGAAAGTAACTGATGATGATGATCAGGTAAATAAAACAACTTACAATATTATTATTCTTGCTAAAATGTTTCTAAATGCTATATTTATTTTAATTTTGAGGAAAATTTGTATAATCTGGCTGAATTGATTTGCATGATTGAATTCTATAATGAGAAATCACTCAGTTTTTGTTCTTAACCTCTAATTAAGAAAAGTAATGAATTGCGTTTGGTAAACCAACTGGATTCAAATTTATTAAAAATAAATTCCAAAACTCTTTTGGTACAGGGTGTCAATGCTAAAGTAAAAAAAAACAACTGAACAAAAAAGAAATGATAAATCGAAGTAGAGTTTTTCTTTTTGTAACAACTTTAAGATTATAATTATTTTGTATTAGAAGGCAACATGGGAATTTTATACTTGTGTTGTTTAGATCATCAGCCAAAAGGCTGGTTTGAACCTCTAGAAGCTTTATTAAGTAAAACAAGGAGTGAGGTGGTTTAAAAGCATCTAATTTCACCCTGAAAATGATACCTTCACTTCGTTCACCGCAGGGTCTGGCTGTATAATGAAATTCATTACTCTCAGAGGAAATAACTCTGACTTTTACACCTCTACCTCTTCTGTTAGTAAATGCTTCAGTCATATAATTGGCTGACTATGTGATAAGGAATAGAACTATTTTTGGAGCCCTGGAACTAGCAGATCAAGTGGAAATAATTTAACACTCCACCTGCCTGTTACGGGCATAATTATACTTATATACCTTACAATTATACGACTGCAATACTCTCTCCAAATATGTTGAAACATTCCTATATTAATGAGGAATTTAGTAAAAAAAAATTTATTTTCTTGTTAGGAATTTTGGGTAAGTATTGGATCTGTCTTAAAAGAATTACATTCAACATCTTTAGTTCCACTGGAAGATATGATTGGACTTGGTGAACTTGAGGAGTACTCAATTTTAAGAAATTTGCACATTCGTTACAATCGTAATTATATTTATGTAAGTTTGTTTTCAACTTTTAATATTAAGATTAGATGATTATTAAATTTAATATGTGTAGTTTTGTAATATAAAATTACAAATATTGTGTAAAAACTAATACGGTTATTAGTTTTCTATCGATTTTAAGAACTATAATTTTAGTTTTTTAGTTTTGTCTGGAGTAATATGAAATACCTGTTGTTTATGTCAACAGCCGAAAGGCTGGTTAGAACCTCTAGAGGTTTTACTAAGTAAAATGAGGAGTGAGGGGGTTTACTCTTCCCTTCCTCACTGAATGGAAAAGTATGCTTATCAGCATGCCAGCCCCCCCGAAAAGCAACTTCTCTCCACCTTACAAATGACACATTCACTTTATTCACCAGAGGGTCTGGCTGTATAGTGAAATTCATTACTCTCAGAGGAGATAACTGTGACTAGTGTCTTTTCCCCTCTACCTCTTCTGTTCTTAAATAGTTCAGTCCTATAATTGGCTGACTTTGCGATAAGAAACAGAACTAATTTTTTTAGCCCTGGACCCAACAGATTGAGTGCAATTAATTTAATACTTCACCTGCCTGTAATGGGCGGAATGACCTACTATTTTTTTTTAGTTGTATCTGATAAATTTGTCATAATATGAATATAATTCTTTCATATATGTAATATGAAAATTCTGTACATTATATTTCATCACTCTAGTAATATAAGTTACACTCAGTAACTTTCTGTAAAAAAATATATATATATTTACGGCATTGAAACAATTAATTGCAACAATAGCACTTGATACTTGATTTGAAAACCTAAGTGCACTTAAATATTTATAACATTTATATCTCATCTAAGTAAACTTATTAGTACCTCAAAAGCAAAATGTTGTTCCAGATCTTATACCGTATTTTTTTATCTGTATTTTTATAAAAATAATTGAGTGATTCATGAAAAATGTTATATTATAAATTTGTGACCTAGATTATTTTCAGATCAGTAATGGGGTTTTTTGTCAGCTTATAATGAATCCAGAAGGCATTATGATTATCTGTAAATATTTTACAACAATATTATACAAATTTACACTATGATCACCTTTTCTGACAAAGGATTTTGAAACATAATACAAACCAAAAATTTTGAAGTTTCTGCTTCAATTTTTTTTCATTTTGTTAGTGTTAATAACTCAAATTAACTTTGAGTAACAATAAACTGAGGGTAGGAACAGGCCTAAGTAGTGCTCATGGTTTAAGAATAATATTGGGCAAATATTAGTATAATGTAGTGTGTTATGTGACACATAAGCTGTGGAATCCACAGACACTGGTACAAGGAGGAGGTAAACTGAAACGGGGGGGGGGAAGCACAGGTGCCTGCCTGCTTGTTGCTATTTTGCTCAATTCACAAATACACTTGACCCTCGGTGTTCGTGGACTCCTATGTTCGAGGTTTCGACCTTTCGAGATTTTGAATTTGTAAACAAAAAATTCAATTTTCGAGATTAAAACTCGGTGTTCGTGATTTGTACTGGGACCTTGAACGAGAACTGTCCCTCTCAGCCCCACCCTTCCCGTATGCTTCCCCTGCTTAGTGCATTGACCTGGTGGCTTAGCGCACAATGATGTTATTTCTGAAAGCGATATTCTCGAATTGAACGAAGAACATAATGCTTCCTCAGGAGAATCCGAAGATGAAAAAAAAATCAAAAAACTTGGCTAGGGAAGATTTGAAACAATTATTTACGGCAATAGATACAATAAAAACAACATTAGACAAGGATCCAGAACAAGATAGAGCTTTAATATGTTACAATTCAATAAGATTAGCTTGCCATCCTTACAAACTAAAACATAAAGAACTTCAAACCAAAGCAGAACAAACAACGATTGTGAATTTGTTTAAGCCGAAGAGAAATAACATCATTACCACTCATCGAGGTATCAAGGTATCACCATCAACATCAAGGACACAATTTGCAGCCCAGAAAGAATAAAATGTACATAAAGAAACAACTTTTAATGTTTTATAAAATTCACAAATAATAACAAAATATAATAGGGCAATATTTTTCGATTACAAAGAACATTTTACATTTGAATCAAGTTAGTTAATAATATTTTGTAGGTATTTCTTTTTTTAATAAATTAAATTTTTCTATAACACACGGTTTTTTTTATTTAAAATAAGCCAAAACGTCTTGTTTATCTTTAAAATATACGCACTAATCATTCACATGGAACCGATTAGAAATTTTACATTGAAAATAGATCTCGATGTTCATGATTTCGATTTTCAAGATGGTTTTCATGGGCCCAATTAATCTCGAACATTGAGGGTGCAGTGTACTCCTGTAGTTAAAAATCATTGGTTTGTATGTTCAAACAGAACTAGTAATAGAAATTACATTTTAACTGGAACTATCTATCAAAAAACCAGTACTGAAACATACAACTTTTAACAAGAAACAAAAAATAGACTGGCTCCAACACCAACTTTTAGCACTGTTTAACCCCCACCTGTTTGCACTAGAACCATTGCTCATCCAGAAAGCAGAGTCTACGTCTGACTACACAAGGTATACATACACTCTTTTGTGGGTAGTCAGCTAGAGGAATTTACTAGAATTGTGGCAAAACCTCAATATTGGAGTTGGCACTCAAAGAAGTTTTACCAATGTAAACACAAAAATTACTACAAAATATGAAATTTATTATAATGGGAATAAATTTTTAATTTTTTGATCAGGAAATTTTCTTGAACAATTCTAACAACTGTATGAAACAAACTGCATTGACCATGTTCAATTTACAAGCTTTGATTCTGAAATCAACTGCAATTTTTACTGATTCATTATTTAATCATTATGTTTCCTATAGACTTACGTTGGAATGATATTAATAGCTGTTAATCCGTATCAACCATTAAAACTGTACACAGAAACACAGATGAGGCTATATAGGGGAAGCAAAAATTTTACACAACTTCCACCACATATTTATGCAATTGGTAATGAATGCTTTCAAAAATTATTGAGTCAAAAGAAAAGTCAATGTGTTGTCATAAGGTAAGTATACATCCAATTTATTTATTTCTGTAACACATGTTTTAGTAAAAATCAAAAATATACTTATCAAAAACTGTTTCTTTTTCAAAATCTTATTATATTTTGTTGGAATTAATTTATTTTACTTGCAATTATTGTGCATTTGAGTCACATGGGCTTGCTAGGCCCCATAGAGATTGCGTTACAATTTGGATTGGAAATATCAGTAGGGTTGGCTACAACCCTTAATTAAAATTGTAGTCTATTAAATTTATTTTCAATAACCATTACTGAAAAAAACCAAAAACTCCTACGTAATTTATCAAAAATGACAATCAATAAGAGCACAAAAGGGACAATAACTTTACATGTTACAAATTGCCAAACAAAGTGAACTGTAGATACACCATCAATAAAATCTTTTAATAGTACAGTGGAGCATCAGTTATCCAAACTAATTGGGACCAGAGCGGTTCTGATAATCAAATAGTTTGGATAATCAAATGCGTTAAATACTGTAATATTTCACACTGTACCGTACCAATGTAGTACAACCGAAACAGTAATAATATAACCTAAATGTTTGATACATTGATAAAGGCTAACACAAACTTAGTTTTAAAAAAAACACTCATTTCTTGCATTTTTGCAAAGTATGTAGAAAACTACTAAAAATTATAAAAACAAACGGAAATACAGAATTTCACAACTAAATAAATTAACTAAATTAACTACGATAAAATCTTTTATGAAATATTTTTTAACCCACTTGTATGCATTCTATACAGTAATTTAAAAAATCTTGAATTTTCTTTTAAACTAAGATTGAACTTTTGTAGCAGCAACATCTCTCATCTTTTTAGTAACAATGCTTCAGCAGCACTAAATTCAGGCTGTTGTTCGCACCATAGCATTACAGTTTCTAGGGCAGAAAAGGCCTCTGTGTGAGTTGGTCCTTTTCCTTCCTTTTCTTCTCCTCCTCCTCTTTCTCCTTCTCCTCCTCCTCCTTCTTCTCCTTTTCCTTCTTCTTCTTCTTCTTCATTATTTGAAAGGATTTTCATGTTGAATTGATGAAACAATTTCTTCATCAGATATTTTTTTTTTTTAAATTTGATAACCTGGGTCATCAGCATTGGTGTTTAGCTATTCTTAAGCATCATTTTGGTTAAACTCTATAAATTTTTCATTGATAATACGAGGGGGTACCCAAAAGAAACCGGAATTATTTTTTAAAACTATTTATTTTTAATTTTTTTACAAAAGAACCTTATCCCCTTCAAAATACTCTCCATTACAACTAATATATTTGTCCCACCGGTGCTTCCACTGTTTAAAACATTTTTTGTACTCCTCTTCAGTGATGGCTGCCAGCTCATCCGTCGTTTTTTTCTTGACATCATCAACGTTGTTAAATCGGAGACCTTTCATGCGGGGGAACAAGAAAAAATCACACGGAGCCAGATCGGGTGAGTACGGTGCGTGTGGTAGCAAAACCATGCCGTTTTTCGCCAAAAACTGGGTAACCGAGATTGCCGTGTGTGCAGGCGCGTTGTCGTGGTGGAAAAACCAGTCCCCTGTCTGCCACAAATTAGGTCTTTTACGACGAATGCTGTTTCGTAGTCTTCTTAACACTTCAAGATAAAAAGCTTGATTTACCGTCTGGCCTGGTGGAACGAACTCTGAATGGACAATTCCCCTCACATCAAAAAAACAAATCAGCATTGTTTTGATGTTCGATCTGACTAGACGACTTTTTTTTGGTCGGGGTGATAATGAAGTCTTCCATTGACTGGATTGTTGTTTGGTTTCTGGGTCGTACCCATAGCACCAAGACTCGTCACCCGTAATGATCTTTGACATGAAATCTGAATCAGTTTCAAGCTGTTGTTTCAAATCACTACACGTTTCAATTCGACGTTCCTTTTGAGTGTCTGTCAGAACACGAGGCACAAACTTGGCAGCGACTCTTTTCATTGTCAAGTCTTCTGTTAAAATGCGTTGGACTGAGCTCCAAGATAACCCACTAACCTGTGATATTTGGTCAATGGTCTGTCGTCGGTCTGTTCGTACAATTTCTTTCACTTTCACAACATTTTCGTCTGTTCGGGAAGTCGACGGTCGTCCAGAACGAGGTTTGTTCTCAATCGACATGTCGCCATTTTTAAAGCGCAAAAACCACTCGTACACTTGGGTTTTTCCAATAGCGTCGTCTTTGTAAGCTGTATTCAACATTACAACTGTTTCCGCGGCGTTTTTACCGAGCAAGAAGCAAAATTTCACAGCCGCACGTTGTTCATTAAAACTTGCCATCATGAAAAACGACACGAGCACAAAACAGCACTAGCGAGAACAATCACTGCACGAGAACAGAACAAGCTAGATCAACGAACAAAATGGCATTGAACTGGCAATGAGTAGCGCTACAAGCAGCCTAGTGGCGGGAATTTGTACTGCACAAGCTCCGCCCACAGCAGAGCTATTCCGGATACTTTTGGGTACCCCCTCGTATGTCCACATTTTGGTAGTAAATATACGTATTTCTATCTATTGATGGTGGTTCGGATGAGTGACGTTCGGATAATTGACATCCCCGGCTATTTAGAATATACATGCTGAGTTTCAGGACTGTAGCTTGTAGGGGAGATGATATAGGTACTTATTGTTGTAGGATAATTAACCCCTTTTTTACCCATTCAGCATAAATGGTCGAAATTAAAATACTTCAGTTTTTCCAGGTATCATTTACAGCATATATGTAAGCCAATTTTCAGAACTGTAGCTCTTTGGGAAGGTCTAAAAATAATATAATATTGCTTCATATGTTTATGATTGTGCTTCACGTGTTCATTGCTTCATAGTCTGAAGATGCAAGTTATCAAAATGTAAATGTTTCAGTTTTTGTTTTCATTAACTAAGAAACAAATGTGCCAAATTTTCAGCTCTGTTGTCAATTAGGTAGAGAATTCGTTTAAGTGAGTGAGTCAGTGAGGGATTTTGCAATGTACAGAGAATTATAGAATCTCAATATTCTTGGCTATTTGAGGATTTAAATTTAGACTAATAAGAGAGTTTTTTATTAGTTTTTGAAATGTTACATTTAAAGGTGTACTGTGTGTTTCATAACCAATGCATAACACAATTTTGGCCAACTTATGGTGTAGTGGCTGACCTCTATGCCACGGGCCCTAGGTCTGATTCCCAGTCATGCCTGGCATGTTTTAATCACTCATTTTCACCTGCATTACCTATCAGCTATCGTCTGCATTAGAATTAGTCGAACAAAAATATCCCAAAAAACTGAATTTCATAGAATTCCATTAATGGGAAAACTGCTTTATTTTTTAATTTAACTAAATATAGTTATGGTCTGAAAATCTGAAGTAAGTGCCAATTCAACTACTACTACATTGCCCAGCTCAGTTGGTCAGTGCCAACTAAGAACTGAAGTTTGATTGCAAGACGTGATCATAAATTATAAAAGTATATCATTAAGTTAATTTTACAGCAGTATTGTAGTTTCCTGTTTAAAAAAAAAATATTTTAAAAATTTCAGCGGAGAAACTGGATCTGGAAAAACAGAAAGTACAAAAATACTACTGGAATACTTAGCAACTCTAAGTGGCAAAAAGACTCCTATTGAGCAACAAATTGTCCAAGCAAACCCTATTCTTGAAGGTACCAGTAAATCAATTCATAAAATTAATTCTTCCATCTTTTAACTATTACTATTATTTTAACAATTAAAATTACTTACCAAGTTATACAAACAATAAAAATTTATTTAGATAGGTATACCTGTGTATCATTCACGCTACCAATAGGCCATATGAATGAAACGAAGCAAATATCTATACTATAAACTTAAAGCAAAAATTTTACCTTTGACTCTTAATTTCTTAGAGCTTTACTAAATTTTTTTATTAAAAAATCCGCTGTTCCATCAGATTTTTAAAACACTTTTCTTATGTAACTAGGAGTGTATGCCATGTTTAAATGTGAGTTTACTATTAAGCATGCTTCACTTTTTTGAGGGATTTGGTCTGAACCATGGACCTTTTACTTTGTTTTATTCACGCAAAAGAGAGAGGGTTAATGTTTTGTTATTTACACAATATTGAATAATTTGGAGTTGCTTCAAAAAAGTGAAGCAGAACATTTGCTTTGTTTTATACAACATACATGGTCACCAGAATACCAACATTTTCTACTGAACCTATTCTTACTTCCACTGAACACAAGATATCTTATGATTATAGTTAAACTTGTCAATTTGATTTATTGGCCTATTCTATTTGACAAGAGCACTTTCCTTCATTGTGATTTATCAGCATTGGTATTGTGTCAAGATTAAACTAGGAAACATAAAAAAAAGCTGAGGGAAAGATACACAACAACGTGGTGCATAGTGCGATAACATATGGGGCTGAACTTTGGGTAAATAACTCAAGTAACAAAAAAATATCTGGTGTAAAACACTTACACAACTTTCTCTTGCCAATGCAAATACTGACCAATATAACCTAACATTAGAAATAAACAAAAAACTGACTTCAATAAACATAACCTCATTTTAATCATGAGTGAAAGACGCAAAATGAAAATCAACCTCTGATTGGCTTAAAAATACGGAAAATCACTCGTTCACGCTAAACTAGGCCCTGTAGAGAAAGATGTTTTAAATAAAAGTTGTAGATCTTTTAATTTCCTATAAATTTGATTATACACACTTTTGTCGTAAAATGCATGCTAAGGCTGAAATCTTAAAAAATCGATTTTTTTACACATTTTCGTGAGAAAAAAACAGAAAACCACTAATTACCACTAATTTTTTAGGAATTTAAATTCTCTACAACTTTTAGTAAGTAATACATATTATTGCGGTAAAATGCATACTAAAGCTGCAATCATAAAAAGAAAATTTTTTACGCAAAAGCAGCCTCTCCAAGAATTTCAGCAGAGGTGGCGCCTACCCTATCTTGTAGAGCATAAAAAATTTAGTAAATGAGGCATTTTTAAAATAATCGTAGGAGTCGTTTTTAGAAAACTGCAAAAACGTGAAAAATGACACGAAATACAATTGTTTTTTTAGATAATCATATTGTTCTGATTACCGGTTGACCGATTTTGATGAAAATGTTCATGTCAGGTCCGGTAGTAGTATCTAACTTAAGTTTCAAGTTCGTACGATGTTCCGTTCTTGAGATATTCTGTTCAAACACACACAGACCAATCGCTAAAAACATGTTTCTTGGGTTCAGAGGGTCTGAAAACGTGTAGATCCGGTGAAAACTTGATTTCGAAAAATCGACATGAAAACAATACTTTCCTTCCTATACCCTATATTCATATAGGCAAGAGAAAGTAAAAATCCTTGTAATCATAATTCAATTTATTCAATGATATTTTCAGTTTTTATTTAATGAACAAATTCTAGTAATGCATCCTGCTAACCATTTAATTTATAAATTATATCTTAAATGATTATTTCGTACCTCTCTTTTGGTTTTTTTATTTTTTTAAAATACTCTGAAGAAGGTGGTACCATCAAGACAACCGTAATTGTTTAAACATAAAGACTAAATAGTTACTAAAAGAGAAGTAAGAATAAACATTTATGATATAATTTTATTTAATGTTTCAGCGTTTGGTAATGCAAGAACTGTTTACAATGACAACTCATCAAGATTTGGTAAATTAATTGAATTGTATTTTAATGAAATTGGTCAACTAGAAGGTGCTTCAATTCAACAATATCTTCTTGAAAAATCTCGTGTAACACAACTAAAAATGGGAGACCAAAATTATCATATATTTTATAGTTTAATAACTGGACTTTCATGGGAAGAAAAGTGTCAGTTGGATCTTAAATCATGCTACCAGTTTGATTACCTAAACAAGGTGTGTATGAAAATCTAAAACATCTTTTCACAGATTTTGTATTTATTTTTATATAGGTACTTTAAGGATATAAAAGAGACAAATTTTAAATATACTTTAAGTATATTTAAGAGGCTGCTTCAGCTTCCCATTTGGCCATGAAGCACTTTAAGTTACTCAAGCTTTGTTGAAAATATTTTGCCATCATCATGAAATTTAGACAAACATTTAAATACTTAAATAAATTAAGACTATGTTGAATTTTCATCCTAAACAAATTCTGTTCAGCCTTACAAAAAAATATCTTTAAGAAACAAAACAAAATTACTAAATGAAATAGATGACACTACTTGTTTATTGCATTGATTCCCTGGTTGCTTATAGACTGTATATTTTAATGAAATTTTCTATTTAATAAATAATTCTTGAAAACTGTTTTGATATTAAATACAAAAATATTACTTTGTATTTTGTAGACGTTTTCCTGATATTACAACCATGAAAATAATTAAGAATCCTTTTACTCTAAATTCAACACCGAAATATGATACCACAAGTGGATTTAACGTAAAATAAATATTGTCTTTTTTAGTTGAGCTGCTATTACTCAGACTTCATGAGAAGACTCTTCCTTGTTTGGAGCTAAATTACGGAAGATTATTTAACTGATTTCAAGTCTTCATAGTTGTTAAAATTATTATTATTTTTTTAACGTTCGACTGTTCTGCAATTACTGCTAATGCAAACAGTGAAAAGGATGATTGGTGAAGATGAGCAATGAAAAAATGCCTGACTGGGAATTGAACCCTTGACCCCTGCATAGAGGCCAGTTTCGCTAACCACTACGCCACAGGCATAATTAATTAAAACCATTATTTATCAATCGAAGGCATGTTATGAAGGAGCAGTAAGCATTTTAACAAATTTAGAAATTTCACAAATTTATTTTCATTTCAGGCAGATCCAAAAAATTCATTAGAGATAAGGGAAGCTACAGATTTAACTAATATAAAGAATTCTATGCGAGTTTTGAATTTTTCTGAATCAGAAATATGGGACACATTTAAATTGGCAGCTGCCATTCTCCATTTAGGAAACATTACTTACAGATCAAAAACATTGGGTAAGGTAATATATTTATATAACATATGTTCATATTTAAGACCAACTCAAATATTTTTGAATATAAAATGCTGAAGTACATAGGGAACTTGAAAACTATCTCAAAAGGCATAACACAAGTCTTAATGAATAAAGTCAGAAAGGAATGCCTTACAGTTTTATTGATTCTGGCAGTTAGCTAAACATAAAGAATCTTTTTGTTATCGTTCCATGAAACATATTTTTTTTCAATTCACTAAATGTGAGTAGATAACCAAAGACACAAAGATTATGTACAGTAAAACCTCTGAATAACGGACATCAGCGGGACCATGCCAAATGTCCGTTATAAAGAGGTGTCCATTCTATAGAGAGGAGGAGCTAATGCATAATGTACATTATAACAACTAAGTGATTTACATGTTTTAAAAGATTTCATACATAGGTTGATTACAAGGTTTTGACATATGGAAACTAACTTAAAGGGAGGTACACGATTTTAAGTCAAAATAAAAAATTAAACATAAAGGGTCAAATCTACTATGTTCACACAATATGTATGGTTTTTTTGTTAGAATTTTTTTTTATAACTGTGAATGTAGAATACGAATCTATTTACCAACATAGTTGAAAAAGTCCATGAAAAATGTGTGAAATAAATTCTACACTTATCTCCCAAAATGATACAAAAATCTATATTTTAAATGAAAATGAATGTTGTTTTTATTGATAAGATAAATAAATTACATTTTTCAAAATTATGATTTAAAGTAGTCTGTGATTTGGTTATGTTTACGTTTCACATTGCAAGCTTGTTTTTCTAATTGCATGAGAAAACTCTCCACCATTAGGCATCCTTCATCTTTCTTCGAAATGACAAACTGTTTTACGTCTTTAATTTGTTGCACTATCTCCTTATAAGTGAGTATGGTTGTAGGTTCTGCAGTTGTCTGTTCATTATCGCTGTATAGCTAAACATATGAGATATAATTCGAATTTAGGAGACTTTTATTAAAATTCCCTATCACATGGGATCAGGACTGTATAAATGTCAGCTAAATAGAGGGTTCTATAAAATAGAGGAGTCCATAAGAAGAGATTTTACTGTACTAAAAATTAAATTTTATTTTTTTGCTGAATTTGTTATAATTTTTTAAATTTTGATTGTACATTGGTTGTTATTTCTTTTACAGATAATATAGAGGGTACAGAAATAAAAGAAAGTAGTAGTTTGGATAATGTTTGCAAATTTCTTTGTGTAAAGAAGGATTACCTGAAAGACACACTTAGCAAGAAAACTATATTCATTCAAGGTCATAAAACAGTAAGTATTCAAAATATTAATACTGTGCGTCTTAGTTTTCCTACAAAATTTATTATTCATAAAATAAAATTCAATTTGTACATTTTCAACATTATCATAATTTGAAAGTCCTTTTCTTTGAGTTCTTAAAAACCTGAAAAAATGTTCAGGTATAAATTCAGAAATCATGATACTAACAGGAACAGAACCAAAATTAATTACACTTTAAACAGTTTTTTAAAACAAAATTAATTCTATTTGATTTTAATTAATTTTATGTAGAAATAATTCAAAAGTATTTTAGTTGAAAAAAAATTGTTTTCATATTTTTAACTTAATTTTGTATTTTTATGCAGGTAACTGAAGTCACAAGGGTTCAAGCAACAATGACCAGAAACGGATTTGCAAAAACACTTTATGATAAATTATTTAATTATATAGTAACTAAAATAAATGAAACAATTCTTTCTAACCAATCTTCTACGAAATATTCAATCAGAATATTAGATATATATGGCTTTGAGAATTTTAAAAATAACAGGTAAAATAATCCGTATAAAATTAAAAAAAATTTTGTAAATAAATTGAGGCACATCTGATGTCTAGATATAATAATTATTGAAAGCATCCTAATCTTTGAGTCACCCAGCTCAATAAGCTACATAAGCACAGCAGTTTAAAATCAGAATTTTGAATGTGTTTAAGATAAATTTTCTTCTTTTGAACGAAAATAGTTAAATTATAAATACATATTTTATGAAAGTATGTTGAGAATCCATTATTATTATTATTATTATTATTATTATTATTATTATTATTGGCGAATTCTCCTTGGATAGAAGACGTTAAGCATCATGACTCAGTTTCGTCATTTGTTTTTCTTATTGGTCCAGTAGGCCTTCATTGTTTCCGAGAAAGCTTTTTTGCGGTTTTCAGACCACTTTGGTCTAAACTGCTTCTCTCTTGAGGGCTCTGAAACTTTCCACTTGTCTACCTTGTGACGGAATAAATTTTTATTAAAAATTTCAGTTTGATGTATATTTGCGCTTTTTAGGTCCTTACGAATTTCGTCCAGCCAAGGTGTTGAAATTTTAAGTTTTGTAATAATAATAATAATTATTATTATTATTATAAGAGGACGTCGGCTTACAAAACTAAATCCAATAATCTATTATCAGCCTGTAAGCTTTTCAACAAGCTGTTGCAGGATGTGAGGAACCTTATCTGAAAAGCTTCAAAGTCTGGTTGAAAGCATGGCTCATAAAGCAGAGCTTCTACTCCTGGGAGAGTTCTCTGAGGATCCACCATTTAACATGGGGCGATCTACTGCCATGTTGCCTGTGTAGAGATTGTTTAAATTTTGTTGTTTAGTGTTTATAATGAATGCTGAGTTGCTTACTGTCAATATCTACTCTCTGGAGATATCAATGATTGTAAATTGGTAACATGGGTAACATCTTGAATTATTATTTTACCACCTTCAACAATTTAGATAACTTTGTCATGTAAATTACTTACAAACAATCTAAAATCCGATAATAAAATTTTGAATTGCCCGTATCAGGCAGGTGGAGTGTTAAATTATTTTCAATCGATCTGCTAGAACAAAAAATAATACTGTTTCTTATCGCATGGTCAGCCAATTATATGACTGAAGCATTTAAGAACAGAAGAGGTATAAATGGCACTAGTCAAGAGTTATCTTCTCTAAGAGTAATGAATTTCATTATACAGTCAGACCTTGTGGTGAATGAAATGAAGGTGTCATTTGTAAGGTGGAGAGAAGTTGCTTTTCGGGGGGGCTGGCATGCTGATAAGCATACTTTTCCATTCAGTGAGGAAGGGAAGAGTAAACCCCCTCACTCCTCATTTTACTTAATAAAGCCTCTAGAGGTTCAAACTAGCCTTTCGGCTGATGACCAAAACAACAATAAAATTTTGAAAATTGTGTTATAATTTGATATGGACAAGAGCGTACTCAGCATTAGGCAGGAGGCAGCTGCCCCCTTGTAGTACAAAAAATGAAGTCTATGAATTTTCATCCAGTTACATCACACACTGGCAATTAGCTATAGGAATTTATTGATAGTAGTGATTAATAAAATCAGTTTTTCAATAGTTTTTTAGTTTTAGTTAGTAAAAAAAAAATCATATGTCAAACCTTTATATGAAACTAATATGAGTTACCCCCAAGCTCAAATCCTGAGTATGCCCTGGTACATGGGCATAAAGAATATAAGCAATCATATTCCTTAGGAACAATCATTTTTTGTACAACCACCAAACATTATCACTTGAAAGACGGGTTTGATAATTTCCCATGATTTCTAAACAATAATGAAGAAATAATTTTCATGAATAATGTAAACTTTTTCTACAATTATGAAATATTTTTTTGTTTTCCATTACAGTTTTGAGCAATTATGCATAAATTATACGAATGAGCATTTACAACAATTTTTTGTTAGACATATTTTTAAAATGGAACAAGAAGAATATATAAAAGAAGGAATAAAATGGGAACACTTAAAATTTGTTGATAACGAAGAAATTGTACAATTGATTGGTCAGAAACCATACAGCTTATTAATGATTATTGATGAGCAATCACAGCTTATTACAGTAAGTATTAAACCTTTCCTTTTAAGCACTTTAAGGTCTTGGGTCAGCTGGTAGAAAGTAGTTATAAATTGTTAAGTAACACTGGTTTAGTGAGCTATTTTGTACATTGACCTACAGACAGCCACGATTGAATTAACTCCGTGGAGGCAACAGTCCCTGTTCAGATAGATTCATACTTAATATACAGCAAAAAGCAGTGATCAAATCGGATGGATGTCAACAATCTACAGTTCCCATTAACTAATAAAAACAAAATAAAAACTTAAAAAAGTGAGACACAAAATTATGCTGGTCTAAATTGTATTTATTTTATACGTACAACCTTATGTCAACCTGAGAAACTTACATAAATGAGTAAACAGAAAGACCTTAAAACATCTTTAGAGCAGATAAAAAGTAAAGTTTAAAAGTAGATTATATTCTTAAAATTAATTTTCTCAAAATCTATGCTTGGAACTGTGAATCAAATCTGAGACCCTCAATTTAGCAGGCATGTTTACTGCTAAGAAATTAAAGGTTTTTATTTTTGTCTTCTACAATAAATAATTGTTTTCAATCTAAATAATGATTTTTCAGGGAACTGATGAAGCTGTGATTCTGAAGGCAAATAAAACACATCACAAGAATAAATATTATGTTAAACAAAAATCTGACACTGTATTAACGTTTGGAATCGTTCATTATGCTGGAGTTGTTAATTATTCTGTAGAAGGTAAATAATTATGTTTTTGACCTTCGTTTCAACCAATTTAGTATAATACAATTATTAGTTATAATGAAAATTTTCATTTATAGATGAATCATAAGAGTTTCTGAGGATACAATTGTTTTGAAAAACCATTTTGTCATTCTATCTGTTTGGTAAATTTTTACTAACTTATATGAAGTTATTTTCATTCATTTCTTTCAAATTACAAAAAAAGAATTGATAGTTTATGGAATAATCTAAGAGATGAAAAGTACAAAAGTTTTTCCTAAAATAGTCATGATCATAATGTTCTAAAATCTTTGTACGCAATTCTAATTAAACTGATTTAAGCCTGTAGAATCTGTGTGTTGATCAATGTCTCGAGACATGAAAATTGATGTTCTTGATCACTTTAGCTTTAGAGTACATTTGATTCAAGACATTCATAACAGGAATGCGCATAAACATAATATAAATCTTACAATAATACATTCTATATAGAACTGTTAATGAATAAACAGAAATTCAAAATAATTTACTGAAAAAATTCTTTCATTGAAGCATATACAATTGTCAAGTACTGCTTGAGTCCCAGCTCCATGTAGTTGGAAGGAATGCAGTGCGTTGTTATAGTAGTGGGAGAATGAATGAGTGTATGAATGAATTAGTATTAGTAATAGTAGCTGCTGCATTTGTAGTGGTAGCATGTACTAACTAGACTAAAAATATATTCTTATCATCCGGCGCATTAATTTAACAAATACCTACCAGGTTATTAACTTGGTCGGATTCATAATATTTAACTTACCACTTTATATCAAAACATGTAAATAAATAATAGTAATAAATACAAACAAATATGTTAACTTTGGTAAGTTTGAAAACGAATGTTTTGTATCAGAGCAATACAACAATCGTTCTCCCAGCATGCGTCACTCATTCAATATACCTCACCCGTTCCCTTCACCCCGCAACTACACTGAGCTGGGACTCAAGCAGTATTATGCACTGAATTTGAATGGATTCTGCGAACATGGGTGTAACAAGTGGGGTTTTTTTCGTAAATACCTTCCCAATGCCTCTGGTATTAGAAGTATTTTTTCCAAATTTTGTAAATCTGTTTTACTGTTCTCTTTAACATCAAAATATTCATCCTTAAATTTCCATTTACAGCACAAGGCTGTGATTCCACAATCAAATCACCTTTTGTGTACTTACTAAACCTAACAACCCTCCTTTCACACCATATATCAATCCTAGTTATATTTTTTAAGTAGAAAAAGTTAGGAAGGTATTAAATAGTTTAATATATTACATAGTAGTTTTTTCCAGAGAATACTTTTACCAACAAAAAAATTAATTTCAATTCGGTAATTATATTTTTCCAACACATTTCAGTTTTTGGGTACGGTTTCTCCTGGTCGTTTCCATACCTAGTTCTTTTGACCATGGTGGTAGAGATTTTCTTTCCACCTTGTGCTACAGCCCCTGAATGTATCAGTTGGCTGGTGTATTACATCTTAACTGGTACAGCTAATTAGTTAGGTTTTTTTAATTTTATGCCTGGTTCCGTGTTTTTACCTTACATAAATTGTTGAAGACGTTTGTTTCCCTTACATAAACCATATGAACCATACAACCATTCAAACTGATAAGGGTTATTTAACCAGGTAGTAACTATTCAAATTATTCCTAATCAATCTTTGCATTATGATCTGCAACAAAATAAACAGGCAAGATCAGATTTCCAAATTTTTATGAAATTTCTTTTGGTTTCCATTGTTTGTTAACCTTATATTCATTTGTTTCCAGGGTTTTTATCTAAAAATCGAAATCCACTAAGTAGTAATTGGTTGCAACTAATACAAACATCTACAAATTCTTTTATGAGGAATTTATTTTCAAAAGAAATAATCGCTCAAGATAAACCTTCATCAGGAAAAGTTCAGACAGTCTCTTCACAATATCAAAATTCATTGGATTCATTACTCAAATTGATGAACTCCTCTCAACCATACTTTATTCGTTGTATCAAACCAAATCTAAGTAAGAAACCTAGGGTAAGTTTTTAAGCTTAGAATTTTATCATTTCCTTTATATATTTTTGAATGTAAGGGTATGAGTACAGAAAATGTTCAATTATCTCAAATCAAAGGCAAAGGAAAAAGCAAAAGCAAAAAGGTTGCTGAGAACTAAAGGTTTAACTTGATAAATGAGAAGCGAGGACCTTCCCGACTAAGTTTCAAACTTTTTCCTTAAGTTATGTGCCAAACCGAATGAAATTTATTTGCAATTCATTCCTATGTGAGGTAATACAATTTACTTGACATTACTGTCTAGTGTTAATCATACCGGCAGAAGTATTCTTAACAGTTTCTGCAGCTTCTATTGTTCAATTCCTCAGATTTTTAAGGGTTAATCAGTTTTGAATAAATAATTGACTTTATTCGACCCGACAGGAAGAAAGTCTGATAGGGTGAGATCAAGATATTGTGGTGACCATTACACTGGTTTGTTTCAACCAATGAAAAGATTTGTCATTACAGTCATTTAGCAAATAAAAATGTTATTCATGGTAATAATAATTGCAAAGAAGATGAAAACAAAAATGAAGATGTTGAATGTGAAAAGTACCTACTACTACTCAAGTAGCATTTAATGCGTTAGAAACAGTTATCATAGGCAAAGAAAATATTAAATTCAATAAAACTGTTGCAGTCGCTTCTTCTGAAAAGTAAACTTTCAACAACTCAATCATAAGACTTTAAAAAAAATCATAGACTTGAGGTGGTTTTTAATAATTATTCTTTTCCAGTTATAATAATGTACAGAACATATTTTATTCACATCTTGTGTGACTATTGTTAAACTTGTGTTTCGATTAATTTACTCGACATTTAAATTTCTATAAAATAATAATATAAATAGGTATCAGACGAACTAATGTCCCATAGCCGAGCGAGTGAGAGGGAGATATGTGGCATAACTTAGCATGCGCTCAAAGGTCTTTACCGTTATAATCCAAATCTGAAAACATACTAAAGTCGTTATCTTGCTTTTGTTAGTTTACTGCATGCATAAACGCTTGCTCACAACAATGAGTAAAATTAAAGACAATGTAATTGGAACGGCGCGCATGGCTTGTGCGAGTAAGAGCGTTATGCATTCTCTCACTCCCACAGCTAGGGGCCATTAGTTCATCTGAATACTGTACCCAACTGTACAAGTTCGTAGTATGTGCTATACAAAAATTATTGTAGTTTATAAAATTAAGTTTTGAACTTTTACAGCAGTATACCATATTGTGCAAACAGTAGAGTTAATTAATGTTGTCAGCTGTAACACATACAGGTTGTACCAACGTACAAGCCTGAGTAGGGCTGTCCCCCTCTTATACAGTGGGATGTTTCTTAACATGAGTCTCGATATATATCTCTTTTTGGCTTGTTATAACCAGGAAGTACTGAATAAATGATTATTCTGAACAGTGTGACTTAAAGTAACTGACTTCCTATACTTTTTTGAATCTAGTAAAGTAAATCATTGAAGGAACATAAAGCAAAAAGACATAAATGTGAAAATCACAAGTTTTTTCTCTGACAGTAATCGATCTTACAATTTCTGTGCAAAAAATGGTGCAGTAAAATGCATTTTATAACAATTACCAAAATAACCAGGTAGTAACTATTCTAATGTTAACTCATTCAGGAATTCGATTATACACTTTGTTGTTGCCAATTACGGTGTTCTGGGATGATGGAAACAGCCAAAATTAGACGTAATGGTTATCCAGTGCGACACAATTATAAGGACTTTGTACAGAGATACAAAATAATTATTGGACTATCATCAACAGCAAAAGTAAGAAATTTATTCATCTTAAATCAAAAATATTTCTAGTGTAATATTAAGGAATAATTTATACAGCATCAAAGTATTAAAAATATTGGTATACTTTGTGAGAATTCAGAGACAATGAAAGTATCAGACCATTGTTGTTTAAGTCAACAGCCAAAAGGCTGGTTTGAACCTCTAGAGGTTTTACTAAGTAAAACGAGGAGTGAGGTGGTTTACCATTGCCTTCCTCAATGAGTGGAAAAATATGCGTATCAACATGCTGGGCCCTCTGAAAAGCATCTACTCTCCACCCTGAAAATGACACCTTCACTTCATTCACCGCAGGGTCTGGCTGTATAATGAAATTCATTACTTTCAGCGGAGATAACTCTGACCAGTGTCTTTTACACCTCTACCTCTTTTGTTCTTAAACAGTTCAGTCATATAATTGGCTGACCTCGTGATAAGAAACAGAACTTTTTTTGTAGCCCTGGAACTAGCAGATCGAGTGCAAATAATTTAACAATCCACCTGCCTGTCATGGGCGATATCACATCATAGGTATGTTAAAATTTAACTAAAAACGAACAATATAAGTATAGTATGTATAAAATTGCAAAACTTCTAAGCTGAACTAAAGAAAATCATGCAGGTTGTGTACCGTAGTATCCTCTCTTTCCCCCTTCCCATTTTCAAAAAGAACAAGAAAAAGGTTCAGAATCAACATTTTAGCAGAAGATAATATACTAGTGTTTGGGATTAAAGCATGCATAATTCAAATGAATTAAACATTGGCATAATTTAATTGAAATCAACATTTTTGTATCAAGTGAAGCGCGCATTGAACTAAATTCTTCTTCTTCTTACTATCTACGATCTTACTATAAAGCTCCTGCCCATTCCAAACTCACTTTTAAATATTTAACTATTTTCTGCGAATAGCTGTTTATTTTTATTAATTCAATTCTTAGAGATCTATAGCACTTTCTATAATTTAGCTACTGCCATCTTCTCCGTGGGCACTAATTTCCACTAAATTCTATAAAATGAATTATCTTCTAGGTTACTCATACTTTTTGTGTTAAAATGCTTTTCTCAATGAACACAGTATATGTACAGTACATGCAGAAACAACATACTTTTAGACAGTTTAATTCATTTACTCGGTGAACACATGCGGGGAAAACCTGCACAAAAGTGTAAATTTGTTTCTATAGAACTTCTCTATAAACAATATTTTTTGTTTTATTGTTGCATGGCATTATTTGAATTTTTAGGCTATCAGATGATCTGACAAGTTATAATAGCTCTGAAAAACAAAAGCAACATATAGCAGAACTCACTGTACACTACTCAAAGTAGCAACAACCACATTGTAAAGTCTGAAGCGATGTGTCACTGCCAATGTGTTGGTATACTTTAGTTCGTTGAACTTGCCCCCCTCCAACCTGAAATAGTGTGAGGGATATATAGAGAAAGAGAGAGATATGTGCGTACGGTAGTACCGCATTCAGTACACAGATGCATCACTTACCGTATTCTCGTTCTTATTAACTTCACGTATTATTATCTTTATTTTAGACCTCCTATTTTACGGTCATAAATCAAAATATGTGATCTTGATTAGTTTTCTGCAATCTCCTCAAAAAGACGATTCATTTGAGCCCACTTCGGGGAAAATCGGTGAAGGTTTAGGTGATTAAAATCAAGTTGGAAAAAACCTGCTCGCTACTAATATACAGATGACGCATTATTTTAAATTATATTTTCTTAAATTTTTAACGTTTTAGGTTAAAGATTACAGAAGATGCACTCAAGAAATATGCAGAAATGTACTGGGAAAAGACGATTACCAATTTGGAAAAAATAAGGTATTTTTAAAAACAAACCATGACATCTTCTTGGAAAATGCAAGAGATAAGATACTGGAAAAGAAAATCATAATAATTCAAAAAAATGTTAAGGCATTACATGCCAGAAATAGGTATGGTATAATTGTAGTTATTTAACGGTTCTTTTAAAATAATATAGAGCAATAAATTATTTATAGATAAGTTTATTAATATGTAACACTGGTTTCTACTTGGTCCATGCGTAAAAACCAGCACTGTTAATATTAAATTGATTGCAAGCTGCAGAATTAAAGATTTAATCATTTATATAAGTTTGTTTCAGAAATTACTGCTGTCAGTGGCAAAAGAAAATAATTTCATTAACAACTGAGTAGTGATCCCACAACACTATTGTAATATTGATCTCAAAGTAAATTTTTAAAATGCATCCTGCCACTTGAAATCAATTCTATTTATATAATATAAATTTCACCAACCTTTTCAGCTGCCTTGATCTTTATTTACTACACCATCATCAGAGTACATAAAATATCAAGTGAAATTTTAAAATATTTTTTAAAAACTACAAAAGATGCAGCATTTTCAGTAATATATATAAAACAGTTTGAGTTTTATACAGATAACTGAAGATGCGTAGGTTTTAAAGGCATCACCTGTAGGTTTCAAATTTTTTTTAAAATTTCACATGAAATTTTATATTTTCTGATGATAGTGGATCCACTGAAACACTTGTACAAGGATAATAAGGATCAAAACAGCTAAATGGTAATGAAATTTATATTACATAAAATAGTTCTCAAAGTAGAACAAAAATTAAAAGTAAAATTCTAAAATTATAGACTAAAAAATTCAAAGAATTGTGTTATCATAATATAGATTCAATTCACACATATTTAATTTTTATATTATAATAAAATCATCAGTACAAAGTTATATATTGTAATTAAAATTATTCCACAGATACAGAAAAATGTTAAGTGGTGCTGTAGTTATACAAAAAACCTGGAGAGGGTACAGAACAAGAAAGAATTATCTTATTGAAAAGAAAGGTATCTTACGACTTCAAGCTAGTATTCGATCAAGGTTGCTTGCAAACTATTTTACAAGATTTAGAATGCGTACAGTGAAATTTCAGGTAATAAGAGTCAATTACACACATTTACTCACATAATTCAAATACATATACTGTTCTATATCATACAGTAATAAAAATAATATAGAATGTATCACGTAGTTCTAAAACCCAACTAATTTTGATTTTAAGATATTGCCACTCCTTAAAAAAACATACATCTAAAAGAGAAACAGTATTCCTGAAAAGAAAGATCTTATTAACAAAGGTGAACTGATTTTCAACATCTGATCACAGAAACCAGTCAAAAGCAATTTCTCCTTCAGTGATAGGTAGGTTAAATAGGCACTATATATTATTACTAAGCTGGTTGTGACAAGAGGGCAAACAGGTAGTCCTTTTACTACTTACTGTATGTCAGCAGTCTTATAACCTGATATTACTTGCCAGTAATCATCTCAATGCAAGATTTTAACTGATTCAGTTTAAAAAATTCAGCTAGCCTTTTTTTAGATCATTTTCAGAATGAAAAAAGTATCTTGGGTTAACTAGAATCTAAAACTTTTGTGTCTAAAAATAAGATGTATTCGCTGTGTTACTTTGACATGCTCTAAAAGTGTGTCAATAAAAGATTGTTAGATAATTCAGTTAAAATTTGTTTTGGATATTGAAAGACATTCAAAAATTAATAAACAGCACTTGAATCACTAGATTTTTTATTGTTAAACCTGAATAATAACTGCACTATGTTTCATAGTTGATGAACTCTGAACATACGCATTGCCCCTACCCACTTCATAGCAAGCCATTGACTTGCCAGCAACGTTGCCAACACTTGCTCTTGTAGCTCTGTTATATATTTTGTCAGCCATTTTTTTGGTCTTTCAATAACAATTATAACCTATGAACATACAACCAGCTGATTATTTTGTAAAGTATTGCATGTTAACACAGTCTATAATTGATGTGTTCCGTATGAGATGCAAGACACAAGTGAACTATTGCAGCTCTTATATGCATGTGAGCGTAAAATTTGTCAGGCTGATACATTTGTACAATCTGACAACGCTGGCAAGCATTCTGATTGGTCTACACATGTGGAACAGCAGAGCTCATCAATGGTAAAAAGCATTGTAAATGTATCTATTTAATCTAAGGACTGTCTGTAGATATTCATTGAACATATTACATAAATAAAAGTACAAATTTTATGCAAAGTTATTATTTTACTGTGTTTTAGGCTAGATGTCGTGGTTTCCTAATAAGAAAAGAATTTTCAAAGAAGAAAAATAATAAATCTGTAAGTATTTATTCATCAAATTGAAACAACTGTTGTTCTTTTCCTGAAACACTTTTGTGCGATTTAATTTCACTAAATTCACTGATAACTCTTAATAATTACAACAGTAAATTGTTCTAGTTTTTTTTTGAGATATCTGTATCTAGAAGCTACCTTAGCCATTCTATGAAAGGAAACTAGTTACACATTTAATTATAATTTTATTCAGTACTAAAACTACTTTAGCTGCTGTAACTAATTTCAAAGACGAAGCTACTCGGTAAAAACTAGAAAGTTGATCTAATATGTTTACAATGAGCTGATAAATTGATATTTGAATATAAGTAATTAGAGGTATTTTTTGAAAACAAATAAAAATTTTTCTATTAATATTTAGATGAAAATCACCTGCCTATTTCGCACAGACACTTCAACAATAACAAAGTTTTTTCTTTCATTTTTCAGCTGCAATATAGACGAGAAGATTCTGTAAGCGACATGGATGCCTGGATTACATCAGTATTTAAAGCAGCATTAGAGGGGAATGAATGTACTTCATTATAATAAGTAAAGAAAATGAACTATAAAAGTGTTTATGTGAATTCAACTCAAAACAATTAATTGGCTGGTGGTGTGGTGGCATTTTCAAAAGTCTGAAGTTACAAAGTGAAGGTGTACTACAGCCAAAGTACATGGAAGATAAAATATACAGAGTTCGACAAAATATAATTAACAATTAAATTTTTAAATTCAGATACAATTTTTTTTGTTCTGCCACCCCATTAATAATTTCTGAAGTTTAACTACTTGGAAAGCAAGTCATTTTTAATATTTCAATAAGAATCTAAGTTCTTAGTTACAGACTTACAAAAAAAGGAAAACATTATTTTTCTTTTCTTTTTTTTTATTTATTTATTTAACGTCGTCGCATCAACTACTAAGGTCATTAGCGACGACATTTGGGTGTAACTATATCCAATGGAGGATGAAATGATTTAGTTGTAACGTATGAAAATATGTCGTGCCTAAGTGGGATTCGAACCCACAACCCCATGATGAGAGGCGAGCACATTACCAACTACGCCAATGCGGCTGGCTATTTTTCTTTTAATTTCATTTGTTAAGAAAATTTAATAAATTTTATGAGTACTTTTTCAAACCGATTACTAAATTACAGCTACAAAAATTTGTCTTAGTTTGCAGTCTGAGTAATATTTATTAACAAGTTTGAAAATGAAGAATATAAAAAACCCATTTTTTCTTCTTTAAAATTAACAACACCTCACAAATAAAGAACAAATAAAATATTTCTAACCCAGCAGGATAAATAATATAATATTCTTTACTTGCTTCTTTGACATTCAGCTTCTGTTTCACACATCAGAATGTTTTATGTGAACATTTTAAAGAAAATTTGCGAAATTTTATGTTATTTAATGTATGTTACCTGAAATTTGACAAGTGCTGTAAATTCAATAGGTAGGAAAATAAATAAATAAAAAAATCGATTACGAATAAGCGCGTATATTTTGATTTATTATTTTGTTACTTAAGTGTAATTACAACATTTTATAGATAACTGATGATGTCATGTACAAAGATGAGTTTATGTTCTTAATTTAATGCAGTAGAAAATATGATAATACTGCACAGTATTTTTATATTACTGTCATTTCCAGATTAAGATTAAGATCATAAAACTACCATAAATATTGTTATTTGATGCATTAAAATTTGTTGATAAACAATTCGTTTTGTTAAATAATCAATAAACATTACCTTATATTTTAAAACTTCATGATATAACTATTCAGAAAATACAAAAGTGACAATATTATTTTTACCTCAGAATACAAATTAAGAATTTTAATTTAATAAATTCCGTACACTAAAATTAATTTTTAAATAAATGTACAGTCCTTCATTTCTGAACAAAGCGCTAAAGGTTGATTGTTCAATTTTCATTAGCACATATTTTTAATTTCTTTAAACAACAAGATCCAGAAAGTAGAATTACATTTTTGTTTCCATTGAATTGATTTTCAAATATCACAGAAAAGTAGATGGTTTTTTTCTGTTATGCTTACAATCAATAACTGTAAAACAGAATACATAATTCATGGCTTAATACAAAGGAAAATGTTTTGTCAGTCAATTTAATTATTAATAGAGACCAATTTTCATGGCACAAAACTTATAAAAAGATTCTTTTACACAATAAACTACTTGTAAGGAACAAAAAATAATTAACAACTAGAATAGACTTTACAAAATATTTTGCTTTGTCATAAATTATGTTTTTAGAAGTAACAGTTTTTGTATTTTATGTTATTCAACATTTTCCTTGAATTTCCAAACAATGAAAATTCACAAATTATAAATTTTACAATGACTGTACCTGACGTAACATAAATAATGGTATCAACTCACTAAAATAGTATTTATTTTCTGACTAATCATATGAGGTATGGCAATTAAGTTCCAGGAACTGAGTTTTAACTCAGGAATTGGGAACACTGCATTGTTCGTAAACATATGACCAGAAATAGGGGACATTCCTTTTGTTGCAGTCTAAGTTTGAAGTTGATAGCACGTTTGGTTGTGCTTTATACATGTTTTTCAAAAGTAACTTTTTTAGTGGTGCTATGAAAATGAGTGACTCACATTACAAGCAAGGTTAGCAAGGATTTGTTTTCCCACATTCAGAGCGGCGGCAGAGTTTGGATGAGTTGGGTAGTCACTTGAGATGAGACCTGGACATTTAAGTATGACCCCAAGACCCGTAAACAAAGTCAGCAGTGGGTGGAAAAAGGGAGTGGCCAACGAAAGCGAGGATGTCCAAGTTGCTAATGAAGGCAATATTGATCATTTTTTCGATATTCGTGGCATCATTCATCGTGAATATGTACTTGTCAGCCAGACAGTGACTGGACAGTTCTATATTGGCGTCCTGGAGTGGCTGCAAGCACGTATTTTACAGGTGGGGCCTGAACTCGCCAAGGATGGCTGGATCTTGCACCATGACAACGTTATTCATTGTGCAAGAGTTTTTGGCAAAAAAAAGCCATGCCAACGTTGCCGTTCCCAGCCTATAGCCCCAATATTGCCCCCTACGACTTCTTCTTATTCCCCAAGGTGAAGTCGCACCTCAAAGGAATCTCATCATGGCAGCATACAGATCAAGGAAGCTGTAACTGCGGTGCTGAATTGAGTAACTTCGGAGGATTACCAAGGGTGCTTCCAATCATGGGAGTAACGTTGAAATTGTTGTGTAGAGAAAGACAATTGTGAAGGTTGATAATAAAATTTTGCTCGTTACTTAATTTGCTTGTTTTATTGACAAATTCCCGAAACTTAATTGCCACACCTAAAACTTAATTGTTTTGTGTAAGTTACACAAAACAGTACTGATTTAAGTATTGTAAGTTTTTTACTTTTTTTATAATAACTAAAGAAAATATATGCAGATTAAATTACAGTATTATTACAGAACAAGACAATGTTTAATTGTTTATTTCTAATATAATTTATATTGTCATTCAATTCTTTGATCAAGAAAGTAAAAGAAATAAGTGAAAAGTTTCAACCTATTATGAAAATTAAAAATATTATTATTTATTTCGATTAGTATTAGAACTATTATATTTAAAAATTCTTAAGTATTTGATAACTTTTGGGGTTGGATCATCTGAATAAATATTGTTAAATACTTGCAACATACAAAAACTTGATAAGATTTTGATTCATTTAACATCGATTATTCTAAAACGAAGCACATATTATATACTAATAAAGAAAAATTTGGTTTTTATACACAATCATTATAATAAATAATAAGGATAAAACTAAATCTTAAAAAATACATTACTTTTGTCAACATTCATAACCGATGTAAAAAAGATGTAAAGTACACTATACATTTATTGTCTAAAATAATAAAAAAACGACAAAAAACAAAAAATAAATTAGTATCTCAATTAAATAACTACTAAAATAACTTATAAAAAAAATTACGTAGTAATATAAACTAAGAATATTTTTTAATAACAATCTTATACCTTGTTTTGTATTAAGAAACCTGTTTTCACTATATTTTACATAAAAAAACCATTAATAATTCGTTAAGCATAGAATCACATTAAATAACTATCTACAGCACATTATTCTGACCTATTTTTACGAGAAAATAAATAAATGTATAGAAACTAACTACCAAGTACGAATAGAACTAAATAAATAATTTACAAATATGTTACAAGTAGATCATTACGAAAATGGTAATTAATATTCAAGTTATAAAATTTGCCACATGACTTAAGCATTAAACAACATGTACCCTGTAACAGGTTGAAGAAGAATGTACGTAAGCATTAATAGATTACCTATTAACTAGACCCGCCTCAGAAATAAATCCGTGTTGGTACTGCTGATAGTAGTTCTTGTATTCTATTTAATATAACGTATGGTTACCTCATTCTGGGTACATTGAGAGCAGAAGAATCACAGACCTGTTAATCAAAATGCAAATATAAATTATTTATAGTTTAATACAATTTTAAGATTTGTTCTACAATGAATTAATACATAACTATTTATTATTTAGAACAAAAGAATAATTTTTTGGAACCAGAAAAGTGCAAGTACACAGTTGAATTTTTAATCCTAAATATTTAAATATGTAGAAGAAATCGATAGAAAAGAAACAAAATTCTAGCGCCAAAATAGCAGGCGGTAAAAAGAAATTAAGAAGTAGAGAACTTGAGAAAGTACTGAACACGGTCAAATGAGAAAAGCATTTAACAGCTTCTTTATGAAAATGAACATTGCGCTGGATCAAAATTTCAGTGACGTAGAGGAGAAATTTTACTTATTTATGAAATTCTAGAATTTTTCTCCTTTCTAAATAAAACAAAATACCATTCCAACAAAACAAAACACCATTTAGTTTGGGACTAGCACTTAACCACTCTATATCATATAACTGTTTATAACATACATATTAGACTGAAGACATCTTGTCAATTCCCTAAAATTTTGAATTAAGCTTAAAAATTCTGGAGTGAATCTTCCATTTCTGATCATCTAATTTTTTCATTGCACAAGCAGGATCATAATAGCTTGGTTAAAAGTTCTTCTATAATACCCTGACATTTAGAGAATTTAGAAAAAAAGGAAAATAAATTATTACAATAACTAAGCAACAGAATAATAAAGAACACAAATGATCACAAATTCGCTTTTCTAGTCAATATACTTTCATTTTTGAAAGAAGTTTGAATAGAAAAGAAAAAAGAAATCATAAAAGTAAAATTATTTTTACACATTCGTTAATGGACAGAACAAATAAAAAAACAGTAGTTTCTCCCAGGTATATGTACACAGTATTTAAAAACAAAAAAAAGATTTAAGTTAAACTAATGAATAGGTCACCTGGATGGCAGAGAGATTGGCAGGCTATACTGCAAAGCATAAAGTCCAGAATTCAATTCCCAGGCACGGTCAGGAAATTATGAAAAGTTAAAACCCATTGTCCCCACATGCCAAGTTAATTTTTGATGAACAAAATGTTAACGAGACTTTACAAGGTCAAGGAATATGAAATTGATGTGGGAACGAAGAAAACAACAGTGTGGTGCCACAACTAACTCCTCAAGGAACGCATGTCCATGAGTGACTTGAGTGCTCCAATTGGGGCGTAAATTAAAAAAAAAAAAAAAAAAAATGGTAAAGTGTGTAACTTTTTTTCATTAGGACAGGCTCTGTCTGTCACTGATTTATCTAGTCTTGTACTACTCGTCATAAAATTTGTTTTGTATGGTTTCTCATAATTTTAACTTGATAAAATTTCAGGGAACCTGCTTAAAATAGTAACAATGTAATGAAAGACAAAAAGTTCTTAAGATTTTTAACTAACACAACACAAGAGGACAATCAATACAACACAACCATACACAGAATTTACAGACTTAACATACTTGTAAGAACTACACTAAGAAATATTAATTTTTTAAACATTTGTTTTATATAAAAATAACTTTTACTGCATAAAATTTGAGAGTAAACAATGACCAAAACACAGCGTTAAATAATGCAAGGAATAACATGTGTCTAACTCCCGCAAAAGCCGGCATTTCAGACAGTCACAAAAGTGGAATGTGTGGTATACACCAGTGAAGGTTTAAGCACCATTTCTAACTTAGCTATTGTACTTTCATACTACTATCGCACCAATTTTATTTTGCCAAATTTCTTTGCTTATATCTAAACATTTGGAAATTATATTTATACACTTTTATTTTCAAGGGTACAAAAAACACAATACCATTTTTCATTCAAAAAAAAAATTAGCTGGCATTTAATTAAATTATAACAAATTTATGTATGTATTTGTATTAGCCATAATTAACAGAATTATGTAATTATGTATTGAAGTTTACAGAACTCCAAATTAATGGAACCAGTACTGTAAGTAATACCAAACCCCTCTTTTAAGAAAATGTATTTGTTAGCTGAACTCCCAAGTTGGATCAATAAATGTGGGAATTTAATGGTGTACAAATTTTCCTGATCACAACTAGGAATCAAACCTGGAACCTTGGGCTTGGCAGTCAAATGAATTACTGATAGAGCCACCAGTTACTTACAATTCTTTATCAGTTAAAAGAGTTAGAAGAAATAATAAACACAAGAAACATTACAATGGAGACCGTTCCAAAATATTACATTGGTACACGTAATTTCAATGCAAACAACCCAGCCAATAATCTTTCAAATAAAAGTTAAACAGAACTCCATTTTTAGGACTAACATAAATATTTAAACTAAATTAAATATCTTACCAAATAATAAATAATTCACTGTATGACACAATTATTCTGACGATGTGTTAAACCTGCTCTATTTAAATCACGAACAATTTTGTCATCATCTTCAATTCTGAAAAAAGAAACCAGAGGTGATAAATACTTGAGAGTGATAAGTATCGCAAAAACAAAGAAAACTATTTATTAACAGAACACTCAGGTATTTCCAAAAAATTTAAAAGACTTATACACAGAAAATAATTAAATTACATAAAAACATCCTGTACTTAAAAGGTAAGTAATTTTTAACTACACTTAATTCAAGCTAAGGCAGCACATTTTTCCACAATAAGAGAACATGGATACCAGCCATGTGACACAAAATCTACATAAATAAATAATAAATAATCTATATAAATCTATCTAAATAATCCATGAGAGTTACCTTAGTGTAACTTCATTCTAACATTACATGAACTGTTATGATATATGAATCTAAATGAAATATATGAATAAGTTTTCACTACCATGTACTTCTTTTAACGCTGTTTTAAATTTTTTCTTATTTATCTATACCAACATCTTGCTTCTAGTACATGTTTTACTTGATAGGTTCAAGTACCTCAGGGAGATAATACAACTGAAGACCAGCGAAAAGGAAGCGAATAACAGCAGACAAGGAAAGATGGCCGGTACACTCTGAGGAACTCACCACTAATATAAAAAGAAAACACTCGCACGACAAACCAAAATAAGACATTGTAATGCTGTGACAAAACCTGTGTGTCTGTACGTGAGTGAGTCCTTTAGAATAACCAGGAAGGCGGGTGTCTAAGAGAAGTAGAGAAATTTAAGAGAAAGTTCCTCTAATAGATAATTGGTCTGAAGATAGTAGATGGACAATATAATATTACAAGGTCAAGAAGAACTGTACGAGGAAAATGAATGACAACCGGTTGACAAAACACATTTTTAAGACACAAATGTTTTTTGTTAAAGATAAGATTATTTCTTTTGTCTATTAAATATTATATGCTGGCCGCGTTGGCGATGTCGGTAACGTGCTCGCCTCTCATCACGCGGTCTTGGGTTCGAATCCCACTCGGGCATGGAATTTTTTCATACGTTACAAAAAATTCATTTCATCCTTCACTGTCTGCATTAGCAGCAATTTGCAAAACAGTCGGACGTTAAACCAAAAAAAAAAAAAAAAAAAAAAAAAAAAAAAAAAATTAAATATTATATGCAATGTATTGTAATATACAGTTATCAGGTACGGTACAGTACCACTCTACAATATAATATCTTCCTATACCTTTTCTTTTTTAGAAAATAATAAATTTATGGGGCAAATAGCCAAAAATTAAAAAGATTGTACCAATTTTAAGAAATAGATTTCACCGACGTTTTCTTTTAAAATAAATATATTCAGTTATTCCCAAGTCATATTTCTTTCCTTCCACTAGTGATTCATACTGATGGTCAACAAAATTCCTGTTTCCAGAACTAATTGGTTTTATTTGAACATCATGATTTTGCTTTCAATATGTAAAGTTGTGTGAGAAATTAAACGCTTTAAGTTTAGTTTGCTGTGAAGTGCAGTGAGCAATGGTTTAACTAGTTTGTACATAAAAGTAATACTCAAACTGACACACAGGAAAATTACTTACGCTTTTTCCTGAGAATCAAGGTGGTGTACAAGTTCATCTCTTTTATTAACTATATTAACCAATTCTGACAGCAGCAAGTTCTCTCTAACTTTTTGCTCTTCAGTCTTTTGCCAGTCTGTAATAAGTGATAGAAATAAAAAAAAATAGTAAAGTTTGAAAATAGCTTAACAAAACAAATATGAATAATAGTTAACAAGATAACTGTACAAATAAATATGGGGGACCATATAAAAACTGCCTGGAAGTAGGTAAAATCCTTGTCCTTTAACCTTTCGAGTACTGAGTTAATAACAAGCATAAGACAAGCTGAGACTACATTACTTCTTCATAACAGTGTGAGACTCACCTTTTGATTACAGCAGAATTTCTTCCGGTTCAAATATTTTGTCACTTTTATTTATACATTCATATAAATTGTACAATTGCTTTGTCTTTATATTTTTTATTATTTTAAATTTATTTCTGATACTGACAGGTTTGTACAGTGAGGTACAGGAATATTGTTGAGAGGTTAATGAAGTTGATTCTAATAAAATAATCTCATTATCACAAGATTCATATTCTTCATCTGATTTAGCATTCCCAAAATATTCACATGTTTCAGGATCAGTTTGTAATGCATCAGCATTGAGTTTCATAATAAATTCCCAGGACAAACAAGGAGAACATGCCGTAACCATGTTTGTATAGATTAGAAGCATGTGTTCCTTTCATGTTCAATTTACTGTCAGCATAATCAGCAATTAATACGGTGTGCAGTTAATATTAAATTCAATAGAATGCTTGAACTATAGCTATTCCGGTAGGATGTTACAGTTTCAGTGCACATGAGTCAGGAAGTTGGGGTAACATCAAACAGTATGTTGCAGAGTCTCTACTGCGAAATACAACAATGGGGGGGGGGATTATGCTTCCCTGCAAAAGTTGATGCTTGGAACGGTCGAACTGCAATTTTCTTCTGGTTTTTTTTTTTTTATACTTGCATCCAGGAGACTCCAAAGGGAGTATAGGACATGTCAAATAAAACTGATAAACTGAAAGTTTATCACCAGTGATAAATTCATCACTTACCACCAGAAAATTGTTTTTGCTACTCTTCCTTCAGTAGGCTTGTCATGAACCCCATTGAATCAAATATCACACAAAATTTAAAATAAAAAAATTAAAAACATCACACATCAAGTTCAATAATCTGTTAATGTGATAGGAGGTGAAACTTATATTACAAGTGTCATCACATAGGTGCAACATCAGTAAGTAAAGGGTTAATGATGTCTATAAAACATCAATGAGTAGTATCTACTCGACACATAAGCTAACTGAATTAAAAATCTTATTTTCATTCACTTACAATCTAATACAGCAGTCATTCAAAATAATTACAAATGCTATGAATGTGAAACGGCTTTATTTGTTATTGGTAAAAATATTATTTGCTATTAATTTAGATTATAACTAAGTGATACATTAAAAACAATGTTCACAGGAGGGTACAATTTTACCATTACACTGTTGTTACTCAATTTATCGCTATTGTTAAAAGGACAGAGCCACTATTATGATAATGTACTGTATTATCAACCTACTCAAAAGGTTTTCAGTCGTAATAAAGTTATTCCGCTGTTAATGAAATGGATGGTAGTACAAAATTTTCAAGAAAAATTTATGATTAAAAATGTGATGAAAACAACTGTTCTCACAACAACGTATGTTTTATTTTCAGCATTATATTTGATTTTCATAATTATTTAGTATAGTAAACCTCATAATACATTAATGACTAACATAATCTATAGTACAGTTTACTTGCCTTCCATTGCTAAAATGCTTCGAAGTTCTCTTGTAAGTAATTCACATCGTCTCTCAAGATCATCTTCTTTTTCCCTGTTAACAAATATTAAAAGATTACTATAAAACAACAATTTACTAACTAACAATATTGCTACCAATATATTTTTTACTTTCTTTTGCCTATATGAATATATAGGAAGGAAGTATTGTTTTTATGTTGATTTTTTAAAATTGAGTTTTCACCGGATATACATGTTTTCAGACCCCCTGAACCCAAAATAATGTTTTTAGCGATTGTTCTGTGTGTGTGTATGTCTCAAAAGAATATCTCAAGAACAGAACATCGTATGAAGCTGAAACTTAAAACTTAAGTTACATGCTACTAGAGGACCCGAAACATACATTTTAAACAAAATGGGTCAACCAGAAGTAGTAGTTGATTCGTGTAATTTTTCAAGTTTTTGCGATTTTCTCAAAAACGGCTCCAACAATTTCTTTTCAAAATCGCCTCATTTACTACACTTTTTATGCTCTTTAAGATAGGTTAGGCGCCATATCTGCTGAAATTCTTGGGGAGGCTATTCTCTCGTAGAAAAAAGTGGTTTTTTAAGATTGTGGCCTTAACATGCATTTTAGCGCAAAAATGTGTATAATCTAAGT